>OX352773.1:260599365-261322348 GCA_947095535.1 Poecilobothrus nobilitatus | reverse complement strand
TGATTATATCATGCAAGTAAGGTGTTATAAACTGCTGCACGTTGTAATCCACTGATGGCGCTGACTCTGTAGTAAAATAATAATAATATTAATAAGAATACTAATACCAATAATAGTAACCGCTACAGTGACAGTGGGGGTTGCCTTCAATAATTACCTCATGTAGTTACTATATACTACTACTACATGTTGTAACTGTTGTGACGGCTTTAGTCACTGTTAGCAAAATAGTAATAATAATGGGCGGATACATTGTTTCCTTACAGTCCCACTCCCAATCCAATGTTTCCGTATCCATTCCTATCCCTAGTCCCTAGCCAATATACTGCGTTCGCATTATTAGTTTCACTCTGTCCGTCTGTTCGTCCTTCCATCTGGGTGTTTACAAAACTTCTACACGGTTTGAAATAAGGCAATGAAAATTTAACTACGGATAGGCAACACCAAAAAACTAATTTTGTGGAATAACTTTTTTCTGTAGCTGCACCCGTTGCGGAGCATATATTCAATCTGGAAACATCCAGCGATAGCTGATTTTAAAAACTTTATAAATATATATAGATTAAATATGTGACTTTGCCATGCGGTATTTTAATATACCGTTATGGGAAACTCAAGTTTTGCAAAAATTTGGACCCCTTCTATCTGTCAAATGGTTTAACTTAGAAGCTTGAAATTTTGAGAGGAGTTAGATTTTTGGAAATCAGTCAATGAGTCATTTCAGGAAATATTTTTGTGTCGCTCCTCGTTTAGGAGCTGTAGGGGTCAAGGGGGAAATTCTCTATTTTTAAATACCTGTAACTTGGACACCTGTTCATATTTTTTGGAAATAATATACAAAAATTAAAGCTCCAACATTATATTTTTGTTTGTATTAATAATTTTTCTAAATAATATAGGGTTATCTTATAATTGACGAAAGTGTGATTTGATTTTTCTCAATTTTTTCTTACAAAAAAAAAAATAAAACAAATTTATTTTTCAATATATGTACTCTTTACTCTAGTCTTATTATGGAATATTTTTATTTAATTAATTTTGAAAATGTCCTTTTTTGAAAACCCTTGATTTTTCCCACTACTTGTTTTATTTGCAACTCATCATACGGAATTTTAGCATATTTTGCAAATCATTTTTGAAAAATTTATTTAATAATTTCAGTATGGTCTATTCGTCCGCCTGTTTCCAAAACCTGTTTACAAAATGAAAAAGGGTATTATAAACAATAATATCCAACAATAATGTTTTTCATCTAGAACGAAGAAGAATAAGTCCAGAGATTTTCAAATACTATATGATTATATGTTATATTATGTAAATTGAACTTGAAACAAGATTTCACCAAGAAACAAGATTTTAGTCGAAGTAAAATTGAAATAGTTAAACTATACTTTCGGGGGACGTATTAAAATAATTGATTAAAGCGTTTTTCTAATAAATTGTAAATAATTTAACAAATAAAATAAAAAAAATAAAAAAATTTTTTTTTAATGTTAAAATTACAATTTGATGACAAATTCCTGTTATTAGTTGAAACTTATTTGTAAAAAACTTTAATTAGAAACAAAATTTTAAATAAAAAATATGTTTTTTCCGCTATAACAGACATGGGTATCTTCAAAAAGTACCAAGAAATAATAAATCACCTTGGTTTTTATTCAGTACATCTGCGCTTGTCTTACTTTTTGTGCAGTATAATGATTAGCTAGTACTGAAGCGAAAGAAATGGGAGAGACATGTCACTTAGTTCAGAAGTGGGATTAAACTGTGGTGTATATTTCAATGAATGTTAAGAAGTGTTAGAAGAGTGTTACTAAAAACACAAGATCGCCTTTAAAACAAAAGGCACGACTCTGGACTTTATCGAGTGAACTGAATGATGTTTGTGATACACCAGAAAAATGTTCGTATTATACTCCTTCTTATATTGTATGTATGCTTTATTTATGAGATATTACACAGATCTCTTGGAGGAAAATTAGCTTTACAACTAGAAAGAAAACCCAAACATTTTGAAGCATTTTTAGCTACATCAAAAATGTGTTCATTTCACAACATTGATTAAGCTGCATGCCTAAAATAGTAAGATTTGAGGACTGTTGTATTATCCCTTCTTAAAATCCTAGGATTTGATTAAGTTGATTTTTTTGCAAGAAATCACACAGCTTTGAGTCACCCAGTATTGAATTCAACTTTGTTTACTAAATCCCAATCAGCTATTTTGGGCTAAATCATGGTTTATCAAGCTAGTAATCACGTTTTTCTTCAAAATTGTTACAGGTTGCCATGGCATTAGATTTTCTTAAGAAATCGTAGAATGCCATCAGAGTGCTGTCATCCATGAAACTGTATATTGGATTAATCGCAGATGAGAGTAGGTCGTTGATAAAAACCAAAAAAAGAGTTGACGATGGGACTGAATCTTGTTGAACGCCAGTATATATTTTGATGGTGTCAGACAGGGGCATGAAAAATTAGTGATTTTTAACCCAAATCATTTACATTAAAATTTGTTATTTAAAATTGTGCCTGCAAGAGTAGTTTTGTTAATTAAGAATAGCAATTAACAAATATAAAAATGTAATGTATGATGCTTTTATATATAATTTATATCATATTATAATATCAAAAACTTATCGAATATTCATATGATAGCTCTAGTAACTTAATTATTAAGAGTAACATTACAATAATAATTAAAATTTTAAATGGCAATTCTGTTAAAATTTCTTTAAATGTTGATGTGATATGCAATTGTTGATATTTATGATATTATATATATTGTATATAACATTCATTCGATGTATAAATTTGAGCACTTTTTTAATATGTATATTAAAATTTTAAAATTTAAATTTTATAAATATTTTAGTTCAAAGAATGTAATAAGTAGACGATTTTTGTAAATTAGCTATTTTGTGAAATTTGTAATATTAATTAAATTTGATGTTTTAAGAGGGTAGGAAGAATTCATTGTTTATAGGATATAAATAAAATATTTCACATTAATTTAATTAAAATTTATTTACAAATTGTTTTTGGTTTGGATTTTATTTACAAAATTTTTTCTGAAGGATTAGTTTTTAAAATACTGAAATTACAAAATAATATATGTATAGCTGTCATGAAATTTTTAATGGCCAGCTCTAAACTTTTTCTGTTTCTTCTTTGTTTTAAAGTTTGGTGCTTTTTGTTGCTTTTTGTTAGGTGAGGTAAGTAACTATCCATACCAAATAGCGCCATAAAATGAGATGCAGTTTGTCAATCATGGCTGTTTTAATTAGGAGCAACGCTGCTGCAATGATTATTGTGTAAAACAATTTATGTTCAACAGCAGACGCTTTTAAAGTTCATAGTCACAATCACTTTTAAAGTCCATAGTCACACAGTCCGTAGTCACACAGTCCATAGTCACACAGTCGATATATAGTCACACAGTCTATAGTCACACAGTCCATAGTCACACTGTCCATAGTCACACAGTTGATAGTCACATAGTCCATAGTGATTGGCTTTTCACTTGTGGCTATGGCTAAAAATTATTAATTATTATTACAAAGTTGAGTATGTAATTTTTTGAATATACAAAAAAATTTGATAACACCTTTAAGGTTTTACACAAAATATAAATGAAGAAAAAAACTTTCATTTCTGAGCGAATGCATTTCAATATGATATTCATGCCATCATTAACATTTTAATTTCTTTTAACTTTAAAAGTGGGTTTTACGATTTCCAAAAAACAATTTAACACTTATAAAAAAATAATTAATAATTTTTAATTTCAATCCAAATAATTCGTCTAACAAACAATTCGTCTAATAAACGATCTTTATGCCACTTTAGAACTCTTTTCACTTGAGTTCTGTCTAATACCAAAAACCCTTACTCTGCTTTATATAGATATTTTTAAGGAATGGGTACTTATTCTGATATAATATTAAAACTCATATGAGTTTTTCCAAAGCTTTCCAAAAAAAGATCCAAAAGATGTTTAGTATCCTATTCGTATTATATTCAAATTCCAAGATGTCATAATTCGGCTTACGGAATTTTATTTATCATATTATGAATATCGCGAATTGGAAACCATCTTTCAGTCCATGTGTTCTTTTAAATTGATTAGAATTATTTATACAATTAAAAAAGATTTAAAGTAAACATAAATAACTTCGTTTATTAACAATTTAAAAACAATTTTTATTTTTCAACCTTAAATTTCTAGTTTATTTTTTTTTTTCGTCTTCATAAATTTAGGAATTTTTTTTTCTAATTTTGTAAAAAATGAATTTATAGATTTCAATACTTTAATACTTTTTTAAAAATTCTTGACTGGTTAAATACTTCATATTTAATTCATTTAATATTTATCTTTCTATAAAGAAGAAGGTGGAAAGAGGTTGGAAATTTTTAAGAGTAAGAAATAATATTATAAATTATGACATAAATTATGCCATATTTTAAAAACATAATTACATTCTGGTAGTATTTTTACTCACACAACTTCCTCTGCATCTTGAAGATGCTTAAGTTAACAAAATTATAAAATATTCAAAAACGTGTACAAGAAAATAAAAAGAAAAGAATATAATTTTTTTTTCTATACTTAGTTGTCATAAAAGGATGTGTCTTTTATTTATTAATATGTTTTTGGTTTTAATCTTCTGATATTCCATATGTTCTTTATGATTATACGTTATAGATTGAACGCCATGCCTAGAATAAGAAAAGTTTTCGTTTCTACTTCTACTATACAACATATGGTGTTATTGTTTTTAGTTTTAATTTTATTAGTTATTTTCTTTTTATAACGTTTGAGACCCTGATTGAATGTTAAAAATAAATATTTGAAATTAGTTTAAGGTTTTTTAAATTTTTTTAACAAAAAAACGAGGAAGAATACAGTTGCCTTTGTCAACTCTTAGATACCCGTACGAACCGTTAGTATGTTAACAGCCTGTCACTCTGCTCACAATATTATTTTTTTAATATTTTAGTATTTTAAAATAATTTGGGTGAATTTTATAATTTCTAGAACTATGGGTTGTACATATATTCAAACTATATGTTTATATGTACATTCTTCAAAAGCAGATTCTAACCTTTCACATAACGATTATCAATCCAAAACTTTTTCAAATATTCTATAGTACCATTTAATACTAAGCGGTAAATGTATATTAAATTTACTTAGTACAAAATAGTAAATATAATTTTAAATATTTTATTATATTATATTTAAATATTCCATTGACATAATAATTTCTTATAAGTACAATAAAATACATATATGTATGTAAATACGGCGCTATATAATATACATCTATACTCTTATCATTCATTGACTAGTGACATATACGATATGTAAATATAAACATGATATTATATAAGTATGTATATATATCAATATCATATAAATAAAAATTCTTCAAGCAACCGTTATGTTGTATATTTATTTACATTTTTATGTACTACGCATTATATCCTCAACAATTTCAAATTATCGAATAAAACAAATGCAAAAAATTTGTTAGAAAATTTGAAAAAATCAAGTAACACTTTCGTCAATTGTAAAGTAACCCTATATTATTAAAAAAAGTTGTTAACAAAAATAAGAGTATGATGTTGAAGCTTTAATTTTTATGTATTACTTCAAAAAAATTCTAACAGGTGTTCAAGTTACAGGTGTTTAAAAATAGGAAATTTTCAGTTTTTGACTCCTTACAGCTCCTAAACGGAGGGTGATACAAAAAAAATTTCTGAAACGACTCATACTTATTTTCAAAGATCTAACTTCTGTCAAAATTGCAGGTTTCCAACTTAAACCGTTTAGAAGATAGAAGGGTTAAAGAATTTTGCAAAATTTTAGTTTTGCATAACGGTAAATTAAGACACCGTATGCCACAAATATATATTTATTATATATATACTTTTAAAGCTAATAAAAGTAATAATCGTTTGGCGTTTTTAAAATGAAGATATACCTTATATAACTTGTGCTATAACAATTTAAATATAGAGGTTTTTTGAACCTTTGGGGAGCTGTACCTCCGTAACGGGTGGGGCTACAAAAAAAAGTTATTAAAAATAAAATTAATATTTTTGTGAGATCTATCAGTAGTTAAAATTTCATAGCTCTATTGCAAAAAAAATGTGGGGATCTAAAAGTTAGGTGTTCGAAAGCTACCCTAAGGTTTGGTCCAAACTCAACCAAAAAAAAATAGGGAACCTACAAATTACTCCCAAAATATTTTGTGTATATTTCAAGATTCTAGCTTTCTTAGTTTTTGAGTTAGCGTGCTGACGGACGGACGGACGGACGGACATGGCTCAAAAGTCTTAGAATTTTTTTCTGATCCGATCCATACCTTTGAAGGTATATCTAGCTCGCTTATTTCGAGGTGTTACAAACGGAGGAGTAATTTTATTATACCCGATCCTATCGTACGGGTATAATATGTGTGTATTAAATAGAAAATCAGTTTAGAATAGCATTACATAATTACATAATGTAATATGTAATATGTTCCTTATATCTATATTTTTCTACACATTTTTATACCCGTACGATAGGATCGGGTATAATAAAATTACTCCTCCGTTTGTAACACCTCGAAATAAGCGAGCTAGATATACCTTCAAAGGTTTGGATCGGATCAGAAAAAAATTCTAAGACTTTTGAGCCATGCCCGTCCGTCCGTCAGCACGTTAACTCAAAAACTAAGAAAGCTAGAATCTTGAAATTTACACAAAATATTCTGGGAGTAATTTGTAGGTTCCTTTTTTTTTTTGGTTGAGTTTGAACCAAGCCTTAGGGTAGCTCTCGAACACCTAACTTTTAAATCCCCACATTTTTTTTGCAATAGAGCTATAAAATTTTAACTACTGATAGATCTCACAGAAATATTAATTTTATTTTTAATAACTTTTTTTTGTAGCCCCATCCGTTACGGAGCTACAGCTCCCCAAAAGTTCAAAAAAGCTCTATATTTAAATTGTTATAGCACAAGTTGTATAAGGTATATCTTCATTTTGAAAACGCCAAACGATTACAACTTTTATTAACTTTAAAAGTATATATACAATAAATATATATTTGTGGCATACGGTGTCTTAATTTACCGTTATGTGAAACTCAAATTTTGCAAAATCCTTCAACCCTTCTATCTTCTAAACGGTTTAAGTTGGAAATTGAAATTTTGACAGATGTTAGATCTTTGAAAATAAGTATGAGTCATTTCAGAAATTTTTTTTGTATCACCCCCCGTTTAGGAGCTGTAAGGGGTCAAAAACTGAAAATTTCCTATTTTTAAACACCTGTAACTTGAACACCTGTTAAAATTTTTTTGAAGTAATACACAAAAATTAAAGCTTGAACATTATACTCTTATTTCTGTTAATAACTTTTTTTAATAATATAGGATTACTTTATAATTGACGAAAGTGTTCTAACTTGGTTTTTTCAAATTTTCTAACAAATTTCTTTAACTAATTTTTTCCATTTTGTTTTACTCGATAATTTGAAATTGTTGAGGATATAATGCGTAGTACATAAAAATGTAATTAAATAAACAACATAACGGTTGCTTGAAGAATTTTTATTTATATGATATTGATATATATACATACTTATATAATATCATGTTTATTTACATATCGTGTATGTCACTAGTCAATGAATGATAAGAGTATAGATGCATATTATATAGCGCCGTATTTACATACATATATGTATTTTATTGTACTTATAAGAAATTATTCTGCCAATGGAATATTTAAATATAATATAATATAATATAATATTTAAAATTATATTTACTATTTTGTACTAAGTAAATTTAATATACATTTACCGCTTAGTATTAAATTGTACTATAGAATATTTGAAAAAGTTTTGGATTGATAATAGTTATGTGGAAGGTTAGAATCTGCTTTTGAAGAATGTACATATAAACATATAGTTTGAATATATGTACAACCCATAGTTCTAGAAATTATAAAATTCACCCAAATTATTTTAAAATACTAAAATATTAAAAAAATAATATTGTGAGCAGAGTGACAGGCTGTGAACATACTAACGGTTCGTACGGGTATCTAAGAGTTGACAAAGGCAACTGTATTCTTCCTCGTTTTTTTGTACAATTAGACAGATTTAGAATCATAAATATAATTAAAAACACTTATTTTATAACTTTAGCTACGACTACGAACGACTACAAAGTATAGTTGCAGAACACAAAATAAAATAGTTTGTTGAAATAGAACTATCTCGGAATCTGAATTACACCACTAGGACGGAGCTCTAGTAGAAGACACTGATCATAAATTTAAGAAAGCCAAAGTAGGACAAAATTTATAAGGCTGTTGAAAGCATATCGAACTTCTCAAATTAGTAGAGAAATAAAACTTAGAGTCTTTAAAACATACATTAAAACACTTTTGATTTACAATTCTGAAGATCACTGATCGCTTCTAAACAAGCCTGCGATTGAAATCCTCAAGTTAAAAAAAATTGGGAAAGCACAAAACTACTTGAAGAAGAAAAATAGTGAAAGAAATCAAAGCAGAAGTACACTTAGGCCAGTTTTGGCTAGTTCTGATATTCTGGATTTGTTTTATCCTAATTAAGTGATTGGGTGCTTATTACAAAACACTGTAAATACGTTATTTCCACCTCCGAAAAGAATAGAGAGGGTATTTAAGAAAAATTTCCCCAGAATAATTTTTTTAGAGTTCCTTTCATCTTTGCAGCTTCTGTAAAGGTCATATGAAGGAAGTTTTACTTTAAATAAGAAAAATCTTTATTTTTTTAATATATTTATCTAAAAAATACTTTCAAATTTTAAATTGGCAGAATTTAATAATAATTATATAAATAATTATTATATAATAATTTAATAAATAATTTTTCAAATCGTGGTCTTGAAAAGAACCAAACATACCACCTTGTGATTGATTTGAAAAAAAAAAATGTTTGTTTAGTGTAAGAAAATTATGCAAGTAAGACGAAAAGTTTTAAAGAGTAAAACAAAACAAAATAAGCAAACGAGAGAAGATAAATTAGCCAACAAAACAACCTTAAATTGGAACTCATCAAAATTTTATTTTTATTTTTTCATATAATTTTTAGGTTCAGAATATTCTTGATGAAGGTCGGAAGGAAAACGAATTATTAATATTAAAGGGCAAATGTTAAATATGAAACATCTTAAGTATGATATTGAGCGTTGATCTTATTACTAAGGGAATTAAATTATAAAAATAATCGTAGCAAAAAGCATATAAAAGCAAATTTCACATAAAAACTAAATATTTTAGTCGTTATTATTTTATAAACGTAGATAGAGAAGGAGTTCTTACTGTAAAATTCATAAGACACGAAACAGTACAATAGTATAAACAGGGGACCTTCGTTGCCTAGTGGGTAAGAGCGTATAAAATAGGCTGCAAACACCGAGGGAGTGTGGGTTCGAATCCCACACATGTCGTAAGAGTTATTCCCCCTTACGACATTCACAGCCACGCCTGAACAGGAAAGAGAAATGCATTAAAAAAAAAAGTATAAACAGTTTCAGGCCTAATGCTAGATACCACAGACATATATGGTGGATATAGATTTTATGAATTTACAGTTCGCGATTGAATAATGAATTTGGGATTGCGAATTTATTCATTTCTCTGCAGCATTCTTAAAAAATGGAACTTTTTAATGAATAATCCGACAGAAAATCTTAATGAAGGCTATGCAAAGATTAGCGAGTAGGTAAAAAAAATAAGAAAAATTGTATAGGAATTCAGGATTGTAATTTCAGTTTTATAATATTCAGTTTGTAACTTAAAATTAATTTTTTTTAAACTTATTGAGATCTTTTACTTAAAACTTCTTATTTTTTATTTTGAAAACAAACCATTTTGTTTTTAAATTGTTTTAATTTTGAATTTTTGAAACTGCCCGCGAAAAACCATTTCTTTTCATTAGGATCATAAAATAATTTTTATTTTTTGTTGAATTTCATATAAAAAAAGAATACTTTTAATTTCGGATAAAATAAAAAGATAGAGAAAACCAAAAAAGTTATTTCGTAAACAATCAAAGAAAAGGACAGAAATTATTATGTCCGTGATATTTAAATAAAAGTTTTTAAAATAGGTATAAAAATAAATGCCAACAGAAAAATCTATTTTCATGACCTTTAATATTATTTTCTTCATTTAAAAGTAAAAAGTTAAGGTTCAAAAATATTTTTCTTTAAATTTTTTAAAATATGAACTCACGTTATGGATTAAAATATTTAATGAATAAATAATAATGGTATGCTATTTTTTATCAAATTTCACCAATCCTTAGGTTGTAGTAGTTATTATACAAATTAATTATACAGCATGTTGTTGGATCCAAATCGGATAGTTCTACCTCCTATAAGATATTCATATGGCTGGTAATATTCTATATATTTCAAGAATATTACTGGATAGAACGTATTACCTACAGGCCCCTTAAATCAAACAATCTAGATATTATATCATAGATAAAAATAATTTTCTATTCATTAAGCGGAGTTTATTTTAACTGATGACTCTTACAGATGTCAATTTATATTATAGTTTGCGATAATATTAATTTGTGCAACATAAAAGTACAGTTGCATAAAATTAAATTAATATAATATTTTCTAAATACATTTGAAATTAATTTTCTAAAATTATTAATTAATTTTATTCCGTTTTTTGTTTTCCTTTCCAATCTGTATTAGGAGCATAGGACGCACACTACTAAGTGACTTATTCATAATCATTTAAACACTTTATTAAGCGGCTGTATGTATTGTAGAGATTATGGAATACATATGTTTTATTTTTGCGCCATATATTATCCAATACAATAATAATTTATTTTTTATTTTTTTTGTATGACGATGTTAATTGTTACGATATAAATTGATAATAATAAATATTACATCATCGGGTTTGAAGTCAGCACCTTTCGATTGGAGGGCTAGTTAAATTCATTTCGTTTTTAACACATATTATTTGCACTTTTATTTCTTACCCAAAAGCAAATTGAAGAAATTAGTATAGTGAAATCTGATTGTAGATTGAGTTTTATATAGGCTCTTTTTTTACAGGATCTAATTAATAATGTATTTTCCATCCCTATTTCTGGACTCTTATATTGTTTTACAGTTAGGCTATTTAACCCATTGTTCTAGTTACAAAGAAAAAGGTGGATATAGTAAGTAAAAATCCCACACTGCCAATGGAATTTAAGTACCCTTAATTTTTTTTTTTTTGGATATTTAAAAATCCCATAGGAAACAAAAATAAAAATATCTGAAGAGACTCCTTTATTTGTGAATTTGTCTATTGTTATAGCATTGTAATACCCATTTACAACTTCTTCTTTTCATTCAATCGTTTTAATTGAATATGTTAACTAAAAAAAGTATTGAAGTATTTGAAAGAAGAAACTTTGTGTAAATTAACTTTTGAGATTTTTAATTAATTATTATTTTGTAATACAAGTGCAATAATCGTATAAATAAAATATTTATAAAAAGATTGAAAAGAAAATCAGGATTTAATTTGACAATTACTAACAACTTAACAATATTTTTAGAATATAAATTGACTTATTAAATGCTCTTAAAAAATATTTAATTATTTTCGAAATATTGAGTTGAAGTAATGAGAAAAGGTTAATTTATTCCGTTAAATAATTAAAAATCAAGTGCATTTCGTGGATTTTAAAAGGAATTTAAGGTAAAAATTAAATTGAAAAATTGAAAACTGAAAGCGTTTTAATATATTTATCTTAATGAGTTTTCAAAAGTTTGAAGAAAGAAAAATTAATTTCAAGTTTATTCTTTAATTAAAATTAAAACAAATAAATTAAAAAATTAATTAAAATAAATAAATCAAATGAGGGTTTACTAAAAATTAACTTAATTAATTAATACTTAAAAAAGTAAAATCGTAAATTAAATGTATTAAATGTGTTAATATTATAAGTTGTTAAATTTTTGAATCATAACAGGGTTTTAATTTCATTATTTTTTATGAATTTAACATTGCCTTCCAATGATACACCTGTGGTTTCTTCACCTGTACTTATTACTCCTGAAACTTCTGTTACTTCTGTGATACATTCAATCAGAAATATATAAAGTACTTAAGTAACATAATTTGATATATGTATATTAGATATGTATTTTATATTATTTAATTTAAAAATTTTCGAAATTTTTAAAAGTGTGAAGTCAAAGTGTAATTAAAATCTGTTTGATATCAAATATTAATTTACATATCTACACTTTATGAAAAATTATCCACAAATCATTTAAAATTATTATTTTTTGAAAGAGTGGGTTGAAAAATTACTGCGGAAACTCAATAATCATTGGTTAGAACTCATATTGCATACTTTCAGGCTTAATCCTTATTTATTCAAAATTAAATTTTGGAAAGAATTTTGCAATTACTTTTGTCTAAATACAATAGAGTTTATATATCTTACGGAAGATTCTTATATAACGATAGGTTATTTAATGGTTAAATTCCTTAATTATATACGAATTATTATTATTGAAATCTTTTAATTAAATGGTTCTGATCAAAATGTTTAAACAAGAATGATGTAAGAATGTTTTTTTCTATATAAATTCATGGTTGTATTAGTAGTGTAACATTTAAAATCACAAGCATCCTACAAATTAAATAGTGTATATTAAGCTATTATTCGGAACTTGCCATTTTTGGTTTTTTTTTATAAAATCGCTTTTTGTTCTAGAATAAGAATCAGTTTCATTCAAACTAAAACTTTACAATATATTCAATAAAAGTATTTTGTATATTTTACTGGGAAATTTAATATACAAGAATGCTATAGAAAAGTAGACAGAAAGTTGCATATACATTCCTGATTCCGAATACTTAAAACATAATTAGTCCTGACAATTTATATGAAATTTTGGGAATTATTATCGTAATACGATTTACTCCCAAAAAATGGTGAATTTTTCTATTTTTTTTTCGGGATCTTTAAATTTTTTAAAAAGTTAACAAATAAACATAATTTTGGTGTTAATTAAAAAATTTCGAGTAATCACTTCCTTGTAATGTTAGTTTCTGATGAACCCGGAGAGTGTTGTATGTAATATGTATGATGTTATTTCTTCATCAACCAATGGGAGGCAATGGACAAATTGTTGTGTTTTGTTATTGTTTGTAACGGACAGCAGCGTTTGTAAATTCTGGTGCACTGGGCACTGGAAATATAGTTTTTGCTTATACATATATGCAAATATACGTCAAATGTTATTATATATTGATCGTAACTAAGTATATAGTTATAATATTTATATTAATGTCTACATTAGCTATTCGAAATAATGTACAATATCGATAACAATTATTTTTTATTTAAGTGCGTATTTAATGTAAAAATTTAAGCGTATAATAACAGAAAACGGAAATCATTCAACAAACATGTTTTTTCTAAAATTATATCATTAACATTATACACAAATTTGCATATTATCAACAAGCCACTATAGATGATTTATAAAATACGGTGTTGTTTGGGCAAAGTTTTGGTAGAACTTTGAGGGGCTTCATAGCTCCATATATGAATGGAAATTTACAAAACTTAAATAGTTTTAAATTTTTAAAAAAAGACGGGCAGACGGAGGAGAAGAATGAAATGAATACCAAAATTTTCTAAAATTAAAAAGATTACAATGAAATAAAAATGAAATTTCAAAGAGTATTTGATTTTAAAACTATTTTTTAAACTATAAACAAAAAGATTTTGCTGATAATAATCAGTGTTTTTTACATGATGTGGTATTAAAAAATCTTTATTCATCAATTGTGCAATCAAATTAATCTCCTCTTTATAAATATCAAACGTTATTAAGTGCCAAAGGAAAAAATCATTTTTATTTAAGCTTTATAATATCAATATTGAGAATTTACAGTAATAACTAAAGTTTTTTTTGTTTTAGTTTATTCCTCTGTCACACAAATAGGAAATTACACAGATTAGGAAATTACGCAGATTTTCCTTTACATTTGTATCTGTAAATGTTGTAAATTAAAATGGGAAATTATTCTTCGCATGTGATGGTTCAAACTCACATTCCCTCAGTGTTTACAGCGCATTTATCTACGCTCTTACCCACTAGGTCATCGAGACTCTCTTTTAAGTATAATGTTCCATTATTCCTAAATATCTTAAAATCTGTATTTGTGACAATAAAATTACCCACTAGGTCATCGAGACTCTTACCTCTTACCCACTAGGTCATCGAGACTCTCTTTTAAGTATAATGTTCCATTATTCCTAGGTATATTAAAATCTGTATGTGTGACAATAAAATTTTTTTAATCGTTATATAAAAATTAGAGTATTATATAGAGCACTTAACTTCGTACTTCGTAACCAAATCATTATGTGTACAGTGAGTCTAACCCTTTTTTTCCAATAAGGTTCAAAAGCTAAAAACCTTTTTTATGCATATGTATTATATGGCTCAGATGAGTATCTGAAAAGCTCGAACTTATAAATATCATATAACAAATTAATTTTGGTGATATGTGGATCCTTCTCTATGATTTAAAGATTAAAAATTTTATTATTACACGATTAAAAAAAAAAAATATACAGCAGAAATTTAATTATTGCATAAAGACAAGAGAATTAAAACTTAATAACATTTACATATCATATCTACGTGAACATTTTCGCTACGTTATCGCTTTTAATTTACCTTTGCAGAGAGATTAAAAACAATTAAAAACCTTGTTCTTATAATATGACTTTTTTTTATTCGATTAAAATTTACATAATTAATAACATTTTTTAAATGTATTTTAAGATTTTTTTTAATATTATAAAAAAAATGAATATGTGTAAAGGTTTCGTTATGCATAATATGTTAAAATATTACGTTACACATTATGAGTATCATTTTATCTATGAACTGAAAAATTTTCTTGCATTAAACATAATTTCAATAATTAGGTTAGCTTGAAAAATATATACTAAGGTATTCATTTTGCAAAACTTGAAGAAAACTAAAAGGTTATATAAAATTAAAACAAACAGTCAGTCAAACGCTTTGTAATTTTAAAATAATAGAAAGTTTATATAAAATAATTTAAATTAAGGACTATTGCAAAATTGCAAAATTGGAAAACAATCTGGTGTGGCAGCTACTCTAAATAACAGTAATTAATAATAATAGATACTACAGTACCCCAATAATAATAGATGCTACAGTGACAGTGAATTTGCCTTCAATAATTACCTCATGCCGGGAGGTGTTATATACTACTGCATGATGTAACTGTTGTCACGGCTATTGTTACTATTAGCAAAATAGTAATAACAACGGACGTATTCATTGTTTCTTTACAATCCCACTCCCAATTCAATGTTTCCGCATCCTATTGTCCTATCTCTTCATATCCCTACTCCTAGCCTATATCCTGCGCTAACAGGTAGGGCTTTGATCTCATTATATTAGCTAAAGAGGGAGGTGGATTTAGTCAGTAAGAATCTGACGCTACTAAGAGGAAATTCTTGGTGTCTTTCGAAAATTCTCACCTCCTTTAGGAAAAAAGAAAAAAAAAATATGCTATTCAGAGCATATTGACCTTCAATGTTAATATTTTTTCTTAGCTTTGTGTTCGGGATAGTTAAACATTTCGCATGCAGAATCTATCCCGTCATGCTATCCAGTAACTCATTTGAAACTATCTAACTCAGACAAAAAGAAGCGCCAAGTGCTATTCGAATCGCTCAACCAATCTTTTCCTTTCGAATAACTCATTTTCATAACGCACTCTCGGGAATTTTAGTAAGATGCTTTTCCATTGTCTAAAATTCGGCGATTTATCCCCCTAAGGGTATGATAGAGCCCTTTTTCGCTCTGCACGGCTCTCATACACTTAGTCGCTATGGGTGTTTTCCGTCCCCTATCAAGCGAAGTTCTGTTTTGAGGTTTTCTTTTTTTGAGCTTAAACTGAAACGACATTTTGTAAACCCTCCATAGCTTCAAGAGAAACATTTACAAAAACTACATTTCAAGCTAAAGGTGCTATAATGTTGGATTTACATTTCTTGAAAGAAGATAAGGCAAAAGTCAAAGGAAGAATACTCTCAATTTATTCAATTCTAATTTAAATAATAATAAGAATTTTAAATTTTGAAATAAAATGAAAAATTTTATTTTATTATTAAATAAAAGAATTACTATAAATTACATAAGTTTTTTAAATCGTTATAACATTTACAACAATAAAAATAAAAAGAAAATAATAAAAAGTTTTTAAGTTCTTTAGAAAACAGTTCAATCATTATTTTTACATCATTAACCCCATACCCATTACAAATAATTTAATTTTTTTTTCATTATTCTGAGATTAGAAAAATTCTGATATTCTGATTTTTTCGACAGAATAAACTGAAATAAATGAAACTTCAATTAATTACAATGCTGTTGGAAATTAAGGAGAAATAAGAAAAAAAGTATTTTATTTTAATTTTTAGGATTTTATTGTTTGATTTAATCATTAATGACACCGATACGATATCGTATAGTGCGGGTCTTATCTTGAATCAAAATTATAAGAAACTTTAATCGTATTATTGATGAATGATGAGTATTTTTTTTTTTATATAGAATAATAATATTGAACGCATCTGGATTACAATTGTTATGGATTAAATGTTTCTTTAAATTATTTTTTATATTAAATTAATTTTGATATCAAATTGGATTTATTAGGAATAAAAAAAAATAATGAATTTTATTTATTATATTTAATGAAGCTAAAAGAAAAATGTTCATTTGTCTAATTGGTTGAATTCTTTTTGATTTATTAGGATAAAATTGATGGTAAATAAAATTATTTTTAGATTGAAATCTGTAAATAAATAAAAAATATGATTTTAAAAAAAAATATCTGTGAAAGGCAGGAAAATATCTTTTTTCTATACAACAGTATAAAAGTACTTTAACTTTTACTTCATATTTTGGGTAAATGCGTTCCCAATGGTGTCTTTCCTTTGACAAATTGAACAATGTGTTTAAGTTATTATTTGGATAGGCATACATCTATAATATAATACACAAGATGTTGGCGAGACCTTGCCAACATGTAAAAAAATATATTTTATATCTATAATAAAACACTCACACTGAATGTAAACTAAACTGGCAATGATGATATTTCTGTATAGTTATTTAATAAATTAAAATTTTATTACCAGAGACACAAATCTTTGACTCAAAGTAATATCAAGAGACGCAAACAGTTCATTAAAAATATAAATAAATTTAGTAAATATTATTACCGGAGACCAAATTTCCACTAGAAGTATTAGCAGAGACACACACCGTCCATTAAAAGTGAGTACAGTCAAAAAAGGAAAAGTACATACTTAAAAAACACATTTTCAATCAAAATAAATTCAGCAAATTTTTAATTTTTAAATTTCACCGCCACGTCCATTATGAACTGGTCGCATCGGTAAATTAAAAATAAATTATTAATTTTCTGTTGGCGTTTTCAATCTATTGTTTTGAAAAAAATAAAAATTGGTACTCTTAATAAAATTAAAATGTCTGAAAGTGAAAAAGTGCGAGTGAACAAAGTTTATAGTAAACCTCATTTATAAGAAAAAAATAATAGGCCGATTTTATTCTTGATTTTGTTTTCATTAGTATAAAAGCTGGTAAAAGCTTCGTAACATACTTTAAAATAGTTTTGTTTATTTAGGTTGAAATTTGGATTTTTAAGCTAGATTTTCTGGTATAACATAAAATATTCGAAATTTTTTTATTAATATAAAATTCGGCAGACTTAAATAATTATATTTCATAACAGAAGTCAGAAACTTACTAAATATTATAGAAACGCATATTTTTCTTAAAAAAAAAAAAAATAACATAGAAAATATCATTTTAGAAGCCTTCTCTCACAAAAGATTCATAATTTTGTACTAATTTATTATTAGACCATTAAATTAAAAAGCTGTCGAAAACGACCGTCACAAAAAAAAGGCCCCGAAAATTTATGAAATTACATTATCATAGACATGAATCTTTTATTAAATATACCAAAGACCTCTTCTAAAGTACATTTAAATAAAATAAATTCAGCAAATTTTTTTCAAGCAAAAAAAAATAAACGCAAAAGACTTGAAATTAGTTTTGGTAATTAAAGTAATTCGCGGCGAAAACAACTGTTTTTCATCGACACAAAAATTTTTTTTAAAACTAAAGAAAAATAGAGAGTCTGGTAAAATTTTAACAAATATTAAAATTATTTCGATTATTGGTATTGTTTTAAATGTAACAAAAAAAAATGTCGTAGCGGTTGGTGTTGGTTAGTTTTTCGCCGGTTTTTATTGTGCACTTTTATACATGTGTTTCAAACAATTTTTGAGATATCGGCACGAACTTTTACCCTGAATGTGTTTTTAGCTTGGACCATTTTTTCTCAATGATTAAAAAACTGTCAAAAATTACCGCCACGAAAAAACGGCGAGAAAAAATTAATAAACTGTACCTAACATTTTTAATTTTATGTGTTTAGATTTGTTTCATGTTTTTTTCTATTACAAGTAAGTAAGTGATTTCAACGTTTTTTAATGGTGCTGATTTAAAAATGAAATTTTTAGGTAGTTTATTAAGGGAGTCAGTATGCTACCGTAAATGTTTTTGATGTTCTATAGTAAATGTTCCGTAAATGTTCTATAGAAATTGTGCAATTGCACAGGGTATTTTCTAGTAAATATTAAATAAGGTCAAAAATCTTTCAACTAAACTCAGTAAAATGTCACAAGTGTCTTATTAAATGCTTATGTAATAAGACAGTTGTGACGTCTTTCAAAAGTAAAGTTTTACTCAATATAAAATGCTGAACTCAAGTAATGTGATCTCAATGTGAACATACAGTAATGAATTTTAAGAGAATGTCATCAAATCGAACACAGAAATTTTAAAATTAGATTTTTGTATTAATGCAATATTTAGAATAAATTGTTATTGTACCGTAGTAAATTCAAAAAACAACAATTCACAATGACACTTAAATGAGTGACATTCAAATATGTTTTTTTATTAAAAACATAGTAAATAGATAATTGTAAAGTATAATTGTAAAGTAGTAAATAAATAATTGTAAAAACTATTTTAACATATTAGAAATGCATTAGAAATGAAAACTAGCCTAAAGTTAGTTTTTCAACATAATCTTGTTTGATTGGATTTAAGTGCATTACACCGGAGGATTTTTGAATAAAATTCGTACAGTACAATACTTTATACTATATCTGACTGAATGGCCAGATTTTATTTATTACATAAGAGGAAAATGTTGTTATTGTTGTTTGTACTTAATTTCTAATGAATGGGTAATGTTTTTGACTACAAACTGCATATTTCCCGTGTTCATCATTTACTAACTGTAGAATATGTATCGCATATCTCTAATTTTTCTATTTCTTTTATGGAACAAATTAGTATCTACGGATTCAATTCTTCTATAGGTTGTTAGTA
Organism: Poecilobothrus nobilitatus; assembly: GCA_947095535.1. Classification (NCBI taxonomy): domain Eukaryota; kingdom Metazoa; phylum Arthropoda; class Insecta; order Diptera; family Dolichopodidae; genus Poecilobothrus; species Poecilobothrus nobilitatus. The sequence continues at coordinate 261,302,777 of OX352773.1, read as the reverse complement.
TTTTCGATGACTTCTTTTATGTTTGAAAATTCACCGTGGACCTACAGTCTAATGATTACTTATGCTTTTAAGCTCAGCCTTCATTAATAAAAAAAAATTAAATTTTTTTATGTTTTAAAAAAGTTACGTACCTACATTTCCTGGAGTGCCAAGAGTATTTAATAAACCAATTTCATGTATAAAAGTGAGATTTTAATGATGATTTAAATTTGGTTTTATGAAAATTGAATTACATTAAAATTTTGGTTATCAGATTGTTATACCAAAAGCCCTGGATAGTACACGAAATTGTACTATCCCTCAAAGATTATTAAATTTTTAAAACAAACAAGTTGTACAGGCGGCGTAAAGTGCATCTAAATTTTTTTTTAGTGGAGTGTCATTAGCGCTATTTAATATTCCTCAATACGAAATATTTTGAATTTTTATTAAGATTATTAAATAAAATCAAAGTTTTTAATAATTAAAATTATCACACGTTTTTATGTTGAAATTTATATCATTGTGTAAATTTATGTTAATTTCAATTTAAAATAAATGTAATTATCACTTCTTTTAAATTTTTTTTTATGTTTTTCATAAAAAGATTTTTTTCCCCGATAAAAGACAAAGTTTTCGTTTGAATTGTGAAAATTTAAATTAATGAAAGAAAAAAAGTTTTTCATCAAAAAAATAAAATAAAATTCAGCAAAATATTGAAATTTATAGAAACAAAAACTTTAGAGATTTAATAAAAAAAGTCAATCTTTAAAATAAACAAAAAAACCAACTAAAATAATTTTTTGTTTTCCTTTGCCATAAAAATAATTGATTCCTCCTGTTAGGATATTGTTTTACAGTTATTCTACTAAAAAAATCTTTCTCTTTTTCTATAAAGGAGAAGAACATCTTCCAAAAATCCTTAGAATAACTCCCTTAGTACTGTCAGTTTTTCGCTCACTAAACTAACCATCCTATTTAACCAATATTATGGGATGAATTGTCTAAATGCTAATGCGCTTTATTCGTTAGGGAGTAGGTATATACGAAGCTAGGGCAAGGTTGCGGGAACATTATACTGAGGATCTGGGAATTGGAAATTAAAGGAAAAATGAATACGGCTATTATTACTACTATTTTGCTACCATCATGAAGCGAAAAATAGGTACAATAGTACAGTATAGTATAGGTGCAGTAGTATATAACACCTTCTTGCATGAATTAACTTAAGCTTGCTGAACTGTAGCAGATGTTATTATTATTTTTATTATAATACGATATATAATATTACGATATAAAATTATTATTTCCTCTTTTTAGCACATTTCCAAAAAAATTTTGAAAAAAAGTGCTTATTACTTTCACTCTGTCCGTCCGTCCGTCCGTCCGTCTGTTTACAAAACTTCTACACCGTTAAAGATAGAGAAAAAAAATTTTAGCCATGGGTAGGTCTCATAAAAAAAATAATTTTGTGGAACAACTTTTTTATGTAGCCTCACCCATTACGGAGCTACAGCCCCTCAAACTTTGAAAAAGCCCTATTTTTAAATACATATATCTTATGGCTTAAGATTTTTTCAATCTGAAAACGTCATTCCACAGGTATTTCTTTTATCTTTGTAAATTAATATCAAAATTATACAATTTTTTTAAATTTAGTATTTAAATTTACCGTTATGTGAAAATCAAATTTTGCATGAAATTTCTACTTTCATAACTCCGGAACGCTTCTAGATAGAGGCTTAAAATTTTGAGACAGGAAAGAACTTTTAGAATTAGTATAAGTTTGCTCAGAAAATTTTTTTGGACCACCCCCTGTTTATGAGATATTAGGGCTTAAAAATTGAAAATTTGCTATTTTTAAACACCTGTAACTTAGGAACCTGTACACATTTTACTTCTGCAAGATATAAAAATTAAAGCTACAGTAATATATTTTTACATATGTTAAAGGTTTTTTTTAGTTGTAGAGGGTTCCAAAGTTGCAGCTCTTCAAAATTTCGAAAAAGCCCCACTTTCAGATGTATATATCTCAGGCTCTGCGTAATAGTTTTGCAATATAAAACCGCCAGAAGATCGAAAATTTTATTATCTATATAAAACAGTATCAAAATTATGTAATATTTTGTAATTTACTATTTAAATTTACCGTTATCTGAAAACCACATTTTGCATGAAATTTCTTTTTTCATAACTCCGGCACACCTTTAGATAGGAACCTGAAATTTTGAGACAAGAAAGAACTTATAGAATTAGTATAAGTTTCCTCAAAAAAAGTGGCGCCCCCTCTTTAAGAGTTATTACTCCTCAAAAATTGAAAATTTGCTATATTCAGACACCTGTAACTTAGGCACCTGTAAACATTGTTCTTCGACAAGACATGAAAATTAAAGATTCAATAATATACTTTTATATGTGTTAACGGCTTTTCTTAGTTATAAAGGATTCTGGACTTACGGCCCCTCAAAATTTCAAAAATGTCCTATTTTCACATTTTTTCTTATTACATGAAATTTTCAAATTTTTGTGCAAGTCACACTTCTAAACAGTTTTTATTGGGTTTTGGAAATGTGCGCTTTTAAAAACCGTTGGTTTACATTCTACCTTGTTTTATATAATTTAATTGCAGTTTGAACTCTAGATCCTCGAATTGAAAGGTTATCGCCATAGTTAGATAAGATTGTGCTACAAACAAATTTTTTAATGTAGGTTATAATTATTTTCATATGTCCATATTTCTATGTTTTAAAGTTTTTTTTTTTAATGCATTTCTTTGCCACATAAATGTGAACAGGAAATTTCACAGCCTTTCCTGTTCAGGCGAGGCTGTAAATGTACTAAGGGGTAATAACTCTTACGACGTGTGTGTGATTCGAACCCACACTCCCTCGATGTTATAGCGTATTTTATACACTCTTATTCACCGAGGCCCCTGCTTTAAAGTTTAAAATACAGTAAGAATATTAGGTCAAATACAAGATAGTTATGTCAAAATTGGATCACACAAGTTCTTTAAACTTTTTAGTCAAGTCACGCATTTCTTTTAACTGTTTTTTTATTTCATCTAATGGTGCAATGTAAAATTTTGTATTTTTTTATACATTATATGAATATTGCTGTGGTACAGATTAATTTTGTAGTTGTATAATAGAAAACAATTCTCTCAGTTTTTAGAATGCACCGTCTTACAACATATATTTTTTCTAGAGTTCATCTCATTTTTAATATTTGGTGGCAAATTTCAATAGTGTATTATAATGGCCCAATTAAAATAATTAATAATAATGAAGTTTTTTTAAATTTTTAACACACTTTCCACATTTTTTTTCATCCTTCGCTATTTGCGTTTAAATAAAGATAGATTAAAATTATTGGGCTGAGAAGTTAACTTCTGTTAAATTATGAAATCTATCTAAAATGAACAACACTGTTTTTTTTTTTTTTTTTGTTATGCATAATTTTTTGTTTTATTGAAAAATTAAAAAACCATTTTCTTCCTTTATAGTCGAATTGTACTTAATGACAAAAAAATTATAAGAGTATAGATGACTTATCGAAAGGGTAAAGTGGTACTTAATATTTTAAGTTATATTATACTAGAAGATATTTTAAATATTTTCTTCAGATATTGTAAAATCTTAAAGATATTATGACGATTTATTTTAAGTATTTATTGTACATAATACAATACATTCTTCTATTATATATATTTTAATTAAATTTTTTAAATGAAAATAAAAACAAAATTGTTCCAATCAAAAAACAAAATGTTTCTAATAATAAAGAAAAAAAAAAATTTATATTTCTTCAAAGTTAATTATTTTTTCTTGTCTAAAAAAATTCCCCTAGTTTTAAAAATTCCTATAATCGAATTATCTGTCCCAAATTCATTGAATAAATTTTCCAAGTATAAATTTTATGTATTTGTTTCAGTTTCTAATTAAATATATAAAAATAAAATAAAAATAAATTAATTTATCAAAACTTTCAATGAATATGTATAATATGTATAAATATTCACATCTGTAAGTAGGTATATAATAAATATTTACCTGTTTGATTACCATAAATATTTTTTGGCAATCCATTTTTTATTTGATTGTGCTAATGTCATTTTAGTTAACATTTATTATAATAATTTTATTCAAAGGATTTATAAAATTGAACTATGATAAATATTAGAAAATTTTCAGTCTTTTCAGTCCCTTTCATATGATATGGCATTTTAGAAATTTTTAAGTTACTTTAAGAATGCCAGTAGTAACCTAGTATATTTGGTAGAGGGCTGTAGAAAAGTATTCAAAATACTTTCTGCACAGAATACTATCAACTTGATTTGAGTCCCAGGGTATGAAGAAATTAATGGAACGAGTCGACGGATGAGCTAGCAAAGCACGGATTAGAGCTTGAGTTAAGCGTTGGAAATATTCCATCTGTCTATGTACTTGTACAAAGCTTTAAATTCTATATTGGACCACTTTATTTGCATCTGTCCTAGTTTGTCAAGGAAAAGGCGGTAATATCTCGGTTGGATTTTTCATGCAAAATTTAGCTAAACTCTCTGATATAGACCTAAGAAGTTTTCAAAGTTTCTCCCGTTAGAATGCCATAATCGTGGCTAAATCTTTAGAAACTTAATATCAACTCTGATCGAATGGGTTCTCTTACGTTTTGAAGGTACAATATTGACCTAGAGTCTAGTGCATACAGACTCGTTTCCTCAGTCTTCATCAATAAAAAAAAATAAAAATAGCAATTATTTATGGATCTGATATGGGAATATATGAAATTATCATAATAATGTGACAGTTAATTGGTTTTTTAAACGCTTGGTTTATGTTGCGATCTGTTATCTTCTACATATCTGTTAAAGTATATATTCTACTTTACCTTGTTTTGCTAAGTTTTATGGAAAAGTATTGGAAAATGTTATATAACATGATTTCCTCACCTCTCTGAACGAACTCTTCATAGTTGTTTGTACACTCTGTCTATTCCAGAGAAATAGATTCTAGTTATATTCTTTTATGGTATAACTTTCATTTAATTATTAGAATATATTTCGCAATCATTGTGTTCTGGGATTACCCATTATTACGAAATAATCAATTGACATCTTTATTCAACTTTGCATACAGAGTTTCCTACATTTTGTGATAAAAAGTAACAAAATATTATTACAAGGATGGAATGTTTTTTTTTTTTTTGGAGAGAAGGAAGAAGCAGTAATTTTTTTTTTTTGCAAATGCAAATAATATGAATCTGTTTTCATTACACTTTTGAAATTCTCAAAGTTTAAGCTCTTAATAATATGTTATCATAGTTTTGTTTTATTTCTTTTAAGATAATAAAATTTAATATTTTTCTTTTGTTTTGTATCGAATCTTTTAAGCAGCAATTATCTGGAGGATCATTTCAAAATGACACTTTAAATTTTGTATATGTTGTTTAACACCCTGTATAATAATGTAATACATATTATAATTTTTATTTTTTTCATATAATCAAAATATTCAGAATAGCTTACAAATAGATCGAGAGTTTTTCAAATAAAAATAGTAGCAACTTAACAAGAGGGTGAAGTTTCGATAACCTTAAAACAAATATAATACCTATACAAAAAAACTTGAAACTTTCTAAAAATAGGAAAAAAAAGGAAGAAGAAAGAGAGAAAACAAGCAATGAAAGAATATAAAAATAGTAAGAATAAAAGAAAAGTTCAATGAAAATGAAAAAGTTTTCCTATTAATTTAATTTTTCCTGAAAATGAATGACAGATGTATAAAAATGGGGGAAAAAAATGTATGGAAAAGGTTTTTGAAAATTGAAAAAAAAACAAATATCGAGATGTTTTTTCGAGTTTCTTTACATACATTTCCTCAAAGAGCTGTTCCGTTACAATACATTTTAAGCTGAATTACAACACTATGTACACTGTAGAAAAAAACTATGTAAAGTAGATTTAGAAAAAAAGCTTAAGAAGAAAATTTTCATATTTTCTGATTTTCTGACATATACTTTATCATTCCTTATTATATCCTACATCTAAAGTATAGGGTATATTTACTTTGGTATGGAGTTTGTAACCACCAAAAGGAAGTGAGTTAGATATGGATATGTATATATATTCTGAATCAGGATCACCTCCTGAGTCGATTTAACGATGTCCGTTCGTCCCACCGTTCACACGATAACTCAAAAACTAGTAAAGCTATCTTGATGAAATTTATATAGTAGGTTACTAGTTACAAAAGGAAGGCTAAGTTCGAATCTGTACAAAATCGGTCCATGGGTTCGGATTCTGGAAGCTTCCAAGTGATTCCGGAGCAAACGAGATTATCTCCAAAACCAACAAAGACAGAACCTTTAAATTTGGTACAAAGATGTTCCTTCCTGTTTCATTTATGTCTCTGAAAATTGAGAGGATATGGTCCATGTATTCGGATTTTGCAAGGTTCCGAACGAGTCCCAGAGCAAACCAGTATATCTCCAAAACGAAAAAAGATAAAACCTTTAAATTTGGTGAACTGTTTTTCTTTTATGTTTTATTTATGTCTCTAAAATTTGAGAGGATTTACTCCATGAGTTCGAATTTTAAAAGCTTCCGAACGAGCTTCAGATCAATCGAGATTATCTCCAAAACCAACAAAGATAGAACCTTTGAATTTGGTTCAATGATGTTCTTTCGTGTTTTATATATGTTTCTGAAATTTGGGAGTATTTGGTCCATGGGTTCGTATTTTGGAAACTTCCGACCGAGCATAAAAGCAAACGAGCATATCTCCAAAATCAACAAAAGTAGAACCTTTAAATTTAGTACAATGGTGTTCTGGCATGTTTTCTTTATGTCCGTGAGATGTGTTTGATAAATTGGAGTGGAAACTCGGGTACCTGACACGCGCCTCCTAAGGGCTAACAAGCATATCTTCGAAATTAATAAAGATAGAAATTTGAAATTTTCTACAAGGGTGTCAAGCAGGGTGTCCAAAGAGAATGTCTCTTTGACGTTCCTGAAATTTCAGTTGAATAAGACAGAAAAGGGAAGAAGTTCAAGCAGCTGCCAGAAACTTATGGATTTTTAATTTAATTCGAATTATTCAGGTGTAGAGTATTAGTAAGTCGGTTGCATCGATTTACTGTTACATTTACTTATTTTATTCTTTCTTAAGGTATGGCTTCCCCTTTTTGTCCAGATTGATGAAAAATTCATGGAAATTCATTCGAATTTTAATAAAAGTTTTCTTTGATGGATGCTTACAGAACAATAATTATCCAATTTGACTAATGAGAAGAAAAGAAAAACAAATTTGGTTCTGAGCCAACAACTTAATCCAGCTAAACTTACATTAGTTCAATTTTAGATTTGGAACCATTTTACAGGTGAAATTTTTTATAAATTTAAAACAAAATTGATTTTTGTAGAGATGATTACTCAATAAGACCTATAAGTTATCAGGCCATGAACTCATAATCCATGAATGTATTTGTGAGAGTATTAGAATTAATTATAGTAAGTAATTATAGTCATATGAGCGTGTAGAAAATTTTTGGTGTATAAAAGTATAGTGTAACTGGTGTATGTTTTTTTAAATTTTCTTTGTAAGTTTTTAAACATAATCAAACATTTATTTGCAAAATTTCGCTCGAAATGGCTAGTAATTTTAAATTCAAATTAAATTTTTAAATTTTATTTCAATACTTAAGTAAAATATATATACGAAAAATTTAAATTTTTGTCCCTGTAAAAAAATGTATTTTAAGTTCGTACTTTTAAGCAACATTTTAAAAGTTCAAAGGAATGGCATAAGAATTCTGGTAACTGGTAAACAATTTTCTTTTTATTTTCATTGCACTGAATTAATTAGAGAAAATCAAAAGTTTGTGTAGTTCTTTTTAATTTCATTTATTGTAAGAAAAATAGAATTGTAGTTGCTTTTCAATTTTTAAATTTGTTATTTAATTTTATAATTTCTTATTTTTACTTTATTTGTTTATAATTTGTTTCTTTTAGTTAAATATGTATACTATTTGTTTTAGAATATTTTGTTTGATTTTATAATTTATATTGCCTTTTTAATTGATTGCTACTAATTTTAATATATATTTTAACATATTGGTTTGAAAATATTAGATTACTGGATCTTCAAGGTTTAGTGACTTAGGCCTATTGCGGAAGTCATTTTATAAATAAAATCTTCATATTTCCCATCTTAAAGGTGGTGTGGAACTCGAAATAATTTCAAGATTATCTTCATAGAAAAATTTATTTATTTATTTTTAATTTTTTTTATTTTACATTATACATCACTTAATAATTTCTTTACTTTTAGAATTTCATTTACTTTGTCAGAAAAATTTCTTTTTCTTTTTAGGGTAATCTAGCATATTAACTCTTTTTAGCTTTAAGAAGTTATTATGATAGAAAAATAAATGGAAGAAAATTTTTGAAATGTATATTTATGAATGAAAAATTATATTTTAAAAATTTGTCCTTTACTAAAAAAGATATAAAAACGAGGAAGAATACAGTTGACTTTGTCAACTTTTAGATACCCGTACGAACCGTTAGTATGTTCACAGCCTGTCACTCTGCTTACAATATTATTTTTTTAATATTTTAGTATTTTAAAATAATTTGGGTGAATTTTATAATTTCTAGAACTATGGGTTGTACATATATTCAAACTATATGTTTATATGTACATTCTTCAAAAGCAGATTCTAACCTTCCACATAACGATTATCAATCCAAAACTTTTTCAAATATTCTATAGTACCATTTAATACTAAGCGGTAAATGTATATTAAATTTACTAAGTACAAAACAGTAAATATAATTTTAAATATTATATTATATTATATTTAAATATTCCATTACTCTTATCATTCATTCACTAGTGACATATACGATATGTAAATAAACATGATATTATATAAGTATGTATATATATCAATATCATATAAATAAAAATTCTTCAAGCAACCGTTATGTTGTTTATTTAATTACATTTTTTTGTACTACGCTTATATCCTCAACAATTTCAAATTATCGAGTAAAACAAAATGCAAAAAAAATTCGTTAATGAAATTTGTTAGAAAATTTGAAAAAATCAAGTAACACTTTCGTCAATTATAAAGTAACCCTATATTATTAAAAAAAGTTGTTAACAGAAATAACAATATAATGTTGGAGCTTTAATTTTTGTGTATTACTTCCAAAAAATTTTAACAGGTGTTCAAATTACAGGTGTTTAAAAATAGGAAATTTTCAGTTTTTGACCCCTTACAGCTCCTAAACGGGGGATGATACAAAAAAAATTTCTGAAATGACTCATACTTATTTTCAAAGATCTAACTTCTGTCAAAATTTCAAGTTTCCAACTTTAACCGTTTAGAAGATAGAAGAGTTAAAGGATTTTGCAAAATTTGAGTTTCGCATAACGGTAAATTAAGACACCGTATGCCACAAATATATATTTATTGTATATATATTTTTAAAGCTAATGAAAGTAGTAATCGTTTGGCGTTTTCAAAATGAAGATATGCCTTATAGAACTTGTGCTATAACAATTTAAATATAGAGCTTTTTTGAACCTTTGGGGAGCTGTAGCTCCGTAACGGGTGGGGCTACAAAAAAAAATTATTAAAAATAAAATTAATATTTTTGTGAGATCTATCAGTAGTTAAAATTTCATAGGTCTATTGCAAAAAAAATGTGGAGATCTAAAAGTTAGGTGTTCGAGAGCTACCCTAAGGCTTGGTCCAAACTCAACCAAAAAAAATAGGGAACCTACAAATTACTCCCAAAATATTTTGTGTAAATTTCAAGATTCTAGCTTTCTTAGTTTTTGAGTTAGCGTGCTGACGGACGGACGGACGGACATGGCTCAAAAGTCTTAGAATTTTTTTCTGATCCGATCCATACCTTTGAAGGTATATCTAGCTCGCTCATTTCGAGGTGTTACAAACGGAGGAGTAATTTTATTATACCCGATCCTATCGTACGGGTATAAAGATGCAGCTTTAAGGTTTTCTTTGAATAAAATCAGTGGTTTTTGTCTTATTTCAAGATTTGTAGTCGGCCTACTATTTATTATACCCGTATGAACTATGTTCAAGGGTATAATAAATTTGACATTACGTTTGTGACACCTTAAAGGAGCCGAGCTAGATATAGTGTCAAAGGTATGGATGGGCTCAGAATCGAATTCTGAGTCGATTAAGCCATGTACGTCCGTCCGTTCGTCCGCACGATAACTCAAAAACTAAAGGAGCTAGGAGGCTGAAATTTTTTTACGTCACTTTTGCAAAATTGTTAGTTTTACTATTTAAATCCAACATTTTCGGTCGGCGGGTTCGAGTAGCTGCCATACAACTTCTTTTTTAATATAGAAATAACTCAGTATCTGTTCAAGCTAGGTTTCTGAAATTTTGCAAATGATGATCAAGTTTTATGGCAACAACTTCTGTAAAATTTGGTTGTGTTGGTGCGGCGGGTTCGGGTAGCTGCCATACAACTTCTCTTTTTAAATGAAAATAACTCAGTGTCCGTCCGCACGATAACTCAAAAAATAGAGGAGCTAACAGGCTGATATTTTTTTTACGTCACTTTTGCAAAATTGTTAGTTTTGCTATTTAACTCCAGCATTTTCGGCCGCCGGGTTCGAGTAGCTGCCATACAACTTCTTTCTTTAAATGGAAATAACCCAGTGTCTATTCAATCTAGGTATCTTAAATTTTGCGAATGATAATCCAGTTTTATGGCAATAACTTCTGTAAAATTTGGTTGTGATGATATGACAGGTTCGGGTAGTTCCCATACAACTTCTCTTTTTAAATGAAAATAACTCAGTGTCTATTGAATCTAGCTATCTGAAATTTAGTGAAAAAGTGTCGAGTTGCATGCCAAAAACTTTTGTAAAATTTGATTGATCTAATGCAGCCGGTTTAGGCTTCTTGCATTTCTTCGAACTTAGTGAAGCTAGGCGCAATAGATTCGGGTAGCTGTCATACAACTCCACAATTTACATAAATATATCTCTGTAGTTCGGTACTAAAACATCTGAATGTTTTTAAAAGATGATCAAGTTTTATAATAGGATATATTACGTTCATACGGGTATCCCAAGTTGACACAGCCTACTCTACTGCACTCTTCCTCGTTTTTATATAAGACTATGTGTAAAATTGTCAAAAGGTAACCTACTATTATGCCTTGCTTTTGCCCCTTGTAGAAAATGTCCTGATCATTCATTATGAGGCTCGTGGTTCATTTAAGATTTGGGAAAAAATTAAATTTAAAGTTATAATAATATTATATGTATAAAAAATTTTTTTGGAATTCTTCTAATCCAAAGTAAAAATTATACTTCTACACAAAATAATATACGCTTATATGTATATCACTTTTCTATTCTACGTTTTTGAAAACAAATTTCTACAGAAATGCAAGACATTATCGTTATTAATGTTAACTTTTTAAAGAAAAAAAAAAAAAAAATCCAAGTATAGAAAAATCTAGAAAATGTTTAACTGATATCCTCTTTAAAAAAAATTATTTACCTTGTACGTTAAAAAGTTTGTAAGAATTTGTTTTTTATTAGTTTGTAAAATTTTTTTTTTTTTAAGTGATTGCAATAAAAGTTTCAATGTTTTAGTTTTGTTTTCGTCCCTTTTTAGAACTGCAGCAATTTATCATTTCAGTCAGTCTTTTTATAAAAATGATTGTGAATACTTCCTTGCTTTAAAAAAGATTGAAGGATTAAATAAATTAAATGCTTGCAATTTAAAAATTCAAGCCATTATTCAATTACATTATTTTAGTAGACAAAGTATTTTTCTTTTTTTTGCTGCTTAAGGTTGAGATTTTCCAAAAGGCATCAAAGAAACGTTCGTCCTCTAGCAGTGTGATATTTTACCAAAACCCAGTTCTATTCGTTCCCTAAACTTAACTAACTTGACCACGCTAAAGATGATATATTGTTTGGTGAAAAAAGGGAGATGGTATTTAGTGGGTTCCCAAAAATACTCATAGAAGACACGTGTTCTTTCCATTTTTTTATAGTGTCTCCAAAGATTCCCATCTACCCTGGAAGAAAAAGAGCTAGAATAATGGCTTACAAGCCAAAGTTTTTAACGAAAAAACAGCATAGGTAATGATTCAGAAATAAACAAAGAAAATGTTATTTTATGGTATTTTGTTGTATTAAATGGGTGTACTAAGAAATTTATAAGTTGACGCCTCCTTCAATTTTTAAGCATTATATGAACTGGAAAACAAATGTGGTGGTAATGTGTTCCATAATTCAGAGCTCTTCATCTCCTTCAGGGTGTGGTGACATTAATTCAGAAGTGCAAGCTAACACTGAACTTTTATATTCCATGGTTCACTATTTAATTAACTAACTAAGATAATTTTGGTTATGATACTTTGAATTTCACGAGAGCAGTTGACCAGAAGATTTATAGAAATATTTAAATATTTCGAAGTAACTTAGATTTTTCAAGTGGATTAACACACATGATTGTCTCTTCAATATTTTTTCGCAAAGAGATAGCAAAGATTTATCCAGATTTTAAATTAGGGGAATTTATGTAGTAGATACCAATTGGTTTCCAGAACAACTGAAAATTACTCGTAAAATTTTATAAAATATTATTCTGTTTATTCTATCCTTAATAAATATAATAATAATAAAGTATATGTACGTTCCTTCATTGTTCTACTTTTTTGTTATGTGTTAATAATTCCTTTCGAGACTTTTATTCTTCTGGAATCTCAGATAATCATCTGGTCATCATGATAGATGTACTTAATATTAAGATATAATACATAATGATAAATGAGATTCGCACTTTTTATTTGTAATTTATATTCCATACTGCTACTAATTCATGTTATTGGTAGAAGTATCGGAGCAATTACTTTTAAAATTTGGGGAAAAAAAGTGAAGTTGATATATTATCTGGTTTATGATAACATTTTAGGTAATGGTTTTATTATCGATTATAAAATGTATATAAATTAAAGAAAGAACAAAAAAAATTAATTAAATTATTTTTCCTTAGAAAATTTTGATAGATAAATTAATATTTCTTTTGCATGTAAGTTAAAAGTTTAAGTTAAATGAAAAATTTTTTTTAAGTGTACTTACGTAAAAAAATGTATGGTTATCAGTTTGTTAAAAATCAAAGTTTTCATTTTTTTGTTACCAAACATTGCATTTTAATTTTTTATTTCAGGTAATTTTCATATAAAGATTAGGTGATTGATGAGTAGATTTAATATAATGAAGCGGATGAAAGATTTTATTAAAGTTACTTGTATAATTTTTATATTATTGGAATGTTTCATATTATAAATGAGAGGAAAAGCATACAATCTACCTTTTAAGTACTTGTAACTATAAGCAGAATATGACGAAATTCAAAAGAAGGAAATATTATTAAAATTTGGGTTTTAACATTTAAATTTCTTTTTTACGGGCTAATTGCTGAAAGGTTAAAATGAGCAGCCTGGCTGCATCATTGGTACATGTTAGAACAAATGAAACGGTATCCTAGAATAATGTAGACGTTACGAAATAATGGATAAAGGAAATGGGATGTGCATACACTTAATATTATTTGAATTGTTTTGTAAAAATACGGATTTAATTACTATGTGAAGCAAACCATTTTATCATACTTAGAATTGCGTAACTTTCAATCGATATAATCCTATTTACTTGTAGCTACTATAAATTTAAATTTGATTTATAAAATATAGGTAAGGAAAATTGATCTATGAGTTATAAATTATAAATTAAAATGATTTAATTGAGTTTTTATTATTATAGAGTATATTTTTATTTTTTTATTATTGATGCATAAAATATTAATTAGTGTGTGCCATTTATATGAACCCAAGGGCGAATGGGATTTGAATCACTTCGAGCACCAGATAGATATATATTTTTTCTTTTATGGGTATTCGAATCTTAGCTCCCTTAGCGATAAGTGTCTATTTTAACCGCTGTGAAGATCCAGCTGTTAAAGATATTTAAATGTAATTCCAACTAAAATTAAACATTTACGACCCGGCTTGATTTTATATTAAATCTTAAAAAATTAAATTTGTGTTTTCCACGTGACCCAGTTCTTAAAATTGTCACAGCTCGATTTGTTAAATTTAATTTTAACAAATTATTGTTTAAGTTTTTCCATTTTTTTTAAAGAAAAAAATATTTTAATTTTACAGTTTTATTAAAATATGAAAATGTTGTAATGAAGTTATAATACAGTTTAAACTACATCACAACAATTCGAATCATTACCAATCACAATGCCTAAGTTTACACATTTCTAAAATAGAGATTTTTTTAAAAAGAAGAAGTCTCTTTAAACAGAAGGAGTACAAAAAAATTGTCTAATGTAACTTATACTAATTCTAAAAAATATTTTTTCTCTCAAAATTTCAAGCATCTACCCAAAAGCGTTCTAGAAATATGAAAGATTAAAAATTTTTTTTTCACATTATGTTGTTTTTAGATTGAAATGTTAAGCATTTTAAGTTGTTTAGCAGAATCTGAGATATATACATTTGAAAATATAGGGCCTTTTACCAACTTTGAATGTTTGAAGCTCCGCATTGGGAATGGCTACACAAAAAATTGCTCCACAACCGATAGACAGACGAACGGACGAATAGCCGGACAAAATCAAACTAATAAGCAAAAATTTTAATTTTTTGTTAGAAAAATGTCATATAAGTGCCAAATATTGTGTATAGAAAATGAATTAAACATTAGACGAAAATTAGTAGAGTATAACGAACTTTACTTTAATGCTATTAAATAGCTTCAACAACAGTTGTACTTGTAGCCTAATAGGTTAATAAACGATTTTAAAAAAAATTAAGCTTAAATTTGTCAATTTTGTAATAAAATCAAATTACAAGACTATAATATGCAGGTACCAATACATAGATTTATAGTATACATATTTAATTATCTTATTTTCTTTTGTCAAGGTTCAGCTTACAAAAATTTTACTTAAAATACAATATTTACCTTTTTTTCAATGTTTTTCTTTATACCAAAAAAAAAAATGTTTTTTTTTTACAAAAAAATATTCTCTACAGAGTTAATAAAGATGAATATTAACTGATAACTGTGATTTCTCATCTCTTTAAAACTCAAAATTATAGATATAATCAATGACAAAAAAAAAGTAGGAGATGTCATTATTATCATACTTTTACTTTTTTTTCAATGACAGATAAGCAATTGTATTATTTAAAATTAATGTAATTTTTTTTTTTTTCTTATTCTAAAAGAAACAAAATATATATTTAAAAAAAATATTCTTTTATTAAAGCTTCTGAATATTAAAAATTATTTTTATTTTCTACACCAAACCAAAATATAGATATAGCAAGTTAGGTAAATTCATAAATGGTACATTCATAATGTTATTGTCAGGATTTATTTTTTGCTTCTCATATAATACACACAAACATGAAACACAATGTGAGAAAAAAATAAGTTAAATTTCGAATAGATTTTTGTGAAAAAGGACATTTAGCGTTATTAAATTGATAGAATCTAATTAAAAATTTATTAAGAGAGAACAGGAGGTGCAGAGATAAAGTACTGAGAATATGGCAAATGCATTTATTAACAGAATCTAATTACTAATTGAGTCTACTGAAAAGAAAAACTGAGAAACTTTCAAAGGTTAAAGTGTCGGAAATAATGGACATAATAATAAAATCATTACTATAGAGCTAAATTTAAAATTATATTATCTAAATAATTAAATTGCTTTCCTTGATAAATTGGATGAAATATTTTACAAGCATCCATGTTGTTAGTTAGTAATGTCTGTTTATATTCGAATAAAATTAGATTTTTAACTTTATTTAGTGATTATAAGCCTATTACACAAAATATATTATTTTTTTAAACAATTAACCCATATATTTATTGTACTTAAAACACTTCAAGGATACTAAAACTTCAAAATTAATATCAAATTGTATATAATAGTTAGGTTTAAAATAAAGAAATGATGACAGATATTATTTTTTAGGTTATAAAATAAAATTAACGGTTAAATACATCACAATTCATGTTACTATAATCGGTATTATGAATGAAATAAACATGTTCGAAAACACATGTTCAAAATTAGTCGAACATTTTTGACACATTTTAGACTCAATTTTTGTGTTCTTAAATGAACTAATCAGATAAAATGTAAAGCAACGGTTTTTAAAAGCGCACTTTACCAAAAGACAATACAAACTGTGTAGAATTCTGACTTACACCAAAATTAAAAAATTTCATATAAGAAAAAATGTGAAAATAGGATTTTTTCGTAATTTTGAGTGGTTGCAACTGTGGAACTCAATACAACTAAAAGAAACCGTAAACAGACGTAAAAATATATTACAGGAGCTTTAATTTTTATATCTTGCCGAAGTAAAATGTGTACAGGCTTAAGTTACAGGTGCTTAAAAATAGCAAATTTTCAATTTTGATTCAACTAATTATAAAAGTTCTTTCTGCCTTCAAAATTTCAAGTCTCTATCTCAAAGCGTTCCGGAGTTATGTGGGTACAAAAATCATGCAAAATTTGGTTTTCACATAACGGTAAATTTAAATACTAAATTCATAAAATAATGTATAATTTTGATATAAATTTACAAATTTAAAAAAAATACCTGTCGAATGACGTTTTCATATTGAAAAAATGTTAAAATAGGGATTTTTCAAAAGTTTGAGGGGGTGTAGCTGCCTAACGAATGGGGCTACATGAAAAAGTTGTTCCGCAAAATTAATTTTTTTATGAGGCCTACCTCTGGTTAAAATTTTTTTTCTTTATCTTTAACGGTGTAGAAGTTTTGTAAATAAATGAACAGACAGACAACGGACGGACGGACAGAGTGAAACTAATAAGCACATTTTTTCAAATTTTTTGACAACAATTTTTTTTTTTGAAAGCACCTAAAAAAAAAAGTTTGCCTTTTTTTTGTACAAATAAAACTCTACGAAAGAAACGAAAGAATACGAAAGAAACAGCAAAAAAATGTTCATATTTCAACATTTTACACTCCATATTACAAAACATTTTTTCTTGTTAAAAGCGTTTATAATTTTTTTAAAGTTTAAAAACATTTTGGTGTATTCTTCAACATTATGTGAAGCAATAGATGATGAATAACTGATGAATATTTGCAAATAAAGTAAAATTATAATTTCTTTTTTTTTTTGTTTTTTATATTATATTGTACAGATATAAATATCTGCCGATATTTTTAAGACCCTTTTGCCTCTAGCATGTGGGCCATCTCGGTACAAGTATTCAATTATAATTATACCCGTATGAACTATGTTCAAGGGTATAATAAATTTGCCATTACGTTTGTGACACCTTAAAGGAGTCGAGCTAGATATAGTGTCAAAGGTATGGATCGGCTCAGAATCGAATTCTGAGTCGATTAAGCCATGTACGTCCGGTCGTCCGTCCGTCCGTCCGCACGATAACTCAAAAAATAAAGGAGCTAGGAGGCTGAAATTTTTTTTACGTCACTTTTACAAAATTGTTAGTTTTGCTATTTAAATCCAACATTTTCGGTCGGCGGGATCGAGTAGCTGCCATACAACTTCTATCTTTATATAGAAATAACTCAGTATCTATTCAAGCTACGTTTCTGAAATTTTGCGAATGATGATCAAGTTTTATGGCAACAACTTTTGAAAAATTTGGTTGTGGTGGTGCGGCGGGTTCGGGTAGCTGCCATACAACTTCTCTTTTTAAATGAAAATAACTCAGTGTTTATTGAAGCTAGGAACCTGACATTTTGCGAATGATGATCAAGTTTTATGGCAACAACTTCTGCAAAATTTGGTTGTGCTGATGTGACGGGTTCGAGTAACTGCCATACAACTTATCCGTTTAAATGAGAATAACTCAGTGTTTATTGAAGCTAGGAATCTGACATTTTGCGAATGATGATCAAGTTTTATGGCAACAACTTATGCAAAATTTGGTTGTGGTGGTGCGACGGGTTCGGGTAGTTGCCATACAACTTCTCTTTTTAAATGAAAATAACTCAGTGTCCGTCCACACGATAACTCAAAAAATAAAGGAGCTAGGAGGCTGAAATTTTTTTTACGTCACTTTTACAAAATTGTTAGTTTTGTTATTTAACTTCAGCATTTTCGGCCGCCGGGTTCGAGTAGCTGCCGTACAACTTCTTTCTTTAAATGGAAATAACCCAGTGTCTATTCAATCTAGGTATCTGAAATTTTGCAAATGATGATCCAGTTTTATGGCAACAACTTCTGTAAAATTTGGTTATGATGATATGGCAGGTTTGGAAAGTTGCCATACAATTTGTCTTTTTAAATGAAAATAACTCAGTGTCTATTGAAGCTAGCTATCTGAAATTCAGTGAAAAAGTGTCGAGTTGCATACCAAAAACTTTTGTAAAGTTTGATTGGTCTAAAGCAGCCGGTTCAGGTTTCTTGCATTTCTTGGAACTTAATGAAGCTGGCGCAATAGATTCGGGTAGCTGTCATACAACTCCACAATTTACATAAATATATCTCTGTAGTTCGGTACTAAAACATCTGAATGTTTTTAAAAGTTGATCAAGTTTTATAGAAACAGGATATATTACGTTCATACGGGTATCCCAGAGTTGACACAGTCTACTCTACTGCACTCTTCCTCGTTTTTTATTTTTTTTTTAAATTCTTCGTTAAATATAAATAAAAAATTAATAATAACAAGGTAAGATGTATGTAAACCAACGGTTTTTAAAAACGCACATTTCCAAAAGACAATACAAACTGTTTTGTGACTGTTTTGTGACAATACAAGAATTGTGACTTGCACAAAAATTTGAAAATTTAAGAAATTTTTTGTAATAAGAAAATATGTGAAAATAGGACTTTTCCGGAATTTTGAGGGGCTGTAAATCCGGAACCCTATATAACTAAGAAAAACCGTTAAAACATGTAAAAATACATTACTGGATCTTTAATTTTTATGTCTCGCCGAAGAAATATTTGTACAGGTGTCTAAAAATAGCAAATTTTCAATTTTTCAGCCTTAATAACTCTTAAACAGGGGGCAGTGCAAAAAAATTTTTTAGGCAAACTTATACTAATTCTAAAAGTTCTTTCTTGTCTCAAAATTACAGGTTCCTATCTAAAGGCGTGCCGGAGTTATGAAAAAAAAAAAATTTCATGTAAAATGTGGTTTTCACATAACGGTAAATTTATATAGTAAATTACAAAATATTGCATAATTTTGACATTGTTTTACATATATAACAAAATTTTCGGTTTTCTAGCGGTTTTAGATTGTAAAACTTTTATGCAGAGCCTGAGGTATGTACATCTGAAAATGAGGCTTTTTTTGAAATTTGGAGGGGTTGTAACTCTGAAACCCTATAGAATTTAAATAAGCCTTTAACACAAGTAAAAATATATCACTGTAGCTTTAATTTTTACGCCTTGCCGAAGTAAAATGTGTATAGGTCTCTAAGTTACAAGTGTTTAAAAATAGCAAATTTTCAATTTTTGAGCCCTAATAGCTCATAAACAAGGGGTGGTACAAAAAAATTTTCTGAGCAAACTTATACCAATTATAAAACTTCTTTCTGCCTTCCAAATTTCAAGTTCCTATCTGAAAGCGTTCCGGAGTTGTGAGGGTAGAAAAATCATGCAAAAAATTTTCAAATACTAATTCATGAAATCAGCTTAAAATTAATTGTATACTCAAATGATCCGAGTAAAAGTATCCTTAAAACTTAAGTACGTATCTATAAGAGAAAATTTATATATAATATTTTGTGTCTTTGATTGGGCATTTTTGTACATATACAAATGTTATTAAACTTGAAATATTTATAAAATACTTGAAGAAAAACTTTTAACTTATTTTTGAAAACATGGGACATGAAATAATAATGTCAATGTTAGTCAGTGTTGGTACTTGAAAAATCTATCAAAATAATTTAAACAGTTTATTTAAATATCAGTAACAGTTGAACAGTGTTGCCGTTGATTTAGAAAAAAAAGTATGCACTTGAATAAAAACTTCAATATTTTGCTTATCCGTCAATAAATTAACGAAAACTTTAGTTTTAGATTTTAGAATTTAGAAAACTTCTGTGCGCAGTTATTAGAAATTTAGGTAAGTTTTGCAATTATTCAGATAAATTTCTTTTGAGATTATTAAAAATAGAGTTGCATTTAAGTTCCAACAGTTTTAAAAATAAGTTGCATTTAAGCGATTTGCGCACTTATCCATTTTGAAATCATCTTCTTTGAATTTAATTTTGATTCAAATTATGAATGTTTCTGCTTTGAAAATTATTTTTTATTTCCTTTTCTTAAATGAAGTGAAATGATCTTTGTTTGTATTATAATTTAGTCAACTTAAGTTTAAATTTTGATTAAAATATGTGGTAATAAAAGAATAAATTATGAAATAAATAAAAATATTATTATTAAAAAAATTATTATTTAAAAAAGAGAACATATTGTTTATTATTGTTATTATTGTTCGAAAATAAAGGAAAAGATATAATAAATTTGTCATTAAATTTGTGACACCTTACATTATGGCGAGATACATATAGAAAAGTATATATATATTCTAGCTCCAGATTGAATTCTCAGTCGATTTAACTATGTAAATCCGGCTATATGTCTTCAGGTTCATGATTCCACACAATGAAACTAATGGAACTAAGATTCTAAAATTTCTTTACCATTCATTTTTATATAAGAGAAAGTTTCAATACCATTGAAATCGAACAAGTTGTATCGGCGGGTTCGAGTAGTTACTGTAACAACTTGAGTGTTTTTTATGTGAGTGTAATTAAGTACCTAATTAAACTAGACATCTAAAATTTGGTGAAAATAAGTTAAGTTTTATTATAACTACCTCTGCTAAATTAAGTTGGTTTAAGGTAACAGGTTAGGATAGCCTCATATTAGTGAACTTTATATTATCATATCTTGTTTTTTTTTGTTTTCCTAGGGGAGGTGGGAATCTTCCAAAGACACCAAGAATTTCCCTCTTGGTAGTGTCAGATTCTTACTGACTAAACCCACCTCCCCCTTTAGCCAATATAATGGGATGAAACCCTTACCTGCGAACGCAATATATAGGCTAGGAAGTAGGCATATGAAAGGATAGGAAATGGTTACGGAAACATTGAATTGGGAGTGGGACTGTAAGGAAACAATGAATCCGCCTATTATTATTACTATTTTGCTAACAATGACTATAGCCGTTACAATAGTTACAATATGTAGTAGTATATAACACCTTACTACATGAGGTAGTTATTGAAGGCAACCCCCACTGTCACTGTAGCGGCTGTTATTATTGGTATTAGTATTCTTATTAATATTATTATTATTTTTACTACAGAGTTAGGGACATCAGTGTATTACAACGTGCAGTAGTCTATAAAAGTCTATAATATAATATTATTATTAATATTATTATTATTATTACTACAATTAATTATACGATATACATTATTACGATATAAAAGTACTACATATTTTTTATTTATATGACCTGACCGGTGTTTGAACGCAAGACCCTTCGATTGAAAGGTTGGCGACTTAACCACTGCGCCATGACTCAGATAAATTACTTAATTAACCTAGACGTAGACATTAACCTAATTTTGTTATTCTATGTAATTTGGTTTCAGCGTAGCGGGTTCGACTAGCTGTCATACATCTCCAAAATCCACATAAATATATCTATCCTAGAGTTGACACTGTCAACTATACACATTTCCTCGTTCATTTTATAAAATTAAAATGTACGTTCTGTGCATGCATATTACATAATATAAAACTAAAATTAATGTATTCATGTGTGAAACTCCTTAACTTATAATATTATAAAGGAAAATATGGTATAAAACATTTTTTTATTATTATTCTCATAATTAACTTTAATTAAATATGATATAACATACAAAAACAGTTTTTTTTTTAAACTTGTGTTATTCAACTGACAAAGTGATACCTGCCATCATTTTTACAGAAATATGAAAGCACGATAAGCTTGTTTTTTTTTAAATTGAAATAAATAAATATTATTTAAAAACTTTCTATAGGTTTTAATTTCAATTAAATTTTTGAATGATAATAACAATCCATTGTTAAAACTAAATTAAGAAAAATTATTCTTATTATCACTTCATAAAATCATTTCTTTGTTATATAATCATTTAGTACAACCTCAACCTCTTAACAATAACATATTAAAAGAAATAAATAACGAACTGAAAAAAGTAATGTAGAATATACACTTTTAAGAACTAGAGGGTAAAATGAAACCACAGATGAAACAAGGTATTCTTTATGTAAGAAAGTGAAAGGAAAGTGGCTTAGAATCTTCGCTGACGCAAAATCTTATATGCAGTTCTTTGTTCCAGAGAATCTCACTCTCAGGTTAGAGTTTATAATTAACTATTTAAGCTAACATTTAAATTTAAAAGCAAAAACTTAAAGGGTGTTTAAAATTATTTTTAATATTCGAAATTTTAGAGTGTCTATCATAAAGAGTCGGTGCATAATAAAATTTCATAAAAAAAATTCTTTTACTTTTTGTAAATATGAATATTTTATATTGTAATTTGTTTTTAAAAAGAATTGATTTATTATTTTATTTATAAGGAATATGTTGTTTTGTGTTTTTTTTTGTGCTCGTTCATCTGTGTGATTTCATTTTAAATTTTTTTTTAAATTTTATTCATAGTGCAATAATTAACTTTGTTTTTACAACTGTTTGTGTAGCTGGACCCATTACTCATTAGGGATTTGCTAATTAAAGTCAACTGAATATTGTTCAAATTGTTATAATATGTTAACTTAAGTGCAGTTGTATACTTTTTCAATCTTAAAACTTCAAATGACAGGAATTTGAAATAGATGTGTCTTATAATTTGAAAATTCAAACCTTTGAAAGCCCCCTGCTTTCACATTATGTCTTCTTTTTTTTTTTCTTCTTTTTCTAATGTAAATGTGAACACCAAAAATGTGCTATATAGTTCAAAATTACTGAAATTTTTTTTCCTGAGAGTGCAATATTTCAAGAATACCGTCTTGGAAGAATCAGATTCTTACTGACTAAAACTACTTGCCCCTTTAGCCAAAATAATGAGATGAAACCCCTAACTACTAACGTAGTATGTTGGCTACAGTGTAGAAATAGGAGAAGATAGGACAAGGATCCGGAAACATTGCATTGGGAGTAGGACTTTAAGATAAGAATAAATCAGGCTATTATTATTATTATTAATAATAATAAACTTAACTACCTCTAAGAAACTAAAAATAAGATGAGAGTTTATTGGTGGCAGCTTATTTTTGATAAAGCAGTATATGATCCTAAATGTTCATATCTTGCTCGTATAGTAAATATTACCAGAATAAGAATACTTAATAAAGTTTTCACAACATGATCTTTTCTTGGGTATGACTTAAAACATATAAGTTCTGCTGATAATACTACATGTCTAAATTACTAATACAAAACAAAATTTTATAAATCACATTAAAATTTTTTTTATAAAATACATAAAAATTTCCCTTCATAAAATAACACAACAATCCTATAAAGGGTATATTAAAAAACAAACCGTTCAATTCTAAATACTCATTTAAGCTTTAAAAATCTAAACAAAAATACACGTGACCATTAACATTAATCGTAGAAGTTTTTATAATTACTTATAATTGTGTTATGCATTATTTTAAAAATAAGCTTTTCATTCATAAATTTTACTGTAGAATAACAGCAAAAAAAAGTTAAAACAAAAAAAAAATGCTTTTTTTTATAAAAATACTTATTTGAAAAATAAAAAAAATTACCCTATTCCCCTATTATTCTAATATTTTTATATATCAACGTAATTACTATATTATGTATATTTTATTTATTTACAATAAGGGGTAACGTATTTTACTCAAATAAAATTAAAATTAACATTTTGTTATACATTTTCCAATAACGTTAAATTTAACTGTAAAAAACAGTTTTCTTAAGATGTTAAGAGGATGTTAGGATATTGTTAACATGATTTTAATTCAACATTATCGCATTTATCAACATCAACTATAATAGATGAAAAACAAAAAATTAAATAAATGATGACGAAAAATGTATGCATGTATTATAGAAGAATATCTACTTGGTTACAGTTGATGTGATATGATAACAGTCTGTAATATGATTCTGTTAATCGATTTTAATAAAAATTTTTTTTTTTAAATATTTTTCATTTGATTTTTATTCAATTCAGTTCTTAAAAGCGGCTCGTTGCATTTAGATGTGTTTCGCTTAAAATAACGGTTTATTGTCGTAACAATAAAATATTTGAATTTTAAATTTAATTTTAGATACTCTGGTAATTCTAATTTATTATGATTGTAAAAATATTTATTAAATTAAAATGATGAAAAATTTTTTTTTTGTTTTTTTTGAAATATTTAAAAATTTCAAATAAATATAAATATTTATAAATTCACTGATAAAAGGATGTATTAAAACAAAAGTATCTAGGTACATAATTTAAAAATAAATAAAATAAAAGTTAAAGGTAAAACAAAAGAAAAAAAAAAATTTAAATATTTTGTTTTTGTTTGTTTTAAATGTGATTTTTTTAATAAAAAATAATATAAGATATGTATGTATATGTACAAAAATACTTCTATTATATACATATGTATATAGAACAATAAAATATTTAAAAATATAAATAAAATAATAATAAGTTACCTTCATGTACGGCTATTTTTAATTTATCAAGTAAATAAAATAAAAAAAAAAAAAAAAACTAAAAAGTATATAAATAAATAAAAAAAAATAAATAAAATAAAAATAAATAAAACGTATAATAATAACAATAATAATAATAATATGATTGATTTAAATGAAAATAAAACAAAATAAAATTAAGTGTAAAATAAATATTTTAAATAACAAAAAAATCTATTAAGTATAAAAATTTCAATTTCAAAAATATTCTTTTTCACTTATATTTTTTTTATAAATGAATATAAGTAAATAAAATTGAGGGTTAAATCCTGTTTAAGTATTACAAAAAAATTTTTATTCAAAAAATTAATAAATTTTTTTTTAATAAAACATTAAATATTTGAATATCAAAAAATAAAAAATAAAAAAAAACTGAATTTCTAAAATGTTTTATTAAGATTTAGTTTTAATATATTATAAAAGGATAACACATATTTTGGATTATGTTTAGAATTAATTGGATAAATTTTCTAAATACATTACATTAATTTATTATAAAAAATAAAATATAAAATTTAATATAATTATGTAATAAAAAAAAAAAAATATAAGGTATTTAATATTTTTTACTATAAATATATATATTAAATAAATAATTTCAATACAAAAAAAAAGTATAACTATATTTAATATTTAAAAAAAAAAAAATGTAACATTTTTGTTAGCATTACGAAATCTTAAGTAACTTTTAACGATTATTTAATATTAATTAACATTATAAATATGGGAGTTGTTTCGTTAACTGTTAACATTGTAAATATGGGAGTTCTGTAACACCTAAATTAAACTCTTCATATACAATTCGTAAATTTCGAAATTTTTTGGCTTGTTCTATATATAATAAAAATCGACAGAAATCTTCTGTGAGTTAATAAAATAAACTGAAATTTTTTTACGTACGTAATACCCAACTTATACATAGAACATTATATATAAAAATTGATTTAAAACATTCAATCTTTTACATCATTATAGTTTTTTCTTTTTTTAATAGGTAACAACTGGAATTGTAATCCTACTTATTTATTAAATAAATGGAGACATAATAATCTTGTTTCCCTTTCTTAGAAATTTTCTTTCTATTTGTTTTTTGAAAATTTTGATTTCATATTTCATAAAAAATTTGTCAAAATCAAGCTTAACATTTTTCATAACCTTTTTGTTTACCTTTTTGATTACATTTCATTACTATATTTTGATAACTGAAGTTATGTTAAAAGGGTTTTTTTTTTTTTAAATAAATATGTAAAATCAACCTAAATAAAAAAACACCTGTAAGGATCGTTCACCTATTTTATTAGGTATATTTATTCATATTTACTAAAAATAATTTATTCATTTCAAAGTTTAAAATTTTTTAACAATTGAATTCAAAACTTAAATACTTGAACACCATTTTGAGGTTCAGAACCACTATTATACCAAAATATAGTGAGAATTTTTGAATACTGGCGGTTTCTTCTATAAGGTACATTCTGTTTTTTTTTTTTTTTTTATCAAATATTGCTATTTAAATATTGTCTAACAAAAATCGAAACAAATTTTTGAAAAGATTGTGACAAGAAATAAAAAATAATTGTTTCAAGTACAAAATGTAATCAATCAATTCGATCGTATTACATATTGTACAACTTTTTTCATCCGTTAGATGTCAGCTCTAAAAAACGCCATATAGGCAAATATCCGTCATATTTGGTAAAAGTAATCAAAAGAGTAACAATAACAGTTTTAAAATCATATTACGTACTTAAATAAGAAAATAAAAATTTGAATTTCAATAAAATATGATTTAAAGTACTCTTCATTTTAATTTGCTCAATTTAAAAATAAAAAAAAAAAAATTAGTTGTTTGGTTTTGATCTTAAAAACATACAATTTCTAAACAAATATTAATTTTTTTTTTTTTAATATAAAAAGGAAATATTGACTTTTAATATAATCAGGACATCAGAACATAACAAAAAAAAAAAAAAAAAATTTCTTTTTAAAAAGATAACTTTTCCTTTGAAATCAAATAAAGCTTTTAATTTGTTTTGTTTTCTAGGAATAGAATAATTATAAGGGAAACAATTATGAACTCAATTTCCTTTGAGAAATTTAAAAATATTAGTTTAGTTTTTTTTTTAATCCTTTAGAAGAAAAGCCTTTTAATTTATGTTTAGCAATAAACTAAAAAGTATTTAATTCAGTTTGAAAAGTTGTTATAATATTAATGCATAAACTTTGAAATATTTTTCAAAACAAAAATAATATTAGTTTTCTAATAAATAAAGTTTTTTTTTACTTATGGAGAATTTCAAGAAGAAGCAACTTTAGAAAACATGTCAAAATTATGTATTTCCCAATTCCTTTTTTTTTTTTTTTGTTTTAATTCTGAGTTACCGAAATTCTGTATTTTTTAAAATTTCTGGAAAAATGAAATACAAATACTTAACTAAGTACCTATATCCGCTTTTTTTAAAGTATTGTTCTCTATGGACGAACGAATCCAAATATGGTAGACAAGGCACGTTTTCACATCACACCTTTTCTAAAATTACAGAAAATTTACAAAAATTTAAAATTTTTCAATTCGTATTTTCCAAACTAGAATTTTAAAATCTTGAATTTTGGGCGCTCTGAATTAAGTTAGGAAAAAAAGGCAATGTTTTAAGTTAGAATAAATTTGACAATAAACTACGACAGAAAATTAAAAAAAAAACCTGCAAAAAGGGAATATCCTCTTTTTGAATCCAGCTCTAAAATCCTTCCTAATTGAGAATCTCGCATATACATGTGTATTTTCTGTAAAAGGCGTGTAACTCTGATTTTGAATTCAATTCTAAAATTCCTCCCGATTTTAATTTTCGAAAAACTGAAATTATTTAAAATTAGTTTTATAATTTTAATTATTTTGTATTTTCCTAACTCAGTACATTATGAATTAAGTTAGCAAAATTAAAAATTAAATAAATCAGAAAAAGTCAATTTGACGATGTCAAAATTACAATGTGGTCGATGCACTTGTTATGTATGAAATCAAAATTTTCATTATTGTTAATTTTTCATTATTTTCATTATTTTGCAATATGAAATATTGGAGTAATGGTATCTATCCATTTGAAAGAAATTTTAATAGTTACGAGTACCTAATGATTTGTTTTTAGAATACAAAGGAAATTGGGGAAAATAATATCTAAAAGTATTGCCTATTAATTTGATAAGGTATGCAAAGTTTTGTGCGATATATAGATAAGTGAAGTCCTGATTTAATTTCATCGATTGAAGAGTGTTTTAAGTAATTTATAATTGCAATATTTTTATCTAACACATTATTGATTTCTCTTAAATAATTATGGTTTCCTTAACTTTTCTTTCAATTTATTAGAGATCACTTTATTTCGTTTTATGCAAATTATATGTAGTTTTTATTTGATTAAAGTCTTTTTGTATATCTACGGATATTTTGCATAAGTCATTTTTCAAATAAATTATGAAATCAAAAATTTTATATCGAAGACTGTATCTTTAGATGTAAGTGCACAAAAAATTAAAACAGAAATCATCATCAATGTCATGTTTGTCACCAATACTATGTTTTATAAAAATCTTTAATTTAAATTCTCAACATCTAAATTATTGAAGACTGCGTTCGCTACGAAAATTTTTTGATATTATTATTGTTAGAATAAAATGATCCTGTTGACTCAATTTAATTTTTAGTTACACAATTTTTTTTAACAAGCAATGATATTGAAGAGACATTAATATTAATTTTAAATTAGTTTCCCTAGTTTATGACATTAGTTCCCATCAAATGCTTTCTTGCTATACATTAATCCTTTAATTATGAATTTTTCCCCATGGTTACTGAAAAGAGAACAAGTATAAGTTGTGAAGAATAACATACGTGGGCTCATTATGTTGACTAATTTATTATTCAATTAATTTTTGTTGTTGTTGTTTTTTTTTATTTTGAAATTTCTTAAATTTAAAATCTAAAACTTTTTGGGAAAAGTTAAATGTTAAAGTTTGTGAGGTTTGACAATTGTCATTATAATTTAATTCTACCTAGATTTTAGTTTAATTTTTATACAGTCAAACTTTTATAAAAATTACATAATCCTTGAACTGACTGTTAAATAATATAATAGGTATTTTGTAAAATATGGCATGTTCTATGTAAGTGTAGGTAATTTTAATGAAAATAGTACTTAATCCGTAAAAGCATTCTAATATAACATTGAATTACCTATTTTCATTGTAAGTACATAGATTTAAGGATCCTTAATATGGTTTTCTGGTAATTTTTCGTATTAATAAGTATAAAAGGGTACATTGGACATACGAGTACAATACGATTAACATTAACAATAACATATTATATAAGAATACAAAAATGTTGATGTGATTTCATTAATTAGAAAAAAACCAAACCAAAAGAAAATGAAAATGAAAATGGCTTATTTAGGTAATAGTAAAATACTTTTCTTTTTTCTAAGAGAGAGAATTGTTTTGTTGTGTTTTTCTTTTTCTTGTTTATTATTTTATTTTTTTAATTAAGTTTTTCATTTCATTAGGATGAATGCTTTAATGAAGAAAACTGAAATTAAAATAGACCAACTTATGATAGTATCTAAAAAGTATGCAAGAAAAATAAAATAAAAATAATATATTATGTATAAGGGAATTGTTGAACAGTTGTTTTATAGTACAGATATTCATAAATGTAAAAATTCTTTTAAAAATGTTATTAAAATCAATATAAGCTTTGACACTTTAGATGTTTTCAAAATTTTAATTGAATCTTTAGCACTTTATATGACTTTATTTATTTATGTTCATTTTAAATGTTCAAATTTTTCAATGAAAGGTGTCTTGCTAAATGAACTCACTCTCTAATTATGCTCAACATCCAAAATTGATCTAATTGATGGTAACAAAAAAAAGATTTTTTATTAACATGTTCAAATTCTTTAAGAGTGCAATAAATTTCTGTGAACGACAGTTTTGATTTTCAACCAGAATTTTTCAACCAGAAGCTATCCAACGAAAAGCTAAATTAAATCTTGGCCACAAGGTTTAAATAATTAAGAATAAATAATTACAACACAACAGCTGGAACTGGAACCAACTAGTAGTTTGGATAATTTTTACAATATCAAACTTTTTTGTAAGAGGGACAGAAATAATTGGTTTTTAAAAATATTCCAAAATTCCAAATATAGATATAAATTTAAAATTTAATTTTTTGATTGATATGCTTTTCAATTATTGGATTGGATTCAATACGCTTTTTAATTAATAGAATTTATTGCTTCGTTCAAAAGTCTTTATGATTTTTAAAATTACATAAGTAGCTCCTTATTGTTTTCAATACAAAATGAAATTGAAAAGTTTTTACTAAGATGGGTAATTATTGGTATTTAATATTTGTTCCTTTAAAATTATTTACTTTCTTAGAAATTCATTTTATTTTGATTTAGACAGTTAAAAAATAAGTTGTTTCACAATATTGACAGATTTCGAATTATGAAATTACATTTAAATTGAATTTCTTATATGGTATGCAAGGGGAGCGTACCGAATCTTAATTTTTTTTAATAATTTTATTCACTAAAATCTTATTTTTCGCAAATAATCTAAATTTTGACCAAAAAATTGTATTTTATTATAGAGTTTCAAAAATTTGATTAGCATCTGTCTTCACTATTTTAAATCACTCACTCACTAACTCACTCAAAAAAAAATTTAAGTAAAGAAGATGTTAGCAAATAGGATTAGGATATAGGTATAGATACGTATTGAAGAAATTTAAATTTAAATAATCGTTAGGTAAAATATATTTTTAAATGGCTTAAGAGTTAGGCTTCCCCATCTCTTAATCTAAAGTAAATTTAATTTGTAATTATTAGTTTTTAATAGGAGTATTTGTTGAGCTAAATATTTTTAACAAACAAAATAAGTACTCCAATGTTCTTTTGTTAATGACAATACTCAAAATGTTAATACTAATAAGTACTGCAATGTTTTTTTATATGCTTATTTCTTTTGTCAGCCAGTTCATCTTAAGTTTAAAATTATGGAAATGTCTTGATTCTAGATTCATTTTAATAATTGCAATGTTAAAAATACAGATTTAGAGAATAAGAGACTTGGTAAGTAATAGTTATTTATATGATTTATCTCAAGAATTTGATATTGTTTACTTTATGTGACAGTTTTATCTACAGTCCATTTACTTGAAACTATAACTAGAAACACTTACATATCTATTGTTATGCCAGATATTATGGCATGGAATTTTATAATCCAAGAAAATATTTTTCCTTGATTATTTAGAGCTCATGCAAATAAGTCATATTCATTTTAAATCTATTAAATAGCAATTTATAAACTTTAACTAAATTGCCTTTCTGTATTGCGTGTATATATTTTAATGATTTATAACTGCTTGAAACCTTGTCAAGATATTTTTTAACGAGAAGTATGTAATAAAACTAATAATAAGGTCTCTTCTAAAAAGAGTCTAAGTACCACATGATAATAAAAATTATAATGTGAATGTGTTTGTAGATAATAAATTTTAAATAAGTATTTGTAAAAATAACTTTTTTTTTTTCAATGAATTTTGAGAGTTATGGTTATGCTACACATAAAAATAAAAAAAAATAATCAATAAATAAAAGATCGCCAATAATGATAATATTGAAATTTAAATGTTAAAATACAAATTGATTTTTCTATGTAAGGTTAATAAATTTATTATAAGTAAGTAAATATATAGTTCTGATATAAATTAATAATATATTACAATTTGACAAGCCTATTTTTATTTAATCTCTGTAATTTTTACAAAAAATACATAATTAGCACTGAAACTCTCACTTAGGGGTGAAGGCGATTATACATATGTTGGACAAAATATTTAACTAAATAATATTTTCACTTTATATTATTTAGTATAGTAATTTTTAAAAACTTTTTATAGTAATTTGCTTTTCTACTGAAAATCTGTGCAGGATACGACTTCGCATTCTTTGTTTGACATGCCAAGTGCTGCACTCAACCACGAAATTATAATTATTTTTATCTATAAATTTTTGAACATTAAAATTATTATTATTAATTAGTTTGAAGTGAGTTATGGTTAAAAAGTTTCTCGAACTAACTTAGTCAAAACTGTGTGATATAATTTGATTTTTTGTTAATGAACTTGTATTTATTTTCTAGTTATTTTGTATTACTTATTTGGTGATCAGAAATAATGCGCCAAGCAATTAACCCATATTCGGCCTTATTACTGATTTGGAAAGGATAATCTTAAAAATTCGCGTATTCAGCTTTATTTCCTCATCGCAAAGGCATTAATGCCGGTTTGGCTTTATTGCCTGGGGCATTATTTCCAATCACCATTATTGTGTAGTACTGATAACCTATAACGGGTTCTTAACTAGGGTTTAAACGTCATTGTAATTTGTTGACAAAATGTAGAAAAGAGTATTTTGTCTAATAAATTTCAAAGCTATTTTCACTTTTCCTCTGTCATCTAAAATGAACACTTATCTCAGAGGAACGGATCATTGTTTTGACGAGATTAAAAGTTTGATGTATTTTTGTAAAACCTTCAAAAAGAAATAAGAAAAGCTGCAGGTGCCCATAAAGTTCTACACTTTAAGAGGACTCGTGCTCGATCTACTCTTCTATAATGTCTTTCGATTTATGATTTAATTTTTGTTCTCAAAAGTACAATTAATTTTCGTACACTAATTAGTCAAAGTTTTATTATGACTATTGTACTTATATCAAACAATATTTATTTCAGTTTTTCGTAAAATTTACGGTTTTTTTCAATTTACTGATTAAAACAACATATACGTACGATTATGCTGATGAACATATAAATATAAATTAAATATATATCTACTACTTTTATGCATATTGAATAACAGTAAAAGTTTTTACAAAATAAATTCCATTTACAACACTTGTAATACTTAGTAACAGAACAGGTATTTAATATATGTAAATTCAAAACCCTTTCATTAAACTGAATAAGTCACTACTAACCACATGTTTATCTATAAATAAACGTTGACATTTTGAGTAAAAATTTTACAATTATTGACATTGACATTCAGGTAAAAAAAAAATTCTACTTATTTAACACAGGTCTTTACTTGACGCGAGGTGTATGTAAATAAACATAAAAATAAATAAAATTTAGTGATGCTGTACTTAGATATGTACGTATATATGAGTACATTTACATATGTGATTTTTAGTGAACTTCTGGCATAGCAATGACTTTATTAATATTTATTTTTCAATTCAAGATTTTGTTTGCTTGATTAATTCAGAAATTTTGTTGTGTGTTTTTTGTTTTTGTTTCTGTTGCTGTTATCGATTTTTACTTTATTAAATAAAATTAGCTTTTAAATCAATAAAGACATTTTTAAGTAATTTTCATATTATTTTGATTTATATTTACATTAGTTAATATTATAAATATGATTTAAAATCACTGATTTAATGTAAACTCAATTAAAACTGTTTCTGGTTTTAACATTTACTTGAGAAATTGTTATTCGGAATGTTGAAGTACTTAAGTATTTTTAAAGTACAAAAGTATCTTCTCGTAGTAATTTAATTAACAATTTAAAAACAAATAAACGAGGTTATAAGGCAAGAACGTATATCGAACACAAAATATAAAACTAATTGATTTTTAATAAAATTCCCCGTCCTGCTGTAGAAAACATTTTTTTTTTTTAATAATTGTTTACTCTTTATAAAACCATAAGTTTTAGCACATTTTTCAAAAAACAAATGGAAAATTTGCTTATTAGTTTCGCTCTGTTCATCCATCCGTCTATTTACAAACCTTTTACATACACCGTTTAAGATTATAAAACATTGAAATTTTAATCATGGATGGGTCTATTAAAAACAATTAATGTTGTAAAATAAATTTGTTACGTACTCCCACACATTAGATACGGAACGGCAGTTCTCAAACTTTGAAAAAGTCATATTTACAAAACTATATATCTCAGGTTCTCTTAATATTTTTTTAATCTATAAATTTAAAATACCGTTATGTTGATTTGCTAAATTTTACTTCTTTCATATATTCCAAGGGCTTTTAGAAAGAACCTTCAAAATTTCAGGGAAAAAAGATCTTTCAGAATTAGCATAAGTCCTAAGGTGTAAGATTTACATAAGTTATTTTTTTGTATCTTCCGATCCTTAAAAATTAGAGTTCAAAGGGTGAAACTTTTTAACTTAGGCATACGAATTTACAGGCGCTAAATATTAAAATTTCAAAAATTTTTTTTTTCATGGTTTTAAAACCTTTCTTAATTATATGGGGTTTGTTCAAAATATGAAATGCGCGCCTATGAAAAATGGCCTCTGAAAAATACGCGCCTCTAAAAACATTTGGTTTCACATTCTAGTTTATTTTTCTTCCCTCTTTTTAATATTGTTAGCTAAATGTCTAAGCTTACTTTTTTCATAGTTTATGTTATAATATAACAATTTATTATGAAATTTTTTCTTGTACTGAATCAGTTCTTGCCAGTTCAGTGTATAGATTGTTGGAAGATCTGAAATAAGACAGGTGATATGGCGGTTAATTTTTGTTCGAAACAAACAAAAGTACACCAATCTATCACATTTGTTCTTTTTATAATTTTTTTCGTTTACTAACTTTGACTTTCTACTATACAAAAAGGTTTATACTTTTTTTTTTTAAATTTTAAAAACTTACATAATACAATATTAATAAAAATTTTTAATTTATATATTAATGAACTTTAAAACATATTTTTTTTTTCTAATTAAATTTGGCATATATAATGTTAGTTAATTCCAGTTAGTTAATAATAGTTATTAATTATTTAAATTATTGCATGCAAAATATTTAAAAAAATAAGTAATGAGTTTTCAATTTTAAAATTAACGTGACGAAACGTTTTAAGATTTAATTTAAAATATTTAATATCAAAAAGTAATAAAATTAGTTAATTTGCGAATGTATTTAAAAAAAAAAAAAATAATTTAAATAAATAATATTTATATACATAATAATATTAATTTAGTTTAATTTGGTACGAAAATGCGACAATGAATGAAATGGTGTAATATAAATTTATTTCTAAAATATAACCATTTATTTCCAATTTAATTTTTATTTTTTCTTTTAATAGCTCAGATTTTTAATTATTGTGTTAAAATTAAAATTAATAATTAAAATTTGTTGAAAGATCTAATTAACATATTTAATTTGTCAGATTTTTAATTTTGACATTTGAAATTCTTTAAAACTAATCGGATATTACGTAATAATATTGATTAAGTGACAGTTTTTGTGTCAAATTGAAGTCTAAACAAATAAATGGATCGTATCAAAAAATGTTATAGATTTAAATTAAAAAAAAATAAAAATCTAGCTGAAAAAAAAAAATTTCCTGATTTGGTGACTCTGATATAGGGCACTATGAATTAGTACACGTCAACACATAACACAAATAATATGGTTCTCTCTATGGCAATGGTTCTCTCTTTTTTACAAAATCTGTCTTTCTTCGCTTATAAAAATACTGCTTTAGAATTCTAAAAACTAAAGTCAAATTATTAGAATTGTAAACGTTTAAAAGTTTTTAAAAATATAACAAAAAATGTCACGGAAGAATCTTATTTTTGATATTACTAGATTCAAAGGATGTGATTAATATTTCTATGAGTCACATTATACAAAATGTTATATTCATCACATTTTTGTCATGACAACTCACCTTTTTTCAATTAAGCCCTTTAATCAACTTAATTAGTTTATGATAGTTAAACAATGTAAAATAATAATTCTTTATGACCAATTTAATCTTTAATTTTCTCTTCTAATTTAATGCTAGACTAATTGACTAATTTAATCTTCAACATTATTCTAATTTAATGCTTGACAGTATTATGTTCAATGTTTATCCTTCTCCTATAAAAATTGAATAAAAAAAATGTAGTAAACAATTAAAATATATACTTATTTAATAAGTATAGAATAGTTTGAAGTTAATAAGGTTTTTATTCTTCCCGGCCATAACTAATCTAATTAACAATGTTAAAGAATAATGAAATTGAAAATAAGTTCTAGTTAGAGTCTTTAAATGTACATTAGGAATTATATTAAATAATAAGGATATTATAAATATTAAAAAAGATTGTTATCACACAAGGAAAATAGCTTTTCCATTTTAATTCAAATCAAACACAGAACCGAAAGTTAAAGATCTCTAAAAAATTAATCTCTCCCAAAAACTTAAAGCCTAAAAACTAAAAAAAAATCATCATCATAAATTTTTTTCAGTTTTAAGATAACTGTATATTGGAATATAATATTGTTGTCATTATTTTTATGTCTTACTTACAATAAGTACATCAGATATCTCAAAATGGAGAATTTTCCGTTTTTGAGTGTAATTGTTTCATCTTAAACAGGTGAAAGTAGAAAACATGTTCTGAAGTTATTGTGCTAATTCTTAAAAAACTTCCCCCTTCCTACGAATTTGATAGTTCTGATTAAAAGTGTTCAAGGAGATACGGAGGAACCAAAATCTTGCATACTAAATTGCAAAAAGTTCTATAATTTTTATATTGATTTAAATTTAACGAATTTCTTGTCATTTGGTGTTTTTAAGTTGAAACAATGTAATATATATTAACTTACTTACTTATATAATATTTTTATAGGGAGAAACCGATGACTTATGTACTGTGTCTTTGATCAGGTTGAAAAAATATTAAGTCGCATATGTATAAATGTAGCTCCTTAACGGTTGGGATTACATAAAAAAATTGTTCCATAATAACAGTTAATGAGGCCTATCCATAGTTAAAATTTCATTGCTTAAATGTTGTAAAAGTTCTTTGAACAATGGGATCGGCAGACACAGAGTGAAAGTAATAATCAAATTTTATTAAAATTTTTTTAAAAATGTTCTAAAAATAGAAAAATATTACTTTTTTTTTATATTATATCTTCCAGATATAAATATCTACGATATTTTTAGGACCCTTTTAATTATATTTAATATTTTTATCATGTGGGCCATTTCGGTACAAGTATTCAATTATAATTATATTTAATATTTTGTTTACATTATTTTATTATATTTTATATATTATTTTTGACCTAACCGGGTTCAAAATATTATTTTATAAAGGC
Source organism: Poecilobothrus nobilitatus (assembly GCA_947095535.1). NCBI lineage: Eukaryota > Metazoa > Arthropoda > Insecta > Diptera > Dolichopodidae > Poecilobothrus > Poecilobothrus nobilitatus. The sequence continues at coordinate 261,265,747 of OX352773.1, read as the reverse complement.
AAATTTTATTTAATTTTTCCGTTATTTATTGAAATTGTCTTTAAAAAATTTTACATTAAATATGTACATGTAATATTTTTAATTAAAAAACCAAATGTGCAATAAGTAATTTGAAATAAAATATTCAATTTTCTTAAAAAAAAAAAAAAATTAAATAAATTTTAAAGCAAGAAATTTGAGTTTAAAATATTTAAAAACTATAAATGTGCAAAGAATCTATGAAACTGTAATAATCGCATGTACCTACTATAACTAACTAATTATAAGCGTAAAAAGAAAAATAAAATAAATAATTTTAAAATTGATTTTAAATACTAAAAGTACATAATAACTATTAAAATAGTTATTTCAAATGTATTAGTACACATGCTATCACATAAATTAAATACAAGTGTGTTTGTGAATTTAAGAGAAAAATCTAATACCTATACTCTTACGATATTTTATAAATTTTTATTATTTAAGAAAGTATATATAAAAATAAAACACACATATCAATTTTAATATAATATGTAATAAGAACATTTAATTTTAATGGCGTGATATAAAAATCTTATATACTTATATATACTCATAACTATATACAGATTGTTGAAAAATATTTACGTCATCTTAATATAAATGATTTTACGGTATTGTTTATAGCGCTTATGACTCAATTAATTGCATATGCGAATCAAAACATTAAGGGTTTTCTCTTTCTGAATGCATATATTTATTTCTCATTTAAATATATTTAATATTAATTTTATTTCTTAAAAAAAATCAAATATATAAATTGTAAGACTATATAATTAGTACGGTTTCTTGAATTAATGTTTTTAAATCTATGCTTCGTTTAGCCACAAGGTTTCTTTAAAGATTTTAAATTATTCCACAATTATTGTATTGGTTATTAAATTTCATAAAATTCATTCTTATGACTCATCTGTAATTTTAGTCATCCTTATTTCAAAAAATTCGTTCTACGACTAAGTGCACTAGACACGAAAACTGACAAAATATTGTAAATAAACAGCCTTTCCTTTCCAGGGGGTGGGTGTAAATGTCGTAAGTGCGAATTATTTTTACGTCGTGTGTGGAATTCGAACCAACACTCTCTTGGTGTTTACAGCTTATTATACCACTAGGGCTCGGAGGTCTCTCAATCTGTATCAATCTTTTAATATTTTGGTGTCAGTCAGTGATTTTTTTTTTGGTTTGGGAATAAATGTGCTAAACATTAAGTAATTATAAACTGAGGAAGAATAATGAAAATCTATAGTGCTAATTACTTTATTGCACCTTATTTAACACTGTTTAGTAAGTATATAAGTATTATATGAGACCTCGGTAGCCTAGTGGATAAGAGCGTATAAAATACGCTCTAAAGATCGAGGGTGTGTGGATATGTATATAAATTTCTATTAATAGATAACGTTAGGTTTGTAAATTTATATGATAATTCACTTTTGTTCATATTTTATTTCTTAAATAAGTTGTCTATTTGTCTCAGAAATAAGATTTTTTGCGCTATGTCTTTCGTAACAGGAAATACGCCAAATAACTAAAATAATAAAAAAATGATCTATTTTTAGAGGTGGAAATTAAGATGAAGGTACCTACAGTTAAAGCAGTTGAAGCTTTTATTGTTTTTAAATTTTCATATTTTAATGTTTTAATTTTTAGTTGATGGTTTTTTTTTTGAAGATTTTTTAAAAATAAATTAAAGAATTTTAATAAAAATTAAAAAAAAATCGAGAGGAAAATTATATAGTTATGTAAGTTTGAAATTTCTTTTATTCTGAAAATAAGATTTACATTAAAAAAAAATTTTAAATACATACAGAAAATAAAAATTTTGTTTATAACCATGAGTGCTTGAAAAGTTAATTTTAGTAAAATTTTGCATGATTTTTCTACTTTCATAACTGCGGCACGCTTTTAGATAGAGGTTTGAAATTTTGAGGCAAGAAAAAACTTTTAGAATTAGTATAAGTTTGCTCAGAAAATTTTTTTGGACTTCTGCAAGATATAAAAATTAAAGCTACAGTAATATATTTTTACGTGTGTTAAAGGTTTATTTTGGTTGTAGAGGGTTCCAAAGTTGCAGCTCTTCAAAATTTCGAAAAAACCGCATTTTCAGATGTATATATCTCAGGCCTTGCGTAATAGTTTTGCAATCTAAAACTGCCAGAAGATCAAAAATTTTATTATCTATATAAAACAATATCAAAATTATGCAGTATTTTGTAATTTACTATTTAAATTTACCTTTATGTGAAAACCACATTTTGCATGAAATTTCGTTTTTCATAACTCCGGCACGCCTTTAGATATCAACCTGAGACAAGAAAGAACTTTTAGAATTAGTATAAGTTTCCTCAGAAAATTTTTTGGTAGCACCACCTCTTTAAGAGTTATTACGCCTCAAAAATTGAAAATTTGCTATTTTTAGACAGCTGTAATTTAGGCACCTGTAAAAATTTTTCTTCGGCGAGGCATGAAAATTAAAGGTTCAATAATATATTTTTACGGCTTTTCTTAGTTATATAGGATTCCGGACTTACAGCCCCTAAAAATTTCAAAAATGTCCTATTTTCACGTTTTTTTATATGACATTTTCAAATTTTTGTGCAAGTCAAAATTCTAAACAGTTTGTATTGAGTTTGGAAATGTGCGCTTTTAAAAACTGTTGGTTTACATTCTACCTTGTTTTAATTAATTTTTGTTAAATCTTGTAGAAGAAAAAACCGAGAATATAGTAAACTAGCAGAATACGAAACGTTGCCTGGAAAATTTGCAAGTTCTTGGAACTTATTTTGTTTTGTAATATTCTAAAGGAAAATATTATTTCATTATGTTTTACTTACTTTTTATCCTTTTGTTTTTCTAAAAAAGATCAGAGTATTCCAAAGACGCTAAGAATCCCTCAGCTATTATTGTAATTATTATTAATATTATACGACATACATTATTACGACATAAAAGTACTATCTATTTTTTTTGTATGGCCTAAACTGAGTTTAACTCCACACTTTCCAAAAGGGTTGGCGACTTAACCACTACGCCATGAGTCAGGTATGATAATTTTAATAGTTAGTCAGATTTAATTGTCCGAAACTAACTGTGTCGCAAAAATTGTGAAAAGACGAAAAAATTTTTATTTGAACGAAGTGCCGGAACGGGTTACCAGATCTTAGCAAAAATTTCCTATATAATTGGATACAATTCACTTGCATCAAATTTTTTTTAAAGGAAGAATGAAGCGGAATGTGTTTCAACCGCATTGGAGAAATTTCCTTTAGAATTGAAAAATCTTTCTGTAAAGTTTGAATTCAAACTGTTTAGCTAGGAAAATAATGAAAAATTATTAAAAATCACAAAATTACTTATAGGATTATCCAAATGCAGTTACTTAATATGAATTGATTATATATTTTGTTGCAAGGGAAGGTGTAAAGAAAAATATATATTTCCAGTAAATTTGTTCAGTAAATAAATTAAAAATCTTAGTAACCTGTGTAGGGCATGTAGGATATCTATTACAAAGTTTTAGTACATTTATCTTCTTGTTTCTGTAAAAATTCTAATAAAATTTCTAAAGTGTTTTAAAAATAAACAATACAAAAATTACTAAAATGTAATTTATAATAATTTAAAGGAAAAACATTTTCCTGCATTTAATACAATAAAATCAATTTTGCAAACATAACAAAAATAACAGCGTTTTGCGTAAGAAATAGTATCTATTAATAAAATAAAAAATTACTATACTTACTTAACGTTTTTTAAATAATAACTTTTAAAATTTTAATTATTTTAAAAATAAAATATCAGAAAATCACGTCAGAAATCCTTTTTTTTTTTTTATATTTTTGACGTCACAAAGAAATACTTTTTAAAAATTAAGAAAAATAAATTAAAAAAGTTTTTGTTTCTTCAAACGTGAAATGGTATCCTTTTTAAAAATTCCATTCTTAGAATTAGAAAAAAATTTGATTCATAGACAGATGAGCAATAATTTATCGTTTTGGTGGCTTTTATCTTTAAAAAAATTTAAAATATCTAAAATTTCTCCCAAAGGAATTTTGTTGTAGGTCAGTATTGTAATAAATGACTATTTAAATTTTTTTTTTTTTTTTTTTATGAAATAAATTGCAATAGCAAATAAAATGCCTTTATTTTATATTTTTTTTCCCATTTTAAAGCTTTTATTCAAGGTTATTTTCTGCTATAATTTAACTTTAGAGGAAATGACTATATAGGAATAATAAAAAAGAATGGTTGAAGGCATGTGGAACATAAATTTGTATTGTATATTTTGCTGTTAACATTATATAGGGTTTCCCGAAATAGTTAGGAAATAATCTAGAATTTGGAATATTATGGACGAAAATATCAAAATCTTTTCAGATAAGACAAGAATAATGATATTGATTTATCTTGAAAATATAACAGAAATCAATGATATCATTGTGGAAATAAATTATTATCATATTTTTGAAAAATATCAAATTCTTATGTTTTCGGCAGCATATATTTATACCCGTATGAACTATGTTCAAGGGTATAATAAATTTGCCATTACGTTTGTGACACCTTAAAGGAGTCGAGCTAGATATAGTGTCAAAGGTATGGATCGGCTTAGAATCGAATTCTGAGTCGATTAAGCCATGTACGTCCGTCCGTCCGTCCGCACGATAACTCAAAAACTAAAGGAGCTAGGGGGCTGAAATTTCTTTTACGTCACTTTTGTAAAATTGTTAGTTTTGCTATTTAAATCCAACATTTTCGGTCGGCGGGTTCGAGTAGCTGCCATACAACCTCTATCTTTATATAGAAATAACTCAGTATCTATTCAAGGTAGGTTTCTGAAATTTTGCAAATAATGATCAAGTTTTAATGCAACAACTTCTGTAAAATTTGGTTGTGCTGGTGCGGCGGGTTCGGGTAGCTACCATACAACTTCTCCGTTTAAATGAGAATAACTCAGTGTTTATTGAAGCTAGGAATCTGAAATTTAGTAAAGAGGTGGCGAGTTACATGCCAACAACTTTTGTAAAATTTTGGTTGGTCTAGAGCAGCCGGTTTAGGCTTCTTGCACCTCTTGGAACCTAATGAAGCTAGGCGTCTCAAATTTTGCAAATGATGATCAAGTTTTATGGCAACAACTTTTGTAAAATTTGGTTGTGGTGGTGCGACGGGTTCGGGTAGCTGCCATACAACTTCTCCGTTTAAATGAGAATAACTCGGTGTTTATTGAAGCTAGGAATCTGAAATTTAGTAAAGAGGTGTCGAGTTACATGCCAACACCTTTTGTAAAATTTGGTTGGTCTAAAGCAGCCGGTTCAGGTTTCTTGCACCTGTTGGAACCTAATGAAGCTAGGCGTCTGAAATCTTGCAAATGATGATCAAGTTTTATGGCAACAACTTCTGCAAAATTTGGTTGTGGTGGTGCGACGGGTTCTGATAGCTGCCATACAACTTCTCTTTTTAAATGAAAATAACTCAGTGTCTATTGAAGCTAGCTATCTGAAATTTAGTGAAAAAGTGTCGAGTTGAATGCCAAAAACTTTTGTAAAATTTGATTGGTCTAAAGCAGCCGGTTCAGGCTTTTTGCATTTCTTGGAACTTAATTAAGCTAAGCGCAATAGATTCGGGTAGCTATCATACAACTCCACAATTTACATAAATATATCTCTGTAGTTCGGTACTAAAACATCTGAATGTTTTTAAAAGATGATCAAGTTTTATAGAAACAGGATATATTACGTTCATACGGGTATCCCAGAGTTGACACAGTCTACTCTACTGCACTCTTCCTCGTTTTAAATTGAATTTCATTTAAAATTAAACTTTCTAAGCGCCTCCTTGGAAATTCACTTTTTGTAATGAAAATGGTATTCAATTTAAACAAAACAGCCCCTGAAAAAGTTAAAATTGTATTTTATTATATATTTTCAGTGATATTAAAATTCCGAAACCAGAATAAATTTTAATGATAGCCATTATTTTTTTTCGTTAGTAAGGATTAATTTTTAATTATACTTTTCATTTATTATCGAATTAGACCTTATGTAAATTTTATTAAACTGGACTCTTTGTTTTAACTTAACTACTTATATCTCAAAACTAATGTATTTCCTTTCGTCCTTGAAATTATATTTAGTTTTTTTGGGCCATCTCTACAATATATTTTAATATTATTTTCCACATATTATACTGAGACACCTTGTATAAGAAAACTTTAAGAAAAAGTACAAAAATTTTTTACATTAAATTTTTTTTAATTTTACTTGTAGCAAAAATATTTTAATGTGAAAGAGGGTAAAAGAATATTGTACTATATAATATATACGTCTTGTACACTTCAGGGATCGGAGTTTTCAACAAAATTATATATGTATTTACTAAATATTATATAATGAGAAATAATAAAATACATATATTTATATATATATATATACATATATATATAAATAACTAAAAATATGAATTCAGAAAAAAGGTATACTTATTTGTGGGAAAGTGGAATTTCCTTTAACAACACATTCCCTTTAAGTAACACTTTGTTAACATTAAAAAAACATTAGATTAAAAATACGCTGACATTCATCCTGGCGGAGATAAAACAAATAATTTCAGTTAGATGTATCGTAAAATAACAACCTCATTTTGTTATTTTAATTAATACAAAGAATATGTATAAAGCTGGAATTTTTTAGATCTTATTTTATAGTAAGCGGAAAGTAAAATTTTGTTCGGTAGTGCAAGTCTTTTATTTCTTTCCTTTTAGAATTTTTCACTTTATTCAACTAAAACGATGTATACTGAATGTACTTATCAACTATATGAACTTAAAATTACTTTATGATTATTCTTAAAAATGAAAAAGAAAATAATAAGATATCAGTTTCAAAAAATGTATTTTTTTTTATAGATTTTAAGATTTAAATATGTTAGCAGAAAAATGTTTTTTTTTTTTTTTTTAATTAATGCAATTTACATAATGCTTGTTTAATTTTCCATTTAAAAGATTTCTTTTAGCCACTTTTGTTAATGTTCAATAAGAGAAGAAAGCGTCTTTTATATTCATAAATTCAGTAAAAAAAATGTACTCATCGTTTGTTGAATATTGTTAAAAAACTAAACTATAAAAAAAGTTTTATAAAATGAATTACAAAAATATGAGATTTCAAAAATTGTTTTTAGCATTAATTTTAATCATTCAATAAACGAAGGAAGCCTTTTTGAATTTAAAATAAAATAAACAAAACAGTATGTAAAGCTAAAACTTTTTAAAGGAGCACAAAAGATAGTAAAATCAGTTTAGAATATTGCTACTTGCATGTTACTTGTTACTAGCAAAAATTTGTACTGGGTGCATCTTCTCAATTATAGATCACTAATAGATCTGCAGAAAACTCTCCTGAGATAAATTATGCCTTCGTTCAAAATTTAAAGGTTTAAACTAGAAACGTTTTAAAGTTATGAAGGAAGCAAAGTCTTTGTCATTTGATTTCACATAACGGTAAATTTAAATACAAAATTTCAAAAAATTGTATAGTTTCGGTTTTGATTGAGATGTTTTTGTTCCGCGGTTTCCAAACTTCTACAACATTTAGATTAACGAATGACAAAATTTTCTCCAAAAATTAATTTTTTATATGGTTCTATCTAAAGATGGCTCCAACCTCCTAAAACTGAAAAAAAACCTATAACAATTGAAATATACTCTTCTTTGCAATAAAAAAAAAATGCATGTAAAATCTTAAAATACGGACAAAAAGTTAAGAGAAAATTTATATCAGTTTTTTTTTGTCTTGGTTTTACGTATTACTTTCGTTTTTAATAAAAGCTATTAAATATGCTTTTCAATAGATGTTCAATAAATTGTAATATAATACTGGACCTGTAAGCCTATTATAAATAAATCCACAAGAATAATGAAAGTAAAAAAAAATCCTAATAGTACTTCTATTCTCTTATCGTACTTTTATCTTATTTTTACTTAACACATATGTAAGTACTTTCTGAATTTAAGAAAAGTGCTAATTTACAATATTTTGAGATTTTTTCTATAAAAGGATTTTTTTGAAATTTTAATGTTAATAAGTACGTAACTATTCAGTATGCATTTTTATGAAGTTTTAGTACTAGTATTTGACGAAATTCACAGTATGTAGTAAAGTGTAATATGAAATGCAATAAACTATACGTGAAAATCAATGTGGTTTTTGTCTTCAACCGAAATTCGAATTCACTATAATTTAAATAGATGAAAATATTTAATGACAATATAGTTAGAAAGGGGTTTAATTGGTGGAAAGAAAAATAATTAATGATAAATGGAAAAAACGAAATGAATGAAAAGAAATTATATGGCAACACTATTGCGTTATAGAACTGACTTAAGACCGATTATATTTTGAAAATTACCTAATAGAATTACATTAAGGCAATTATATAAAATCTATTATTATGTTGTATTTGAACCTTTTGCAGAAATATTGATACAATATTAATGTTACCGATGATTTTACATCCATTTTAACTGGATATTATATATTGACCTTTAAAAAGTTTTTGCCCAAAAAAAGGCAGTTGCTTAGAAATTTGTTATTATTATTCTATAAAAAAATTTTATTTTTTTTCAATAAATTAATTTTTCTTTTTTTTAACAAGTTAAACATAAAAACTTAATGGAAAAAAAAAGTAAGTCACAATTTATTGATTAAAATTGAAGAGGGTTTAAATATTGAACTGACATTTTGTTAAAATTATCATAAAATTTTTTGTAAGAAATTAAAATTGATGAAAAAAATTTATTTTAATGATTCGTTATTAGAAAATCAAAAAGAGATTAAATAAATTTTTTAACAAAAATCTGAATCTTAGTTAGAATATTTTTATTTACCCACGATTATTTTATGACACCAATTTTCAATTTATTTATTTATTTATATTAATATTACATACATAAATGTAATGCAATATTATTGAACCATCGGCCACCAAAGCCATTATAAGTTTTTATACTATTATTAAATTATATACTAATATTATTTACTTTGTTTATATTATATACTATATATTTATATTATATTTGGTCGTAAGGGGGGAATGTAAAAAAAAAAAAAAACTTACGACCTGTGCAGGGATCGAACCCATACTCCTTCGGTTAATACGCCACACGCCTACAAACTAGGCTACCGAAGCCCCTAATTTTCAATAAAAAAATTTTGATAAAAAATTTTAAAATTTTTATGATATCATATACGTAAAACTAGCGCTAGCAACTTTAAGAGCCTTCAGATATTATTTGAAAATATTAAAATACAAACAAATATGTTCATAATAAAATTTATATCGACGTTTTTTTTTCGATTCCTCAAAGTAACATAAAGCTTAATTATTTGTCAATGAAATAGAAAATTGCTTTTATGACATTATAAAATAAATCTAATAAATTTGTAAATAACATAATAACCCCTAACCTCTAATGTATTTGATAAGATACAACAATCATTAACTATATATATTTATATTTTTATCTATAGTTTTAACTAAAAACTATCAGTAAACTGTCTAATAATTGTATACTTATATGCGTATAATAACCTTTTTAACCTTAAATTATTTTTAATATTACATAGGTACATATAAATAAAACTCACGTTGATCAATTAATAATAATCAATTGAATTCTGAATCAATTTAGCTTTATATATACGTCTTTCTGTCCAACCGTCCAAAATAACTCAAAAAATAATGGACAAAAGATTCTGAAATTTTTACTACTTTATTTTTAGGTAAATGCCAGTTTCGCTAAACAAGTTCCAATTATAAATTCTGGTAGCTGTTATAAAATTTCTTTTTTTTTTGTGTGAGTATAACTCGGGTGTTTAAAATTTTGTCAAAAAAAAAACTCAACGACTTCTTAAAAAATTGGTTAGTTTAACACACCAGTTTCGGATAGTGGTGAAATTTTTATGTTCTTGTCTTGATACTTAAAAAAGCTAAACATCTGAAAGGTAATCCAGATTTATGAAAACAAATTCTATAAAATTTAGTTGGTTCAAAGTAACGGGTTCGAGTAGCTATGATACAACTGCGAAATTTATATAAATTATGTTATAATTATATCTCAGTACATAATAAAGTCAGATATTTTTGTATAAGATATAAATTTTCTAAAATATGATTAAATTTTATGGAATTAGGATAAATAATGTTCGTACGGATATATTGACACAGTCAACCCTATACACTTTTCATCGTGTTATATAAAAACAAAAAGTTCTTCTAGTCATACATAAGTAGTCTTCATTTTTAATTTTAATTTAAAGTCAGTCAGTCGTATCATTTAACCACCAGAAGCGGTTGTTTTTAGCACAGTTCTTAACGAACTTTAAATGAATTAAGAAAATGGCTCATCACAAAAGGTGTTTTACAAAAGCATATTTTTACCAAAAGACTTTTCTCAAAAAAGTATAAGTATTTTATAAAAAACGAACTGCAAAATATAAAAATGTATTATATTTGAACAAAAGTTCCATTTTACAAAACGTAACCTTAAATAATAAAATATCGATCCGCTTATAAATATTTAAAATCGATCCGCTTTTTCCTTCAATCTTAAAGCTTATAGGTGACATTTTTTTACGTTTACATAAAATTAATAAATAAAAGAACTTATCTATGAGTATGTCACACAATCAGGAGTTTTACTCTTTTCCAGGCTAAATTAACCGTTGTCTGTATTTAAATACATATTAATTATTTTTCTAAAAAATATTTTTGTCAAATCTGAATTTGGTTGAACATTTTTTACGCAATGTCAACTTTTGAAAAATGAGAAATTGTATGAGGTGGATTTTTTGTTAAAAGGTGAAATGTACGAATTTTTGCGAAAAAAACTTTTGGTGAAAGATATTTTCGCAATATATATTTTGATAATGTGTACACTACCCAAATATATAACTGTTATCTTAAATCTGAATTACAAGCTGATTAACATTTTAATGTCACATAAAAAAGGTTACTTATGAAATTTATGTATACCTATATAAAAACGTATTCGTATGTTATTCCAAATAGCAATAGCACAAATTTCTTTTTAATCTTTTCAAAAATAAAATAAAAAAATAAATGAAATGATTTGCATTTACCTTTAAAATACTTTTGATTTATTCCCATATTTCCATAAGTTTATATCAATTTTGTATATTTCTAATATAGTAAATATAATTATATAAAAACTAAAATTTAATTATAATTCCTTTGACGTTTCAAAAGTCTTTAAAGGCGTTTAATTTATATTGTTTTTTTAAATAGGTTATATAAAAAAAATATGGATTTTGGTTTGTGTTTTTGAAAATATATTTTTATAACGTCAGTTTATTTTAACTAATTTTCATTTTATTAAGTTGTTACATTATATTATATTGCATTTGTTGGTATATATGTAATATATAATTTTCGCAAGATATCTATCTTTAATCAGTTCTATATATAACGTTGTAGTAGTGCTAAGTACTATTTTGTGTCTTTTCATAAATTTCGTTTTTTCAATTCATCATTTTCATGAATTCTAATTTTCTAAGAAATCCTTTTCTAATTTTCTATAATTGTTTTTTTTTTGGTTGTTTTGGAAGTTGAGACACAAATAAAATCCTCAATATTTGTTCAATATTATGAACACAATAAATGTTGAAGTTTGAATGGTAAATTTTACAATTAAATTTGTTTTTGAAAACATTTTTTTGTCTATGGTGCAGCAAAATTGAAAACAAGAGTTTACTACAAGAGTTTACAATAGAGATGCAATTTGAAAAGCTCTACATATAAAAGGTATCCCAGAAAAATTAATTGACATAATCAGGACCATGTATACAGATGCGAAAACTCAAGTTCTACACAAAAGAGAACTGAGCACACTCTTTAGTATTTAACATGGAGTTAGACAAGAATGTCCACTCTCCCATGACGATATGAAGAAAAACTAGAAAGATTAAACAAAAACGCAATGAAGTGGGTCTGCAAATAAATATAAACAAAACAAAAATTATAAGATCCAGTAAAATAAACTAGAGGGGCCCAGAAATAGATAATACACCAATTGAAGATGTAGAAATTTTGGTATATTTGGGCAGCATCATTGGCACTCATGGAGAAATCATGAAATATATAGATAACAGACTAGACAAAGTAAGAACGGTATTTGGCAGATTAATTAATATATGGAAATCTTCTCAGATCTCAAGAAATAAGTGCTGTTATATGTGTCAAATAAGTGCTGTTATATGAGAGTGAAACCACCAGTAGGCTTACTAATAAGTTACAGGTTTTCATAAACGAACCCTCCGGGATATTCTGTCCAAATAGAATATCCAACAGCCAAATTTTGAGTATTAACGGGGAAGATCCTATGGAAATTCAAATAAGAAGAAAAAAATACAAATGGATCGGGCACATTAATCAGGCGACCAGAAAATATGATTGTCAGAGAAGCGCTGAACTGGCAAACACAAGAAAGAAGAAACATAGGGAAACCCGGAGTCAGTGGGAAAAGAACAATATTGAAAAAAATAACAAAATTAACAAATTATGATCACAAGCTAAAGCTATAGCGCAAAGTATAAACGCACCTAAAATTACAGGTGTCTAGAAATAGCAAATTTTAATTTTTTAACCCATAATAGCTTTTAAACAGGGGGTGGTAAAAAATTTTTCAAGTTAAGTTATGCTAATTATGAAACATCTTTATTCTATTAAAATTTTAAGGTACTATCTAAAAGCGTTGTGGATATGAAGAAGGAAAAATTTTGGAAAAATTTTGTTTTCATATAAAGGTAAATTCAAAGTTGTATATTTTGTAAAATACTAATTTAGAATGACGTAATATTGAAATTTACTTTCATGAGAGACTTTGAGAACCCTACTCAGTCCTAGAGAAAATACTAAACTGAAAAGCTTTTCAATATAAATTGTATGGAAAAATGTTTCGAGCGAGATTATTATATTTCCCTTAGAACCGTTTGTCAAAGTGCATGAGCATTCAGAGTCAAGAAAGTGAACTATTTCATTAGAAATAGAAAAAACTGCTCAAACAAATTTTCTAAAAGAAATAATAAAATTCTTTGTTTACAATTATTCTTCTTTTTATTTAAAGTTTAAAACCAAAGTATATACACGTACGAGTTAAAATTCTAAGGATAAAATAAATTTACCATTAGATTTGTTAGGTTGTGAAGGGATGAGATAGATATGGATATAGTTTTTTCTGAGTCTTTTTAATTATATATGTAAGTCCGTTTATCCATTCGCACAATAACTCAAAAAATAATGGAGCTGAGATTGCAAAATTCTTATATAATGCAAGTCTCGCTATTAAAATTGATTAAGTTCATATTAGAGTACTTAATCAAGCTAGACATGTGAATTTTTGTAAAAGATGATTAAATTTAATGTAAATAGCATATTATTATGTTCATGCTGATATTCATGCTAGAGTAGACATGTCAACTTTACAGTCTTTCTCGTTTTTTAATAATATATAATATTACAGAATATAATAAATAAAGAAATCTGCACTTGAAAAAATCTGTTCTTCATTAAAACCAAAATAATTACATAAATATTGCATAAATTAAGGCAAAAAAATTCAATATGTAACCTCTGCTATAACTAATTACTTAAGTGAAATAAATAAAGTGTAGTAAGAAAAATAATGAATATTTATATACTATATAGCTATATATTACAAATTTATATGACTTACGTACATCTGTTATGTATAAAAATATATACATATACTAACGATTATATTTATATTATATTCTCCTGAAAAATACAACAAAAAATTGATTAAAATCAGTATTTTTACAGAAATTGCGGCGTCAAAAAAAAAAAACTTTTGGTAAAGCCTTGTTTTATGTATCTCGTTTATTATACATTGGTATATGTAAAAAAAAGTAAAATAAATTATAATAAAAATACAACATCTTTTTTTCATTTTACAACATAAAAAATTTGTACCTATTGAAAAACATATAATTACTGTACATAAATTGCTTATATAATCAAAACAAGGTAGAATGTAAACCAACGGTTTTTAAAAGCGCATATTTCCAAACTGAATACAAACTGTTTAGAATTGTGACTTGCACAAAAATTTGAAAATTTCATGTAATAAGAAAAAACGTGAAAATAGGACATTTTTGAAATTTTGAGGGGCCGTAAGTCCGGAATCCTATATAACTAAGAAAAGCCGTTAACACGCGTAAAAATATATTATTGAACCTTTAATTTTCATGCCTGGCCGAAGAAAAATTTTTACAGGTGCCTAAAAATAGCAAATTTTCAATTTTTAAGCCCTAATATCTCATAAACAGGGGGTGGTCCAAAAAAATTTTCTTTGCAAACTTATACTAATTCTAAAAGTTCTTTCTTGCCTCAAAATTTCAAGTCTCTATCTAAACGCGTGCCGGAGTTATGAAAGTAGAAAAATCAAGCAAAATTTGGTTTTCACATAACGGTAAATTTAAATACTAAATTTAAAAAAATTGTATAATTTTGATATAAATTTACAAAGTTAAAGAAAATACCTGTCGAATGACGTTTTCAGATTGAAAAAATCTTAAACAGAACATAAGATATATGTGTTTAAAAATAGGGCTTTTTCAAGGTTGGGGGATTTTAGCTCCGTAATGGATGGGGCTACATGAAAAAGTTGTTCCACAAAATTATTTTTTTTATGAGACCTACCCATTGTTAAAATTTTTTTTCTCTATCTTTAACGGTGTAGAAGTTTTGTAAACAGATGGATGGACGGACGGACGGACGGACAGGCAGAGTGAAACTAATAAGCACATTTTTTCAAAATTTTCTTGGAAATGTGCTAAAAATGAATGAACTTAAAATATAATAATGGTTTTTTAAAGTAATTATATAGATTTTTTTCATAGTATTCAAGTGTAAGAGCTGTTTCCAGTTGATCAAAACTATAAGTTATTAGTTATCTTTTGATTTTAAAAGGTTAATAAAATGTTCAAGTTGGAAAATATCTGTTCTATAAAACATTTTGATAAAATCATTTTTTAATTAATAGCAAAAGTCATAAATTCAACAATCGGATTACTAAAATCTTAAATCAGTATTGAATTTTATTAAATAGTTAAGTCAAATCACATATTAAAACAAATTAGAAGATATCAAAAATACTAACTATTTTACAAATAGTTAAACTTTTTTTATTAAAGCCTCTTAGGAATCGGAATTTGTTAAAACTAAAATTTAGTTACTGTCAATATTCTGTGCGTAGAAGCTTAAATAATTTATCACAGATTTAAATTTATACTTTCCTCTTATTTATAGTTTTTTACTCTTTTAGTAGCTCTACAGTAGCTTATGATCGCAATATACATTTATATAATAAATTTGGAAAATGTATTTTCTTTAAAACTGAAATAAAATTGCAACTCCTGAAACATTTTTTAAGTTAGAACATTTTATTACGCAGAACACGCCACGGACGACAAAAATACAGTGTATCTATAAACTTATACTATTTTTGCGAGCCGTCAATACGGAATTTAATTCTGCAATAAAACAAAAGTAGTTATATAATTAAAAGTTAGTTAAAAAAGAAGGTTTATTTCAGTCACGGTCATAAGAGACATCACTTCAGTATATGACACCACTTTTATTTTTTTGAAAAAGGGTTAGGTAAAATTTTTATTTTAATTTTTTATAATAGAATTCGTTTTTATACCCGTACGATAAGTATCGGGTATAATAAAATTACTCCTCCGTTTGTAACACCTCGAAATAAGCGAGCTAGATATACCTTCAAAGGTATGGATCGGATCAGAATCAAATTCTGAGTCGATTAAGCCATGTCCGTAAGTCCGCCCATCCGCCAGCACGCTAACTCAAAAACTAAGAAAGCTAGAATCTTGAAATTTACAAAAAAAAATTCTAGGAGCAATTTGTAGGTTCCCTATTTTTTTGGTTGAGTTCCGACCAAAACTTCGGGTAGCTCCCGAACAGCTAACGTTTAAATCTCCACAATTTTTTTGAAATACAGTCATGAAATTTTAACTGCTGATAGATATCATACAAATATTAATTTTATTTTTAACAACTTTTTTCTGTAGCCCCACCCGTTGAGGAGCTACAGCCCCCCAAAGTTCGAAAAATATCTATATTTAAATTGTTATAAAACAAGCTCTATAAGGAATATCTTCAATCTGAAAATTGCAAACGATAGGTGCTATTATGAGCTTTACAAACATTTATATAATTAATATATACTTGTGCTATAGGGTGTCTTAATTTACCGTTATGCGAAACTGAATTATTGCAAAATCCTTTAACCCTTCTATCTTCTAAACGGTTTAAGTTGGAAGCTTCAAATTTTGACAGAAGTTAGATCTTTGAAAATAATGAGTCATTTCAGAAATTTTTTTTGTATCACCCCCCGTTTAGGAACTGTAAGGGATCAAAAACTGAAAATTTCCTATTTTTAAACACCTGTAACTTGAACACCTGTTAAAATTTTTTGAAGTAATACATAAAAATTAAAGCTTCAACATTATACTTTTATTTCTGTTAACAACTCTTTTTAATAATATAGGGTTACTATATAATTGACGAAAGTGTTACTTGATTTTTTCAAATTTTCTAACAAATTTCTTTAACGAATTTTTCGCATTTTGTTTTACTCGATAATAATTTGAAATTGTTGAGGATATAATGCGTAGTACAAAAAAATGTAAATAAATAAACATAACGGTTGCTTGAAGAATTTTTATTTATATGATATTGATATCCATACATACTTATATAATATATAATATAGTCATGTTTATTTACATATCGTATATGTCATTGATGAATGAATGATAAGAGTATAGATGTATATTATATAGCGCCGTATTTACATACATGTATGTATTTTATTGTACTTATAAGAAATTGTTCTGTCAATGGAATATTTAAATATAATATAATATAATATTTAAAATTATATTTACTATTTTGTACTAAGTAAATTTAATATACATTTACCGCTAAGTATTAAATGGTACTATAGAATATTTGAAGAAGTTTTGGATTGATAATCGTTATGTGGAAGGTTAGAATCTGCTTTTGAAGAATGTATAAACATATATGTATGTAGTTTGAATATATGTACAACCCATGGTTCTAGAAATTATAAAATTCACCCAAATTATTTTAAAATACTAAAATATTAAAAAAATAATATTGTAATCAGAGTCACAGGCTGTGAGCATACTAACGGTTCGTACGGGTATCTAAGAGTTGACAAAAACAACTGTATTCCTTCTCGTTATACCAGTATGAACTATGTTCAAGGGTATAATAAATTTGCCATTACGTTTGTTTATACCCGTATGAACTATGTTCAAGGGTATAATAAATTTGCCATTACGTTTGTGGCACCTTAAAGGAGTCGAGCTAGATATAGTGTCAAAGGCATGGATCAGCTCAGAATCGAATTCTGAGTGGATTAAGCCATGTACGTCCGTCCGTCCGTCCGTCCGCACGATAACTCAAAAAATAAGGAGTTAGGAGGCTGAATTTTTTTTTACGTCACTTTTGAAAAATTGTTAGTTTTGCTATTTAACTCCAGCATTTTCGGCCGCCGGGTTCGAGTAGCTGCCATACAACTTCTTTCGTTAAATGGAAATAACCCAGTGTCTATTCAATCTAAGTATCTGAAATTTTGCGAATGATGATCAAGTTTTATGGCAATAACTTCTGCAAAATTTGGTTGTGCTGGTGCGACGGGTTCGGGTAGCTGCCATACAACTTCTCTTTTTAAATGAAAATAACTCAGTGTCCGTCCGCACGATAACTCGAAAAATAAAGGAGCTAGGATGCTGACTTTTTTTTTACGTCACTTTTGTAAAATTGTTAGTTTTGCTATTTAAATCCAATATTTTCGGCCGCCGGGTTCAATTAGCTGCCATACAACTTCTTTCTTTAAATGGAAATAACCCAGTGTCTATTCAATCTAGGTATCTGAAATTTTGCAAATGATGATCCAGTTTTATGGCAACAACTTCTGTAAAATTTGGTTGTAATGATATGACAGGTTCGAATAGTTGCCATACAACTTCACTTTTTAAATGAAAATAACTCAGTGTCTATTGAAGCTAGCTATCTGAAATTTAGTGAAAAAGTGTCGAGTTGCATGCCAAAAACTTTTGTAAAATTTGATTGTTCTAAAGCAGCCGGTTCAGGCTTCTTGCATTTCTTGGAACTTAATGATGCTAGGCGCAATAGATTCGGGTAGCTGTCATACAACTCCACAATTTACATAAACATATCTCTGCGGTTCGGTACTAAAACATCTGAATGTTTTTAAAAGATGATCAAGTTTTATAGAAACAGGATATATTACGTTCATACGGGTATCCCAGAGTTGACACAGTCTACTCTACTGCACTCTTCCTCGTTTTATTTAAAAAATAAACGAGTTTTAATTATATATATACTGAAAAAGTTGTTATTTAAAGAACAAAAAAGCATATAAAATATACAGAAATAGTTTTTATGGTTGAAAGTTGAAAGTAATTAGTTTACTGCAGTATTGTCAATTAAAAAATTAAATTGAATAGTTATTAAAAAAAAGGACTTTAAGGACATATTAGAACAACTTTAATTAAACGATTTGTTTTTCATTTACAAACTACTCAAGAAACTTTAATATGAATGAAGCAAAAAATATATTAATAAGAGGACTATTGACTTGAATTGGTGTTCAAAGCTGAGACGTTTGATATAATTGATTTCACATTTTCTTAGCTAAATATATCTTAACTTTAAATTGCAATTGACTGTTCAAGGGAAAACCTTTGACAACATTTTAAATATCCAACTTCGATAGACAATGAATTTTTTCATTTAAAAATAGAAGTTATATATGATAGCTATCCGTTCCCGTTGTGTTAGACTAATCAAATTTCACAAAAATTGCTGTCGTGTAACATGATTTTTATATCCACGAAATTTTAAGATAGATACTAAGTTATTTTCATATAAAAAAGAAGTTGTATGTCAGCTACTCGAACTCGGTCAAACTTGTTTAATTTCAATAGCGAACTAACTTTTTTGCAAATGCGAAATGGTAAAAACGCCAGAATTCATTATTTCCTGTGTTATCATGCAGACGCACGTACATGCCTATATCGATTCAGAATTGGACTCTGAGGAAGAGTATATATATATAAGTATATATTTTTGCCGTAACTATCTCGTCTATTTTAATCCTAGAATACTAATCTTATCTTTCATACGGGTGCACTATTAAAGCTCGTTTATCATAATTTTGTTTTATTAAAATCCTGTTTTTTAAAATGCAGTTTTTTAAAATCCTGTTCTTTGAAATCACGCTTCTTAAAATCCTGTTTTTTTTTTAAAATCTGGCAAAAACGTATATAACCCTGATTTCGATCCCAATTCTAAAAACCTTCTTAATTCAGAATCGAACATTTGTATATAGAAACATGCTGGAAAAACGTACAACCCTGCTTTTGAATCGAACTCTAAAATCACTCCTAATCCATAATCTCGAATATACAGATATATAAATATTTTGGAAAAAACGTATAACCCTGATTTTGAACCCAATTCTAAAATCCACCCCAATTTGTTTTTTTTTTTACATAGATAACTGGCGTATTTTTAGAAAAATAGAATTAAAAAGAAAAACAGTAATGTAAAAAAACAGCATTTCAAAAAACACGATTTGAAAAAAGAAGATTTAAAAAACAGGATTTTCATTGAAAAACCGGCTTTCAATCAATCCACATTCCACCTTAATATTAAATACTTATAAAGCGAAGCGACTAACATCCAAAAAAATCCTTGTTCGACAGAGTAAATTTGTTAAATAAAAAAGTAAAAATTTTAATAAGGTTATTGAGGGCACAAAAAGAGAAAAAATAAGTTATTAAACGTAATTCTTATAAATTCAATTCTTTAATAAAAGTAACAAAATAAGTTATTCTTCCTTTACATAAGTATCAAACGATTCATTTGAGAATCAGAGAGAGAGAACAAAAAATTTCGTATGTGTTAGTCGAATCAATTAACATTATTATTGTAGATTTAAATATCACAAACGTAAGGGCAAATTTGTTATACTTTAAATATAAAAATTTAATATACTTACTCTGAGAATTATGTTCGTATGGGTATAAATTATAAAGAAAACTTGTTCCCACCAATAAACCATTTTATCTCTCACATTATCTATAGGTAAAAAACGTAATTTACAGTTTAGTATCTATATATACTAAAGTTATTTAATTACATTTTACTTTTCTATAGTTCGCGGATCATTTTATCGAAAAATTAAGAAATTAAGAAAACTCAATCATTTACAAATATACCATTAAGTATATGTAAACGAAAAACTTTAATTTCTTCTCCAATTAAGCGTCAAACAACATGTAAGTACCTAAAGTTTTTATATTTTAAAGATTGATGTAAATAAATAAATTTTATTATCTTATTAAAACTTTTACTTGAACTTTTACTTTAGTCAGAAATATTTTGAATTTTCTTTGCAGTTTTAAGAATTTAAGGTTTTTCATGTTCATTTATATTAAAAGTTATTTTAATATAATCAGTATGTACAATGTTATTCAATGACCACTAATTATTATTTTGTATACATACATGCATATATGTATATAAAATGTATATACCATGCACATTGATAATGTCACAGTTTCCTAATAAAAGGAACAAATAATAATAGAGACAACATAAACAAAGAAAAAAAAATTAAACTTAAATGTTACCGTTATAACGATAATAGTACGTAACTCTTTAATTATATTTTACAGTTAATAGCTTTTTCCTCTCTAAAACGTATATTCTGTATAAAATAATCATTTCAACAGATAACACGTAAAATATACTGACAAACACTCAACTAGAAAATATGTAAGATAAGATGCCATTGTATGCACAGTTTAAAACTGTTTAATTGGGAAGACCTGTTTTCTTAAATGTCACAATAATTTGATATATGTAAATATATTTTAAATTAAAGTTTAAATTGCAAGTTGTTTCATTAAAAATAATGTTGCAAGCGAAAAAAATATCTCACATACATCAAAAATTGTCTTATATCACCTCAGATCATGGTTAAGAATCTTAAGCATATGTGAAATAATAATAAATCCATTGAATTGGATCGAAACACTATTAAAAGACAGGTCATGCCACTACTATAAATAATACAGTACAGTAACTAATTTTGTACTGATTCTGAAATCACTATAAATACATATATTATACTAGGTACTGAATTAATTTTGGATCGTCTAACTCCTATCAAGAATCATAGAATCAAATAAATAAACTAGGTAGATGGACTATCTGGATGAATCTTAAAGATAAATAAAAAAAAAAATTAAATTACATTCATTCACTGAATTTTAACTGATAAACTTTAATATAATGAGATGACTGTAAATTTTCTTGTGGCATATGAATGAGAATGAATTTTTGTCGTCTATTTTATTTCCGTCAGTTATATACATATAAATATTCTATCTTTATTATCTTTATATCTTTTAGTTTAACATTGTTATTTGTATATTTTTCCAAACATATGCTAAAATACTTTTTTATAATCCTACGTGATAATTATAGAAAGAGAAAAAATTATATCTTTATATAATATAGTAAAGCTTTCAAAGGACTTCATGCTTATATACTCGTACTCGTATAGTCGAATATGGCTTTATCATATATTTTGTTTTTTTTTTTAGGTTTTAATTTTCTGGATTGTATTTTAAAGTATGTGATGTGATACATTAAAAAATTATACAAAAAAAAGGAATATGTTTTAAAAAGTGAAGATATGTATACCGAGTAGCTTAAGGCAAAAACCGTAAAAAAAAAAACAAAAATAAGTTATTTTGTCGAGTTATAAAAAAAATTTTATGATAGCGAAATTTTCATAGGATTAAAAAATTAATGATTTTAAATTTTTCTACGATTTTAAAGTTTAACAAGTGCAATGTTTTCAATTTTATGTCTACTAATGATAAAATGTGAAAGGAAAGAAAAAAGGATTAAAACTCTGTACAACATAAAAGAAAAAAATTTTTAAGGTTAATACTAAAATGAATTATAAGACAAATTAATTTATAAAATTGAAAAAGTATACATTAATAAAATTTTGTCTTTTCTATAGGTTTTTGCATTGAATGTATTATAATGTTCATATTAAAAGAATTCTTCGAGTACAAATTAATCATAACTTTTTGAAAAAAGTTAATAAGCCATACATTTATATCCTGAGTTCAGAAATTATAGAGTATATGTCCTTTGTACAATTATTTAATTAATTATTGATTAATATAGAGAAAATGTCCTGCTTTTAAATCTCTCGTCTGGATATCACTTATAAATTATTTTTTTAAAAATGTTCTTTACTTTACTTTAATGTTAAATTTTGTGGTATTCTAATCGCGAAATTAACAAGGATGGCTATGCACATTTTATCACTTTTTTCAAATATCGGATAAACCATCTGTTGGAAAAGCCAACATCAACGTAATTTTTTATACTTATTGTTAATTTTATGAATTGCTGTTTATATAGTTGTATATGTACATGTATAAAATTTATTATTTAATACGAGATGATTTCTCAAAAGAAAAGTGTTGGAAATTTTATTCCACGAAAAAAATATTAAGATTAATTACTTGATAAATTTAATTTGTTTAGGAAGAGAATAACAATAATGGCATATGTAGGAGATTTGTTAAACGAAAGAAACACATAAATACTGTTATGATTTTTATGCAAAAATTTCTAATGTGAGTTATGAAGTATGAAATGAATTTAAGATTGCTTATTTTTATTAAATAATGGTACCTAATGATAAAAAACTACCTTTAAATTTTTATGTCCGTACAATTGTCGTAGATATATTAGAATTTTTCTCCGTTTGTAACACATCGAAATAATCTGTTATATATAGACTCAATTGTATGGTTCGGATCCGAATCGAAAAATTAGTCGATTTTTCCAGTTTTTGTATTTAGTGTATACTTATGTAAGAAAAAATTTAATGAATGCAACATTTTTAACGAAAAATTGCAATATTTGGCGATTTGTATAATATTTAAAATGAATGCATAATATACTTACGTTTATTTGTTACTTTGTAGTAAGTATAAAAATAATATGAATTTGCCCCTTAGTATTAAAAGGTTTTTTAGTAGTAGTAGTGTGTAAAGATTTGGATTAAAAATGGTTTGGTGATAGGATATAATATATGTAGGATAAGAGAATTTAATTTTTTTGTTATCCACACTACGTAGGTTTATAATATTATATATTTTTAATTTTGAGAATATATAGTTTATATATCTTCAAAACTTATAAGATTAAATGAGATAGATCTGAAATGTTTGGACAAAGCCTTTAATTATCCATCATGCAATTTTTTTATTTATATGTATACGCTTGCAATAAGTTATTTTAAAAAGCAAAAGGATAGTAACTATATTGTGTTTTCAACACTATAAAGGTTTGTACAGATATTTAGATGTTGACAATGACGGTTATGGATAGTTTATCAAATGACACATTGCTAAAATACTTATAAATGCATATTTATAGTCCTATTAAAAAAAAGCAACATTTGACAAAAAAGGCACTTAATAAATTTCCATTTCACAGAACAGACATTTCGTGCGATTTGACAAAAGCATTAGAATCCAAACTTTTGAAATCCAAATGTGTTAAAATTCCAACATTTAGATTTTTGTGACCAACTATAAAATCTTTAAGAAATCTAAGCTTTCTTTTGTTAGTTTGTCTGTTCGTAAAATATACTTTTTAAAGAAAGGTATTTTTGGCTTTTTGTAAAACGACTTTTGAAATGTGCTGTACTTCTAAGGGCAACAGTATTCTTCCTCGTTTATTATAATTTTGCTAAATTAAAGTGACAAATCTTAAATTAGTAATCACTACTTAAAAAAAAAACATTCCCAAAGATTCATAATTTTAAGTATATAAAATAACTAGAGTTTATAGGAAAATAAATTCTAAAATTCTAAATATTGATATGATAATGATAAACTTATTTTAGTCGAAATTGTGTTGAAAGTATCCTAAACCAGCAACGATTTCTTATAGATTCGTTTTTTAAATTTAATTTATTAGAAAATGAAAAGAAAATTTAATGAAAATTTGGGTTTAATTTGTGTAATTAAGAAAGGCAATAAAAATATTAAAGCAAAGAGCAAAGAGCAAAGAAAAAACCTTAAGTTACATAAAAAAGAATTTAAATATATATAAAAATTTATATATAAAGACTTTTAGAAAACTTAAAGATTTTGAAGACAAAGTAAATTATTAAGTATATTCATTTTATTTAAAAATTGTATGAAGTTTTTTTTTTTTTTTAACTATAATTACATATTTTAAATAAGTCAAGCCTAAAATTCTAATGAGAAAACCTTTTTGATTTAATTAAATTATACAAAGTTATATAAAGTACATACATCAGTAGATACATATAATATGTAATAAATATTAGATACTTTTCGTTTTATATATTTAATAAAACTTTTAATATTTAAACTTACAATCTATTAAAGATGTATTATATACAATTTGTTATAATTTATATACATTATATTGCATATACATAAGTAGGTATATGTATATATAAATATTTTTCTTGAAAATTGCTTCAAGGAATTCAAATAATTAATATAGTATGAGGTTTTTCTTCATAAAAAACTTAGATTCATATAAATTACACCGAATTGTGTTAGTTAAAAATTATATTTATCTTTATGTAAGTTAAAAAGTAGATTTGAAAGAAAATGAATAAAAAAAAAATTTTTTTTTATGATTATAAAATGAATTTAAAAAAAATATTAATTAAGTTTTTTTTTAAAATTTACTTAAAATAAATAACTTTAAAATATTCTTAATATTTACATAATATCATATCATATCACTATTTAATTATTATAGAAATATGACGAGTTTTTATACGAAATTTAATAAAAAAGTAAATGTAAGAGTAAGTCAATGCAACCGCCTTATTAATACCCTACATCTGAATAATTCGAATTAAATTAAAAATCCATAAGTTTTTTGGTAGCTGCTTGAATAGCATGTCTTTTCTTCCTTATTCAACTCGAATTTCAAGAACATAAATGAGGCATGCTTTAACACCCTTGTATAAAATTTCAAGTTTTCCATCTTTATTAATTTCGAAGATACGCTTGTTAGGACTTGGTAGGCGTGTGTCAGCTACCCGAATCGCCACTGCACTTCTTCTCAAATTTCAGGGACATAAAGAAAACATGCCAGAAGACCATTATACCAAATTTAAAGGTTTTACCTTTGTTGGTTTTGGAGAAGCTTCCAAAATCCAAACCCATAGACTAAATCCTCTTAAATTTCAGAGTCATAAAGAAAACATGAAAAAACACCAGCGTACCAAATTTAAAGATTCTATCTTTGTTGGTTTCGGAGTTATACTCGTTTGCTCTGGCGCTCGTTCGGAAGCTTCTGAAATCCGAAACCCATAGTCCAAATCCTTTCACATTGAAATCCATGGCCCAAACCAAAATTTCAGAGACATAAATCAAACATGAAAGAACACCATTGCACCAAGTTTAAATTTTCTATCCTTGTTGGTTTGGAGACAATCTCGTTTTCTTTGGGGCTTGCTCGGAAGTTTTCAAAATCCGAACCCATGGACCAAATCCTCTCAAATTTCAGAGACATAACTCAAACATGATTGAACATCACTGTACAAAATTTTAGGGTTTTATCTTTGTTGGTTTTGGAGATAACCTCGTTTGCTCCGGAATCATTCGGAAGCTTCCAGAATCCGAACCCATATAGCGATTTTGTCCAGATGGGAACTTAGCCTTCCTTTCGTAATTAGTAACCTACTATAAAAATTTTATCAAGAGAGTTTTATTAGTTTTTGAGTTATCGTGCGAACGGATGGACGGACATCGTTAAATCGACTAAGGAGGTGATCCTGATTCAGAATAAGTTTTTGAAAAATGTGTGAAAAATAATTCCTGAAAAAAAATTTAAGGTGTTAAAACTCATTTCTTTAAATTACTTTTGTTGTAATTTACGCGATCATTTGTTTGTTTTCTTAATATTATAAAATTTATTAAGAATTTCTAATGTAAATTGAACTTTGAATTTGTATTTTTTTAATTTAATATGCAGTAGATAGATGGAATTTTTTCATAATATGCTAGTAATCATCATAGTATGAAAAGTTTTAAATAAAGTTTTTGTAGAGAATTTTTTTAATAGTTTTCAAAGTTTGTTTAGTTATAAAAATGTGCATTTTCTCTCGTCAGATGAATTTACTTAAGATTTTTTCTATAACTCAATAAAAACATAATAATACATTTAAGTTATATAATATTGAAAATAAGTTTAAATTAATTCTTGAATTATTATCTTTTCATTTGCATGCAAAAATAATCTGGTTATTTTTTAATTAATTTTGTATTTTTTTTAAATTTCCGTCAGTGACGTGAATAAAAATATTTCAAAAAAAAAAAAACTTCTATATCTGAGTGCATTGAGGTTAGGCAGTTATAAGCTAAAATGGTTTTAAATTTTTTGTGTCGAAATAGTTATAAAAAAAAATCTAAATGAATATGATTTTATGCCAAAATGTTAATTACTTACATGAATAATTGCAAGAAAAATATCAATCGGAAACACCTTTACACAATTGAATACTTCGCTCTTTTTGGACATTATTTTGTAAAAAGTGTGGAATATAACTTTAGAAAATTCTTTTGGTTGACAATTGTTACTATCAATAGGCAAATATGAATTAATAAATAAATAAAAAATGAATATTTGTCCCCCTCTTTATACGAAATTACTGTGTCGATCTTATCTATATCATTTCGTTTCGAATTTGAAATGAATTGTGAATGTAAAATATATGTTTTATATATTGACTTTAAATTTTATAAATATGTCTCATATATATAGCATTTTTTTTGAAAGTTTGCAGTATAAAATTATTGGGGAGTGGCAGCCCTGACCTCTAGATTAAAATTATTATGTGTTTTTCCGGTATTTTTCAATTGTAAAAATGGTGTAGATGAAAAAATTCTAATAAAGATGAAAAATATATTAGATTTTAAATATTGTTAAAATTCCGAGTAAGATCTTACACTTTGGAAAATTATAATTATATGCTTACTAGGGGCCCCTGTTAATCCCCTGTAGTCAAATTTTATGTTGAATCCCAATTCATATTATAGACAGTTGCAGTTTAGAAAAATAGAATTTATGGAAAAAGTACAATTCGTAACCAAATTCGTCAAAACACTAACTGAAATTATTTTAAATTAACGCCAAAATAGAATTAAATTGTATAAAGAGCTTGTTGTTGATGTACGTATATTTAAATTGTTTGGTATTGTGTGTGACGACTATTATGTCCATTTATTTATCGAGTTCGAAATAAATGTTTTAAAGGTACGTGGGGAAAACAGAATAGGTATCCGTAAAACATTTGTAAAATGCACAAACAAATGTTGGAGCAAAATTTAGTTAAATTTTTTTATAGGCCACGTTGTCTGTAACAATATAGGTTATACGTTGTCCTAATGTAAAAACAATTAAAATCTGAAAA
Source organism: Poecilobothrus nobilitatus (assembly GCA_947095535.1). Classification (NCBI taxonomy): domain Eukaryota; kingdom Metazoa; phylum Arthropoda; class Insecta; order Diptera; family Dolichopodidae; genus Poecilobothrus; species Poecilobothrus nobilitatus. The sequence continues at coordinate 261,238,053 of OX352773.1, read as the reverse complement.
AGATCGTATATTTGACCTCCTTGATTAAGATTGTACATGGTACAGAGGGCGAGAACTGTACAAATATTACCACAATTGTATGAATGGTAACCCTGCATAAAATTGACATACAAAATATCTAAAAATAAAAAATTATTCAAATTTAATTTTGGTTGTAAGAACTGCTGTATACTAAAATTTAAGTACTTATATGAGAAGAAATTGAATTCAAAAAAGAATACAATTAGAAAAGTTTTCTAATCGCTTCAAATATTATACAAACATTCATACATAAATGCAACAATTTAATAGAAAATTACAAAACCAAAACAATTATATATTTGAATTTTAAAGAGACTCTGCCCGCTGGTCATACATAAGTACATACTTAGATAAATATTGATTATTAATATCAGATCAATATCATTCATCATTATTTAAAATTTCAATACATATTATGATAAATGATGATTTTTATCAATTTTTAAATTTTTTTCTTTATACATGCATAAGTTAAAATACATTACATACATTATAGCCAAAGAATAGTTGAGCCGTTGAGGTCGAGTCGAGACTCGGGACTGGAGAGGAAAAAAATACACAGTTTTAAAGAGAGTAAGTGAGAATATCTCTTATAATGTTGTGTTTATTTTTGTTATTCTGTTGTGTATGTTTTTTTTCTACTACCGACTATCGTAGGTACCATACTACTGTAATGTAAATATGAAATGTGTTGTTTATGTTTTATTATTAATATTATGTATAGGTTTTATAGTAGAAAAATCGTAAAAAATATGTAGTTACTGATGTTCAAAACTTGAAACGGAATTCATAATACGTAGTGTGTGGCTGAAAACTACTAAATTATAACTACGGGCCCTGTAACTGATGTACGTACTTACATTTTACGTGACATCTAAATTATAAAAAATTCGTATGGGATACAAAATTTCTTGATTCCAAAAGAAAACAAAAAAATAATTGTTCTAAACATACATGTACATACATATATGTATGTTAAATGTTTATGTAGATTTTGTAATAGAAAAAGTATATCCAAATATGTACTTGTATTCAAAACTTAGTGGAATGCCATAATACGTAGTGTGTGGCTGAAAACTACTAAATTATAATTATAGATTATTATAATTATAGATGAAATTTTTAACGATTTGATCAGAGAAATTCTGATAATATAATTCGCACATAATTATTTTACAATATATATTGTTAAAATTATTGCATAATTCGATTCATATTCAAGTTGCATATATAAAAACTGCATCAAATCCGTTCAGTTAGATTGATAGCCTGGTGGTTTTACCACCCTTGGCTTTCACCAGGCTAACAATCTAAAACCACCAAGCTATCAATCTAATGGTACGGAAAGCAACGATTTTTGGCTTTCAAAGACAGACAGGATGTCCACTCTGTAGCTGCACCTTAATCACCTAAAATTTCATGCAATGTGCTAAAACAAGTAACGATTCAATCATTTTAAATTCCGTGGTAAAAGTAAATATTGTGTAAACAATTCCAATACAACAAAAGTAGGTTTGCCTCATTTTTATTTGAGGGAAAATTCCTGGGACAGTAGGAAATTAAATGAAACTTAAATAAAATCTATTCATTATAGATATTATAGTAATATTTACTAAATTTTGCTAAATTATGAAACTTTGGTGAAAGTTCAAATGATTGGGTTTGATTACAATTGCAACCTTCATTATTTCAATTCGCATCCATTTATTTTCTTTTTCATCAAACTTTTTGCATTCTTTTCACTTTAACTTCCACTTAAAACTATCCTCCATTTTTATTTGCTTTTATTACAGTTATAAAAAAAACTCTAACTGTTTTTACTATTACACGCTCGTCTTTAAGTTGATAGTGATAATTCCTTTCTCATTATTGACATTTGCTCATATGTATAAGTGATTTTCGGAAATAAAATTGATGTATTTATTATGGATTTTATTTACATAAGTCATAACTATTTACATAATTCTAGTTATATGAAAATATTATACATTCTATTATTAACCTTCATCTAAATCATAGCAAGAAATTATTAAATACATATAAAAGTAACAATTGAATAAATTAAGAATCTAATTTTAATTTATTTAATCATTAAAATCAAAACCTTTTTAGTCTTTCTTGTAATTCTTTATAAAAATAATTTAGTTGGGTAACACTTTTTTTTATATTTTCAAATTAAAGTTTCCACTTTTTATTTTACTTTAAAAATTAATGTACCTACTGTTGAAAAATTGAAGTTAACATACTTTTATCTCTAACTCTCTGAATTCTTTTAATATACAAGGAAATGATTTTGGCAAAAAATTTTTAAAATTCACATAATAATTAAAAAGTTTAAATTTTGCTTTTATAAAAACTCCTAAAAAACAAAATAAAATAAAAAAGCAGAAAGAAAATGTTTTTTTCTTTTAGTGCGAATCTCGCCATTAATGAAATAATAGTGGGGTGTAATTTTATGTAATTACTGAAGTAAAACTTTATAACCTAAAATACTAAAATAAAGGAAATTTTTTTTCTTTCATTTTCATTTACTTTTTGGTTTGTAACTCTTCCAAAAATACAATATAGTTCGAGTAATAATTACTTTTATAATTAAATTTAATCTATGTTTAAAAATTTTGTTTTGTTTCACCTGAAAATTTCGGACACTAACTAAATTTTATATTTTAATTAATTCTAAGTACTTAATTGAGGGGAGGTGGGTTTCGTTTTTTTTTTAATAATTATTCCTTTGTGATAAAAGGATTTGGTAAAATGAAGTAATAAAATTAAAAAATCTGAATATTTTAAAAATATCCACTGTAAGACAATTAAAAAGTGAGTGCAAAGATTGAAATACTGAAATTTTAATCAATTTATGAATATTTAAATTTTTTAAAATTCTTTTTAAATAAAAATAATTTTTACCACGAATCTGTTTATTAAATTTTATATTTAGTGAACTTAATTTTTAAAATTGATTTAAATATAGACCATTAGTGTAAATATTATAATGATAGATTGGAATATATGTACATTACTCTAATAAGGTATTAAAAAGTTTCATTATATAAGTTCATAATATATCCAGAGTACCTATATCGAGTTTATTTCCGAGGTTGGCATAAGTTTTCCATAATGCGATATTAAAAAAAAAAACGAGGAAGAGTGCAGTAGAGTAGACTGTGTCAACTCTGGGATACCCGTATGAACGTAATATATCCTGCTTCTATAAAGCTTGATCATCTTTTAAAAACATTCAGATGTTTTAGTACCGACGTTAACTACAGAGATATATTTATGTAAATTGTGGAGTTGTATGACAGCTACCCGAATCTATTGCGCTTCCAGCTTCATTAAGCAAGAAGCCTGAACCGGCTGCTTTAGACGAATCAAATTTTACAAAAGTTTTTGGCATGTAATTCGACACTATTTCACTAAATTTCAGATAGCTAGCTTCAATAGACACTGAGTTATTTAAAAAGAGAAGTTGTATGGCAACTACGTGCAAAGTGCAAAGTAAACCTGTCAATACCATCACAACCAAATTTTACAGAAGCTGTTGCCATAAAACTTGATTATCGTTTGCAACCTTTCAGATACCTAGCGTGAATAGGCACTGAGTTATTTCCATTTAAAGAAAGAAGTTGTATGGCAGCTACTCGAACCCGCCGACCGAAAATGTTGGATTTAAATATGCTGGAGTTAAATAGCAAAACTAACAATTTTGCAAAAGTGACGTAAAAAAAATTTCAGCCTCCCAGCTCCTTTATTTTTTGAGTTATCGTGCGGACGGACACTGAGTTATTTTCATTTAAAAGAGAAGTTGTATGGCAGCTATCCGAACCCTTCGCAGCACCACAACTAAATTTTGCAGAAGTTGTTGCCATAAAACTTGATCATCATTTGGAAGATTTCATACTCCTAGCTTCATTAAGTTCCAAGAGGTGCAAGAAGCCTGAACCGGCTGCTCTAGACCAACCAAATTTTGCAAAAGTTGTTGGCATCTAACTTGACACCTCGTTACTGAGTTGCAGATTCCTAGCTTCAATAGAGACTGAGTTATTCTTATTTAAAAGGGGAAGTTGTATGGCAGCTACCCGAACCCACCGCACCACCACAACCAAATTTTACAAAAGCTGTTGCCATAAAACTTGCCCATCACTTGCAAAATTTCAGAGACCTAGCTTGAATAGATACTGAGTTATTTCTATATAAAGAAAGAAGTTGTATGGCAGCTACTCGAACTCGCCGACCGAAAATGTTGGATTTAAATAGCAAAACTAACAATTTTGCAAAAATGACGTAAAATGAATTTCAGCTTCCTAGCTCCTTTATTTTTTGAGTTATCGTGCAGACGGACGGAAGGACGTACATGGCTTAATCGACTCAGAATTTGATTCTCAGCCGATCCATACCTTTGACACTATATCTAGCTCGACTCCTTTAAGGTGTTACAAACGTAATGGTAAATTTATTATAGCCTTGAACATAGTTCATACGGGTATAAAAATTTTGCAGAAGTTGTTGCCATAAAACTTGATCATCATTTGGAAGATTTCATACTCCTAGCTTCATTAAGTTCCAAGAGGTGCAAGAAGCCTGAAGTATAAGAACAAGGAAGAATACAGTTGCTCTTGTAAATAGGGTTTGTATACTTAAATACCCAAACCCTTACTTATCTTCATAGTTTTTAAAATACAATATCGTATGACTCTGGATATGTACATACAATATAGTATATGACTCTGAAATTGTGTTCCAAACGGAGAAGCAATTTTAATATACCCGATACTATCGTACAGGTGTATAAACATAACAGATACGGTAAACAGATGCGGTAAATAATTATAAATTTTCAAATACATAAGTAAAAATAATAGTTGCATTTATTTGATAATAGATGGTGTGCAACTAATTCAAAATAGTATTTTCATGTCATAATATCAATTCTCAAGTCCAATAATAAATCATGTAAAAAATATATAAATATACAATATATTTATAAAAGAAAATTAAGCTAAATTTAATTGAAATCAAATTCTTTTTAGATGTTCTCTACCTTAAGCATCAACATGGAAAGGAATACGGAAAGAAAAATATATAATTTTTATTAAAATACAAAAAAACAAATCCGATTTCATGGTTGATTTTAAAACCAAAAATTTATAATTCAAAAATTAATTTCACATGTAAAAACAATATTTTTTCAATTTTCTACACTTTTTTTTGTTTTTATTTTTCATTGCCACGAGAAAATTGAGAAAACGTACAACTTAAATAAATTTGGTACAGTACTTGTAAGAAAAAAGAACCATATTTCCTCTTACAACTATTTTTATAAAACATAATTTCTCTGGTAATAGTTGAGTCATTTTCCAATTTTCTTTTATTATATATTTAAATATTACAATTACCGTTTTAATACTTTAACAATTTTCAAAATAAACTAGAACAGAAAAAAAATTAATGTATTAAAATTTAAAATTATTCCCAAATGTTTTGAAATTTCATTGAAAGTGAATTGAATTCGAGTTAACGCTTGACAAATAAGCTATTCCTGAATTTCCCAAGTGTTTCAGAAAACATACTTCAGAACTTTTTTTTTTTTTTACTGGATTTCTCTACCACATAAATATGGATAGGAAATTGCACAGACTTTTCTGTTCAGGCGTGGCTGTATATGTCGTAGGAGGGAATAACTCTTACGACATGTGTGGGATCCCATACTCCCTCGGTGTTTACAGCGTATTTTATACGCTCTTACCCACTAGGCCACCGAGGTCCCTACTGCAGAATAAGAATTAAAGTAGTGTATCAATATAGTGTACTTATCTGTTAAATTAAATCTAATTATCTTTAACAGTTTTTATTTTATTATTTTTATTAGGTAACGTAATTATATTATTTTTACTATAATTTCACTAATTATTTATTTTTTATTAGGAGGTACCGTGGCACATAAATGTACCAGTTAGTTATAACCCCTGTTTCCAATTTGAAATGTGGGTTGCACTAATTATTGAATATATCTTTTTTTTCTAAACGTAAAAAGGAGAGAGAGAATTCAAATGACATCAAGAAATTTTTAGTAGTGTTTGATTTTTACTAAAAATATGCACTTCCTCCGTTGACTTCTTTCTTGAAATTTTGCAAACCGTGAGAATTGGGAAACACATTTGTTAGTTCCATATTTTGAATATTCTTTTAGAATATAACTCAGAGTTCTTATTCCAATATCTCCCAAGTTATACTAGGTCATCCAACAATAAATGGAAGAATCTGCTGAAGGAGAATTGCATCGATAAAGATGAACTTTTGGCATAATAATTTGAATTTCCTGAGCAGCTCTTCTTTTCTTCTGTTTCCTTTAAACCCAAATTGAGGTATTGAGTGTTCAAAAATTATTTCTACCCATTCCGGTCATTGGCCAGACATTCTCGCCATGTTTTATTTGGCAATCTTGCCTTAGCTAACGCGATTATCCTCCAAGTTATCCTAGGTCATTCAACAATTGCGTGCCCTGGGCATTCCGTTCGGATTATTTAGCTAGATTTTTGTTTGGCTTTCTTCCGAACCATCTAAATAATGAATTTTGCCGAATTTTGACGCCAACCAATTTTTGTCTTGTTCTTCGTCGTCATAGTTTTTGATTTGATTTGTTATAAATATTTTGTGATATCATTATCATTAATGTGACATAATTATGATTAATGTTTCATAATCCGGATAAAAGAGCGCACTCGGTATACAAAATATAAACATCATGAGAATTATATAAAAATCTCGACCGAATATATAGCGTAATTTATAATCATATTTGCTATTTAGATTTTATTAACAATTGATTTTAATGTAACAATAGATTTTAAATCTAAGGGATGTGTTCAAAATTTAAATATTTTGATCTTTAATAAAAAAATTCATAATAAATTTTATTTTACAAAAGTTAATTGTTGAACATCTGTTACAAACATTTATTATTTAGTCCAACTTTAAGTGAAATATACGAGTTACGAGTAGTTATCTGGAAGGAAAAGTTAAATTAATTATTGACTTTTATTTTATGACTTTTCGTCATCTTGGACAGTTAAAAAATAAAAGAGAAAAGAAATAAACAGTTAGACTTATTACAACAAATTACTGAACTTCAAGAAAATCATCTAAATTTTAATTTTAATATTCCCAAAGAAAATATAAAATTTAATGAATGAATAATTTTGTATCAACCACAATAAATGATGTTAGCTATTCCTCAGCTCATTCAATCAAAACAACAATATAATTATAATATAGTCAATATTCTAAAGCCTGTTCTAATGAAAAACAGAGGACAAATTAAAATTGTAAGATTTATTTACTTGTGCTTGTTTGAATACCACAGCCTTATTTTATATCTTTCTTTTTAATAATGCTTTTGTTAAAAAAAAAGTTTTAAGGTATTGAACAGGTAAAATGAGTGATCATTAAAATAATTTCATTCTATTTTATAAAATACGGGCAAAAAATTTAAATTAAAACTAATAAAAATGGAAATAAGTATATAAGACGTATATATTTACAATTTTGTAGATAACCTAAACTCTGTACTTGATTTAATGATAATAAGAAACATGTTGTTTTTATCTTTAAAAATTAAAAGATATTTATTTTTTTATTAGCATCTCAAATTTTATTCTGTAGTATTAAAAATTATATTTAAATATAAAAAAATTATTTTTTTTTTTTAAATTAAATATTATAATATTTAAGTATTTAAGTAATTATTAATAGTTTTTTTTTTGTTTTAAACACAAAAAGAATTTTAAAACTTATTGGATGTTTAAAATTTTATTTTTGAAATTATGATTTTGTATGTGTTTACAAGAATTTGGAAATATTTTAACGATATAAAGTATAAAATAAATTATTAGATCAAGTTTGTATTTCCGGTATCATTGATTTCACCATAAGTATAGAAACTACAAGTTGTAGCTATTATACAAATATACTAAATATAAAACTTTGAATAGTTTTATATCTGACAGATAATTGTTCTTCTTAATTATTTCAGATAGTTTCCATAACTTGAAAGTGCATTTTTCCTGTATCATTATCCGTGACATCCAAATTGCATAAAAAAAAAGCGTTTAGATGCGCTACACAAATACACATAAAGTTTTTTAATGCATTGTAAAACCGATGTTTCGCGTTTAAATGCAATGTAAATGTAATACAATTTAGAACAACTTTTTCGCCGGTTAAATAACAATTCAAATTCACTATCAAATTGTCAAAGATAAATTAAAAGTGTCCAGAAAATTTTAGATGCAAAAATTTTAAACAAACGCACATCGTATAAACGGTGTACAAACTGTCATAATGCAATTTGGATCATAATACTTTGTAAAAAGCTTTTGTTTTACAATTTGGATCATAATACTTTGCATCGGAGGCTTTTTTTATGCAATTTGGATGTCACGATATGTATTATTTCTTATAAACGATGTACAAACATCGTATAAACGGTGTACAAACTGTCATAATGCAATTTGGATCATAATACTTTGTAAAAAGCTTTTGTTTTACAATTTGGATCATAATACTTTGCATCGGACGCTTTTTATTATGCAATTTGGATGTCACGATATGTATTATTTCTTAATTATATTTTAAAATTCCAAGTTTTCTAGATTTAAAGCTTTTTTAAAGGAAATCAATATTTTACTACATGAGAAATTATGAATTTTTTTCTCCTTTTTCACTTCTTATAAGATTATGAGACATTAACTAAATCATTTTAAAATATTTGACTAAGCTTATGTTTTTGAAATCATCAAGTTTACTAAGCCGGCTGTAGACTAGTCGGCTGAGCTATTGAAATTTGTACAAGACAATGAATGATAAATATTTTTATTTGTGATTCATCTATGATCTTAAGCTCTGCGAAATAGCATCTAATGAAATAAGAACTTTTAGGTACTAATGAAATAATAAATCTTATTTATATATATATATACATATTTAGTAAGGAAAGGCCGTGTAATTTCCTTGTCACATTTATGTGGTAGGGGAATAATAAAAAAAAAATTAGTTCATATGCTTTAAACTTTATTTTATTAGAATAATAAAAATATATATAATTAATTTTCAAAGTCATATTTTCAAATTTATTTGCCATTCCACTTAATTAATTTTTTACTTATTTTTTTTTTTGTTTCAGTTATTTCCATTAAATCACATCAGCTCCAAAATACCAAAAAATATATCGAAAGAAAAAAAAAAAACATGATCATTATTCACAATTTAATTATGGAAAAGTTAAGAAAAGCAAAATAATATTTAAAATTACAAAAAAGAATAATAACAAAAACAAATATAATTTTAATATAAAGAACACGCTTGATAATGAAATGGATTTGTTTGGATCCTCAAATCAAGGATCAAATATTATTACATATACAAATAATATTACAAAAGAACAGGAGATTTCATCAAATATATCATTATCATCGTCAATATCAAATGAAACAACAATTTCATCAGAATCAACAAATATTTATAGTATGACCGAATCATTAAATAAAATTAAATCAAAAACAATTTTATCTACAATAGAAGAATTACGTTCAACAAAACTTTTAAATAAATATTTATGTTCATCATTTTATACTAATGAATCATCAATAGGATCTGAATCAAACAATCGAACAAAAATAAATTCAATTTCAAAAAATAATCAAATTTCTAATAGTCCAAAATTATTTTGTAAATTTTCAAATATTCAAAATGAATCAATTAAAGAATTTACTGAATCAAATTCATCTGATTATAATAATTTGTTTAATGATATAATAAAAAAAAATTTTTCAACATCATCATCATCAGCTAGTAGTAATTATTCATCAATATCCTCATCATCATTACATAAAGATAGAATAACAGATACAATAGATCAATATAATTTAGATAAAAGTGAATCATCTGTAGTAGAGAATCTTTTATATAATACATACAAATGTAGTTTAGATTTATATGATTCAATATTAAAACAGGCAACATATTATTGTGAATTGATAACAAATGATTTAATAGATATATTAAAAAATAATACCAATAACAATAATAATAATAATAATGATTTAAATCAATGTATAACAACATCAAATAAAAATATAATATTAAATAATACAAAATTAATTATAAATAATATTTTAAATCCAATTGATAATTTTAATATTATTTTACCAAAAATTAATGAAAATGAAAGTATTTTTTTAAATTCAACTAGAAAATCAAATAATTTATTTAATTTATTTAGTAATACAATTATTAATAATATAACAAATAATAATGATAGTAATAATAATAATAATAATAATAATTATAATAATGACTGTGATTTATGGGAAAGAACAATTTATTGTCCTAATAATAAAAATCAACAAAATAAATCATTTTTTCAACCATTCGATATTGATCAAAAGAATGATGATCTCATAGCATCAACTGTTACAACATCAGTTAAATCAACATTTAATTCATTTATAAATTTATTTAATAATACGGTTAGTGGTAATTTAATTAATAACAATAATAATATTAATAATAATAATACTATTAATTATAATAAAATTAATAACAATAACGGTAATTATTTATTTGAAAAAATAGAATGTATATTTAATTTTACTAATATTAAAAATGTGATAACAAAATATAATACAAATAAAATTAATATAAATAATACAAATACAAATATAAATACAAATAAAATAAATATAAATAATTTTAATAATATTATATGGAATGCAATAGATTCATTAGTAACACAAAATACTATTATATTTAATGATACAATATCTGATACTAATGATATATTTTCATCGGTTGAAATTCCTGGATTATATAGTGATGAATTCAGTACAAATTATAATGGAACATTATTTTATAATAATAATATTAATAATAATAGTAATTATTATAATAATAATTCCTATTTGGATAATTATTATATAAATAATAATAATAATAATAATAATAATAGTTTTGATATATCATCAATAGCTAAAGTAGCTACAACAACATCAATAACATTAAAAAATGATTTTATAAGTGGTTGGGGTGCTGGTACTGCTAGTAATATGGGTAAAGCCAGTTATGATTGGATTGTTTTATTTGTTATTATATTTATATTTGCTGGTGGTCTTGGTAATATACTCGTTTGTTTAGCTGTTGCATTAGATCGTAAATTACAAAATGTTACGAATTATTTTTTATTTTCATTAGCAATTGCTGATTTATTAGTTAGTTTATTTGTAATGCCACTTGGTGCAATACCCGGATTTTTAGGTAAGTTATATATATATATTTTTGTTTTTTAATTTAAGTATAATTAAAAAAAAAATTATTTTAAGATTTTATAGAAACTTTTTCAGGATAATGTGATTTGATAAGGTAGATTTATCATTATAGAATTCTTATTTATATATACATATTTAGTATAATTTATTTATTTATTTTTTTCGCATGTTAATTAAATTAACAGTTTCTTAACATGCAAGATATAATAATTCATGAAATATTTATAATTTATAATAAAAATAAATATTAAGATACTAATTAATAAATTGATTATGGAATACTGTGAATTCATTGTTTAGAAAAAGATTGACAGTTAAATTGTGAGATTAACTAAAGAAGTTTAAAGGATTTGAAGACTAAGTTTTAGTTGTCGAGCATTTAATTACAGAAATGGCTAATTTAAAATATACATAGTTGAAATGTAAACAATCATTTCTTTATGTTTCAAAAATTACTATAACTAATATTTGTACTTTATTAACTCTAAATTAATGTAAAAGCTCAATTTAGATGTCGCAAAATTGTTATCTGGAAACATCCAAATTTTTTAAAATTTTCAGCTCAGCTTAATATTTAATAAAATTTTCAATAAGTTATGTGCCAAGTAATATTTTATTGTGTATAGTTTCTGAACGGACGGCATTTATTTATTTTTTTTTCCTATGAGAATTTTCCGAAGTGGGATTGTATTGGCTTAGTTCCGGTCTTTTGGTGCGTCATCAGATATTGTTTGAGTACGCGAGTGTTCTACTACCTACTCACTCAATGGTAATTTTGTGTTTGTTCCAGAATATTAGGTATATAATGTCTACGCATCATCTGTAGTTTTTAGGTGATGATACTAGATTACATATTTATATTGTCTGGATGAATTGTTAACTGCTCTGATAATAGATACCCCTTTGTTACAAAAAGAGTTACTGATGATTTAATGTCGGTTTTTTTTTTGTTGCATCAATTGTGGACTATACTGAATGTGATGAACGAGAGTGCTATTATAATTAAGAAAGGGTTTCTGACGATTTAATGTCGATTTGCTTTTTTTAAAACTTGATTGCAATTTTTTTAGCCGAGATTTATTAAAATTATGAAAAATTTATTTTGAAAATAAATAAACAACAATTAAAAAATTGTTTACAGAAACTGTTTTACTTTTCTAAGAAAGTGGAATGAATTTAATCGTATTATGAACATTTTATATATTTATTTGTTTTTTTCTTGTAATCTATTTAATGTGACCTATTTAGTTATTTTCATTTTCATAACTTCACATAACTTAACTTCGAATACTTTTCTAGTAATTATACTAAGTAATTTATGGCATATAATATTATACAAAATTTAGAAAAAAAAAAACAAGAATATTATTATCATTCACCTAAAAATCCTTGGAATATAATTTCATCTTTTACCTACATTTAATAATAACTAGTTACATATATTATAAATGTGTCTATCTATTTTCATAATTTTTGTTGACTTATTTTTAAAAGAGCTTCTTTATATTTGGAATAGTTATAAGAAACATAACAGTATTTAGAGCAAAATACCCAAAAAAAAAAAAAAGAAAAACAATAAAAAAATGTACAAGAAATTATGTTAATATCACTTAAAAACGTACGACATCTACGAAGTAGAATGAAAGAAAACGAAGAAAAGATTTAACCGGTTAAAACGTCTATATTACAATTTGTTACAAACAATAAGAATATGATTTATTTATTTATGTGGTAGACATGTTAAAAGATTGGGGTTATGTAATTTTTATTATTTCTAGACATGCCAGAAGATTTGGTATGCATGTAGATATTAACTGTACATTTTGCAGAATGATTGATACTAAAGAAAACGTAAAGTATTTTCTCTGCATCTGTCGTCAAGAAAAAGGGGAAAATATCTCAGTAATTTCATTTTTCAAGATTTAGGTGAACTATCTAACATGGATCTGAGAACTTTCAAAGCTTCTTTCGTTAGAGTTGCATCATTCTGATATAAATCTAGACAAACTTAATATCAACTTTTGCCAAATAGGTTCTCTTATGTTTGGAAGATGCACTACAGGCCTAGATTCTAGTGATTACTGACGCGTTATCTGGGTCACCGTCAATATAATCAAAAACAAAATATTGTAAGTAAAGTGTTGACGACGAATCAAATTTAACAATTATTAACCGCGTTTTTGTAAGATTAACAGCTATTTTGTAAGATCTTAAATTTTTAATTTACGTGTTAAATGATTCTCTCCTATATAAAATAAACGCGTTTTTTGCCTCTCATTTTAGGATGGTTGTGTTATCTGAATTAATGAATTGGAAATATAAGAATTTGTTCTTTTTTTTTTATTTTTGGTTATTTTCTTTTTCTCACTGAAAAGATCGTTATATGTTTACCAAAGAAACCTTTCAAAATTCTTTGTAAATAAAAGCTCTTACATAATAAAAACAAGGTTTATTTTTGCTCTTATAACTTTTCCTTTTTTTTTTCTTTTTCTTTTTATTTTTTATTTTATTTATTTTTGTTCATTGTTGGTGTTATGTTATTGTTAAAGAAAATGCGCATTTTATGTATACAAATTATTATTTTTTGTTGTTTTTTTTTTAAAATCAGTTGAATACCTATGTAAATGAGCATTGTAAAGATTGTTCTAACGAGATATTATTTGCATATATATACATACATATATGTTATATAGATACTAACTATTATTTGGGTCATAATTATTTTTATTATCATAATTTTTTGGTGAATGAAGAAAAAGAAAAGATTTTCGAAAAATTTTCTTTGTTTTTTTGCAAATTTTTAAAAGATTTGCGAAACAATTTATTTGGTAGTTTCACTCTGTCTGTCTTTTTGTTTGTCTGCTTATAAAACTTCCATTTTTTTTCTAAAGAAATCGATGCACTCCAATAAAAAAATAATTTTTTTAGAAAAATTTTTTATAAACTTCAGTGATCAGAAAAGACCTATATTCCAATTATTAAAGAATAATATTCGTTCTACCCATGGATATTTTTGATATCTGAAAAAGCTAGAGTCTAGACAACTAAAAATTAAGGTTTAAAAAATAATGAAATATGAAATATTTCAAGAAAAAGATGAAATATTTTTCATGAAGTTTGATATTACCGTTATTTTATTTATTTTTTTTGCGAGCGTAGGTGGGAATCTCGAAAGACACCAATTAAATCAACGAGTAAATTCTCTTTGGTAGTGTTGAACTTTCATCAACTAAACGCCAACTCCCTTTTAAACCAAACATTAGGTTAAAACCTATGGTACAATGTACTGTTTGGTTTGGAGATTGGAAAAATAAGAATAAAGAAAAGGGAATAAAGGAAGTTGGGAAATATAGGAAGTTACTGGATGTTGGGAGAATTATTTAGAACCATTAAACGTAATCAAGATGATATGCAAACATTTTAGACATCCTTTATATTCTCAACGCTTAACGCTTCAAAGTTTTGAAATTTACTAAACAAGTTTTTTGTATTCTGCTCAGTTTGAGTGTTATGAGGTGTCAAATACATATATAAAATTTTCTATTCCTATATGCTTGAAATTTTGACACCTTATCAACATTTAGCAATCCTTTACTTTTTCGATATTATATGCTCTTTTAAAAAATCTTTATTTCATAATCTGCCTTCTTTTTGTTTTGTAATTAAAATTCGTACGAATAATATTAAATATTATGTATAAAAATTGTTCATTCAAAGTGTTTAAATATTCTTCTTCTTCTCCTCTGTTTGTGCTTTATATTTGTTGCAAACAAAATTATAAAAATAAACCATTTAAAAAGTATGAATATTTTTGCATTTATTTACTTTAAAATACAAGTAATGAAAAAACCAAGGTTTCTAACTTAAACCGTTTCGAAGATAGAAGGGTTCAAGAATTTTCCAAAAATTGAGTCTTTGCATAACGGTAAATTAAAATACCGTATGTTAAATTAAACTATATGTTGTTATTTTATATATATTTAAAAGGATTATAAAAGTACCTATCGTTTGCCGTTTTCAGATTGAAAGTATTCGTTATAGAACTTCTGTTTATAACAATTTAAATATAAAGTTTTTTTTTTTTTCTTGGGAAAACTGTAGTTCCGTGTATAGTTCTGGGTGGGGCTATAGAAAAAGTTGTTCCAAAAACTTCATTTTTTTGTGATACTTGTCTGTAGTTAAAATTTCATTGCTTTATTTTAAAAGGTGTAAAAATTTTGCTAACACCTAGAGTCTAGACGGACAGACAGACGAACAATGAGACGAAAAGCCACAATTTTTTTGAAAATGTGCTAAAAATTAATATATATAATTATATAAACCGTATTTATAATAAAGAAAGTATATAATGAATGAAACTAAACAATGTTTAAAACTTGTTGACTTTTTAGTGTTAGACTTTCATTTAAATGAATTTTTTTTAAAAAAAGGAAAAAAAGGTTGGTTTTAGTGTCTTACACCATACCACTTAAATTTCCTTTATTAAGATTTAATAAAATAAATTAACATAAAATGATTTCCTTTGATTAAATCTAATACTTTGAGAAATTTTTTTTTTAAATCTTTGTTAATAACTTAAAAATCTATTAATTATGCAATTTAGATAAGGTAAACCTTAATAGGGTAGGCATTTCTAATGATAATGGAACTCATTTCTACACAGCGGCTTAGTGAATAAATACAAATCAGATGTTATCCAGATCAAATCCAGATTAAATCAGAAATCAATGGTTACCTCCGATTTCTAAAAAATAGGAAATAACTTGAAACTAACAAATATCTCGGAAAACAAGAATATCTAATTAGAAAAATCTCGCATAAAAATAATTTATTTTTGAAATGATAAAAATTTGGCACCGAATTTCTTTTATTTTTGTTTTCCCGGAATATATTCCGGAAAAAGATTATAATACTGATTTGATAAGCAACTATATAAAATTCCATTTTATTATTTTTTACATAACATTAAAAATCTGAAAAAGAAAATCATAAAAGATAAAAGGTCGTTTATGAGCTTTTAAAAGGGGTAGCCATGAGCATAACCTTATAATGTAGTTCTATTTAAAGAATTAATACATTGTAGATCAACAAATTCTACATTTCTAGCTTACATTTTTTTATATTGTTAGTTTAATAATTTTGTTTAGTACCTATATGTTTTTCTAAATTTTGTTAGAGTTTAGTTGGAAAATTATTTCTTTTAATTTGAAAATTTCTTTTTTATCTTTTTAATAGGGTGATACCAAATTGCAAATTTCTATGACAACTTTTAGTAAGATATAGCGAAAACTTTACTACATATTTTAAATATGTCTTTCATTAAATCCGTTCATTGTGGACTAAAATTTTGTTACTGAAGTTGTAGATTATCACTATTTCGTTGACAGTTGATCGATTGCCAAAAATTGTTGACAGTTGATTGAGTTGTTATAATTTGTTATAGTTGCACATTTTCATGTTGCAGTAACCTTTTTCAGCAACATTTTAACTATAGTATACATCAACATCACTTTAAATTGAAAATTAAATTACTAAAGTCTAAAATTTGTAAGGAAAAATATGAAAGGTTTTTATTTTATTTTTATTAATTATAAAGAGAAATATTTAGAAAACAAAAACAAAATTCTTAAGACAAAAGTTTTTTTATTTTTTGACGTAGAATCCGAATTTTCATCGAAAAATACCCATTCTCATTTGAAAATCGCGGTTTCGGTGAATTTCCGGTCTAAAGAACTTATTTCCGGTCCTTTCCGGAAGTTTAAAATATCACCAATCGATAGAGCACCCCCGACTTTGTTAATAATTTTTTTTTTATGTTTCAACATAAAGACTCCTCCCCTTCTCCTTCTTAAAAAGCTGATACGTATGGTCTGGACCACCCTGTATACATAATATAATATATGGTTCACTTGAACACTGTATTCAGAAAAGTAAACTTTATATATATATACATTTTACATCAAATGAAATCAGTTTTGTTTATAATTAATTTATGTAAAATATGTTGAGTCATAATATTTATTCAATTAGTGTTAATCTTTTACACTTCTACACTAAAAAGTGAAAAACATTATCAGCAATTTGTATTTCACTCTTCTAATTTTGTGCCCCTTCTATTATAGTAAATCTGACCAATAACATAAAATCTATAAACAAAATTTTCTAAACATTTCTATCAATATTATTTTAAGCTATAACAGCTATAACATAGAATCATATTTCTGAATCAGTGTTACATCAATCAATCTTTTACACTTACTTAATTAGAAAAAAACCAAAAAAAAAAAGAAACAAAAACCGAATATTGTAATGATGATTATGCGCTAAGGGGGAGAAAAAATATTATATTTAATATTTTTACTATTCATTTACAAAATTAATTTTCCTCCTATTCTATGTTTTCTTTTCCATAAAATTCTCATTAGTTCGTGAGTATTTATATTTACAAATATCTTCAATTTGTTTAGATGACAACCTCATTATTCTTTAAAAACAGTTTTCTTTTTTTTTTTGTTGATAAATTCTAAAAAATCATCTGTCTACCATAGTTTTGTTTTTCATTTCATTATGATTCATTAAATTTTGACGTTGTTTCAATCTTTTCATTCATCATTCACTCATAACCAATTTCTCATAAATAGAACATAGTTGTTAAATTCTGGTGTTCTGTTCTGGTTTCTTTTCTTATAGGTATGTCTTTATTTTATGTAAATATATTTATTTATTTTTTCTCCTTTTTGTCTCTTGGGCTGTGGGGTATATACTACACTACTTAATCTATTCAGGTATCAGCCTTTTTCAATTTACATAATATAGACCTGTACTTAAAGAAAAATTTAAAATTATTATGGTAAAACGTGTCGCATTAAATATTTTTTTAAATTAGGATAATAAAAATTGTAGTTTCGTGGTGTGGTTAGTTTAGAATACTATAATGTTAGAGTAGGAAAAATCTTGGATAACATGATGCAAAATATTTAAAACGAATGCTATTTTCAATATTATTTAACACACTTAAATTGAAAAGTTAAAAAGAATCGCCTTTTAAATTTGTATTGTATTTATTTAATTATATTTGAAAGAATGTCCTTATTATAATATACAAATATATATATGTGTACTGATAATTCAATTACTTTATGGCATTTTATTTTTCAGGTTATTGGCCATTTGGATTTGTTTGGTGTAACATTTATGTAACCTGTGATGTTTTAGCATGTTCGTCCAGTATATTGCATATGTGTTTTATTAGTGTGGGACGTTATTTAGGAATACGTAATCCGCTCGGAACAAGACAACGTTCAACAAAACGTATAACTGGTATTAAAATTGCTATTGTATGGGTAATGGCTATGATTGTATCAAGTTCGATTACTGTTTTAGGTAAGAAATAATATAAATATTAATTAATTGTGTGTTTATCTTTACTAGTCAGTTTAAATTTTTTTAGCACAATTTTAAATAAATATTTGAATTTATTTTCAAAATTGGTATTAATTAAAAATTTATTAGTTTCATATTGTTTTTCCGTCTGTCTGGTAACATAACTCTCAGATCGTTTAAGTTGGAGTAATTAAATTTAACATATAAATAAATATTGTCTTATAAAAAATTAATTTTGTGATTTTTTAAGTGGGTCTATTCATTTTGAAGCTACACTCCAGAAAAGTATATAAAAGCTTTATTTCCAATTGGTCATATTATCTCAAGTTCTTCTTAATACTTTTTCGATCAAAAAATGTTTTTTTGCATTTAGTTTTTAAATTTAATTAAAAAACAAGTAAATGTAACAGTAAGTCGATGCAACCGACTTATTAATACCCTACACCTGAATAATTCGAATTAAATTAAAAATCCATGTGTTTTTGGCAGCTGCTTGAACTTCTTCCCTTTTCTGTCTTATTCAACTCGAATTTCAAGAACGTAAAAGAGGCATCCGCTTGGGATATGCTTGACACCCTTGTATAAAATTTTAAGTTTCTATCTTAATTATTTTCGAAGATTGGTAGTCCTTGGGATGTTTGTGTCAGCTACCCGAATTGCCACTCCAATTCATCGAATCCATCTCAGGAACATAAAGAAAACTTGCCAGAACACCATTCTATTAAATTTAAAGGTTCTACTTTTGTTGGTTTTGGAGATATGCTCGTTGCTCTTGTGCTCGTCCGGAAGTTTCCAAAATACGAACCCATGGTTCAAATTCTTTCAAATGTCAGTTTCCAATTTTACAGAAAAGGAAACATAACAGAACACCTTTGTACTAAAAATAAAAGTTCTATCTTTGTTGGTTGTGGAGATATACTCGTTTGCTCTGTGGCTCGTCCGGAAGCTTCCAAGATTTGAACCCATGGACCAAATCTTCACAAATTTCAGAAACATAAATCAAACATGAAGGAACACCATTCTACCTAATTTAAAGGTTATATCTTTGTTGCATTTGGAGATAATATCATTTGCTCTGAGGCTCGTTCGGAAGCTTTCAAAACCCGAACCCAAGGACCAAATCCTCTCAAATTTCAGAGGCCTAAATCATACATGAAAGAACACCATTATGCCAAAAGTAAAGGTTATATCTTTATTGGTTTTGGAGATAATCTCATTTGCTCTGGGGCTCGTTCGGAAGCTTCCAAAACCAAACCCATGGACCACATCCTCTTAAATTTTAAAGACATAAATCAAACTGGAAGAAACATCATTATAAAAAATTTAAAGGTTCTATCTTTATTGGTTTTGGAGATAATCTCGTTTGCTCTGGGGCTCGTTCGGAAGTTTTCAAAACCCGAACCCATGGACCAAATCTTCTCACATTTCAGAGACTTAAATAAAACATGAAAGAACACCACCCTGCCAAATTTAAAGGTTATATCTTTGTTGGTTTTGGAGATAATCTCATTTGCTCTGGTGCTCGTTCGGAAGCTTCCAAATCCAAACCCATGGACCAAATTCTCTTAAATTTCAGAGGCCTAAATCATACATGAAAGAACACCATTCTGCCAAAAGTAAAGGTTATATCTTTATTGGTTTTGGAGATAATCTCATTTGCTCTAGGGCTCGTTCGGAAGCTTCCAAATCCAAACTCATGGACCAAATCCTCTTAAATTTCAGAGACATAAATCGAACGGGAAGGAACATCATTGTACAAAATTTAAAGGTTCTATCTTTGTTGGTTTTGGAAATAATCTCATTTGCTCTGGTGCTCGTTCGGAAGCTTCCAAAACCCAAACCCATGGACCAAATCCTCTTAAATTTCAGAGACATAAATCGAACGGGAAGAAACATCATTGTACAAAATTTGAAGGTTCTATCTTTGTTGCTTTTGGAGATAATCTCGTTTGCGGAGATTATCTCCAAAAGCCCGGAATCATTCGGAAGCTTCCAGAATCCGAACCCATGGACGGATTTTGTCCAGATTCGAACTTAGCCTTTCTTTCGTAATTAGTAACCTACTATTTAAATTTCATCAAGATAGCATCATTATTTTTTGAGTTATCGTGCGTACGGACGGACATCGCTAAATCGACTCCGGCGGTGATCCTGATTCAGAATATATATACCTATACCTAACTCGCTTCCTTTTGGTGGTTACAAACACCATACCAAAGTTAATATACCCTATACTTTAGGTGTAGGGTATAATATTGTTTCGTCTGTATCTTGGGAACACTTTTAGTTAGAACATTGAAATTTTGACATTGAAATATGTATAAGTTAGCTCAAAATTAATTTTTATACTTCCTCAGTTACAATTCGCTACTCCTACAGATCTATAACTTGGACGCTGGTGCAATGGTGTCTGATATAAGATGGAAAACTAAAATCTTTAACTTTATATTTTTACATGAGTTAACGACTTTTTGAAAAAGAAAACCTTTAAAAACTTTGAATGTTAATAGAGAAAAAGGAAATTATCACCTAATTTTGCAACTTTATTCTTAATATATAAACTTCTATAGCTAGGTATAACTTTAAAAATGTTAATAGAACGTTTTTGAAGGATATTATCTAACTATATTTAGTTAAATATACTGTACAATTCTTCAATGACAAAAGCGTTGAATATGGATAAATATTGAGACTTTAAAAATGGTAAAAGCATATGTAACAACACAGAATCAAATCCAACAGGTTTCAAAGGCGAACATTTTTCAAAACAGAATACAAACAGTTTAGTATACTGTCACTTGCATCGAAATTTGTAATTTTTCTTAGTTTGTTATATATCTGGTTTTCCAAGGGTAATGATACAATTTAAAATGTTTATAATGGCAACACTGCGTATTATTTTTTAATGTTTCTTATGTCATTTGTGTTCACTATGCCATTTAATCATGGAAAGATACACGCTTCAACAACGTTTAGAAATTGTTAAATTGTTTTATCAAAATCAGTGCTCATTTGATGAACATTTTTATCAAAAAAGTAGAGTAACAGTCAATGGAGAACGATACAGAACAATGTTAAATGATTCTTTTTTCCTGCTGTTGTTGAGAATAATCTAGAAGATATGTGGTTTCAACAAGACGGTGCCACCTGTCACACAGCCACCTTTACAATCGATTTATTGAAAACAAATTTTGATGATGAAATTATCTCAAGAAATTATCCAGTTAATTACTACCAGGTCGTGAGATTTAACACCTTGTGATTTCGTTCTTTGAGGATATGTTAAGTCACAAGTTTATGTTGATAATCCAATAATAATTGAGAAATTAAAAATCAACATTGAACGTGCAGCCAAATACAGCCAAATTCACACATGAAATACAGCTAAATTTATGTGAAAAAGTGGTGAATAATTGGGCTGACAGAATGCAGTACGTACGAAGAAGTCGTGGTGGTTATTTGAATGATGTTCTTTTCCGTACATAATGCCATAATGTAATCCTTCAAATAAAACTAAATTTTGGTCTCACTGAATCATTTATGTGTTCTTTTAATTTTAAAATTGTACCATCCCTAAGGGAAAAGCCAGTGATACACTTTCTTCAATTTTCAGAAAACTATATAATTAAGAAATCCATTAACACAGCTAAAATTTAAGTTTGAAGTTATATGTTACTTACGACAAATTTTCACAACTGGTGTGCAAGTTACAGGTATCCAAAAATAGCAAATTTTTTGAACCTTAATAGTTCTTAAACAGAGGTTGATACAAAAAAAGTTCTGTGGTAACTTATGCTAATTCTGAAGGATCTTTCTTTTTGGAAAATTTTAAGGCTCTATCTAGAAGCGTTAAATATATATGATGGAAAATAAATTGTGGAAACTTTTATTTTCACATAACGGTAAATTTAAATACCAAATTTAAAAAAATCATGTAATTCTGATATTTATTTATAAAAGTAAAAAAAAAGTCCTGTCGGTTTTAGATTGAAAGATCTTGAACAATAAGATTTTTTAAACTCTGAGGGACTCTAGCTCCTTAACAGTTTAGACTTATACAAAAAAGTTGTTGTACGCAACATTATTTTTTTTAAGAGATTTTTTTATCTTATAGAGATTGCTTTACCGAAAATAAACTGCCAGCAGTAAATCCGGTATAGATTTTTAGGGCTGACAGAAGTATTATAAGTCGAGGCAAAATCCACAATACGTAGTAAGAGGGAGAGCAATATTAGATCTATATTAGGTCTCAGTATCATTTATAACCCATAAATTACAGTCGAATCTTAAAGAGTGTAGAAGTTTTGTAAATTGATGGATGAACAGATGAACAGGGGGACCGAGTGAAACTAATAAACAAATTCTTCAAAATTCTGCTTTGAAAAATGTGCTAAAAGCTTGTTGTAATCATATTTTTGACTTATATAAAAAGTATTAAATAAAACTGGAATTTTCTTTTGAA
Organism: Poecilobothrus nobilitatus; assembly: GCA_947095535.1. Lineage (NCBI taxonomy): Eukaryota > Metazoa > Arthropoda > Insecta > Diptera > Dolichopodidae > Poecilobothrus > Poecilobothrus nobilitatus. Next base: position 261,214,866 of record OX352773.1, on the reverse strand, counting down.
ATTCAGAAATTGTTTCAAAAATTTTTTTAATGTCGCACCAGAATTAAATCAAGAATTTAAGTCTATTCTATTATGTGTATATAATATTATATACATTTCATCCTCGAATGTGTTAAATCACTTTGATAAAACCAGTTAAATTACATTTAATTAATTGTAACGAGGTGTCTGTTTAATGACACATTTATATATTCGGTTAGTGAATTGTGGTTTATAATAATGCTTATAATTTAAAATTAAAATCTTTTCACTAGTAATTAGTATGCAATTGAAATATAATTCAAAAATATGTATGAAAAGTAGATTGTGGTACATCAATATTTTAATTTTTAAGTAAAAATTGTATGCAAATAATGAATAATTATAATTTTTTTTTTTGGGTATTTTCAGGAATTATAAATAAATCAAATATAATGCCAGATGAAAATATATGTGCTATTAATAATCGAGCATTTTTTGTATTCGGATCGATGGTAGCATTTTACATTCCAATGATATTAATGGTTGTAACATACGCTCTAACCATACAATTGCTAAGAAAGAAAGCTAGATTTGCAGCTGATCATCCTGAAAGTGATTTATTTCGAAGGTAATTTTTAACAAAACGCAAAAGTACATTAACCCATCCCCTTAAAACTTTTGTACAAAAAATGACTTCTTAAAAAAAGTTCAACTTTATAGACTATCTTGTATACTTGTATGAAATTGTACTAGCTTAAAATATTTCCTTATTGTAACGTTGGTGGACATTTTAATGAAAAATTTTTAGCTAAACATGTTTATGGCTATGTTTATATGTAGTTATAGCAAATGTATGTATATTTAGAGTAGGTTGCGTTTATACTGTAGCTGCGATAAGTCATATCAACCAATGATCAGATTATTGATAAGAGTATAGCTGATATTCTCTATGCGATTATGTTGTGTTTATATTGGAGTTTTGATAACTGTGATAAAAAAAAAAAGAAAATAAATTTTAAATTAAAAAAAAATAATCACAAAAAATCAGTAATATCGAAGATGACGAAATATTTTAAAGTTCTACAAAATATTATATTGCAACAGTTCTTGGCCATTCTGTAAATAAGGAAAAATATTACATTGTATATGTTTGACAAATTAGAGTTGACTTTAAAAAGATTTATGACAACAGCCAATTAAATTTGTCGAATACATGAGAATAAAATTTGGAGGGGCCTCGGTGGCTTAGTGGGTAAGGGCGTATGAACTACGTTAACACCGAAGGAGTGTAGGTTCAAATCCCACACACGTCGTAAGAATAATTACCCCTTATGACATTTACAGCCACGCCAGAATAAGGAAAGGCTGTGTAATTTCTGTATCACATTTATGTGGCTTGTGGAATATAAAAAAAAAAAAATAGGAACCTTTGATCACATTTTATAAAAACCTCAAATAAAACTGGCAATTGTACATTAATTCTGCAAGAAGGCGAATAGTGCTAACCTTTAACTATGTTGGGATAATGTAACATTTTGTATCAAAATAAAGAATTAACAAATAAAAATCCAAAAAAAAAAATATTTGTTTTAAAGTTGATAAGAGATTGTAGAAAATCGACTGAAGCTTTCTCAACGCTCTTGCGTTTATCAATGATCAAAGCAATGTCCCATTATAAACATTTGCATTGAAAATATGAGTTTAATTTATTACGCTACATTAGTATCGATGGTCTTGTTATTTATTGTAGCTCTAATATAAACACATCTTTAGTGATCTTAATTTTTGAGCTCCTTATTGAATATTTGAGTAACTGAATACTTACATAATTATTATTGTTTTTGGTAGTGCTGAAGTTGTCATTTAATTAATTTTTCTCTTTTTATTTATTCTCCATTTTTAATTGAATTTAAATTGAGTTTTTTATCTGTTTTCTATATAATTTTTGAATTTTAAGTGTATGTGGTTCACTTATTTTTTCAGTTTTAAAGAAAAAGAAATTTTAAAACATCATTATGTGCATTATTAATATTTTATATTAATAGTCCCAATGGATTTGATTTTTAATAAATAAAGAAACTGCAGAATTAATGATATGAAAAATTACTTTTTAACTATTTTAATTTTAAGTAATTGGTGAAATAGAACAGAACCTCAGGAAATTATACATTATTTAATAATGAGTTAATTAAATTCTGTTGCACTTTAAATATTCTATTGTGTTGAAATTGTTTGTGTGTCATTTGTATACATTCGGACCTGCATTTTTATTGTGAATTCAAGATAAATACATAGGAATACACAGTGTCTCCTTGAAAAAAAAATTGCAAATTTATAGCTATTTGTTTTCTTTACACTTTCAGAAATAAAAACAATATTTGCAACGAAAAGAAAAAAAAAATTTTAAATTAACGGGGACAGAATAAATTAATCAGAGCTCTTTACAAAATATATTTACTATATGCTATAAAGGATCTTCCATTATAAAAAAAAAGACTTTTTTGGAAAACTTCAAAAGTCAACCAGAAGAATTGTACTTGATTCTTCATGATAGTGTTGGATTATAACCAACCAAAATCACCTCCTATTAAACCAAACTTTAATACAAATCTACAAATTGGCTTACGTGAGAAGGATTTTGGAGGGACTAGGTGGAATATAATAACTAATGCAAACAACCAACATACTGTATGGAATTACTTAAGTGTTTTGAAACTGATAGAAAAATGTGTTTGTTGCTTACAAAAATGTGAAGTCTATCTAATATGTTTTGATCTCTCAAGATCATTATTATAATCATTCTTTTAATTTTCATTTCAATTTTTAATTTAAATTTTCATTGATTCTATTGCAAAATTAATATTACACCAAACATGTCATGTCCTATTTAAAATTCAATTTTATTCACAATTAAAAAAAAAAACGAAAATAAATAATATAAGTTTTTCTTTTCTTTTTTATTTTTTTTTTTTGTTTGAAATAAAAAAAACTCAAACAACTTTTATAGGTTAGGTGGTAGATTAACAATAAAACAACAACAGAATTCGAATAATGTAAATAAATTGAATCGTGAGTCATCTAGCCGTAGTTCAAAGTACGATTCAGAAAAGCACCGGGAACAATTATCTGTTCAACAATTGAAACATAACAATAATGATGGTTTTAATAATGGAAATAATTCTATTGTAAGTGGTATTGATGGGAATGGTGGCGGTGGTGGTATGGGCGGTAATTGCAGTCGTATTTATGATGATAATACTAGTGGTATGTATATTGGTTTCAGTGGAAGTGGTGGAAGTAGTAGTGGAGTTGGTAATAATAATAATCGTCATAATAAAGCATCAAGTTGTAATCGAACAAGTTTTAATTCAATTTTGCGAAATGATTCATCAAAATCAAATCAAAAAATTACACAATCAAAATCACAACAACCTTTATTATATAAAACACCAGGAAACAGTAGTGGATGTTTATCAAATTCAAATGATAGGTAAATGAAAAAATGTAATTACTTTCATTATTTTCATTATAAGAATAACATTTGAAAAAAAAAAAAAATAAAATAATTAAAAAAAAAAAAATTAGTAAGTTGTAAATTTAATTGGTTGGATAATTGTAAAAGTAGGGGATTACGAAATTATGTAACTGTTAAGGTATATTCGAAAACATACAGAATAGAAGATATTTATTGTTTTTCGTTTTTCGTTTTAATTCCTCTGGGGCATCATTAGGTTTTGTTTTTAATAATGAAATTCAAATTTCACCACAAAACAAAATACAAAAGACATTATGTTCAAAAATTATATAATATATTTTTTTTCAGCTTTGATGAAATAAAAAATAAAATATTATTTCATCATCCTTAAAATTTTTATTAACCCGTGGAGAATTGCTTTAATCTATAATATAGAAGAAAATATGTTAATTATTTTTTAACCTATTCGAGTTTTTGTTTTCTTATTTACACCTTGTTATTTACACCTTGTTTTCATGAATGTGTAAAGATTTTCTATAAAGTTTCTTCTAATTTCAATGAAAGCAACTAAACTTTAATTTCTTAAAATGCTTCAATAATTGTGCAAAGCATGGTCTCGTATTCATAACTTATTTTTTATTAGATTTTTTAGCATTTTTTATTAGCTTTCTCATCGCTTAGTACATAATATTTTCTTTAAATAATTTATTTTATTTAGTGACTATCCAGAAATACAGAAACAATATTATATGTAATAGGTAAATATTGAAATAGCATAATAAAATGGTTAGCTGTTATGATTTTTTTAATAATTAAAAAAATATTGTGTGTCTTATTGCAGCGATAATTATTTTAATCTTTAATTTCTTTGAGGTTAGAATTTCTTTTAGAATATCAATAAAATTGTTGCAAAGAAATCATACCATGAATAGTACAATAACAGAGCATCCTTACTTCAATTTTATTTTACTCTAATTAAAAACTTAAAATATAATTTTTTTTAAATGTTATTAAGCCTACTCTACATTAAATGACATGTTGTCGATTATTTTGTCAACCAATTAACAACAATTTATGTTCATATTGAATTTGACAAAAATTGATGAGACAAAAGTTGAGCTTATATTAATTGACAAATTGACAAAAATTGACAATATAATTGACAACATATCACTTATACTCGTAGTGTAAATCCAGCATTACTTTAAAAATTCAGGAAATTTCTTAGTTGTCTTTTTATTAAGATTGATTATTCTACAATATTTGATAAAGAACCCTTTCATATCAACACCTTTATCATTAGTAAAAATTTCACTCCAAAACCCTTTAATCTCAACACCTCACCTTTATCTTTGGTGTATAAACATATTTTAGAAAATATTTTAAAGTTCATATTTTAGATTATGCTTTTTTAATATTGAGGATTTTTAATTTATTATTAATTATTAAATTTAATTTTGATTCTTTTAGTTTTCTTATTAAATTAATTTGTTGAAATTTTATTTAATTAATTCTTCTTTTTATTTCTTAAAATTTCAGAACATCTATGAGACGTAGTATTACACAACAACGTGGAAATTTACGTTCATCACGTAGTTCTAATCTATTATCTGAACAAGGTACTCAAACACCAGATTCAATAGCCAGAGAAACAAGAAAATGTAAATTAAAAGCATTAAGATTTTCATTTAATAATGTTACACCACCGGCATTAAATTTGAATTTAAGGTGAGAATTATTTGAGAAAACTTATGTTGATTGTGTTCTATGTATACTAGAATGAAGACTTACACTAATTTATTGCTTTGGTATCATATAAATTTAAAGTTTTTTTTTTTATTTAATGTGAAGTACTTATAGATGGAAATTAAAATATATTCTTTTTTATTTATTTTAAAATTGTTTTTTGAATTCAAATAATTTTTTCCCCATTTCAGTAAAATTCTATTATTTCAATCAAAGTCTATAAAGTTTACATTGCTGAATACTTTGTTATGTAGATTAAATTTTGTTTTAGTTTAAAATTTAAAACTTAAATTAAATTTTTCAACAAAAACTAGAAGATGAGTTTGTCTGAAATGATTTATGATTCCAGACAAACACATTTTCAAAAGAATTATGCAATATATCTTAAAATGAAAATTGTTTAAATAAGTATAGGTGTTGTAGACTTTTTGTTCGCGACTATTTTAAAGTGTTTGGAGTCAGTTACAGATATAAGATTTTAATTGAAAACAAAAAAGAAAATTTAAAGTTTTAAAATTTGAAATGTTTGTGGTCATTAAGTGGACTTTTAAACGAAAATTTGAATTGAAAAATTTAAATTAATGAATATTGTCATACTCTTTGAGAAATGTCATTGTATTGTCATCCTCTTTGAATTTAAATGAGAAATGAGAATAATTTTCTGTGTCATTTGTGACATGCCTTACCTTAGTAACATTATCTTTCTGATATTCAAGGAATACATTTAATTATGGGGTTTCTTTTACATGTTTAATCTTTGGCTATTAACTTGTCTAATATCTGCCATTCAAATTTCTTTCTTTATATGAAAATAATTCAGTTTTTTTTGAAGCTATTCATTCGGTTTCGTTTTGTCAATCCATTTCGAAACGTCCATTCGACGCAATAAAAAAAATATCTTTAAATTAAAAAAAAAAAAACTACTGTTTATATAAAAAAAGAATTCAATCAAAAAAATTAAATATTGGCAATCTTTTTATTTGTTCCCATATTCTTATTGTACGAGTAGATTTTTCCCAAGTTACTAACATTTAATGTATTTAAAGTAAAATAAAATGAAAAAATTCGTACATTATGTATTATTAAGACTATGACGATTCTGATCTCATGGTACTTTAAATTAGGTACCTAGAGTGTAAAATAAAACGCAAAAAAAAAAAAAAAAAAAAAAATATTTCAAAAAAAACTCCAACATCTAATCCTAATGTATACAAATTGAAGTCCTTATCCTAGAAAATAGCAAAAACTATTGAGTAATTCAATTTTATTTTCAATTATCTTTTTTTATTTTCTTTTTTAAATTTTTCCCTAATGAAAGAAAATTTCTTTAACATTTTGTTTTCTTCTATTTTCAGATTTCTTACAGCAAAAAATAAACGTAACAGTTTATCAGCGAATGCAGTTGCAACTGAACAAAAAGCAACAAAAGTTTTAGGATTAGTTTTTTTTACTTTTGTTTTGTGTTGGTCACCATTTTTTATTTTGAATATAATTTTTGCAGCATGTACTGATTGTCATGTACCAGATTACGTTGTTGATATTTGCTTATGGTTAGGATATTTATCATCAACAATAAATCCAATTATTTATACGATATTTAACAAGACATTTCGAGCGGCATTCATTCGATTACTAAAATGTAATTGCGAAAGGTAAGTTTTTTTTTATTTATTTATTTTTTTTTTTTATTATTATTTTCCGGAAAATTGAAAGTAAATAAATTTTTGTTCAATTCAGATTTATAATTTGATTTTATTGCAATAAGATTTAGAAGAAGTGTTAGATCGTGATATAGATTAAATAGTTAGTAATAAAAAATATTGATTTAAAAGTAGGTGTATACTCTATACTATATAGAGTATAGAGAAACATTTTCTGTATGAAGAAAAAGAAAAATTCAAAAATTATAAAAGGAAAGATTTCCAATAAAGTTTTTAAAAATAAATATGAAATGTAATTAAAACATTGTCATAGCCATCAGCGAATAGTTAATTGCAAAAATTGCAGTTAAAATTTAAAAAAAATATATGAAGAGTTTTTTTTTGAGATTTTCTTATTGAAAATATCGTAATTTAAATGTGGTCTTACAGAGAATTATGTCTCAATATCGTATAAGTGTCAATAATATCATTCAGTTGTCTAAGCTTAGATGTTTTTTAAGGAAAAGTTTTAGTTCACCATCATTCACCAATTCGATGTAAATATATTAAAGAAACATGTTATGTGTTATAAGAATGTAAATAACAATTAGATGTTCAGAAATAATGCACCAAGCAATATGGTGGAATCAGCTTTATTTCCGTTTCGACAACTAAATAAAATTGAAACGCCGATTTTTCAAACAAAAAAACAAAAAAACTTTTTGGAATAAGAAATAAGAAAAAATCGGCTATTGAGACGGGGGGCGATATAATGCCGATTCGACTTAATTTTTTGCGGCATTATTTCAGAGCATCGAATATTATTATTAAATTAGGCTCCGCTTTATTGTATTACAAAAGTTTTGAGTTCAAGTAAATTATTATATTTAGCTCAATTTATTAGGCTTGGTTAAATGAAATCTTAATGATTTTTAAGCTAAGTATAATATTTTTAGTGATATGTATATCACTTCACTTTTATATACATATCACGTCCATTCACTTCTTTTACTACAGCACTAAAATAGACATAAATAGAAATAAACTCTAGCAAACTTATAAGCTTTAAGGGAACAAATAGCTATAGTTTTAAGCTCATTTATTTTAGAATGAAATGCAAATTTTTATTTATCTAATATTATTTTTTTTGTTTATAAATTTTTTTAGATCTGGTCATCCACCAAGATATCGTTCAGTTATGGAATCAAGAGGTGTTATGAATTTATGTGCCCCATCAGCACTTTCTTTAGCAATTTCATTACAAGGAGCACCACTTATGCCACCATCAACAGAAAATGAAACACCAATGAGTGAATTTAGAGGATCTTATACAATTACCGATGATGATTGTTGATAAAATTGTGCAAATTTTTTATTTAAAAAATTTACCTATAGTATTAACCAGTACTGAACTCATCAACTATATATTATATAGCTTCTTAATGTGATCGAAGCTTGGAAATTTTTTTAGAGTACCTATTGATAAGTTAAATATTTGTTTCTCTATATTATAATATTCTAATTAAGGTAAAATTAAAAGAAGATGTTAATATAATAAAAAGTATTAAATTAAAGTTTTTAATTTTATTAAATTTAGAACATAAGATGCAATATATTTTACTTCACCTAACAGCAAACCTAAATTTAAAATCATAGAATAATCTTAAAAGTGTGTTGATAATTTAATATTATTGAAAAAACTGCGAAAATTGGAATATTTCATAATTTTAAAATAACCTGATCCTTTATCTTCTCTAATCTTGGTATTAAGTTTTTACAACCTTTTAAATTGCGCCAAATGTCGAAGGAAGATTTTATGGCATTATTGAATTCATTTTAAAACTGAAAAATTATTGTCATTTCTAACATTTATCGATTTAGATTTGTGTTTACGAAATTTGTTAGCCTTTAATACACTTTGAATCCTGCCTTAATATCTAAGGCAGTATTAATTAATTAAACTGCCTTAATATTTAAAGAAATACTCTTCTCTGTGAATAAAATCCATATACTGTGTATTTGTTAGTTAGATGTAGTGTTAGACAAAGTATATTATTTGTTAGTTTATAAAAAAGGTAAGTGAGTCAAGTTCAAATCAAGGGAAACACACATGAAACGTATGAATCTAGCCTATTAGAAGAGGTTTAAATGTATAAAATACGTTGTTTAATAATGTATAAAATACGAAAGAAATGTTAATAGATTGACATGCGGTGTGAGTAACGGAACTAGAGAATAATTTGTCAATTGAGTTTTTTAAGATCTTAAAAGTACTCTATTAAATTGAAGACAATTCGTTTTGGTCTAGCCTATTTTAAACATTTTGATCCATGAAGATTCTTTTGTTAAGAAGAATTTTTAGTTGACCAAATATATGATAAAAATAAAATTTGATAAACAAAATAAAATTAATATTAACAAGGAACAGATTATACATTTGCAAAGTTTTGATTTAAAAATTATAGTCACACATTGTCAATTTAGTTTGTATTATTGTGTTATAAATGACTTTAAATATAAAAGAAAGTGTGTTATTCAACATTATACATACATAACAATAATATGTAATCATATAAGCATATTACAGTAATAATTATAGGGATTTATAAATATATTAATAAACGCCTTTATATTTTAGCAACATTATTGAGGAAATACCGTTAAGTAAGCATATATTTTTATTTTTTGATTTTTTGAATAGATTGTAGTTTTAGATTTATTTTCATCATTCAGTTATAATACGTAAACTATATTATTTATGATATTATGATAAAAATAATAGTATCTATTACAATATATTTTTATAGAACTCGAATATATTGTCAATGTCAACACATTAATGTTGCCTAACATATTGACCAAAATGACCTTCATACTGTTGTATGATAATGTATTTTTGATGATTATATTTTTTATTTTGTTTTTTCTTAATGATTCGATTATTACAGTTGGTAGAAATAAAGACATCAAATTTAATTGGATAAATTTTTTTCTCTTTTGATTATTGTTATACATATTAAAAAGAATCCAAAAAAATTTGATATTTGTCACTAATACTTATGAATGTTTTTATATGTTAATAAAATTCTTTTATTGAACCTAACTTGCCCATTAAAATGTTGTGAATTAGATGGGTATTAGTTTTTTATTTTTACATTTACGTTAACTTTTATATAATCAGGCAAACTTACGTTTTTTCGAATCAAAATTAAAATGTTTTTAATATTTACACGTTAAATGAAAATTGTGTTTATCATAATTACCAATTTGATTATGATGACTATATTAATTATTTTGGAGTACAAAAATGTACCTATCTTGAATGTTTATAGATTGTTACTAAATATAGAATCCCGGATGTAAGTTAATTGACATGTTTAGCGGTACTCTTTGGTTTTTACATCTTGTTGATATGTTTATAAAACAATAAACAGTAAGCATCAGCAATAAAGGGGTGATTCTAAATTTTGTAACTATTGCGGAGACAACATTGATATGAGAAGTTAATGCGACTCTAAATTCAAACGGGAGAGTTTTCGAGAAAGTACTACATCTGAAGTAAATATTAGTTTTACTAGAAAAGAAAGATGATACATAATAATCATTTTCTGACTGAATAACCATTAAAAACCTTAGCTGTACGTTAAAATTGTCTGTCTTCTTCTTTATCAAGTAATGCACTAAGTCACTCGTTAGTCGAGGCGGCTCTCTTACATTTTTTTTGCTAAGGTAGGTTGAAAACATCAAATGTTGGACAGAATAAGACATTGGAAGAATAATATTGGAAAACAGTTGCTGAGAGAATCTGTCTGAAGTGAGAATATCTGAATAGGAGATAATTCCCCACTTCTTTAAAGCAATTGACCACCTCAATGAGCTGAGATAAACAACCCTCTTATGGAGTATACCACTTGGTGTGAATGTTGTAAGGTATCGTCTCTTTCAAAGAACAACAAGAACATTAAAAGGAAAAATACTTACTAATTAATATGAAATAATATAACAGAGCTAGATTTTAATACACTTTTCAAAATATTTTTAACAGGTAAGCCGTCATATTTTTATCACAGTTATTTTCTAAGAAATTTAACTATATTTTACTATATTTTAAAATCAAAATAAATATTAAGAAAATTAAATTAGTATTCAAATTCAAAGTCTTGTCTTGAAAGAAATCATTTTTAGTTAGAATGTTTATACAAAGTTAAACTATTTAAAATTGTAAGTTAAATTAATTATCTAAAGATTATCCGTAATAAATTAGGATTAACCTAATAAATTCCTATTATCGACTTTAACCTATGAAATAAATTTGAAGAGCATGTAATATTTTCTTGCATATCAGTGGTTCAAAGTTTGATAATCATTAAAAAAAATACTGCCTTCTGTTTGTCAAATGTACTTTAAAAATTATAAAATTAAAAAAAATTTGGACGCCACAAGTATACCAAAATTTATTTTTTTTAATCGAAAACTCCCCAAATAATTTTATTAATTACAAGTGCATCCATTGACCATTTCTAGTAAAATAAGTTTAATAACATGAACAAGACTAATTGGTATTAAAACTATTTTTGGTTAAATATTAATAAAAACAAAAGAATAAAATTACTATAAAAATTAATTTTGAAGCATTTTTTAAGAGCTCAATTGTAAAAATGTGTGCTCTTGGTTTCATTAGTGGCATGCATGGAACAGTGAATAATTTTGAATAATAAGCGCTTACAATAATAAGCGCTTACAAATTTGTGTGTTTCGTTTTGTTGTTTCTGTCTTGAGAAATTGAATTTAAATATAAAAAAGAAATATTTTTTATCGAATAATAACGATTCCCTTTTAAGTTGTAATGGAATACATAAAAAAGAAATCGTATTTACATAAAAAAATCAGCTACCTCCACCACAGGACCGACCGCCACTACACAAAAGGTACAATGCCAAAATTTATAGATTTTTTACATAATAATTTATATCAAAGCAAAATAACTTCTAATAATTTAATAACATTTTGTTTTATTCAATAAAAATAATTATATGCAATGAAATCGTAAAAATATATGTACATACATCCATCCATTAATTATTATTATTATTGTAATGTAGATACATGATTTTTTTTTCATTCAAAAATAATATTAAAAGTAAAAAATAATAAAAACTGTAAACAAATACAAAACAAACATAAGATTAATATTAAATCTGCTAATAAAAATTTTACCGTTTTAATTTTATGTCATCAACAAATGAATAATATGCATTGGCATAGATATAAGTATATACATATGTATGTATAAAAATTTTTAGAGATATAAAAAAAAAAGCAAAAAAAAATTGTTCATATAAATTCATATGGAGTGTTACGTATGAAATTTGGACTTTGGAAGAAAAAAAATTAAATAAAAGTTAAAGTTAGTCGGATCAAAAAATGTTCTATGGCAAAGTTGTTCCTCTTTAATTGTGTAACAACTTTTTCTTAATAATTTTTCTGTTACGAAATATTCGTAAAAAACTTAAAAAGTACACTAGTAAACTACAATTTGCGGTTGTCCGATTTGCTCCAAAGACTTATCAATCTGAGATATTTACGTCAAAACCTTAAATATGAAATTTCAAAAAATTTCGCTCAGTCGTTTAAGCTGTACACGTGCCCACAGACATACCCACACACGCACCCACACACAGCGGACATCATGCTGAAAATTTTTTTATAGCCTTCTCCACACCGGAGTAGTGCATTTTTGCGAAAATCTCGGGTACAAATTTTTAGTATGAAAACAATACCTACCTTATACATTAATGTATGCGTTCGGTAAAAAGGAAAAGGATATATTTCAAGGACGAAATATATATTGTTCAATGATTCAAGGTAATGAAAAGGTAATAATAGCGAAAAAAAATTTGAAAGTCTAATTTACATAAGTATATAATAGTCAAATTAAAATTTTTCTATCTTTGAGTTTCTGTGTATAGTTTTTGTTTTTAATTCAAAGTTTTTAGATACGAATCTTTTTTTTGGAGGAAAACAAGAAAATTAAACAATGTTTTCGTGATAGTATCTAATATTTTTTTTTTTGTTTTAACATAGGTGTACAATTTGACTTTACAATATAATGATTTTATGCAAATTTGTTATTTAACATTGGAATTCATTTTAAAAATTGCTTCGGAACTGTTTGACTGTTTTCTCAAATTATATCTATGCAGTATTAAATGTACATATAACTATAATACAAAATTTTATATTGATAAATAATGTTACCATTTGTTTTAAAATACCGATAGGGATATAATTAATAAAAATAAATTCCAAAAAAGAAATTTAATGTCTTTTAGTTTTAGTATGTAAAATTATGAGGGGGAAAAAAATAAATGTAATAACCGCAGTTTTTTTACAAACTGTTTCGGCAAATAATTTTTTTTTCAATATTATACGGATTGTGTCTAAAAACAATGTTTGTGTCAAATTTATACTCGTATATAAATATTAAATCTTGGATTTAAATATCAACATAAATAAAATACTAAAAAAGTAAAGAATGAACTAAATACTGTTTAAGTAAACAAGACCTCATAAATAAGTTACGAAATTACATTCATTGCATATAGTGTTAAAGTCGCCAGTCTTTATATGAATAATGGCGAAGTGGTTAAGTCATTAGCATTTTATATGACACATAGTGCAGTGCTTACTTAAGTCATCAGCCTTTATCTGACTCATGGCGTTCTAGTTAAGTCAACAGCTTTTCAATCGGAGGGATTTGGATTCAACCCCATATAGAATCATATTGTAATAAGTAATGTTAAATGTTAATAATAATAATAATAATAATAATAGTAATAATAATAATTTATAATTATAATTTTGTAGTTTTCAGCCACACACTACGTATTATGAAATTCCACTAAGTTTTGAATACAAGTATATATTTGGATACGATTTTACTATTACAAAATTTACATTAACATATAACATGCATAAATATGCATGTTTAGAATCATGTTTTTTTTTTGTTTTCTTTTAGAATCAAGAAATTTTGTATCCCATACAAGTTTTTGGTAATTTAGATTTCACGGTAAAATATGCGTACACACCAGCTACAGAGCCTAATAATAGCTAATAATAATAATATTCAATAATCCTAATAATAATAAAAGTCAATAATACTAACATTTTTTTTTTTTTTTTCCTTTCTACTTCATTTGGGAGCATAGGGCTTCCACAAAGCCTTTCCATCTGTTTCTATTTAGTTCTATGACCTTCATTTGTGACCATGTTTTATTTAGTTCTGTTATTTCTCGCTCTACTGTTCTACGCCATGTATTTCTAGGTCTACCAACATTTCTCGTTCCTTGAGGGTTCCATTCCAGGACTTGCCTGGCTATGCAGTCTGGGGGTCTTCTAAGAATGTGACCTATCTACCTATATTTTCGTTTCTTAATTTCTATTTCGGTGCTATGTACTACAAGATGTTATAACTGACTGAAGATCTTGGCCTCTATAACAAATATGTAGTAGTAATAACATATTAATTAACACCAATGCTATAATAATAATAATACCTCAGTGGTGCTGTGGTAGTGGTACTTCATGTAGAAAGGTGTAATATAATACTGCATGTTGTAACTGTTGATGGCTTTGTCACTAATATAAAAATAGCAATAATAATAAGACAAATTCATTGTTTCCTTACAGTCTCACTCTTAAAATCAAAGTTTTCGCATCCATATCCTATCCTTTTTGATTTTTATTTCCTATTCAATATACTGCGTTAGAAGTTAGGGTTTTCATCCCATTAAAATGACTAAAGAAAGAATTTGGCACTACCGAATGTGTATTTTTGGTGCCTTTGAAAGATTTCTCACCTCCTTTAGGAAAAAAAATATTTGTTTAAACACCTAATTCCATTTTTTGTATGATTTTAATGAATAATCAAAAACATAAATTTTAAGTGTAAAAAACTTTGCCTTTGCGAATTAATATTAAAAGAGAAAAAAATTATTGGGCCAAATTCCTTTAATTAAATTGGTACTTTAAAAATACTTACATTTTATAATTACATTTTTTGTTTTTTTGGTATCACGGTTATAATATTATACAATATTTTTGGGAAAAATTTTTTTCAAAAGGCAGCTTATTTTGGAAATCATTCTAAGAAAATTTGAAAATTATCACTATAAGATATATATATAAGGTTTAAGATCTTTTAAGATTTATTTTGCAATTATAAACCTTTGTTATATTATGGGGAATAAGACTAAAATAAGTAAGTAATAAAAAATTAACTTAGATTTTTTTTGGTTTGTACATTGGGGAACAAAATAAACTGAAATCGTATATTATTAATTTAATATTTTGTTACTTAAGTTTTTTTAAATTGAACTTAAGAACTAATTTTCAATACTAAGAAGAAGAATCCTAACTTTCGTAACCGCTTAATTATCAATTTAGAGGACTGTTCCAAAAGAGTTAATGTATAATTTTTCAGAAGGAAGAACAACGACAAAACAAACAGTTAAAATGAAGATACTAAAGGATAATGAATAAAACTTAATTTATGAATGAACCAGATATAGTTAACAGGTAAGGGTTTTATCACATTACATTACCTAAAGGGAAAATATAACAAGAATTGCCTGAAAGATTCTTTCTGACTAAACCCACCTTTCCCTTTAGCGAATGTAATGTGATAAAATCCTTACCTGCTAACGCAGTATATTGGCTAGGGAGTAGGGATAGGGAAGAATAGGGGATGGGGAAACATTGAATTGGGTGTGGGACTGTGAGAAAACGAGGAATCCGTCTATTATTATTACTATTTTGCTAACAGTGACTATAGCCGTTACAACAGTTACTACATGCAGCATTATGTAACACCTTACTGCATGAGGTAATTATTAAAGGCAACCCCCACTGTCACTGTCGCTGCTATTATTATTAGCAATAGTATTACTTATTAATATTATTATTTACTACAGAGTCAGGGCCATCAGTGATGTATCAGATGTAAACATCGTGCAGTAGTATATAACACCTTCCTGCATGATATAACCAAAGATAGCTGTACTGTAGCAGTTCTCATTATTATTATTATTACTATTATTATTAGTACTATTAATTATACGATATACATTATTACGATATGAAATTACTACATATTTTTTTAAATTTATATGACCTGACCTGGGTTTGAACCCAAGACCATCCGATTGAAAGGCTGGCGATTTAACCACTACGCCATGAATCAGATATTCTGAAAATAGTTTCAAACCACTTCATAAAACTATAACAAAGGATGTGAACATCATTTATAGCATCAATATCAACAGTTTACAAGATAGTGGAATCACTTATGGTATAGATAAAATAATACATATATTTATTATTTAAGATGTTTAATATATTTTGTCAGGTACTGTACTTTTAAATTAACCTTTTATAATAAATGTTATTGGAATTATGGTATTGCTTATTTTTTTTTTAAATTTAATTTCAAAGAAAAGGTCTAACTTTGGATATAAAAAATACTAACAAAAAGGAGCAAGAATATTCTAAAAATTGTATTTCATTCCAATTTAATTTATTTTGTCTTTTTCAGTTATTTAATTTTTTTTTTAGCATTAGCGTTTCCTAAGGCAAGAAGCATCTTTTTTTTAAGTTTTTGTTATCTAAAATTCTCATTTTTATTTCGATTCTTAAGTAATTTTAAGAAAGTCGGAATAAGGCACATAGTAATTCTTTTGTAATAGGTACTTTAATTTAAATATATCTTTTTCAACCTTTTTTTGGGCACATTTTTTCGTCTATATGAAAGACATTAAAGTGGTCGGGTATTTATTAAAATTATTTTTCTTAGCCATAGACGTGGAAAAACTAAAACAGAAAAAAAAAATTAAAAAGGAAAATTTAACATAAAAGATTTGTGTTATAAGTTTTTCTGCCAAGTTAAAGTTATTTTTAAAGAATAAATAAGAATTAAAACCAAAAAATTTAAATTTTAATATGACGTAACTAAAACAAGGTAGAATGTAAACCAACGGTTTTTAAAAGCGCACATTTCCAAACTCAATACAAACTGTTTAGAATTTTGACTTGGACAAAAATTTGAAAATTTTATGTAATAAGAAAAAATGTGAAAATAGGACATTTTTGAAATTTTGAGGGGCCGTAATTCTGGAATCCTAACTAAGAAAAGCCGTTAACATATGTAAAAATATATTATTGAACCTTTAATTTTCATATCTTGCCGAAAAAAAATTTGTACAGGTGCCTAAGTTACAGGTGTCTAAATACAGCAAATTTTAAATTTTTGAGGCGTAATAACTCTTAAAGAGGGGGTGTTACCAAAAAATTTTCTGAGGAAACTTATACTAATTCTAAAAGTTCTTTCTTGTCTCAAAATTTCAGGTTTCTATCTAAAGGAGTGCCGGAGTTATGAAAAAAGAAATTTCATGCAAAATATAGTTTTCACATAACGGTAAATTTAAATAGTAAATTACAAAATATTGCATAATTTTGATATTGTTTTATATAGATAATAAAATTTTCGATCTTCTATATACATCTGAAAATGGGACTTCTTCGCAATTTTGAAGAGCTGCAACTTTGGATTCGTTTACAACTAAAATAAACCTTTAACACACATTAAAATATATTACTCTAGCTTTAAATTTTATATCTTGCAGAAGTAAAATGTGTACAGGTTCCTAAATTTAAAAAAATTGTATAATTTTGATATTAATTTACAAAGATAAAAGAAATACCTGTCGAATGACGTTTTCAGATTGAAAAAATCTTAAGCAGAACATAAGATATATGCATTTAAAAATAGAGCTTTTTCAAAGTTTGAAAGGGTGTAGCTCCGTAATGGGAGGGGCTACATGAAAAAGTTGTTCCACAAAATTATTTTTTTTATGAGACCTACCCATGTTAAAATTTTTTTTTTCTATCTTTAACGGTGTAGAAGTTTTGTAAACAGACGGACGGAGGGACGGACGGACAGAGTGAAACAAATAAGCACATTTTTTCAAAATTTTTTTGGAAATGTGCTAAAAATTTTTCTTGGGTTAAAATATATTAGTAAAAGTTATCGAATCATTCTAATTTAATTTATTAATTTTTATTAATACTACCTATAAACAAGCAGTATGTAAAACCAAAGCATTTTAATGATGCACATTTTTAACAAAACAATAAAATGCATTTTAGAATTGGTATTTTTTTTATGTCAAAATTTTTATTTTTTAAGAATTTTTAAAAAAATATTGTGAAAAATCAAATTTAGAGGTGATACCTTCTTCAGTTTTAAGAAAACTAAATATTAAGAACAGTCGGTAACTTTTAACACATGTCAACTGTCTACAAATATTAACTGTCTACATATGTAAAAATATAATATTGTAGCTTTAATTTGTGTGTCTGATATGTGTGACATATTTGCAAAGATTTTTAAATTACAGCAATCTTAAAATATCGAATTTTTAATTTTTGATCTCTCAAAAACTTTTAAAAAATATTCTTAAATATCTTTCTTCTTTCAAAATTTCAAAGTTCTGACTAAAAGTGTTCCGAAGTCGACGAACGAATCAAACGAAACAAAGCAAAAAATCAAATAATTTTTGTATTGGTTTAAAAAGCTTAAAAAAGCTTTTTCTATGTACGACGATTTTAGATTGAAAATTATTAAGCTTAGAACTTAAGAAATAAAAATATGAAAGAGGCGTTTTACAAGTTTAAGAAGCTGCAGTATGTAATGGTTGGGGCTACATAAAAAGTTATTCCCCAAAGTTAATTTTAGATTTATCTATGGTTAAAATTGCTGTATCTTAAGCGGTGTAGAAGTTTTGTAAATAGACGGGCTTGAGTTTAATAATTAAAATTTTTAAAGTGGACAGTACGACTATATGCACAAATCAGTGCGAATATATGATTTTAATGCAAATCCTTAAAAAATCTGAATGAATAAGGTTTTAATTCTAATCTTTCCAATAGTTTTTCTTTCCGATTACTCTTAAAACATATCTATATTATAATGACAAAGATGTTTATTAAAGAAAATCAGATACAGTTCCAAAAAGCTCCCAGCCTTTATTTTGATCATTCCTAGTAGAGGAATGGTCAAGCCAATGACGGCAAAATAAGTCTTTCAAAGATTCAAACAAAGCATTAATTGGTTATTTTATTGTATGAGTTGTAAAATTTTAGAGGTTGTATCGATTATTTTGTAATATGTTCTAAGCTATGAGGACTACAGTTATCCTCTTTTATACTCGTACAATAAGTACCGCGTATACTAAAACTAGTCCTTCGTTTGTAACACCTCGAAATAAGCTAGCTAGATATACCTTCAAAAGTATGGATCGGATCAGAATGAAATTCTGAGTTGATTAAGCTCTGTCCGCCCGTCCGTCTGTCGGTCAGCAAGATAACTCAAAACCTAAGAAAGCTATATAGAATCTTGAAATTAACAGACAAAATATTATTGGATCAATTTGTAGGTTTCCTATTTTTTTGTTTAAAAACTTCGGGTAGCTCTGGAACAACTGACTTTTGATTTCCACGTTTTTCATATATATAAATTTTTTAAAAGTTCTACATAGTTTGAAGTAGAGCCATAAAATTTTAACTGCTAATAGATATCATAAAAATATTAATTTTATGGAACAACTTTTTTCTATAGCCCACCTGTTACAGAACTACAGCCCCCCGAAATTCGAAAAAGCTTTATATTTAAATTGTTATAACACAAGTTCTATAAGGTATATATTGAATCTGAACGATATATGATAACTGCTTTTATTAGCTTTACAAATATAATATGTAATAAATATATACTTGTGCCATACGGTCTATTAATTTACCATTATGTGAAACTCAAATTTTGCAAAATTTTTCACTGCTTCTATTCCCAAACGGTTTAATTTAGAAACTTGAAATTTTGAGAGAAGTTAGCTCTTTAAAAATAAGTATGAGTCATTTCAGGAAATATTTTTGTATCGTCCCGCGTTTAAGAGCTATAAGCTCTTTTTTAAAACACCTGTTCAAATTTTTTTGAAGTCAATTAAAGCTATAATATTAAAGCTTTTATTTCTATTTGCAACTTATAATCAATAATAACAATATTGATAGATATAATATTTATATATATAGCGGCGTATTTGCTGCTTAAATATAGTACTAGGTATATCATATTTGCAGTATATCATATAAAGTTTTGGATTGATAATCGTTAGGAGGAAGGTTAGAATCTGCTTTTGAATAATGTATGTATAAATATATAGTTTGGATATATGTACAAACCATAGTTCTAGAAATTATAAAATGCACCCAAATTATTTTAAAATAATGAAAAATTAAAAAAATAATATTATAAGCAGAGTGAAAGACTATAAACATACTAAAGGGTTCGTACAAGTATATAAGAGTTGACAAAGACAACTGTATTCTTCCTCGTTATACCCGTATGAACTATGTTCAAGGGTATAATAAATTTGCCATTGCGTTTATGACATCTTAAAGGAGTCGAGCTAGATATAGTGTCAAAAGTATGGATCGGCTCAGAATCGAATTATTAAGACATGTACGTCCGTTTGTCCGCACGATAACTCAAAAAATTAAGGAGCCAGGAAGCTAAAATTATTTTTACTTCACTTTTACAAAATTTGTTTGTGCTTTTGCGACAGGTTCGGGTAGTTGCCATAGAACTTCTCTTTTCAAATGAAAATAACTCAGTGCCTATTGAAGTATCTGAAATTTTATGAAGAGGTATCGAGCTACATGTCAACAATTTTTGTAAAATTTGGTTGATCTAGAGCAGCCAGTTCAGACTTCTTGCACCTCTTGCAAATTAATGAAGCTAGGCGTCTGAAATTTTACAAATGATGATCAACTTTTATAGCAACAACTTCTGTAAAATTTGACTGTGGTGGTGCAAAAGATTAGGGTAACTGTTATACAATTCCACAATTTACATAAATATATAGCGGTAGTTATAACATCGGTACTAAAACATCTGAAATTGTTTAAAAGATGATCAAGTAATATAGAAACAGGATATATTACGCTCATACGCGTATCCCAGAGTTGACATAGTCTACTCTATTGCATTCTTCCTCGTTTTATTTTAAATTTAATATAAAATTTTTGTATTTTAATTTTAATATAAGTAAATTTTAAAGTTATGCACAAAAAACCTTAGTTTTTATCAGTCACAGAAACAACTAGTTTTGTCATCAAACTGAGTTAACTTAAAAAAAATTGTTTTTTCTTTGCAATATGATTTTGTTTTAAGCTTTCATCTTAAATTTATTGAATTCGACTTAGACTGGCGAAGGATATTTTCTTTCTGCTGTTGTCAATATTTCTATACATATATATAATTTTTACTGACTGCATACAATTATGTATGAGGTAGGTATTGTTTTCATACAAAAAATTTGTACCCGAGATTTTGGCAAATATGCACTACTCCGGTGTGGAGAATGTTGTAAAATTTTTTTTAGCGTGATGTCCGTGTGTGTGTGTGTGGGTATGTCTATGAGCACGTGTACTGCTTAAACGGCTGAGCGGAAATTTTTGCAATTTCATAACAAAAAAATTTTATGAGAAAAATTATTAAGAAAAAGTTGTTACACAAATAAAGAGCAACAACTTTGCCATAGAACATTTTTTGATCCGACTAACTTTAACTTTTATTTATTTTTTTTTTCCCCCCAAGTCCAAATTTCATACATATATAGCACGCCATATGAATTTATATGAATAATTTTGTTTTTTTTTTTTTTTTTATATGTATAAAAATTTATATAATATGTACATAATGTATTTACTTACATCTATGCATACTATTTTTATACCCGTATGAACTATATTCAAGGGTATAATAAATTTGCCATTACGTTTGTGACACCTTAAAGGAGTCGAGCTAGATATAGTGTCAAAGGTATGGATCGGCTCAGAATCGAATTCTGAGTCGATTAAGCCATGTACGTCCGTCCGTCCGCCCGTCCGCACGATAACTCAAAAAATAAAGGAGCTAGGAAGCTGAAATTTTTTCTACGGCACTTTTGCAAAATTGGTAGTTTTGCTATTTAAATTCAACATTTTTGGTCCGCGGGTTCGAGTAGCTGCCATACAACTTCTATTTTTATATAGAAATAACTCAGTATCTATTCAAGCTAGGTTTCTGAAATTTTGCAAATGATGATCAAGTTTTATGGCAACAACTTCTGTAAAATTTGGTTGTGGTGGTGCGGCGGGTTCGGGTAGCTGCCATACAACTTCTCCGTTTAAATGAGAATAACTCAGTGTCTATTGAAGCTAGCAACCTGATATTTAGTAACAAGGTGTCGAGTTACAGGCCAACAACTTTTGTAAAATTTGGTTGGTCTAGAGCAGCCGGTTCACGCTTCTTGCACCTCTTGGAACTTAATGCAGCTAGGCGTCTGAAATCTTGCAAATGATGATCAAGTTTTATGGCAACCACTTTTGCAAAATTTGGTTGTGGTGGTGCGACGGGTTCGGGTAGCTGCCATACAATTTATCCGTTTAAATGAGAATAACTCAGTGTCTATTGAAGCTACCTGAAATTTAGTAAAGAGGTGTCGAGTTATAGGTCAACAACTTTTGTAAAATTTGGTTGGTCTAGAACAACCGGTTCAGGCTTCTTGCACCTCTTGGAACTTAATGAAGCTACGCGCAATAGATTCAGGTAGCTGTCATACAACTCCACAATTTACATAAATATATCTCTGTAGTTCGGTACTAAAACATCTGACTGTTTTTAAAAGATGATCAAGTTTTATAGAAACAGGATATATTTCGTTCATACGGGTATCCCAGAGTTGACACAGTCTACTCTACTGCACTCTTCCTCGTTTTTTTGATGATATAAAATTAAAACGGTAAAATTTTTGTTAGCAGATTCAATATGAATCTTATGTTTGTTTTGTATTTGTTTACAGTTTTTATTATTTTTTACTTCTAATATTTTTTAATGAAAAAAAAATCATGTACATTATATAATAATGAATGAATTCACATATGTATGTATATTTTTACGATTTCATTGCTTATTATTGTTATTGAATAAAACAAAATGTTGTTAAGTTACTAGAAGTTATTTTGCGTTGATATAAATTATTATGTAAAAAATCTAATAAATTTGGCATTGTACTTTTGGTGTAGTGGCGGTCGGTCCTGTGGTGGTGACAGCTGATTTTTTTTTTCAAGTTTTCTAACGTATTCGAAGTTTTATTTTGTTTCGCTTCTTGATATCTGCGTTGAACACTATCAAATATATATAAAAGGTTTAGGATTGCGAGTGATATTAAATTTCGAAAAGTGTATAAAAATATTATTTAAGTTGTTGTATTATAAAAATCTTGGTATTTAAGATATAAAAA
Source organism: Poecilobothrus nobilitatus (assembly GCA_947095535.1). NCBI lineage: Eukaryota > Metazoa > Arthropoda > Insecta > Diptera > Dolichopodidae > Poecilobothrus > Poecilobothrus nobilitatus. The sequence continues at coordinate 261,191,644 of OX352773.1, read as the reverse complement.
TTGAAGATTCCTTTCCTTTTTAATTCTTTATTTCGTTAGTACCAATATAAAGATATAAATGATAACTATTCCTATAAATTTAACCTGTTTAAAACCTTAAAATAAATAAAAAAAATACCAACTCTATAAAAGAACAAAAATTTTTTACTTATCTTTTGGCAGTTTTAACCACAGTGTTAAATAAAACTTTTCCAGAGGAAATTCTATTTTATATTTTTTCCTTTGAAGTAATCCTTTTCTATTGTTGAAGTACTTTTCATTTCTTCAACTTCTTTTGTAATTATGCACAGGAAAAAAAAAAGAAAAATTATAAATAAATAAAATAAGTTAAGGTAAATAAAAAGAAAAAAACAATTTTAAGTTTTTTTTTCATTGTTTTTCTTTTTGTGGAGGTCCAGAATAACTTTTACCGGTCATTAAAAGGTTTTTTGTTTTCATCTTTTCATTTTTCTTTTTAATATTTATCTACTTTTATTGTTTTATTTGTTTTTTTTTTTTTTAATTTGTTTGGACGAAAGTTTTATGATGTCCTAAGGACTTTTTAAGAGTGGTACAAAGTGCGTTTTATGATATAATTTTCATTTTTGTTTAAAAAATATTTTGTATTTTTAGTGTTAAATTATAAACACATCACCACCATAAACTGGTATAAAAAAAGAGAAAAAAAAAACAAAAAAAAAAAACACAATTAAATAAAATAAAAACCATAATAATTAATGTAAAAACTACAAACATAATGTTTTATAGCTATAAAGAAACAATAATTGCTTTAAAAAACCATATAATGTACATATTTATGCTGTTTTTTTTGTTTAATTTGCAAATAAGATATTTCTTTTATTTTTGCGTATTATTATTTTTAATGAAAAGCAGGATATTTATTATTTTTAATCAAAAGTAGGAAATGAATCTAAAATTATAATTCATCAATTTAAAAGTTGGCTGATGCAATATAAAAAATATTTTGTCGGAACCCCTTAATTTATTTGAAAATTTTAAACAACTTCTAAGAAACAGAATACTTTTTTTTAGTCGATAAACAGATTGTGATAGAAGCCTTAAACATAGAAAGTTCTATTCCTTTGCTTAAAATTTTATATCAATAAAATTATTTACTGCCAAAAATTTAAATTAATTCTCTTAAATAAGAAAATCACAAATATCAAAACAAATTAGACCCGAGTGACCACTAATAATTGGTACCTACATAGTTTGGACAATTTCAATGAAAATTGTGTATAATTACATTTAATGCTCAAGACAGCTTCAATTTTTTTGAAAATTCATAAAGATCATCTTTTAAAGCTTTTCAAATGTTTTACCTTAAGTTAAGTACCAAGATATGACGATATAAATATCATAGCTAGCTAGCCGAATCTGTTGAGTAAACTAAATAAGTTTTAAACAACTATCTTCAATAGACACTTTTTCGTAGCTGCTTGAACCAGCCGGTCGAAATTGCATAATTTCAGTAGCGGAACTAACCATTTTTTAAAGGTGAAATGGTTAAAAATTTTAGAATCCAAGCTTCATTAGTTTTCGACGGAAGGACGCGCATCGTGAATTTCAGACACCTATTTTGAGTAGATACTGATTTATGCTAATATGAAAAAAGAAGTTGTATGGTAATTGTCTAGCTAAGAAACTGTCCCCAAACTGTCTAGCTAAGAAAAGGAGAAACCAAACTTTATATTGTTGAAGTAACTAATATTTATTCTAAAAACATATCTTTAAATTTAAAATTTTTAACTTAAAAACAGATACTATCCGTATCTTCTAAACTTTTTAAGTTTGAGATTTTGGTTTTACATAACGGTAAATATAAGTATCATATCTCAAAAAAAATAAATTACTTTTGTTTATATATACGAACCTTACATGTAATAGATAGTTATCATCTTTTCTGCAGATTACGGTTTTCTGATTGAAAAAATATTCGGTAGAATTTGAGTTATAATATAATAATTTTAATATAGATTTTTTTTATAACTGCGGAAATTCCAAGGTGTAAATTTACGTTTAATTTAAAAAGTTTTCTACAAATTTTAGTTTCTTTAAAAGGTTTTTCTTGGAGAAATTTTGTTTTTTTTAATCTTGCCTTTGCAAAAATCATGGTAAATCTTGTTATTCTTATAAGTCAATTCCAATAAGAGCACCTCGTTTTTTACGTACTGTAAAATTGCGCAGAATATATTTGTATATGTAGGTGCAAGATTCTGGATTATGAGTATTTTATAATTGGTTACAAAATTAGGCCGTCAAAATTAAATTTAAAAATAAATATTGATTGTTTTAAATCTTGTAAAACAAAAGATTTAACAGAAAACGAGGAAGAGCGCAGTAGACTAGACTATGTCAACTCTTGAATGCCCGTATGAACGTAATATATTACTTGATCATCTTTTAAACAATTTTAGATGTTTTAGTACCGACGTTATAATTTCCGAGATATATTTATGTAAATTGTGGGGTTGTATGACAGTTACTCTAATCTATCAAACCACCACAACCAAATTTTACGGAAGTTGTTGCCATAAAACTTGATCATCATTTGTAAGATTTCAGGCTTCATTAAGTTCCAAGAGGTGGAAGAAGTCTGAACCGGCAGGTCTAGACCAGCCAAATTTGTTAAATTTGGTTATGATGGTACGACATACATACTTCTGCCATACAACTTCTCTTTTTAAATGAAAATAACTCAGTATGTACGGAAGCTAGAAACCTGAAAATTAGTAAAGAGGTGACGAGTTACATACCAACAACTTTTCTAAAATTTGGTTGGTCTAGAGCTGCCGTTTTAGGCTTGTTGTACTTCTTGGAACTTAATGAAGCTAGGGGTCTGAAATCTTACAAACGATGATCCAGTTTTATGGCAACAACTTCTGGAAAATTTGGTTGTGCTGGTGCAACAGGTTCGGGTAGCTGTCATACAACTCCACAATTTACATAAATATATCTCTGTAGTTAACATCGGTACTAAAACATCTGAATGTTTTTAAAAGATGATCAAGTATTGTAGAAACAGGATGTATTACGTTCATACGGATATCCTAGAGTTGACACAATCTACTCTACTGCACTCTTCCACGTTTTTTCTTAAACGTTGTAGGAGCTTTATAAATAATAGGAAGGTCAAACAATAAATTTAATAATAAAATCTAATAAAAAAATTATTTTTGAGAAATCTGCTAAAACTTTTCTTAAAAAAATTTTCTTCGAATAAAGTAAGATTTATATTTCAGAAATCACAAGACAGTTCAGTTAAACAAAAAATAGTGTTTCAGTTGTGATGACAAATACAAAATTAAAAAATTGTCATTTTAGTGTGTCCTTATTTAAAGACAAAAGAGAATTGTGAGGAATAATGCTTCTTAATTTTAATTAAGAGAGTCAGAAACATGATCTACACATTTTGGGGCTTTTTTTGTTTTAATCATTATAAAGGTATAAATATTGCAGCTTAAGATGAGTGAATGCAATCGAAATTTATAATTTAAGACAATTTTGTATCTTTTTTTAACAAAATAACTTTTTTTCCAGATTTTTGAATAGGGTTTTAATGAAGGTTTTTTTTAGTTATTAAAAAAGTTTTTAAGGTGAAATTCTATAAATTCTATAAATCGGTAACTTTGTTTCCTTTTTTTTTTTGTTTTTCATTTAGAGAAAACAAAAAGTTTCAAACATTTTTATAAGGTATTTTTTTAATAACCTAAATATAAATTTTTATTAGAATGACTTATGGAAAATTAATTTTACATAGAACAAAATTAATTATGTATTGAATTTTTAAACAAAAGTTATTAATTATTTCGGTGGATTTTTTTACCCAAAATCCTGTTATTATTATATTAAATTTAATTTTGAAATGAGTATATTTTGGATTATTAAAATAATTTTCTAACTTTAATATTTTATTTTATGAATTTTTAAATAATTTAACAGTTATCTGACCAATTTACCGGTGAAGGGTCTCGGGTTCAAACCCCGGTCAGGTCAAAAATAATATATAAATTATAATAAAACGAGGAAGAATACAGTTGCCTTTGTCAACTCTTAGATACACGTACGAACCGTTAGTATGTTCATAACCTGTCACTCTGCTTATAATATCATTTTTTTAATTGCTTAGTATTTTAAAATAATTTGGGTGAATTTTATAATTTCTAGAACTATGGGTTGTACATATGTATATTCAAACAGATTCTAACCTTCCACTTATGACTTCTCCAAATATGCTATAGTACCATTTATTACTAAGAATCAAATGTATAATAATTTATACATTCAAATGTATAATAATTAAACGATATGTAAATAAAGATGAGTTATATAAGTATGTATACAGATTCGTAAAAATTGAAAATTTTCAATTTTTCAGCCCTAATAGCTCTTAAACACGGGGTGGTACAAAAACATTTTCTAAGGGAACTTATACTAATTCTAAAAGCGTTTTCTTGTCTCAAAATTTCAGGTTCCTATTTAAAGGCGTGCCAGAGTTATGAAAAGAGAAATTTCATGCAAAATGTGGTTTTCACATAACGGCAAATTTGAATAGTAAATTACAAAATATTGCATAATTTTGATATTGCTTTATGGAGATAACAAAATTTGCGGTCTTTTAGTGTTTTTAGATAGTAAAACTACTACACAGAGCCTGAGATATATACATATGAAAATAAGGCTTTTTTGCAATTTTGGGGGGCTGTAACTTTGGAACCCTATACAATTAAAAGAAACTTTTAACACATGTTAAAATATATTACTGTAGCTTTAATTTTTATATCTTGCCGAAGTAAAATGTCTACAGGTGCCTAAGTTACAGGTGTTTAAAAATAAGCAATTTTTTAGTTTTTGACCCCATACAGCTCCGAAACTGGGGCGATACAAAAATATTTTTAAAATTTCAAGTTTCTAACTTAAACCGTTTGGAAGATAGAAGGAAATTTAAGTTACGCATAACGGCGAATTAAAACACCGTATGCCACAAGTATATATTTATTGTATATATATATTTTAAAGCTAATAAAAGCAGAATTCGTTTGGTGTTTTCAAATTGAAGATATATCTTATATTTATAACTTGTGTTATAACAATTTAGTTTACAACAATTTACACAACAAGTTACAACAATTTATATATAGTGGTTTTTAGAATTTTGAGGGGCTGTAGCTCCGTAACGGGTGGGGCAACAGAAAAAAGTTGTTAGTAATAAAATTAGTATTTTTATGATATCTATCAGCAGTTAAAATTTCATGGCGCTCTTTCAAAAAAAATTTGGGGATTTAAAAGTTAGTGTTGGGTACAGTCTATCATATTAAATAAAAAAAATCAGCTGTCTCCACCACAGGACCGACCGCCACTACACAAAAAGTACAATGCCAAAATTTATAGATTTTTTACATAATAATTTATATCAAAGCAAAATAACTTCTAATAATTTAATAACATTTTGTTTTATTCAATAAAAATAATTATATGCAATGAAATCGTAAAAATATATGTACATTCATTCATCCATTTATTATTATTATTATTATTTTTTTTTTTTCATTCAAAAAATAATATTAAAAGTAAAAAATAATAAAAACTGTAAACGAATACAAAACAAACACAAGATTAATATTAAAAATCTGCTAACAAAAATTTTACCGTTTTAATTTTATGTCATCAACAAATGCATAATATGCATTGGCATAGATATAAGTACATACATATGTATGTATACAAATTTTTAGAGATATAAAACAAAAACAAAAAATAATAGTTCATATAAATTCATTTGGAGTGTTACGTATGAAATTTGGACTTTGGAAGAAAAAAAATTAAATAAAAGTTAAAGTTAGTCGGATCAAAAAATGTTCTATGGCAAAGTTATTCCTCTTTACTTGTGTAACAACTTTTTCTTAATAATTTTTCTCACAAAATTTTTCTGTTACGAAATATTCGTAAAAAACTTAAAAAGTACACTAGTAAACTACCACTTGTGGTTGTCCGATTTGCTCCAAAAGCTTATCAATCCGAGATATTGACGTCAAAACCTTAAATATGAAATTTCAAAAAATTTTGCTCAGTCGTTTAAGCTGTACACGTGCCCGCAGACATACCCACATACGCACCCACACACACACACACAGACACACACACATAGACGGGCATCATGCTGAAAATTTTTTTACAGCCTTCTCCACACCGTAGTAGTGCTTTTTTGCGAAAATCTCGGGTACAAATTTTTAGTATGAAAACAATACCTACCTTATACATTAATGTATGCGGTATTAATGTAATTATAGCTGTAATATAACCAACATTTTTAATTTGAATTAATTTAAAATTTGACATTTTGACGTTTTATAGAAATGGGCTGTTTTTTCAAACCAATTTTTCTACAAGGTGTTGTTATTCTGAAAAAAAATTCTAATTTTCTGTGAAATATAAATAATAAAAAGTAATAATAAAATGTTGATAAGTTTCAAACAATTCGAGAATTGAAATTTCAACTTTTGACAATTGAAAATTTCCCTTTACAAGAATGTCAAATGGAAAACATTTCCAAGTCTTTCCATAATCTATGAATGAATATTGAGAATATCTTATTTATAATTCGCATAAAAATAAATCAAAATTATAAAAAAAATTTTTTTTAGAAAATTCTTGCGATTTTTTTTTAAATTTTGACAGTTAAAAAAGTTTTGATAAACTTTACGAAAAATTAAAATATGTTATGATTTTTTTTATATTTTTTGTTGAAATTGAATTTTTTTATTTATTATTCGTAATAATTATATCAGAATTTTCTTCTGAAATAAATTTTCGTATTTTTATAGAATTTAAAAATAATTCGAACACTTGTGCTCCAGTTTTATATTATTATTGGCTTAATTTGATTTAAGTTCTTTCAGTTTCGGTAAATAAAGAAAAGAATGAATAATATAATGGGAAATAATTGAATTATTATTTAAGAATATCTTTATTAATACTAAGCCAGATATAATGAAGGAATTTTCTTTTTTTAATTTATAGTGATAATTTAAACTTAAAAGAAAATTTAAGTAAAAAAAAAAAATGGCTCATATTAACATAAAAATTTTAAACGAATTTTATATATAGAGATGATTTATAAAATAAAAGTTTTCTGATGGATTATAAGAATGTAAAAAAGTACAAATTTGTTTTATTGAAAAAGTTTTATTAATAAAATTTGATTAATTTGTTTAAAATGTTTAAAATTTCTCAAAGGTAAAGGCAATGTACTTAAAATGTAAAATAACCGTACATTTTTAGAAAATGTCATTTAGATTTTAAGCTCCATTGAAATGAAATTTAAATTGAGTAGAAAGTAATTCGGAAAGTTAATGTAGAAACAAATTTTTGTTTAAATAGATAATATTAGACAGAAATTAATTATAATGTTCAGCAGCAGAGAAATGAAAGTACCTATGGAGTGCAATTCATACTGCCTTAGCATGTTTATTATTTTTTACATCTCATAAAATATCGCCTCCTTGATATGATATTTCAACAAAATGACAGTTAATAATATTTTCATAAAAGTATTGTATAGTATACGGGATTTTTTATTCTTCATTTTGTTTTTTTTATTTATAAAGTAATTGATTTTCATCTGAGGTGCAATAAAATGATATCATGTTGCTTTATTTTCTATCACAACTTTTAAGCAAGCTTTGTTTTCGTGCTATATTTATTATATTCTTCCAAAAACATGGCCCAAGCATCGTATGTGCTTTCCATTTGTCTGACTCCAACTAAACAACTTCATACGATGTCTTTGTCGCTAAATTATAGACAGAAAAGTAAAATTATTTAAAAATGAGGAAGAGTGCAGTAGAGTAGAGTGTATCAACTCTGGGATAACCGTATGAACGTAATATATGCTGTTTCAATAAAACTTGATCATCTGAAGTTTTAGTATCGAGGTTAAGTACCGAGATATATTTATGTAAATTTTGGAGTTGTATATGACACCTACCCGGACTTATTGCACCAACACAACCAAATTTTATAGAAGTTATTACCATAAAACTTGATCATTTTTTGAAAGATTTAAGACGCCTAGCTTAATTAAACTCCAAGATGTTTAAGAAGTCTGAACCTGACAGAATAGACCAACCAAACTTCATAAAAGTTATTGACATTAAACTTGGTAATGTTTTAGAAAATTTCATATGTCTAACTTTATCAAGTACGAAGTTATGGGAATATAAATTATGCTTATATGAAAAAAGGTCTAGAGCAGCTCTCTGACCAACCAAATTTTATAAAAGTTGTTAGCATGTACCTCGACACCTTTTCAGATACCTAGCTTAAATAGACACTGAGTTATTTTAATTTAAAAAGAGCAGTTTTATGACAGCTACCGGAATCTGTTGCACCAGTACATTTCTTTGCATACGTTCATACGGGAATAATAAATATGAGGTATATTATAATTATTTAATTAAAAATAAATTTATCTATTAACTTAGCACTATATAATAAATCTAAAGCACCATATAATAATATCCTCATATATTACAATATAATACATATTTGTAAAATACAAGATATCATAATTTACCTATAAGCTTCAAAAGTTTTGGTTTAAAATTAATTTACAATATTTTTAAAAAAATTTTAAAATTTTTATCATGTTTTTCCTAATGGTGTTTAATTTTAATTTAAAGTCAACAAAACAAAAAAAAGGTTTTTATTGGTAAAGTTATTTTATATTATGCCCTATTTAAAAATATTATAGATTCATATCATGGCCAATTTCCGGAATAATTTAAATATCTATTGTGTAACTAATTGTAAATATCGCTATGCAAAGTTAAACCTTTTCTTTTCTACGCCACATAATTTTTACTGTTATACTTCCATTATATCCTTACGTATTATTGATCACATTTGTAATGTAAAAGAATTTATCTTTCAACTTGAATTCTACCAAGTCAATTGTAAAATTTTAAATACTTCCATTTTACACTAAAATTTTCTTAGATTTGGTGAATTAAGTTTAATCATCTGGGCGTAAAATTAGATCTTAGAGAAAGGTAATGAAGTAATAAATATAGGAAGGATTTGTAATATAAGAATATAAAAGGACTTTTTAAGGTAGTTTCCTAATAATTTTTCTCATAAAATTAATGTACCATTCATAATACAAGCGAATTTTACAGTTTTATGAAAAAAAATTTTGAACTATAGTTTTCTTATTAAGATATTATAAAAGTGTTGCCAGTTGGCTTGATTTTGAAGAAAGATATTAAAATTTTAGACTAATAACATTGTGTGGTATACAGAAAACTTTTATCTAATGCTGTGGATTAAATAAAATACTATACATACAATAATAAAGATTTTATTTTGTTCTGTGTGGAGGTAGAATAGGATCCTATTTATGTCAATAAAACTCCTTGGAAATTTTTACAATTTCATTATTCTGTTGACTATCTTATCACTACTGAATTTGACCCGGTTATGACTTTTAAATTCATCATTTTAGTATGGCAACAAAAATTTTTTTGAAAAATTTAAAAGATTTTCTTAAAAATATGTATTGTATAACTTTGTCATATTAAAGTGAGAGATATAATAAAATTTATTTATTTTTTATTACTAAACCATTATTGATTACTTGAGCCATTTTAGATCGAATACGAATTTATAAGGTGATGTTATTTATTTTTAATAATATTACATAATAACATTTTTTATTATACCTTAATAAGAATTATACCTAACAAGAAAGATTTCTTAAGAAAAATTACTTTTTCCGTAATTTTCCTCGTACTCGATTCCGAACCCGCACTTCCTCAGTTAGCAAGCCGTGCGGTTAAACACTATAGGCCACCAAAGCTCCGTAAAAAATTACTTGTAAGATATTTTCCTACCAATTAAAAAAACTTGCAACGCCATGTAGTTAACCAACCGGCAACTAAAGTTGCTTGAAAAAAAAAGGTGCAATATTTATTAAGGCAATTGAAAAAAAACCAGAAGAGAAGAAAATAATGAAAATAAACAACTTATATAATATTATGCATACTTTTAGAATTAAAAAAAAAATAACTTGATTATAATGTTATGATTTCACATAGCAATTTAACATATGGAAATTCTAAGGGTATTCACGAGTTGGTGCAAAGTAGTCTTGCACAAGTGCAAAATATTGCACCGTAGAATATTTCAATTTTTTGACAGTTAAAGTGCACGATTTGTTGTTGTTTTCATATATAAAAAAGTGCAAAATTTTGCAAGACTATGCAAGACTTAAACCCTATTGCATATTTGTGCAAGACCATTGCAAAGTTTGTTTATACATTTTTTGTAAGCGTTATATTAGATAAAAATTTAAAAAATGCCTAAAAAAAGTGGAAAAAAAATTATTTCTGATTATTTATTAAGTCAAGCATATGAAGATATACAAATATCTGAAATTTTTGGTAAGCATATTAAATTTTTATATAAACAAAACAAGCACATCAACGATATTTAACAGTTCAATAAAAATTCATGCTAGGGTTGTTCACGAGTTGGTGCAAATATATGCTACGGTGCAAAAAAAATTTGCACTTTTGCACCAACTCGTGAATATCCTTTCTATTTAATCTATTTTTTCTCTTCTATATTTTTTATACAATATATTCTTTTCACAAAATATAGATTTTTTAAATTATTATAAAATTATGTACTTATTTGTGGTAATTTGACACTTAAATGAGTAAGTAAAATTATGTTTTTAGTTTAGTTAAAATTTGAAAATACTTTGCTCAATTTTCTGAAAAGTTTAAATGCTTGTTAAATATGTATGTAATGTAAATATTTAAAAGTCAAATATATTTTGCATTTTCATTTTGATAATCTGGTAACCAAAATTCATAGTAGCCATAAATTGTTCTGAATCGTAGGAGAATATAGAATAAACAGTTAATTTTTTGTCGTCTACCTAAAAAAAAAAAATAAAATTCTTAAGATTTTAATTTTTTCGTTACTTTTTTCTTTATTTTCATTTTGAAAATTTATAAAAAGATAAGAATTCCGGTCAGAATATACTTGTATGTGCGCTTATTGAAAATAGTATCACAAAGTATATATAAATAACTGATGAAAGTCAAAAGAAAGCAAAAAGAAAAAAAGGAATTTATGACGAACAATACAGTATCTTTTAGTAGTTGTAAAAAATATTTGTTAAAAATTTTTATTTTTATTTTTATATAAAAAAAACAAAAATAAATCCTTGCCGTAAAAACTATAACAGGATATTTAATAAACTGCTGTAACAGCAACAGTAATAATAACCGTACTATATCAATGTCAATATATACAAAAAGTAAATATCTTTGTTTGGGTTTCTATATAATGTTTTTAATATAACTTCCTTTTTCTTTTCCTAGTCGTTGTCAAAGTTTTCTTTTATTTACAAAATTTTTAGTTTTTTTTTTTTTTTTGTCATCAAAGTTACTGTTAAAATTTGAAATTTTAAAATATACGAGTATAAAGTAGATACCATATTTTTTTAACTGATTGAGTCTTAAATTATTGGAATTATTTTTTGTAAGTTCGGTACTGGTTCAAATTTCTTAATTTAACTATTATATTTTCTGAACTCTTCTTTAAATTCATGAGTGTCCTACAAAACCTATCGAAGGGACTTGGGGTATTATTTTTATACCCTACACATTAAGTATAGGGTATATTAACTTTGGTATGGTGTTTGTAACCACCAAAAGGAAGCGAGTTAGGTATAGACATGTACATATATTCTGAATCAGGATCACCTCCTGAGTCGATTTAGCGATGTCCGTCCGTCCGTACGCACGATAACTCAAAAAATAATGATGCTATATCTTGATGAAATTTATACTGTAGGTTAACAATAACTAAGGTAAGGCGGGGATTGTAAATTGGACTATGCGCCAAATCGGACTATGCGTTCGGGTACCTCCCATACAACTCCCAAAACCGAATACGCATATCTTCGAAATTAATAAAGATAGAAACTTAAAATTTTGTATGAGGCTGTGTTTTCCTGAATCTTTGATATCCCTAAAATTTGAGATGAATTGGAGTGGTTGTTCGGGTAGCTCCCATACAACTCTCAAAACCGAACAAGCATATCTTCGAAATTAATAAAGATAGGAACTTCAAATTTGATACGAGGGTGCTGTTTCCTAAATCCCTAATTTGCCTAAAATTTGAGATGAATTGGAGTGATCGTTCGGGTACCTCCCATACAACTCCCAAAACCGAACAAGCATATCTTCGAAATTAATAAAAATAGAAGCTTCAAATTTGATACCGGGGTGTTGTTTCCTGAATCCCTGATTTGCCGAAAATTTCAGATGAATTGGAATGGTTGTTCGGTTACCTCCCACACAACTCCCAAGACCGAACAAGCATATCTTCGCAATTAATAAATATAAAAACTTGAAATTTGATATAAGAGTATTCTACCCTGTTCTGATGATGTCTCAAAAAATTTGGGATGAATTGAGGTGGTGTTCCGGGTGCCTTCACACATTTCCCAAGACCTTACAAGCATATCTTCGAATTTAATAAAGATAGAAACCTGAAATTTTGTACAAAGGTTGTAAAAGCATTTATTTTTTTTAGCTTATATTAAATACCTAACTAAAATACCTTATGGATTTTTAATTTAATTTGAATTTTTTAGGTGTAGGGTATAAATAAGTCGGTTGCATCGACTTACTGTTACTTTTACTCGTTTTTACTGATATTTGATACCAAAAAAAAAATTTAATAAAAAGATAACTCCAAAAAAATTTTTTTTAAAAAAAAACTAAGTGAAATTCTAGGAAATTCTTTTTTAACATGTCTTTTTGCCTGAAAATAATTTTAAATCCTGTTTGCTATATAAGAAACATCAAATTTCTAACATATATATATAATATATATGTACTTGTATAGTTCTAAATAACTTGAATGAGTTTGTTTGTTTGTTTTTATGTTGAGATAGGTAAGTTACAGTTTTTTTTTTAGAAAAATGGGGGATTCCCTTTCTTAAAAAGACAATACTTACATCTTTGGTTTTTTTTTTTTTTGTTGTTTTTCTCTGTTTCTCCTTCATTTCTTATAACGAAAAAGTTTATTTTAAATTCCAGAGACGAATTTTTCGTGTATATAGGAATGAAATGACATGACAGATTTATCTTTAAGGTTTACAAAAAAAAAAACAAAAGAAAGTGATGGAAATGTGAAGGATAATAAATATAATATTTTTTTTTAAACAGTTTTCTGTTTTAAATTTTTTATGAAATTTTTTTGAAATTTCATGTGTCTAGAGTAAATGAAGTAAAAAATTTAATTATTTAATAAATTTTTGATAAAAAATACTTTTAAGATTTTTGTAAAAAAAATTAATTGGTTAAAAATTTGTCAGTTTTCGTAAAGTACCTAATGCCATATATTTGAAATTATCTATTTGACCTTGAAATTTTATGAAATGGATTTTAATGTTTGATGTTAAATGTTTGAACTTTGAATAATTGAATAAATGGATTTTATTTTTTATTTTTAAAAAAGAGTTTGAAGTGATTTTAATTTTTTCAAATCAGAGATCATTGAAATTAAATGAGTTGTAAAAGATTAGATTAAAATTATATTTTGATAAATCTTAAGTTACGGTTAAGGTTGCATTCTTTTGTTTCGTAATTTCATTGTACATTTAGGTTAGGTTAGATTAAGGTGGCTGCCAAAAAGACACACTTAGACCGTTTTTGGTTCATTGAGATATTGTACATTTAGATATGTTAAAATTTTAGTTTATTTTATATTTGTCCTAAATTATTAAGATCAGATATTTAAAATTCACTATTCAGTGCTTCAAAGTTAAAGGTTAGATTGAGATTAATTGTGTAACTAACCTTGGATCGAAAATAGAGTAAAATTCTCACATTTAGGATGGCACTCCATAAACTTCATTTAATTACCTCGCCAAATTTAAAAATCGCACCTTGGGCCTAATATACGACTCTGTTGTTCAAAACCTTTTACTTCTGTCAATACTTGTTGAAATAATGTAACATTATCCCTTTTTTGAAAGATATTTTGGTTGGAAAGACACTTGTTCTATTGAATTAAAATCAATAATCTAAAATACAAAAAATTTCATTGTAACAAAATGTGGAAATTCCTAGGTGGTTTAAAACTGGTTATATGGGAACTTATTTGTTGTGAAAATTGCTAAAATGTAGAACATCCTTCTATTAAATCTGTTTTCCTTTAACGGTAATGTTTCATTTTACAATTTACAATTATTCAAGAGAAACCTTTTCAAGTGCTTTCCAATTTACCTTCAAAAATCCACCTATTATTCTATTTCCTCCCTTACTTGCACTTCCATTTTAGTGAAATCAACACTAATGCTGCACAAAAGAATCCTGTCCTAGAGTTTAGTTGTCATCAAAAAAAAAATCTTCTTTTTTGGATTTTTAAATGAACTTATTGAACTCAAATTCTCCACTGGTTTGATAAAATTGGTTTTTTTTCTTCCTTTTATATAGTATAGGTACCTTTTAAATTATAAATAAACTCAAATAATTTTCTTGCGTTATTTAGAATTGTTGCTGATTTTGTTATAAATAAATAAAAAAGGTTCGGAAGGATAAAGAAATAGTACAAAAATGTCTGTAATTTGAAATTATATGTTTTCTATTGTTAAAAAGGTAAATTCCAATTTAATGGACGAAATGTAAACAAATTCGTTTATTTACCCATTTAAAAAAAAAAAAAACAAAAACACAATATGGTCCTTTTTTCGTTTGAATAATTTAATTTATATTTTAAATATTTGTAAAGATTTTCTTCTTATCCAATAAATTTTATTGCTATTTGTTTTGGAAATTATTCTTTTCTACAATTTTTGTTATTCTAAATGGAATGTTAAAATATTCCTAGGTTTAAGATAAAAAAAAAAAGTGTCACAAGGTTAATTTAAAAATCATGAAAAATACATAATATAGAATTAAGATTTAACAAGAAAGTAAAGGAAAATTGGGCTAATATTAAATTGGATTAAATTAAAGTTTTTATTAGAGTTTATTATAAACTACGAACCAAAAGAAAACATTAGTTTTATTTTATTTTGAAAAAAGATTAGTTAATCTGAAAATTACTGGTAGCAGAAGATGTTTAACTTTTAAAAAAGAATGATAACCTTTGGGTTAATTAAATCATATACTAACGTTAAGAAAATTACGTTTAATTACGTTTTAAAATAACGTTTTAATTAAATCATATACTAACTTTAAGAAAATTACAAATATATGATGATCCGTTTATTAGCTGCATCTGTTACAGAAAGTAATTTCTGCGAATGTTCTTTGATCATTTATTTTATCAAATAGAGGCCGCGTCTTATGGAAACTATTCTTATAGTTAAAAATAATATTCACAGTAGCATTAATAATAAAATTGGACTAAATCAATCTCTCCTTGAAATATAGGATTTTCTAATTTGAGTGATATGATTTCTAAGTGATGTTTCAGCCATTTGTAGTATGTCATGATCTGTCTTTTTTTTGCATTGTATTCAGTAATGTTTACAGTTTCATCATGGACCACCGTAAACGAAGTGAATTTGCTGATTTCGTCTTGGAACAACTTGAAAACGATAACGATTTTTTTTAAGAAAATCATCTTCTCCGATGAGGCTCACTTTTATCTGAGTGGTGCGGTAAATAAAAAAAACTGTCGATTCTGGTGCGAAGAAAATCCACAAATTATTCATGAACAACCATTACATTCACTTAAATTGACAGTTTGGTGTGGTTTTTGGTCTGGTGGAATCATCGGTTTGTACTTCTTTCAAAATGAAGCTGGTAACACCGTTACTGTCAATGGAGAGCTATATAGATCGTAGATTAAAGGTCATACTGAATAAATCGTGTATAAATAACGATATAGAAATGTCGAGGGTAACAACTTTTGTTTCCTCCAAATAGAGAAAGCTTATATATATTACAATAACAGACAAAATTAAATAAAAATTATAATGTCTTAAATAAAACCATAAATTTTTAATCAATTTCACACCAATATTCAAAGTTTTATCTTTTCAACGAAATTTCTGAAAACGGAAGGAACTCCTGAAGGGTATTGCTTCCGTTGAAAAAAAGCTTGTTGATCTTAAAGAAAAAAGTGTACTTTAATATGGGCAAAACTTAAAGAGGTTAAAGTGACTGAACTACAACTGTCTTAAATTTCTAAGAAAAAAAATGTTAATAATAAAATATGTTTTACTGTAGATATACAATATAAATCACATTTAATTCGATTAAGAAAATTGGTAAATAATTTAATTGGATTGGAAAGTTAATTTTTGACACAGAAAAAATCATAAAGAAAACCAAAAAAAAAAACAATTTTTTAAAATTATTGTTAAAAAATGCGAAAAAAAAACCAATTTATATTTAATTAACTTTAAAAAATATAAAACCTATTAATATTTTAAAATTCCATAATAAAACATTTTTTAAAATCAATTCTACTGATGTAAGTATTCATTATTATTATAATCACTTTTTACACTCATACGAACATAAAGTAGTTCAAGGGTATAATTAATTTGTTAATATATTCTGTTTATTTCTCTGAATCGAATTCTGAGTCAATTTAGCTATCATGCACTTCCGTTCTTCTATATGATTTTTCCCACACTATAACACAAAAAATAATGGAGCTAGGATTTTGAAATTTTTACCATTTTATTTTTATAACTAGTTTTGTTATTGAAATTGAACAAGTTCGACTGAATCCGTTACAAGTAGCACTAATAATTAATCTAGACTTCTATTTATAGAAGAATATTGGCTGTCTGTTGAGTGCTTAGAAGTTAAATTTTATGTCAAAGACTTTTGCAAAATTTGATATGGAACAGATTTGAGAGGGTGCGAAATTTATATATTCATATTTTGTTAGGTATTTAAGAAACTAGGAATTTGAAATTTTATAAAAGACGATGTAAATTTATTTTCAAGAATTTAATTGATTTGACGCAATTGGGTCGAGTAGGTGTCGTACACGTCTGAAATTTACATAAATATGTCTCCATATTTAAATTAAGTTTGATATCTTAAATTTTTTAAAAGATAATTAAATTTTATGGAACTAACATATATTATGGCTCTTGATAGTATCCTAGAGTTGGCATAGTCTTACACTGTTGCTCTTTTTTTTTTTTCGTTGATAATAACATAAACATATCAACTCTTGATATTACCATAATTTAAATGATTTTTAAATAAATATTTTTCTAACATAATACAAAAATATTTTTATTTGCATTTGTTTGGTCTTCATTCTCCAAATCCTATTATTTGTTTAAAGTTTCATTACAAACAAGATTTTTTTTTATACCCGTACGATAGGATCGGGTATAATAAAATTACTCCTCCGTTTGTAACACCTCGAAATAAGCGAGCTAGATATACCTTCAAAGGTATGGATCGGATCAGAAAAAAATTCTAAGACTTTTAAGCCGTCCGTCCGTCCGTCCGTCAGCACGCTAACTCAAAAACTAAGAAAGCTAGAATCTTGAAATTTACACAAAATATTTTGGGAGTAATTTGTAGGTTCCCTATTTTTCTTGGTTGAGTTTGGACCAAGCCTTAGGGTAGCTCTCGAACACCTAACTTGTAGATCCCCACATTTTTTTTGCAATAGAGCTATGAAATTTTAATTACTGATAGATCTCACAAAAATATTAATTTTATTTTTAATAACTTTTTTTTGTAGCCCCACCTGTTACGGAGCTACAGCTCCCCAAAAGTTCAAAAAAGCTCTATATTTAAATTGTTATAGCATAAGTTGTATAAGGTATATCTTCATTTTGAAAACGCCAAACGATTACTACTTTTATTAGCTTTAAAAGTATAAACGGTTTAAGTTGGAAACTTGAAATTTTGACAAAAGTTAGATCTTTGAAAATAAGTATGAGTCATTTCACATTTTTTTTGTATCACCCTCCGTTTAGGAGCTGTAAGGAGTCAAAAACTGAAAATTTCCTATTTTTAAACACCTGTAACTTGAACACCTGTTAGAATTTTTTTGAAGTAATACACAAAAATTAAAGCTTCAACATCATACTCTTATTTCTGTTAACAACTTTTTTTAATAATATAGGGTTACCCTAATAATATTAGGGTTAATTGACGAAAGTGTTACTTGATTTTTTCAAATTTTCTAACAAATTTCTTCAACAAATTTTTTGCATTTGTTTTATTCGATAATTTGAAATTGTTGAGGATACAATGCGTAGTATAAAAAAATGTAAATAAATAAACAACATAACAGTTGCTTGAAGAATTTTTATTTATATGATATTGATATATATACATACTTATATAATATCATGTTTATTTACATATCGTATATGTCACTAGTGAATGAATGATAAGAGTATAGATGTATATTATATAGCGCCGTATTTACTTACATATATGTATTTTATTGTACTTATAAGAAATTATTCTGTCAATGGAATATTTAAATATAATATAATATAATATAATATTTAAAATTATATTTATTATTTTGTACTAAGTAAATTTAATATACATTTACCGCTTAGTATTAAATGTTACTATAGAATATTTGAAAAAGTTTTGGATTGATAATCGTTATGTGGAAGGTTAAAATCTGCTTTTGAAGAATGTATAAACATATAGTTTGAATATATGTACAACCCATAATTCTAGAAATTATAAAATTCACCCAAATTATTTTAAAATACTAAAATATTAAAAAAAAAATATTGTAAGCAGAGTGACAGGCTGTGAACATACTAACGGTTCGTACGGGTATCTAAGAGTTGACAAAGGCAACTGTATTCTTCCTCGTTTTTTTTAATTTAACTTTATAGAAAAAAAAAAAATCAATTCATGATATTCAAAATTGAAAAGAATTCAACTTTGGACAGCAGACCTTCAATTTTTATATTATTTCTAATGAATATTTTTATATTTCTATAATAAATATAAAAAAAAAAGTTTCTAAAACCAATATATGTGTAAGTTAATGAAATAAAGGACAAGTTATATCAAGGATTTTTTTTCTATTTCATATTTAAATTTCACCTTTCCCCATACCTAAAAATTAAATATTGAATCCATATATTATGTACGAATATATACAAAATATAACATTGAAAATTATGTCAAGGATTGTTTAAATAAAACTTTGTAAAAATATTTGTTAAGAAAATATAAATATATTTTGTAATGATTGATTTATATTTTCAAGTTTATCTTAAGAAATGGTGGGGCAAGAAAAAAAAAAAAATTAAAAAGTTTTATTTAGTTTAAATAATAAATTTTGCACTTATCCTACTTTTACTTTTCTTCTTCTTCTGAAAAATATAAGACAATTAAACTCAGTATTAAAGTAAAAAATTTTCTAAATATCTCAAGGTTATTTTAACATCATAATATGATATTTCAATCTTTAAATATTTATACCAGTATAAATCTGTATGATTTACGACTTCTTAACTTCTTTAACTTGTATAATAATTGAGTAATTAAATATAAAATATTCTATTAATATATTCAATTTTTTTAGTAACCATGTCTATATATATCTCATCTAAATTATCCTTTGAAAATCACTATTTTACATAAATTTATAAAGTTTCCCCTATAAACGTGGTTTAAGATAAATAATTAGATAAATAAAATAAAAACTTCAAGATTTGTTAATTTCTTAAAAAGAAACAATTTTATTTTGTAACTATAATTAAAAAACAAAAAAAGAAAAAAACTTCAATGTTAACTTCTTTATGGAATTTTATAAAGAATTTTACATTGTCGTAAAAAAGGATATAAAAAATTATTTTGTTTCAAAGAAAATAATCTAAAAATAATATATTAGGTATGTTTTCTTCAGTAGCGTACCATCTATGAATATGGAATTAATTGAGTGCTTTCCAAAAAATTATCGAAATTAATTCTTTTTCTTTAATGTCAATGGTAAATTTACTATTAGGTTTCTGACACAGTAAAGCAGACAAGTTAGATATAAAACAAGGTAGAATGTCAACCAACGGTTTTTAAAAGCGCACATTTCCAAAACACAATACAAACTGTTTAGAATTGTGACTTGCACAAAAATTTGAAAATTTCATATAAGAAAAAATGTGAAAATAGGACTTTTCTGGATTTTTGAAGGACTGTAAGTTCGGAACCCTTTATAACTAAGAAAAGCCGTTAACATACGTAAAAACATATTACTTGAGCTTTAATTTTTATGTCTTGCCGAAGAAAAATTTGTACAGGGGCTTAAGTTGCAGGTGCCTAAAAATAGCAAATTTTCAATATTTCAGTCCTAATACCTCTTAAACAGGGAGTGGCGCAAAAAAATTTTCTAAGGAAACTTATACTAATTCTAAAAGTTATTTCTTGCCTCAAAATGTCAAGCCTCTATCTAAAAGCGTGCTGGAGTTATGAAAGTAGAAAAATCATGCAAAATATGGTTTTCACATAACCATAAATTTAAATACTGAATTTTAAAAAATTGTATAATTTTGATATTAATTTACAAAGATAAAAGAAATATCTGTCGTATGACGTTTTCAGATTGAAAAAATCTTAAGCGAAACATAAGATATATACATTTAAAAATAGGGCTTTTTTAAAGTTTGAGGGGCTGTACCTCCGTAATGGATGGGGCTACATGAAAAAGTTGTTCCACAAAATTATTTTTTTTATGAGACCTACTCATGGTTAAAATTTCTTTTCTCTATCTTTAACGGTGTAGAAGTTTTGTAAACAGACGGACAGACGGAAAGAAGAACGGACGGACGGATGGACGGATGGACAGAGTGAAACTAATAAGCACATTTTTTCAAAATTTTTTTGGAAATGTGCGAAAAAGTAAATATTATGTTCTTTCTCAAAAATCTATTTAGTTATGTATGGTCCGGCGAAGATAAGTTAAAAATTCATGGAGATGGAGATATCGCAACCTTTTATACCATTTTATTTTTATAGAAATGTCAATTTTGTTGAATTTGAACAACTTTCACCGGCAGCTTTGAGTAGGTGTCATAAAACTTTTTATTTTATATGAAAACAACTCAGTTTTTAATTAAGTCAGGTATTTAAAGTTTTGTCAAAAGAAATTAAGTTATATACCAATACCACTGCAAAATTTTTTTGATATTGGTAGCTAAAATATATTTATATGATCATATTATAGTAACCATATTATGGTAACAACTTTTCTAAATTTTTCCTCAAAGAGATCGAGTAACTGTCGTACATCTCCGAATTTTACATATAAATAAATAAAAATGTTTAAAGGATGATTAAATTTTATGGGAAGAGCATAATATATTGCCTTTGTGTGGGTATCCTTAGAGTTATCCTAGAGTACAGTCAACTTCCTTCCTTCCTTTATTACAAGATATATATTTTAAGTTCATGCAAGATTCAGATCAAAATAAATTACGATGAAAAAATCGAGACGGAAAGTTATATTTATTCACAATATTGTCGTTGCTGTTGCTTCGATATGATAATGTTGTTATGAGATTCTGTTGTTTGTTCGATACAATACATTACCATTATAGTCATCTTACTGTTAACTTACTTACTTATAATAAAAATTATTGAAAGTTACAAACAAAAGTACCTCCCTACAAAACAAAACATTTCGTCACTAATATCTATATACGTATTCTAATATTTATGGAAATAATTGCTTGTTATTTTCTTTTTACAATTATTGTACTTTTAATACCAGTATGAATATTTTGTATCTTTAATCCTTCAAATGGCTAAATGGATTTCGTATTCTCAAATTAGACATTAAAGAATTAATGGTGAACCCATATGTTTAATATAGAAATGCTAAAATGGTAAGGTATTTTTTGGTCACCAATATTTTATTATAAATTCTGATATATCTAAGAGCAAAATGCAGATAGGATAAAAAAGGGAAAACAAGAAAAAAAAATAAAAAATACTTAATCCAAGTTTTTATGGTATCTTTTGTTATTTTATAATTTACTAATAAATCTTATATGATTTGTATTTTTAGTACATTTCCAAAAAATTTTTGAAAAAATGTGCTTATTAGTTTCACTCTGTCCGTCCGTCCCTCCGTATGTTTTTAAACATCTACACCGTTAAAAATAGAGAAAAAAAATTTTAAGCATGGGTAGAACTTATAAAAAAAAATTTTGTGGAATAACTTTTCCATGTAGCCCCATCCATTACGGAGCTACAGCCACTCAAACCCTATACAAAAAGCCCTATTTTTAAATGCATATATCTTATGTTCTGCTTAAGATTTTTCCAATGTGAAAACGTCATTCGACAGGTATTTTTATTAACTTTGTTAATTAATATCAAAATTATACAATTTCTTAAAATTTTAAATTTACCGTTATGTGAAAACCAAATTTTGTATGATTTTTCTACCTTCATAACTCCGGCACGCTTTTAGATAGGGGCTTGAAATTTTGAGGCAAGAAAGAACTTTTAGAATTAGTATAAGTTTGCTTAGAAATTTTTTTTGGTCCACCCCCTGTTTATGAGCCTCTAACTTAAGCACCTGTACACCTGTAATTTAAGCACCTGTACACATTTTTCCAGTATTTTATTTTTACCTGTGTTAACGGGTTTTAGTTAGTTAGTTTAGTTTAGTTAGTTATATAGGTTTCCGGATTTACAGCCCCTCAAAATTCCAGAAAAGTCTTATTTTCACATTTTTTCTTATATGAAATTTTCAAATTTTTGTGCAAGTCACAATTCTAAACAGTTTGTATTGTGTTTTGGAAATGTGCGCTTTTAAAAACCGTTGGTTTACATTCTACTTTGTTTGTTTATAAAATCAATTTGTTATTACTAAAGTGAACAAAATATTATTTTTGGAATGAAATAAATTGAAGGAGTGGAATTATAAATAAAACTATATTAAAATTTGATATATGTGGGTGTCCTGTTAATTAAATATTTTATTCTGAATGTAAAAAGAAATAAAGCTGTTATATATTAAAAGTAGTTGATGTTCTTCAAAAAGTATGAGTATGTAATAATAATAGTTAGCAAAATTAACGAGAATGAAAAAGGGAACATATATAGTATTTGCTTATTATAATATTTAATATTCTTTTTTGTACCGACAGGCGACCGCATATACAATTATGTATAAGGTAGGTATTGTTTTCATACTAAAAATTTGTACCCGAGATTTTGTTTGCTGTAAAATTTTTTTTAGCATGATGTCCGTCTGTGTATGAGTGTGTGTGTGTGGGTATGTATGTGGGCACGTGTACAGCTTAAACGACTAAGTGGAATTTTTTGCAATTTCATATTTAAGGTTTTGCCGTATATAGCGCAGATTGATAAGCTTTTGGAGCAAATCGAACAACCGAAGTGGTAGTTTACTAGTGTAGTTTTTAAGTTTTTTACGAATATTTCGTAACAGAAGCATTATTTGTAATCCATATAAGTAACTTAATAATGATATTTTTAATAATTTTAGCACTTACATAATAATAAATTAAACGATGGTATTTTAAAATTCCATTGAATTGAACTTCTTTGACGTTATCTTTTATCTTTTCTTATTCCATCATTACTCCTAAACCTTTCTGTTACGCAAACCACAACGGGTTTATCGTATTTTTTTTTTGCTATTGAGAGAGGGGGAGCGTTAAGTTAGACAAACAACAACGAGTTAATGGTATTTTTTTTTCTTCTATTGAGAGATGGGGGAGGGTTAAACGATTAAATGTTTAGTATTTAAGGAATTTTGTATTTCTTGCCTTTTCTTTTGAAAATTACAACTTTCTTTAGAAAAAAAAAGTAAATAAGAAACAAAAATAAAATTATTAATATTATAGTCAAAGAAACATGTTAAAACTAAAGCCATGTTAAAACGAATATTTCTATTACTTTTGTAGTGTAATGCGATAAACGTTTTCAGGTTTTAAATTTTCAAACTATAGATAGAATGAAAAAAAGACAGTTTTTGTCGGAAAAACACTTTTTTTAGAATTTTTCCAATGAAAAAGAAAAAAAACAGTTATCTCAAAATTTAAAGTTTGTTTATTATGCAATTGTTTTATTATGTGAAAGGTTTATTTAAAATTTGTTGTGCCAATCATTTTCTCTTCTAATTTAATCCACTCCAACTAATTTACTTCCTTTTGAATTTTGTTTCTTTCCGACAAAAAGTTTCTAATTTTTATTGTATATTTAAATCTGTCGGTTGAACTTTTCCACTTTCAATAGAAAATCTGGCAACCATTTAAATAAATGGTAAAGATTTCAGAATCCTAACTGCATTTTTTTTTGAGTTATTGTCGAAGGATGGTCGGACGACCGGACGGATAGACTAAATCAATTCAGAATTGATACTAAGCTAAAATATGTAATAAAATATTATATAATAGAATTGGTTTGAGAATTTGCACAAAAACAACATGTAGCTGAAAATGATTTTAAAAAATATGAAATTGAAAATATTTAAAAATGGCAAGCAAAAGTAAAGGTATTTATTAATAAGTATGATGGGAAATTTTAACAGAAAACAAAAACGTGTGCTGTTTCTAGATGAGAGTTTCATATACATATATAACAGTAGTGTAACCAGTTTATATTAAAACGTAATTCAAGATGATTAGATAAACCAACATACGGAAGTAAATCTTTTTATTTTCTCTCACGTCATCAATATTATATTTGCATTAATGGTAAAAGATGTACAGAATTCATATGAAATTGCAATATTAACTTTCCATTACTTTATAAAATAAACAAAAAAGTAATGGATTTTATTTTTTTCCCAGTTTTATAATTATTTTGCAAATTTCTTAAATAGAAAAGTGGAGGCTTTAAGTAAAATCCAAAACGATATTGGTTTATTTTTAATTTTGTTTTGCTCCTAATGTCCTGAAACATCTTTTTGATCGATGAATCACATGCTGTATACGAATATAAAATTATGATTTTATATTCTTACTTCGTTTTTTTTTACTTAATTGACTAGTACCTATCTAACTAAAGTGAATTTATTTATAAAGAGATATAATGTTATTACTGGCAGATGTTGCATCAAAACCATGTTTTAAAAATATAAGTGTTATTTAGTACCTAATTTAGATTCGAATTGATAATAATTTTTCTAAAAATTAATTTATGTATATTTAATATTTATTTTATTACTATAATTAAAAAAAAGCTAACAGAGCTAACTGTTACCTTTACCTACGTCAGTCCAAATCTTAAATATTCAAGTCAATTTTAATTTTGGTATCGTGATGTAGATATTTCCTGCATTGAATCGGTTCAAAATTATTGTTCGCCATACGTAATAAATTTTCTTTTATTATACCCTACACTTAAAGTATAGGGTATATTAACTTTGATATGGTGTTTGTAACCACCAAAAAGAAGCGAGTTAGATATTGACATGTATATATATTCTGAATCAGGATCACCTCCTGAGTCGATTTAGCGATATCGGTCCGTCCGTTCTTTCGCACGATAACTCAAAAACTAGTGAGGCTATCTTGATGAAATTTATATAGTAGGTTACTAATTCCAAAAGGAAGGCTAAGGTCGAATCTGGACAAAATTGGTCCATGGGTTCGGGTACCTCCCATACAACATCCAAAACCGAACAAGCATATATTCGAAATTAATAAAGATATAAACTTCAAATTTTGTACTAGGGTGTTGTTTTCTGAATTCCTGATATTCCTGAAATTTGAGATGAATTGGAGTGGTTGTTCGGATACCTCCCACACAACTTCCAAAACCGAACAAGCATATATTCGAAATTAATAAAGATAGAAACTTCAAATTGTGTACTAGGGTGTTGTTTCCTGAATCCCTGATTTGTCCAAAATTTGAGATGAATTGGAGAAGTTGTTCCTTCCACATAATTGCCAAAAGCGAAAAAGCATATCTTCGAAATTAATAAAGATAGAAATCTGAAATTTTGTACAAAAGTTGTAAAAGCCTTTATTTTTTTCGCTTAGCTTATATTAATTTATTCCACTCAGTAAAGGTAGAGGTATTATATTAATAAATATTTCCAAATTTTTTTTAATTATTCATTCACATACCTATCAGCTGTAAAAATAATTTTTTTTTTTTTTTAATATTTAAACTTTATTTATCCTTTTATGTGTCTTAAAATTATCTTAAGCTAGAAAAATTTAACAAAAACGGTTTTGATTATCTTACAGTTAACATTTAAACTAGTATTTTAATTTTTATGTTAATTTGAATTAATATTTTATTTTTATTTTAAGCATTGGCTTAAATTATAAACTTAATACTATTCTTATGAATATTGGAAAAGTTAGGCATCATTAAACCAATAATAATTCTTTTTTTTTTTTATAAAACTTAGCCTAATTTGTTCTAACTTAAATAACCTAACCTAATTAAAAACAATTTGTATACAATACTTAAGGTTTTATTTATTATTTTTTGTTTTATTTAAGCTATTTTTACGAGTTTTCCAACCACCAATAATCTGTTTTTAATAATTTATCTTTGTCTGGGATAGACATATCGTATTTCAAATTCTCTCCATTAATATCGTCCGGGTTATATTCTATGATTTTGCATGTAGCCTGTCTATTATAGTGATATAATAGAGGGATGTGATTATGGTCTTGAATATAGCCATTTTTGTCCAAAAAGATAAAATGCTCAGGGGTTATAAAGCCTGTGAACAAGGTCTTTCTGATGTACTCCGTATTGTGGTAGAATATATGAGATATTAAACCATTTTCCGGAGTATTTTGTGCTCTATCATAATGATTTCTAATCACTTTTATTATAAAATTGTCTATTCTTAGAATTTTTGCTTCCTTGTACAAGTATTTATTAGTACAAGTATTTAGAGTAAAAATACTTGTAGTCGGACTCGGCCTTTCTGTTTATGTTAGTACAAACTGTTATATACTTTCTTTCAAATTTTCGTAATGTTTCCATTAAGCTTGCGCTAATGTTGTACCATATTGGTAACACATTATTTTAACTCTTTTGCAAATATTTTTACTGTAAAATAGTTTTTTAGCCGCCATAAATGCTTTGTTACCTTTTGATATACTGTATTTAACTTAATCGATATAATTTACTTTTTATGTAATTGGACTCCTAGATATTTAACTACTTTTTTATTGCTCAAAGCAATGTTATCTGGAGATTTTATCTCAAATTCTTTCCATTTTTTTCTTATGTTTGCATTTGTTTTATCGACTGTATTTCGAAACAAAATAGTTTCACACTTGTTATAATTTATTTTCATAAGCCGCACTTGACAATAATCTCTGACGATTTTAAATAAATATTGTACTGAGTTTTTAATAGAATCTACAGTGTTATCGGCATAGTATTTAGTAATGTCATCCGCAAAAGCTAATGCGTACCTACCTTTAACACGACCTAACAAATGTTATAAATCGGCTAAATAAATTGAAAAAAGTATAGGAGCATTGACCGTACCTTGTAGTAAGCCGTTGTTAGTTGAAACATTTTTTTCATGTTTTTTATTTTTATTTTGAATATAAAACTTATTATTAACGAGGAAGAATACAGTTGACTTTGTCAACTCTTAGATACCCGTACGAACCGTTAGTATGTTCACAGCCACTCTACTTACAATATTATTTTTTTAATATTTTAGTATTTTAAAATAATTTGGGTGAATTTTATAATTTCTAGAACTATGGGTTGTACATATATTCAAACTATATGTTTATATGTACATTCTTCAAAAGCAGATTCTAACCTTCCACATAACGATTATCAATCCAAAACTTTTTCAAATATTCTATAGTACCATTTAATACTAAGCGGTAAATGTATATTAAATTTACTAAGTACAAAACAGTAAATATAATTTTAAATATTATATTATATTATATTTAAATATTCCATTGACAGAATAATTTCTTATAAGTACAATAAAATACATATGTGTATGTAAATACGGCGCTATATAATATACATCTATACTCTTATCATTCATTCACTAGTGACATATACGATATGTAAATAAACATTATATTATATAAGTATGTATGTATATATATATAAATAAAAATTCTTCAAGCAACCGTTATGTTGTATATTTATTTACATTTTTATGTACTGCGCATTATATCCTCAACAATTTCAAATTATCGAGTAAAACAAAATGGAAAAAATTCGTTTTAAAGAAATTTGTTAGAAAATTTGAAAAAATCAAGTAACACTTTCATGAATTATAAAGTAACCCTATATTATTAAAAAAATTTGTTAACAGAAATAAAAATATAATGTTGGAGCTTTAATTTTTGTGTATTACTTCAAAAAAATTTTAACAGGTGTTCAAGTTACAGGTGTTTAAAAATAGGAAATTTTCAGTTTTTGACCCCTTACAGCTCCTAAACGGGGGGTGATACAAAAAAAATTTCTGAAATGACTCATACTAATTTTCAAAGATCTAACTTCTGTCAAAATTTCAAGTTTCCAACTTTAACCGTTTAGAAGATGGAAGGGTTAAAGAATTTTGCAAAATTTGAGTTTCGCATAACGGTAAATTAAGACACTGTATGCCAAAAATATATATTTATTGTATATATACTTTTAAAGCTAATGAAAGTAGTAATCGTTTGGCGTTTTCAAAATGAAGATATATCTTATACAACTTGTGCTATAACAATTTAAATATAGAGCTTTTTTGAACCTTTGGGGAGCTGTAGCTCCGTAACGGGTGGGGCTACAAAAAAAAGTTATTAAAAATAAAATTAATATTTTTGTGAGATCTATCAGTAGTTAAAATTTCATAGCTCTATTGCAAAAAAAATGTGGAGATCTAAAAGTTAGGTGTTTGAGAGCTACCCTAAGGCTTGCTCCAAACTCAACCAAAAAAAATAGGGAACCTACAAATTACTCCCAAAATATTTTGTGTAAATTTCAAGATTCTAGCTTTCTTAGTTTTTGAGTTAGCGTGCTGACGGACGGACGGACGGTGGGACGGACGGACTGACATGGCTCAAAAGTCTTAGAATTTTTTTCTGATCCGATCCATACCTTTGAAGGTATATCTAGCTCGCTTATTTCGAGGTGTTACAAACGGAGGAGTAATTTTATTATACCCGATCCTATCGTACGGGTATAAAAATCATATAAATCATTATTAGAGATATTAAGTTGTTAGGAACTTTCAATTTTAAGAATTTAAAAATTAGACCATCTAACCAAACCGTGTTAAAGACTTTTCCATGTCTATCAGACAATCTCCAACCCCAAAGTTTTTGTTTATGAACTAACAGATATCTGATGATAATTTTGTGATAGCGTGCATTGCTCCATGTTTATGCCTAAATCCAAATTGGTTTTCTGGTATAATTTGTTTGGTAATTGAAAACTCTGTTAATTTATCATTAATGAGTGTTTCAAACACCTTACTTACGTTTGGTATTAAACTAATCGATCTATAATTACTCGGTCGGATTAGTTGGGTCTTTACCAGGTTTTTTTTAGCAAAATAATTTTCGATATATTCCATGCTTGGGGGAAATACGAGTGATTAATTGCATTATTAAATATAATAACATATTTAGAAATTATTAATGAACTTAAATTTTTTAAAACAATGTTTGGAATTTTGTCAATACCATAAGAAACTTTATTTTTCAAGTTTTGCTGTAAAAATAATTATAGTACTTAATAATTTGTGATACCATGTAATAATGTATTTCATTTTCTGATAATTAAATCCTATAAGTATGCAATTAAAGATTATTATAAATAAGTGTGGCTTTTTCTTTTTCATGTGTTGTTATTGTTAAGAGTTTTGGTTAGTTTATATACACTAATGTAAAAGTTTTAGTGTCCCGTAAAAGGACGCTATATATTCCTTAAAGTTTTCTATCTCCCAGAATAAATAACTATTATGAGCAGTCCATATAGTAATTACATGATTTTTTTTGATTTCATTTTCGTATTTGAACGTAGAAGAAAAATTTTACCCTTTTGGTTTCTTTTATATCAATTTACTCCTTTCAAAAATAATTTTTTCTTTCGAGTAAAAAATTCTATTATTTTATGAAAGAATCATAAATGATTTAAGATTGCTGTTCAAAATTACTATGCTAAAATCATACACAAAATTATAAAACTTATAATACTTAAAAAATAAAACATACATTTACAACATGGAACATACCCACATACCCATACCCAAAATAATTAAAAATGCGAGTGATATATTTTTTTGTCCAATCATTTTAAATTTTTTATTTCATATTTTTTTTTTAGATAAAAATGTAAAAATTGTTGCAATATTTTTTATTGCTTTTTGTCCTTAAAATATCATGACCGTGACCGAACAAAATTTCGATTTTAGTTTTTATTTTTTATTCATAGTTAATTTAGTTTTTATGTGATGTAGGCTTTCGTCCTTGAAGTTTTTAAAGATATTACAATATTATTTTTATTATGTATATATGTATAACAGAGATATGTATTAATGTGTAATAAACGTATACCTATAAATATAGATAATGGGAACTGTATATTGCTGTGTGAATTTATAAAATGAATAAATGAGTACATATGATTTCAATCTGAAAAAAAAAAAAAAAAATGATGCATGGATGCATTATGATTGCTCTGATTATAAAGTTCCCTCAGTACAAATTAATTTATAGTAGTCTCTTGAGGTATTTATTATGTGTACATAGGTACATAGTACATATTATGTATATATAGGTACATAGGTATTTTTTTTTAAATGAACGGTAGTAATTATTTAAATGATAGTTAAAAAACAAAACAATCGCGTTTTAAAATAAATGAATCTCGTTGTTGTTTTTTTTTTGCGGTTTCACTAGTGTTACTTTTAATTGCGTTTTTTTTATATTTGAATTTTTTGTTTTTGATGGGGTAGTACTTAATATAAAATTTTTTATCAATGTTTTATTTTTGAATTGAGTTAATTAGTGAGTAAATAGTTGATAAAATATAAATTTGCTTTAATAAGTTTTAGTTAAATTTTTTTTGATTTTGTTATAACATCACGCGTTATTCCAAAAAATAAATTTTTTCTTAATTATGATTCTACAATTTTTACCATTTGTATATGAAATAACAAGCAAAAAATCTAGCAAGATCGAGCGGCGGGTTCGAGTATAACTACTATACAGCTAGAAGCGATACAAAATTTTAACATTTTTAATCTAACATTTTAGAATCTCCCTTTTCAAAAAAGGCGTTTTTTAAAATTTGGCTTTTTTAAAATCGCGTTAGTTTTTTTGTAACAGATCGGATAGATTTTTTCTGAAAAGAAGTTAAGTTGTCTGTCAACAACTTCTGCAAAATTGTATTGGTTTCGAGCAGCAGCTTTAGGTAACTGCTTTACAATTTCACTTATTTTGTAATTTGAAAATAACTCCAGTGTTTGAAATTGCGAATGAGCTGAATATACTTAATTAAGCCAGATACTTTAAATTTTGTAAAAGATGATTACATTTTATGGTAACATCATGACTATTTTTCTTATGAATAGACTGTACACTATTCACTCTTTCTCGTTCCGTTTTTGAATATACATTTTATTTTTATGTCCATTATTTGATTATCACAATTTTCAATACCTCAGAACGCATAAATGCTGTACTTAGATAATTTTTAGTGTACTCCTCATTTTAATATCAGAGATACAGGCTACATTTTGTATTTCTTTAATTTTTTTATTTTGCTCAATGTTTGTTGGTATATATTTATATATTTATTTATAATATTAATATTACAAAAAAAAAAAAAAATGTAGGGCACTTTCTTGAATCAGATATAGGCCGAATACTTTTGGATAAAATGTGGGAATAATATTAATAATTAATAACGTACTACGATTATCTAAACTATTTTGGGTTAATCACTAAGATAAAATTTTAATAAAAATTAAGATTATATTTAAGAACGAATCTTGCAATAATTTATACCCATTTTCTTTGTAAAAGAAGAAATAGAATTAGGTTCCTTTTTAATCTCTTAGTTATTTAAGGTATCAGATGAATATTGTTTGTCTAATATCTATGCATGAATTTGAAGCCTTGTATTTTGTAAGAGGTATTTTTTTATGAACTTCTAATTTATTACTCATATTTTTCTTTTCAAATTTTAAAGAAAAATTGCAAGACAGAAAGGGTTTTTGTTTAAAAAATTGAAATTTAATTTGAAGTTCAGTTTTATAGATTCGACCAAATGTGTGCTTTTCTTTGTTATTATCTTTCTTGTAGATAGAACTACATGACTTTCTTTATTTATTGCTCTTTATATTCTTTTAAAGTCTTTTTATAATTTTTTATCTAATTTACAATTAGAAGTGAAAAGTTTCTTCTCATACATCATTGATTTAATCTGTAACATGTTTACCTTGTGGAAAAATTATTGTTTAATTATTTGTGCCTGGAATACATTTAAAAAAAAAAAGTACAATGCATTATTTATAATACAAAAATTTTTTATTCATAAATATTTTTGTAAATACATAATCATTTTATTTTGCACTTAACAAATAATTTGATTTTATTTTATTTCAAAATGTATATCTCCTGTAGTTTGTTTTTATATTCGAAATTACACCAAATTTTACAATCAAAATTTTAATTGCATAAACGGGAAAACAAATAAAATAAAAAACATAAATACTTTAAATAATTAAATTTATAGCATATCTATAATACATATTTTGCTTGTAGTTCACATTTTTGTTATTTTTATTACATATTTTATAGATAATTTCGAATTTCTATAATTAAATATTATAAATATTTTAATTTTTAACCTTTATAACAACATCGCAATAAATGAAATTTTATTATACGCAACACCTAAAGTATAGGGTATATTAACTTTGTTATGGTTTTTGTAACCACCGAACGGAAGCAAGTTGGTTATGGATATCCATATATATTCTTAACCAGTATCACCTGCTGAGTAGATTTAACGATATCCGTCCGTCCGTCGGTCTGTCTGTCTGTTCGTTCGCACAATAACGGGTTCAAATACTAATATCGCTATCTTGATGAAATTTATATTGTAGGTTACTAATTACAAAAGAAAGGGAGTTGGGAGAATTAATCCATGGGTTTGGATTTTGGAAGCTTCTGTACTAGCCAACGACAAAGCGAGCATAGCTCCAAAACCAATAAAGATAGAACCTTTAACAAGGTTTATCTTTATTAGTACATAAGTGTTCTGTAATGTTTCCTCTATGTCCCAGAAATTTGAGATAAATTGGAGTGGCGGTATTCGGATAACTGTAATAATAATTTACTGTAATTAATAAAGATAGAAACTTGAAATTTTGTACAAGGGTGTTAAATCATGCCTCTTTTACGTTTCTGAAATTGAAATTGAATAAGAAAGGGAAGGCGGGCGGTTAAAGCAGCTGTCACGCGCCTTGCAAAGCTTAACAAGAATATCTTCGAAACTAATAAAAATGAACTTTTGCAATTTTGTACAAGGATGATTTATTATATTTTCCTATGTTTCTAAAATTTGTGGTGAAGAGAAATGGCGGTTCGGGTAGCTGCCAGATGCATTTGAAACCTAAAGAAATATATTATTATTTCCGAAACAAATAAAGAAATTAAAAAGTTTGTACAAATTGAGGAAGACACGAGAGATGACTGGGAGTAGGTAGTTGCCACACAGGAGTTTATATTAAATACATATCTAAAATAACTGGTAATGGTTTTCAGCACATTTCAAAAAAATTTTTGAAAAAATGTGCCTATTAGTTTCACTCTGTCCGTCCGTCCGTCTGTCCATCCGTATGTTCGTCTGTTTATAAAACTTCATTTAGATCAAATAACATTTTAATTAACATTTTTATATAAAAAATAATAAAAAATTGACTTTTTTTTATTATTCTAGCCAAAAAGCATTTTACCATAACTCAAAAACAAAAAGGACCAGAGTAACCAATGAGGGCTTCCTAGAGAAAAGAAAAAATTTGTTCACAAAAAAGGTACCGTTGTATTTAATTTTAAAATGAAATGTTGGAAAAAGTGCATATTAAAAATATTTGTTTTTACTTTAAGCACTCTGTACTCAAATGAGACAACCCGTACTAATTTTAGTTATATCTTCTTCAGGATTGTTTACAGACCTATGTTTTGGAACTACAACAGTTTTTATAGATCTAACATTTTTTGAGATAATTTTCATTATTTAAGCATGTAAAGTATAAAATTACATTTTTTAATAAAGTTGTTGTTTTAATTTCGAATTTCTCACCTCTAGTAGGACTATTTACCAAGCCATACCGCACTTATTATGTATCGTTAGAAAGGGTATGAAGATACCTATACACTATTAAGAACCTTATAAAAATAACATAGGCTGTCTTTGAAGATTACTAAAGTAAAATGGTTTGAACAAATTTTTTTTATATCAAAATGTTTCGTTTGAACTGCAGTATCTCAGAAACGGTAGCATTGATTAAGATGGAACTAGATTTATATATTAAAGACAATTATAGTTGATCGCACAATGTTGTAAAAAATTGGTTCCTGTATACTATCGTAGACAAAAATATAACGGCTTAATTAAAATACTACAAAATGTTAGGAAAATTTCAAAATAATCAATTTGACCTTTAAATGACCTTTGCATCAAAAGTTATGTTCTATTAAATATGGGTGATGTTATTAGGTACCGGTATGTAAAATTTCAAGGGAATCGGACAGTGTACCTAAAGTAAAGTATACCTAGTTCATCAATTGTTGTCGAATCTGATACACCAAAGTAATCCTAAAAATATTATGATAAGTTTTTCCAAAAATTTTCAATTATTTTATCAGTAAAATATCTTGAGATACAACTTACATCTTAAATTTTTTTTTTTTTCGATAAAATTAATACGACGTAATTTTTGTTTACTTTTAAATTATATTATTAGATTAATTTTATAATTAGAATTCGTATTTTTTATGAAAAAATTTATAATTTGAAAATACGTAATAATTTCAATTTTGACTGTTTTTTTTTTGAATAAAAACTAAATGTTTGCAAGTGTGAAATTGATTTCTGCTAGGAGATGTTTGCAATTTAAAAAAATTTTTTTGTCTGTTAAGTTTAGTTTAATAAAATGTTTTTTTTTTTTTCAGAAATCTAGCTATAATAAAGATCTATTTGATTAGTTAATTCTTTATATTTTCAATGACTCGTATTTACAAAATGAAACAAAACATAAAAAAATATACTAGAAATATGAGATTTCCTTAAATCAATTTGAAAGTAATTCATTTGTTTTGAATTTTATTCACTAGTCTAAAATTTATCATATTTTCTTCATTGTATTTTTATAAATAATGTCATAATATTATCATGTGTTCCTCTTTCTCCACATCTTTCATAATTAAAAATATGGCAAAAAACATTTTCCATTATAGCCACTTTTATAGTTCTTATTCTCAAAAAATAAACTGACAGTGAAAGTATTAAGGTTTGGTTTTAATGTGCATGGTTTTAATTGGTTAAAGTTCAAAACTATTCAGAAGAGTCTCGTGTAATATTCCTCTAAGTGATTATTGATGTTTTTCACCTAACTCCTGTATGTAACTCCTGTAATGTCGCATATTCGAGTATCATCTAAAAATATAATTATTAAATCCATTAAAATTTTTAATTTAATTAAATCCATATAATTACTTTTTAATAAACCCAAATGTAATTAAGAAAAGCTATTTATACATATAAAAGTATAATGTTTATACTTTAGATTTTGTATCTGAAATTTACTAAATGTGCGGTTGGAAAAAGTATTCCAAAATTTTCAAAATATTTCTGTTTGATATAAAGGTAAATTTAAATAACAGTTAAAATACTGAAAAATAGGAGAAAGGAAAAATGAAAATTTTAATTTAATTTATATTTTCTTAATATTATTTTCAAAACCTAAAAATACAGTAAAAAGTTATTAAATTGCCCTGAACTGAAATATTATTTACTAATAAAATTACACCCTATTTTCACACCATGTATTTCTTTTTAAGAATTTTATTGATTTTCCTGATGGCTATATTCAAAGTTTTATTAGCATTTTCCGACAATATTGTTTGAAAGTTCCAATTTTTATTATTATTTTTGTGATTATTATTAGAAAGTAAAAAGAAAAATCAAATCTACAAACAATATTAATGAGACTATTAAATTTATTCTTTTTACAAATTAATGTAAGGAAATACCTAATCAAAAAATGTTTTCCCCTTCCATTCACTAAACCTGATAATTTTCTCATATACCATAAATCAGTTCGAAAGGTGACAATTTCATTTTCTTTTTCCAAAAAAAAAAATAAAAAAATAAAATAAAATTAATGCTAGGGAATTACCAATACCATCGACATTATAATACTTGTACTTAATTTTGATTTCTTATTATAGCAGTTATCACCTCTGGGTATTTAATATACGACAGGCAATATATATATGACAGGCAATCGATAACATCGGTCGGTATAGGTGTAGTAAAAGGAAACGAATATTTAATTCGAAAATAATAGATTCTACATTTTATTTTCATATTTCAGAATAATATCCTAAAGGTAATAGGTAATAATAATATTTTTTTTTGAGTTTTTTTTAAGTATGTCTAGTATAAAAATTCTTAGAGAGTTGTTAGTAAAATTAGAGAGGAGGAAAATATTAATTGATTCTGAACTTTTAAACCAAATGGGATAATATCCTTAAGAATTATATCATAACGAAATTTTTAATTATCAATATCAATAGCGTATCTTGTTATTGATGTTTGAGTTGTTATAGATGAAGTGCTAAAGTAGTTAAAAACTTGACTCAATAACTATGACTATGACTGTGACTATGACTATGACTATGACTATGACTATGACTATGACTATGACTATGACTATGACTATGACTATGACTATGACTATGACTATGACTATGACTATGACTATGACTATGACTATGACTATGACTATGACTATGACTATGACTATGACTATGACTATGACTATGACTATGACTATGACTATGACTATGACTATGACTATGATTATTGTTATGACTATGACTATGACTATGACTATATGACTATGACTATGACTATGACTATGACTATGACTATGAATATGACTATGACTATGACTATGACTATGACTATGACTATGACTATGACTATGACTATGACTATGACTATGACTATGACTATGACTATGACTATAACTATGACTATGACTATGATTATTGCTATGACTATGATTATGACTATGACTATGACTATGACTATGACTATGACTATGACTATGACTATGACTATGACTATGACTATGACTATGACTATGACTATGACTATGACTATGACTATGACTATGACTATGACTATGACTATGACTATGACTATGACTATGACTATGACTATAACTATGACTATGACTATGATTATTGCTATGACTATGACTATGACTATGACTATGACTATGACTATGACTATGAATATGACTATAACTATGACTATGACTATGACTATGACTATGACTATGACTATGACTATGACTATGACTATGACTATGACTATGACTATGACTATGACTATGACTATGACTATGACTATGACTATGACTATATGACTATGACTATGACTATGACTATGACTATGACTATGACTATGACTATGACTATGACTATGACTATGACTATGACTATGACTATGACTATGACTATGACTATGACTATGACTATGACTATGACTATGACTATGACTATGACTATGACTATGACTATGACTATGACTATGACTATGACTATGACTATGACTATGACTATGACTATGACTATGACTATGACTATGACTATGACTATAACTATGACTATGACTATGATTATTGCTATGACTATGACTATGACTATGACTATGACTATGACTATGACTATGACTATGACTATGACTATGACTATGACTATGACTATGACTATGACTATGACTATGACTATGACTATGACTATGACTATGACTATGAATATGACTATGACTATGACTATGACTATGACTATGACTATGACTATGACTATGACTATGACTATGACTATGACTATGACTATGACTATGACTATGACTATGACTATGACTATGACTATATGACTATGACTATGACTATGACTATGACTATGATTATGACTATGACTATGACTATGACTATGACTATGACTATGACTATGACTATGACTATGACTATGACTATGACTATGACTATGACTATGACTATGACTATGACTATGACTATGACTATGACTATGACTATGACTATGACTATGACTATGACTATGACTATGACTATGACTATGACTATGACTATGACTATGACTATGACTATGACTATGACTATGACTATGACTATGACTATGACTATGACTATGACTATGACTATGACTATGACTATGACTATGAATATGACTATGACTATGACTATGACTATGACTATGACTATGACTATGACTATGAATATGACTATAACTATGACTATGACTATGACTATGACTATGACTATGACTATGACTATGACTATGACTATGACTATGACTATGACTATGACTATGACTATGACTATGACTATGACTATGACTATGACTATGACTATGACTATGACTATGACTATGACTATGACTATGACTATGACTATATGACTATGACTATGACTATGACTATGACTATGACTATGACTATGACTATGACTATGACTATGACTATGACTATGACTATGACTATGACTATGACTATGACTATGACTATGACTATGACTATGACTATGACTATGACTATGACTATGACTATGACTATGACTATGACTATGACTATGACTATGACTATGACTATGACTATGACTATGACTATGACTATGACTATGACTATGACTATGACTATGACTATAACTATGACTATGACTATGATTATTGCTATGACTATGACTATGACTATGACTATGACTATGACTATGACTATGACTATGACTATGACTATGACTATGACTATGACTATGACTATGACTATGACTATGACTATGACTATGACTATGACTATGACTATGAATATGACTATGACTATGACTATGACTATGACTATGACTATGACTATGACTATGACTATGACTATGACTATGACTATGACTATGACTATGACTATGACTATGACTATGACTATGACTATATGACTATGACTATGACTATGACTATGACTATGATTATGACTATGACTATGACTATGACTATGACTATGACTATGACTATGACTATGACTATGACTATGACTATGACTATGACTATGACTATGACTATGACTATGACTATGACTATGACTATGACTATGACTATGACTATGACTATGACTATGACTATGACTATGACTATGACTATGACTATGACTATGACTATGATTATGACTATGACTATGACTATGACTATGACTATGACTATGACTATGACTATGACTATGACTATGACTATGACTATGACTATGACTATGACTATGACTATGACTATGACTATGACTATGACTATGACTATGACTATGACTATGACTATGACTATGACTATGACTATGACTATGACTATGACTATGACTATGACTATGACTATGACTATGACTATGACTATGACTATGACTATGACTATGACTATGACTATGACTATGACTATGACTATGACTATGACTACGACTTTAAAAAACATAGATTTTAAAAGCCAACTAACACTTATAGAAACTTTTAGTGCAGTAAATAAATTTTAAATGTCCTAAAATATAAACATGGAAATTAAAATGATACATAATATAAGTGAATATATTCTCTACAATATTTAATACTAGAACAAGGGGTTAAAAACATGGGAATGACAAAGATGTTAAATATTTAATTTATTTGTAGTAAACGCAGACAAATACATTATACAGTAAAAACTTTTTAAAATGACATCGAATAAAAAGTCGAATTGATTAAAAACACCTTTTAGATTTTATTTTTGTAATAATTGAAAAAAATCAAATCACTATTCGTCAATTTTAAGGTATGATTGTGCTTATACTGTTAAGAAAATTTAAAATTAATTTTTGAATATTACTTCAAAAAAATGTAAACACTTGTTCAAGTCGCACTTGTTTAAAAATAATAAATTTCCAGTTTTCGACCTCTTACACATCCTAAACGGAGTGCAACATAAAAATATTTTCTGAAAAACTCGTACTTATTTCCAAGGCTCCAACTTTTGAAAAACATATGAATTATATTTATTTTATAATATAAAAAAAATATGAAACCTATTATAACGTCGACCACTTCAAATAACTATATTTTGATATGATCCCTTCTTCAAGGACTTTATAAATGATTTTTACTGTATACAAAATTTTTAAATTTATAAAAAGCGTACACAATTTATAGTACCTAAACAGGTAACAATAGTAATTTAAAACATTAAAAAACTAAATTAACAAAAATTTTATACATTTAAATTGGGAAATTAAATTTTGTGAAACAAAAAAAAATGATATTCCATTTAAAGAAATACATATATTAGTCATAAATATTTAATTTTGTTGTAAAATAATTTCAAAATTTGGCTATTATTCAAATTTGAAAATTAAAAATTTTTAATTTAATTTAAATTAAGTATAAATAATTTCAATTCACGGTAAATTTATATTAAAAATAGTTTAATTTTTTGTGCCACTTCAATTGAACATAAATTTATTTTAATATTAAATTTAATTTTACTTCCGAAAAACAAATCAAATTCTATTGCTAAAATTTTTTTTTTTTTTGTAATTGTACAAAAATTATATAATTAAAAATGAAGTTCACATTTTCATTTGGTTTTAATTTAAATTATTGTAAAAAGTTAACATGTTTTTTTTTGTTTTGCGAGGGACGGTGGAAAACATCAAGAGTCACTCAAAAGAACTGCACGAGGTTCCTCTGAGTAGTGTTGGACTCTAACCAACCAAAGCCGCCGCCTTTAAAACCAAACTTTAGGATGGGTCCTTTAATAGATAATAATATAATGTACAGCTTGGTTTTGGAGAAAAGGATGAGGGAAGGAAGGTGTTCACCTTACAAGGTGAAAAAAAGGGTTAATAACCCGACAGTAGGGCGATGGCAAAGTGGAGTGAGTGTTGTGGTAACACTGGGGTTGACAATAAGGCGAATAGCTGTGTTTTACACTTTGTCAAGATAACCTAGCGTTGTTTGGGGAGCTCCAACGAAAATATATGCATTATACTCCATTTTCGGTCTAATGTACATTTTGAGAAAATCGGAAGGAGAAAAGTAAGCTTTACAGCGGTACAAGAAACCCAGACATTTAGTAGCATCTTTAGCTATACCAAAAATATGATTTGACAAAGTCAATTTTTGATTTAATTCGATGCCCAGAATGTTTAAATCTATTGAATGCTGCCGAGTTTCACCCTGAAATGTCAGGTTGTCAAAATCAACTCTGTTGACTTCAGCCCATTTTTGGATTTTCGCTAAATCATTATTTAGCTCACTGATAGTGAAATTTCTTGCTGTTCTATTAATCTGGTGATTAATACCACAGTGGCTATGAAATTCATAGGAAGCTACAAGGGTGCTGTCATCTGCGAAATTATGGATTGGATTGGATGTTATTGAAAGTAGGTTATTGATAAATATTAAGAAGAGAGTAGGAGACAAAACCGATCCCTGAGGGGCACCAGCATTAATTATAAAATTGTCAGATGAATAACCCGAATAATTACAAAATAACAAGTACCCGAATCATGCGATTCGAAAGGAAATCTCCAATACAATTTAAAAACACTCTACCTAATCCTAATGCTTTGCATTTTGCTAATAAAGCATCATGCCAGACTCGGTCGAAAGCTTTATTCAGAGCGACTACATCAGACTCACGAGAATGATGAAGGTGAACGACGGGCTCTGAACCCGCATTGTCGATTATGAAGCAAACCTCTACGACGCAGATATTTCAAAAGCTTCTAGTTTACTATTTTCTCCATTACTTTGGAAAGAACCGAGGTTATAGCAATTGGACCGTAAATATAAATTAAAACTTTTTTGATAAAAAGTGATATACGCACCCTAATTAACCTTCTTGGCTTTTATACTTTTTATTTTTCAATAAAAATCTGCACATTAATCCTCACATCCCTACATTAAATTTCTAATACTAAGAAAAAATTAAACTGTTGTCATTTGGTAACATTTAATTATTAAATTTAAATTATTGTTTTGTTTGTTAGAAATTTAAAACTTATCCTTACCATACAGAAAAATAAAAATTAATACCTAAATATTTAGTAGGATGAAAACCAAATTTATTCTAAAAACTTGAAATGATTTGATAGGATTTAATTACTATTTTTGACAAGAACTTATATAGTGATCATGTGTGTATGTGTATTTTTTTCATTTACAAATTTGCTAAAATTTTCTGAAATGAAGGTAAAAGTTTTGAAAACGTAATAGGTGCTCTGAGAGATAGTTCAAGAGTTAACTATAATTGTTACATATTATAATTAAATTTATTAGCGTTTTAATAACCAAAGTTAAATAATTTGCCTTCAAAAAAGAGATAGAAACAATAAATTTAAATTGTTAATTTTAAGGCCGTTTCAAACTATATGTATTTTATATTTGACAATGACTGAATAAAAAATGGAATGAAAACCGGTGATTAGACAAATGAACAAAAAATGGCAAATTTTTTCATATTGTTTTTATTTTCTGCGTTGCCAAATTTATTTTAAGAAAAAAAATGAAAAATTAATCAAGTTACTAATTATATTTTCAGTCTCTTCAGTTCTTTAAAATTTCTTTATTTTATGATTGCTTTCCTTAAATTTCTTTATTTTCTTGCGACCAAATACTTCATCCAACTGTATAGAAATATATGAAAAATACCAAAAATAAATATCAAAAGTTAGAATTAGAATCGGTTCTAAAATAAATTTTACATAAAATGTGATAAAAACGTCAACGTCACAAATAAAATGACATGTCAAAAGTTTTATTACGTTCACATTATCTGTTTTTAAATAATAAAATACATACAGTCTGAAACGATCGACCTTCAGCTTTATATTTAAACGTCAAAAAAAAAGTGTTCATATAGCCATCTTTTATTGTAGAGAAAATTAATTCTTGACCCAGAATGTACCAAAAAAATTTTATTGAAAATTTAGATTTTGTCACAAAAGACGTCTATTAAATAACTGCTAGTTGAAAATGTTTTGAATTTCCGCATTTCTGATTTATAAATAAAGTGTCCTGGTCGATGATTATTCTTCAGACCAATTCAAAATTAATGCTGGTGTCCCTCAAGGATCTGTTCTCTCTCCGACACTTTTCCTAATTTTTATAAACCATCTTTTAAATATAACCTCCAATTAAATCCATAATTTTGCAGACGGCAGCACGCTCGTTGCTTCTTATGAAGACAACGACAGTAAATATTCTGCTTCACTTGAGCTAAATCTCGACTTGGACAAAATTTCTAATTGGGGCAAAATCAACAGAGTCGATTTTAACTCTAAGAGAACTCGGTGCTGTTTAGTCTCTCGGAAAAGAAACACTTTAATGCGATAAATTCTCGATAAAGTGCAAAATATAGCAATTCGTCTAATAAATGATCCCAATGTTACCTCTACACTCTCTCCACTTGGTCTACGGTGCCTAACAGGAACACTTACCCTGTTTTATAGATACTTTATAGGGTTGGGTTCTTGCTCTAACGAAATTAAAAGTTTGATGCCTCCTCTCAAAGCATTCCAAAGAGAAACAAGGAGAGCGTCTGCTGCCCATCCCTATGTAGTTCAAATTCCCAGATGGCATAATTCGGCTTATGGAAATTCGTTTGTAGTACGAACATCGCGAATGTGGAACCATCTTCCACCTCATGCGTTCCCCAGAATTGGTGATGATTATATTTACAATGTGCAAAGATTCAAGGTGAATATTAACAACTTTGTTCACAATATGCCTGCCAATTTGAAATCTATTTTCATTCCTTAACTCAACTTCCTATGACCAGACAGTACAGTAGTACTAAAGGTGTTATAACCTATTGTTTAGTCAAAAAAGTTAGGTGGTGTATAGTGGGTTAAAATCCCACACACCACATACTCATAGAGAAATCGTGCTCGTTTTCACTCCTCTATAGTGTCTTTCGATGATTCCCACCTACCCTCGCAAAAAAAAAAGAAGAAGTATAGATAGTGCGAAATTTTATTGATTTAAATTCAATGGTTTTCGAATTTAAAGACAGACATACACGATTATACTTATGATTTCAATACTTTTCTTATACTTTAATATACTTAAAAGTATTTCTTGTATTTGAAAAAACTATTGATCTATAAAAAAAGAACAAATAAAAGAACAGCTTCTCAAAAGTTTAATAATTTTCAACTTCATCTACCATTGACAAACAGCAACTTCTGTTTATTTTTATTTGAAATTAACTCACAGTGGTGGATTTAAAAATATTTGAATTGATATAAAACAGAACTAAACGGTCTTACAGTTGCAC
Source organism: Poecilobothrus nobilitatus (assembly GCA_947095535.1). Lineage (NCBI taxonomy): Eukaryota > Metazoa > Arthropoda > Insecta > Diptera > Dolichopodidae > Poecilobothrus > Poecilobothrus nobilitatus. Next base: position 261,147,081 of record OX352773.1, on the reverse strand, counting down.
TATGATCTAAAATTCTAAAAAATAACAGCAAGAGGAATCTTTCTTCTTTTGTTCGTTAAATACAATTTTAGGATGACTTTAGCAAAAAAAGTATAGCAAGTCTTTACGATAAATTAGAAATTAACTGAATTACAATAGAAAGAGCTACAACTCTCTTTACAGGTTCCGAAACTTGTTCTGGTATAGATAAACACAAAACAAGAGAAGCCCGAAGACTGAAAGAGGAAAATTGTAGTAGCAAATTATTGAGTGAAAAATCCGGTTTCAAACAATCTATGGAACTTCTGGTAAACTATAACCGGAAAAGATATGAAAAAATCATAAGATCCTGCCAAAACAAACTGAGAATTCAAACAGGATTCATGTCGGGAAATTTCCAAAGGGACACTTGAAGAAAATTAGAATAAATGATGATAATATATGCAGATTCTGTTAAGAAGAACCATCTGCAGGATTCATATACTCAAACTTAGCGGAGCCTTACTCCGAGCAAGAAGTGCGCAATTAGTAGCAAATTTCTTTACTAAAAATTAACTACCAGCAATTAACACCTTACATATATTCGTTTCTTAGACGCGGTAGGAGTAACAGAAGTATTATAAGTGAAGACTAATATTCATAACGTAGAAATACCTGGAACACAATAGCTCTACATGAAAAGATCACTAGTGTTACTTATGTCACTTAAACAATCTAATCTAACCTTACATTTTTACTAAACATTGTACTAAATGTTATTAGTTGATTACAAAGAAAATTTTTATTTAAAAAAAATATCGAGATATGGTGAAGCCACTAATTAGCACTCCAGATTCTGTGAATGATAAAATGAAGTAAAAAATATATCTTTTTCCACTCACAATATAGGTTCGATAAGTTTTATTTTAGTGGTATCCATTATGTTGGATTACAATATTCCATTAATCTTCAAATTCATTCATTCGTTTATTCTTAAACTACACTTATGAGTTCACCAAATAAAAGTTATAAGGAGTTTTTATCAAATTTTTATTTTTGTTTACTTTTTCTGATTTTTCTACATATAAGCATAGATGTGTATGTGCATTCTATATTATTATTATGTAAATAAGGATAACTCACTGTAATAAATATTGCTTAAAAGATTTATTGATCCATATTGAATTTTATAGATGCATTACTGACATATATCTACACATAAAATAAAATTGTTTGGAATTGCAATTGAAAATTGTATTTTAATTTGTTTTGTATTGGCATTGGCTTACATCCAATCTGATATAAGATTATTAGAAGTTAAAAATTCAAGTTAAATGCAGTTTAAAAAAAAGTTTTCAATTTATTAAGTAAAAATTAATATTGAAGATTGTGGAAAAAAATGAAAAAAATAATATTTGAGATAGAAGTGCCAAATTGAATGAAATACTTTCAATATTTGTGTAATTATTGTGTTAGGTAATTTTGCAGAATCGATACCAAAATTTGCCGATAGTATTTTTAGCTAATATTTTTTGAAATAAATAAAACCTTTTTAAACTTTTTTAGAGAAAACAAAATTTAATAATTGTTAAAATCAATTTTCTGAAAAAAATGGTATACAGACAACAGATAAAATAAAATATTTGTGTAATAGAAAAATGGTTTATACTGACTTATCATTATCCTCTGTACAATTTTGAATCTTTTCACATCAACATAATTTTACATTCTCGTTTCGATTTTATGTTAATCTTTATTGTATTATACTCATCAGATTGAAGTAAATGCTAATCTTTTCATAAATACCTAAAAAACATTCGAGGATTTCAACGGTTTTAAACTCTTTAACGGTTTTTTCTTACTAACGGGTTTTAAACTTTCTAACGGTTTTAAACTCTTCTAACCTTCTTCATCATTTGAGATGGAACAACAGAACTTTCACCATGAATAGGTCTCATTAAAAAATAAATTCTGTAAAAGAAGTTGTTTATGTAGCCCAAATGTTATGGAGCTCCATCTTCAAGGTTGGAAATCCTTATTTTCAAATTTTTATATCTGAATTTATATTTTATATTTTTCAATGGGGATGATCAAATATAATAATTATAAACATTTTTCACACTAATTATGACTTGTCATTTCCCATTTTTATTAAGATAGAAAAAGGAACAAATCATTCGAATCATTAATGGTAAAATGTCGCAAATGTCTTAAGCCATTGTGTATAAGTCATCGTCAAAATGTAAAAGAATAAACGTCTTTCTTCTTGATTCCCATTTTAATCATATACCTTAACTAATAAACAAGTCCCTTTTAATCTGTTTTTTTAAAAACTTTAGCCATTATACTGCTCAAGAAGGTGTTCATCATGGAATTTTAGCTAAAAGGTGGTAAGGTTATTGAGTAAAAATCTGAAACTATTAAAGAAACTTAAGATTTTTTACCAACAACGTTATTTTAAGCTAAAGCAAGAAAAGCTAGTGATTGTTTTAGTTTCAGGTTAAGGTCAGGTTAAAAAATGCCTAGAGAAACAAACAAACTAATAAACTGATCAAACCAGATTTGGTTTGAACCTGATTGTTTTTAAATCGTTACTATCTATATAATAATTGGATATAGAATCATGGAGAGTAAATATTTTGATTAATTAGGTTGAGGTTTAGCATGATTTATATAAAACAAAAAGGATGTCAAGGGTTTAAAAGGTGCTTAAAAAGTTCTAATATTAATTTGATGACATGCCGTATAAAATACTATTTTTTTTTATAATTAGGTTTGAACTGTTCAATTAAAAGAACATTTGAATATTAGTTAATTCTACAACAGAATTTTTTAAAACCGGTTTATGGTAAACTATCCAATCTTTTATATTTCGTAACCATAAAACTTTCGTAAAATTTTTTATAAATTCTAATCAGTTCTTTATTTAATTTGTTTTTTTCAGAAGTTTTTTTGAACCTAAAAGAATCCTTAAATTTATACATAAAAAAAAATGTGGGAACAAATATCTATTTTTTTTTTTATTAAAGTTTATTTATTTAAAATTATTTTCATTTTTGTTCTTTTTTATCACATAATAAAAGAAAATATTTGTGTTGTCCCCTTTTTCCTTACATTTTGTTTAATGTCATAATACAGTTTTTTTCTCTATGTTTTCATTAAATTTTTTCCATAACTTTTTTCTATCTGAAGAACTTTTAGTTAAATAAAATTTTTATGGTTTAGCGGTTCAAAGTTGTCTACAGTTAGTTTTTATAGTTGTTTTTATATAAAAGTATAGATAGAAAAATTAGCAATAAATGGAAAAAAAACTTCAACGTGTCATATATTTTGAATGGAGTTAAACAGAAAAAAAAAAATAAATAAAAGTTTCCTATAAAAACCAGAACTCAGTTGCAACAGTTATATAGGGTAATCCACATCCTCGTTATGAAAAATTAATCAAGTTAACCTATTAGAACTTAAAATATAATCATTATACCAAGTAACGCAAAACATTTTTTTTAACATGAGTTGATGACGTGTAACCAATTATATTATAGGAAATTATTATTATTTAATAGACTGCATAGATGGCCCGTTTCTAATTTGAACTGGCCACTAATTTGAACTTTTACAGAAATTACAGAACAACGTAAAAAGTATGTCTAAGTATCAGGTATGAGTTCAGATGTTGAGAGTATAAGTTATAAAATTATAATGAATGATGTTGATGCATTATGAATATGTTGCTGCATAATTTTGATGCAAAAGAAATTGTTGCTGAATTTTGATGCAACAAGAAAAAGTTACCAAATGATATTTGATGCATAATGAAAATGTTGCTGCATGATCATGAAATATCGCTGAAGATTGTTGCTGAATTTTGATGCAACATGAAAAAGTTGCCAAATGCTATTTGATGCACAATCAAAATGTTGCTGCATAATGCATCAAGAAATATCGATAAAGATTGTTGCTGAATATTTATGTAATATGAAAAAATTGCTTAATGAGGTGAATGTATCAGAAAAACGTCGCCGCATAATGTTGATGCATCATGAAAATGCATAATGTTGCCGCAATCTGTGCTGTTATAATTTAATGAATTTTGTCTATTACCATACATTGAAGCTTCTAGTATTATGAGTTGACCGTTACTCTATTTCATTTTTCCTGTGTGTTCTGTGTTTGAAACTACAATGGTTTTTCGCCCTAATCATGAAACATCATATAACATCATAAAATTATAAATTAACCCTATATGGCGAAAGTGAGAGTTTTTTATTTGAATTTGTTGAGTGAACAAAAATGTAATTTATGTAATGTTTAATTTATTTTTGGTTAATGATAAACTAGCAAAAAAAAGATTAAAAAAAGTTAAATTAAAAGTGAGTAGAAAAAGAGTGATAAAATCGGAAGTCTTTAAAAAAAATTTTAGTCGATGTTAACAAAAATAATAATATGTAATTAGTTTTGTAAAAATTATACAACACTGGATTCATTTTAAGTTTTTATATTTTTTAATAATATGTATGTAAATTAATTTGATAGTTGATAATATTGTAATTGAATTTTGTATAAGATGCTTTTTCATGTTACCCAAATGTTTTCTATTTTTTTTTTAACAAAGTGAAGTGTAAATAGTAAATTTGTTATTGTAAATTATACAGTCTTGTTAATTCAGTACTTATTAGCAAAGTATAAAATTAATTCTTTCTAACGAATTTATTTTTAGGTATGCCATTATGAAAGGGAAAGGTATTATTAGGAAACCTAGAAAGGTATTTTTAAGTCGAATCTAGGAAGGTAATTTTTTCTATCGAAATCAAATATCTCTTCAAGTTTTTAATGAATGTTGTATGCCATACTATATTGGCTCCCGGAAATAACCCGGCAAGAAATAATCCCCGAAAAGATAAAATGAAATAACACCGCAAAATTTTGCATGGTGTTATTTTCATTTTTTTGCGGTCTAATTTCATTTTCTTTTTGGGGCCTTATTTTATATGAAATAATCCTTCAAAATAAAATAATTTTGCAAATGAAATAACCCCTTAAACTACTGTATTTTGGGGACTATTTCACTATTTTCATGAACAATTTATTTATTTTAATAAATGATCAAATTAATTAATCTTTGATATTTTTGTTAAATATTTCCAGTTTCAAGTTTGTTCTTCTGTAGTTATGGGGTATCTAATTGTGTCTGATGAACTTTATAACCTATAGACTTTTTTGACAGCATTTCCTGCCAAAATTTCCGAAAAAACGTATAACCTTGATTTTGCAACCTAAAATAATCTTTAAAATCAACTCTAAAATCCCTCCTTATTCAGAATCTCGCATATACTTAAATATATAAATATATCTTCTATTTTTCGGGATTTTGTTGTTCGTTCAAATGTAGTGATCACTTAATTAATATATGTTATTAGCTGGGCTGTTTATTATGTAACTTCAAGCGGTAATTTAAATACTACCGGGACTCTTCAATAAGCAAGCAGTATTGATATACTTACATAGCTGTAGCCTATCCAAGTTGAATAAAGTCCTATATTGAGATGTTTATATCTCTAGTTCAAGTAGAAAGTTCTGCTTGATATTTTTGCAATCTAGGAAGTCAAAGAACAGGACATTTTTATTACTTTACCAATTAATATCAAGAGGTAGAACACAGAGTATATCAAGGCTCATTATGTATATAGTCGTTCTTGAGGGAATGAATTTAAATATTTCATAATAAAAATTATAAAGAAAAATCTAAAAGAATTTTAAATAATCAAATAATTTTCTTAATATAGTCTCCGTTGAATAATGAATTTCGAATGATTATCTTAGGAGTTTTTTAAAACTTCTATTAAAGTTATCATGTACCTATTTAAGCTTAATTATCTCAGCTACACCGCTCTATTTAAAGATTAGGCAGCAGCTGCCTATAGATCTTTAAATAGACCGGTGTAATTTATTTCTTCACTTTCTGATGTAACAGACTCTTCAGATAGTCTTAATCTATATCTTTAGATACAGAAAATATAATATGTGGTATATTATTTATCTTGTGTTAGACACTCTGAATACTACACTATAATATATAGATTTTCTAATAAAACTACTAAAATTAATTCTTCTTGCTTTATAGTAACAACCAAAATGATGTCACAAGTTGGGTATTTTCATATTTTATGTTTCAAATTAAAAACTCAAGAAATTTTTTATTAAAATTTTTATTTTATTTTTTTTTATAGTTATTTTATTTTCTTTATTTTCTCTTGTTGCATGTTATGTATTTGTATAATATTCCTTTTGGAAAGAAATAAAGCATTTTATTTGAAATTTAATTATTTTTTTTGGGTTCCCAAATAATACAAAAAAAAACTTTTTAATAAAATTGTAATGAAATTTTTAGTTTTAACGAATGGGATATAATTATAGGGTAATGTTTAAAAAATAATAAAATTTACCTTAATCAAAATGGCTTCAATTATTTAAATTTAATTTAAAAGTTAGTCAATTTGAATATTTTTTCAATTTCATTATACTGGATTAAAGAAGAATTCTAATAATAAGGTAACAATCGAATTTAAAAACTGAAATTTGGCTTTTATTTTAAACTTACAAAGAAAAAAATGATTAAAAGATTATTATTTTTTGCTGATCCCAAAAAACAATAATCTAATCCCCAAACATAAAAAAACTTAAATATAAAATAGTAATATGTATAAAGTTTTATTTAAAACGACGAAAGGGGTAAAGGTAATATATGCTGTTTCCATAAAACTAGATCACCTTTTACAAAATATGAGATGATTTACTACTGACGTTATGTACAGAGATGTCTTTATGTAAATTTTGGAGTTGTATGATAGCTAACCGGATCTATTACACAAGCGCAACCAAATTTTACAGAAGTTAATTTCCTAAAATTTTATCATCTTTTGTAAGATTTTAGATGCCTAGCTTCATTAACTTGCAAGATCTCCAAGCTACCGGAACTTGCTGCTCTACAACAATCCAATTTTTCAGAAACTGTTAGTATACAACTTGACATTTTTTAACGAATTTTCAAATATTTAGCCTCAATAGACACTGAGTTCTTCTCCTTTAAAAAAAATCAGAAGATGTATGGCAGGTATCCGAACCTGTTGCACCTGCACTAGCAAATTCTACAGATGTTATTGGCCTGTAACTCGACACCTTTTTACAAAATTTCAGATACCTATAGCCTTGAACATACGTTCATTCAGGTATAATAATATATAACGTAAGTGTTTATCTTTAAAAGTCGAATAACAAATTTCGTAAATGACATATCAAGTTTCAGTAATTTTAAATCGGTTACTATCACAAAACTGTATTTCTTTTAACTGTATGTTACTTGACTGTGTATCACTTGCCTGTAGTATCATTTGATTGTATTTCTATTAACTGGATTCATTTAACCAACTTTAAAATTCTGTCAAATGATATGGTTTACGAGTAACAAATGAGGGATGCCGCACAAAAAGCCTTCCTAAACGAATTATTAAAACCCCGATTTTGTAAAGAACTCTAAAACTTTAAAATTCCACCCTAATTATATGTTTAACATACAATCAAATGAAATAATGTCAAATGATAATAAGAACAACTCGAAAAAATACTGTTAAATGAAATACAGCAACGTCATACATGCCACGATCCCTTTGGAATGGGTTATTCTTAAATGCGATTGTGTTGCCAAAAAACTATAAAATTAACTCTCTGGAACATAGTATTGAAAGCTTATACAAACTTTAACTGAAGTTTTTGATCAATTCTTAATTAGCTTTTAAGGATATCTTTCTCTGATAACTTAATAATCTTCTTCTTCGATTCTCTGATAACTTAATAACTTAAAAGTTTCTAATTCTTTACTCTAATATCTTTAGGTCAAAATTAAGTTTTATAAGTATTGTTATTTTTCTATTGCAATGGAAAAACACAGTTTGTTAATCAATGTATTGACATAAAAAATACAATCTACATAGCGAAGGCATTATAATTTATGTCTGGCTTAATAGTATAAAATGTTATGTAAAAATTTGACTAATATGGCAAATTTTTGAATTCATTACTCGAAATAAAGAAAATTCATAAAATTATTCATAAAATCTAGAATCATCTTTAACAAAATTTCAGATGTCAAACTTCATTAAGTACCAAGATTTATTTATGTAAATTTCGGAGTTACATGACAGCTACCTGAACATACTGATTGAACTTGTTGAATTTCAATATCAAAGTTCGCATTCTTATATGAATCAAATATGGTAAAAACTTCAGAATTCTTAGCTCCATAATTATTTTTTGATGTACTCTTCGGAGAAACTGCCGGGTGAAAGCACGTAGCGTATTCTGTTCAGAATTCATCTCGAACAAGATTATATTACATTTTTGAAAATTAATTTTGTCGTTTTTTAAATGTATAAATTTATTATACCCTTAGAACTATTTTAGGGCGGGTATAAAAAAAGTGTGCTCATTAGATAGTAAACATAAAATATAAAAATAAAGGGTTAAAACCCTATGTTTACAATGGAGAGTTTCAATTAAAATAATATTGTCTTAAAATTGCTGACATTGAATACAAATCACATTCAAATGGCGCAATCATTTGTTTTTTTTAAGATTTAAGAATATTTTTTTTTGTGTTCTGGATTTAAAATAAATCCTTTATTCAGTATATAAGAATATGTGAACTAGGAAGTTATTATGTTTTTTTATACCCGTACGATAGGATCGGGTATAATAAAATTACTCCTCCGTTTGTAACACCTCGAAATAAGCGAACTAGATATACCTTCAAAGGTATGGATCGGATCAGAAAAAAATTCTAAGACTTTTGAGCCATGTCCGTCCGTCCGTCCGTCAGCACGCTAACTCAAAAACTAAGAAAGCTAGAATCTTGAAATTTACACAAAATATTCTTGGAGTAATTTGTAGGTTCCCTATTTTTTTTGGTTGAGTTTGGACCAAACCTTAAGGTAGCTCTCGAACACCTAACTTTTAGATCCCGACATCTTTTTTGAAATAGAGCTATGAAATTTTAACTGCTGATAGATCTTACAAAAATATTAATTTTAGTTTTAATAACTTTTTTTTGTAGCCCCACATGTTACGGAGCTACAGCTCCCCAAAGGTTCAAAAAAGCTCTATATTTAAATTGTTATAGCACAAGTTGTATAAGGTGTATCTTCATTTTGAAAACGCCAAACGATTACTACTTTCACTAGCTTTAAAAGTATATATACAATAAATATATATTTGTGGTATACGGTGTCTTAATTTACCGTTATGTGAAACTCAAATTTTGCAAAATTCTTTAACCCTTCTATCTTCTAAACGGTTAAAGTTGGAAACTTGAAATTTTGACAGAAGTTAGATCTTTGAAAATTAGTATGAGTCATTTCAGAAATTTTTTTTGTATCACTCCCCGTTTAGGAGCTGTAAGGGGTCAAAAACTGAAAATTTCCTATTTTTAAACACCTGTAACTTGAACACCTGTTAAAATTTTTTTGAAGTAATACACAAAAATTAAAGCTTCAACATTATACTTTTATTGCTGTTAACAACTTTTTTAATAATATAGGGTTACTTTATAATTGACGAAAGTGTTACTTGATTTTTTCAAATTTTCTAACAAATTTCTTTAACGAATTTTTTCCATTTTGTTTTACTCGATAATTTGAAATTGTTGAGGATATAATGCGTAGTACAAAAAAATGTAATTAAATAAACAACATAACGGTTGCTTGAAGAATTTTTATTTATATGATATTGATATATATACATACTTATATAATATCATGTTTATTTACATATCGTATATGTCACTAGTGAATGAATGATAAGAATATAGATGTATATTATATAGCGCCGTATTTACATACATATATGTATTTTATTGTACTTATAAGAAATTATTCTGTCAATGGAATATTTAAATATAATATAATATAATATTTAAAATTATATTTACTATTTTGTACTAAGTAAATTTAATATACATTTACCGCTTAGTATTAAATGGTACTATAGAATATTTGAAAAAGCTTTGGATTGATAATCGTTATGTTAAAATCTGCTTTTGAAGAATGCATAAACATATAGTTTGAATATATGTACAACCCATAATTCTAGAAATTATAAAATTCACCCAAAATTTTTTTAAAATACTAAAATATTAAAAAAATAATATTGTAAGCAAAGTGACAGGCTCTGAACATACTAACGGTTCGTACGGGTATCTAAGAGTTGACAAAGTCAACTGTATTCTTCCTCGTTATACCCGTATGAACTATGTTCAAGGGTATAATAAATTTGCCATTACGTTTGTGACACCTTAAAGGAGTCGAGCTAGATATAGTGTCAAAGGTATGGATCGGCTCAGAATCGAATTCTGACTCGATTAAGCCATGTACGTCCGTCCGTCCGTCCGTCCGTCCGCACGATAACTCAAAAAATAAAGGAGCTAGGGGGCTGAAATTTTTTTTACGTCACTTTTGCAAAATTGTTAGTTTTGCTATTTAAATCCAACATTTTCGGTCGGCGGGTTCGAGTAGCTGCCATACAACTTCTATCTTTATATAGAAATAACTCAGTATCTATTCAAGCTAGGTTTCTGAAATTTTGCAAATGATGATCAAGTTTTATGGCAACAGCTTCTGTAAAATTTGGTTGTGCTCGTGCAGCGGGTTCGGGTAGCTGCCATACAACTTCTCCGTTTAAATGAGAATAACTCAGTGTTTATTGAAGCTACGAATCTGAAATTTAGTAAAGAGGTGTCGAGTTACATGCCAACAACTTTTGTAAAATTTGGTTGGTCTAGAGCAGCCGGTTCAGACTTCTTGCACCTCTTGGAACCTAATGAAGCTAGGCGTCTGAAATTTTGCAAATGATGATCAAGTTTTATGGCAACAACTATTGTAAAATTTGGTTGTGGTGGTGCGGCGGGTTCGGGTAGCTGCCATACAACTTATCCGGTTAAATGAGAATAACTCAGTGTTTATTGAAGCTAGGAATCTGAAATTTAGTAAAGAAGTGTCGAGTTACATGCCAACAACTTTTGTAAAATTTGTTTGCCCTAGAACAGCCGGTTCAGGCTTCTTGCACCTCTTGGAAGTTAATAAAGCTAGGCGTCTGAAATCTTGCAAATGATGATCAAGTTTTATGGCAACAACTTCTACAAAATTTGGTTGTGCTGGTGCGACGGGTTCGGGTAGCTGCCATACAAAATCTCTTTTTAAATGAAAAGAACTCAGTGTCCGTCCGCACGATAACTCAAAAGATAGAGGAGCTAGGAGGCTGAAAATTTTTTTACGTCACTTTTGTAAAATTGTTAGTTTTGCTATTTAACTCCAGCATTTTCTGTCTCCGGGTTCGGGTAGCTGCCATACAACGTCTTTCTTTAAATAGAAATAACCCAGTGTCTGTTCAATCTAGGTATCTGAAATTTTACGAATGATGATCAAGTTTTATGGCAACAACTTCTGCAAAATTTGGATTTGGTGGTGTGACGGGTTCGGGTAGCTGCCATACAAAATCTCTTTTTAAATGAAAGAACTCAGTGTCCGTCCGCACTATAACTCAAAAAATAGAGGAGCTAGGAGGCTGAAAATTTTTTTACGTTACTTTTGTAAAATTGTTAGTTTTGCTATTTAACTCCAGCATTTTCGGCCGCCGGGTTCGAGTAGCTGCCATACAACGTCTTTCTTTAAATGGAAATAACCCAGTGTCTGTTCAATCTAGGTATCTGCAATTTTGCGAATGATGATCAAGTTTTATGGCAACAACTTCTGCAAAATTTGGTTGTGGTGGTGTGACGGGTTCGGGTAGCTGCCATACAAAATCTCTTTTTAAATGAAAGAACTCAGTGTCCGTCCGCACTATAACTCAAAAAATAGAGGAGCTAGGAGGCTGAAAATTTTTTTACGTTACTTTTGTAAAATTGTTAGTTTTGCTATTTAACTCCAGCATTTTCGGCCGCCGGGTTCGAGTAGCTGCCATACAACGTCTTTCTTTAAATGGAAATAACCCAGTGTCTGTTCAATCTAGGTATCTGCAATTTTGCGAATGATGATCAAGTTTTATGGCAACAACTTCTGCAAAATTTGGTTGTGGTGGTGTGACGGGTTCGGGTAGCTGCCATACAAAATCTTTTTTTAAATTAAAAGAACTCAGTGTCCGTCCGCACGATAACTCAAAAAATAGAGGAGCTAGGAGGCTGAAAATTTTTTTAAGTCACTTTTGTAAAATTGTTAGTTTTGCTATTTAACTCCAGCATTTTCTGTCCCCGGGTTCGGGTAGCTGCCATACAACGTCTTTCTTTAAATAGAAATAACCCAGTGTCTGTTCAATCTAGGTATCTGAAATTTTGCGAATGATGATCAAGTTTTATGGCAATAACTTCTGCAAAATTTGGTTCTGGTGGTGTGACGGGTTCGGGTAGCTGCCATACAAAATCTCTTTTTAAATGAAAGAACTCAGTGTCCGTCCGCACTATAACTCAAAAAGTAGAGGAGCTAGGAGGCTTAAAATTTTTTTACGTTACTTTTGTAAAATTGTTAGTTTTGCTATTTAACTCCAGCATTTTCGGCCGCCGGGTTCGAGTAGCTGCCATACAACGTCTTTCTTTAAATGGAAATAACCCAGTGTCTGTTCAATCTAGGTATCTGCAATTTTGCGAATGATGATCAAGTTTTATGGCAACAACTTCTGCAAAATTTGGTTGTGGTGGTGCGACGGGTTCGGGTAGCTGCCATACAACTTCTCTTTTTAAATGAAAATAACTCAGTGTCCGTCCGCACGATAACTCAAAAAATAAAGGAGTTAGGAGGCTGAAATTTTTTTTACGTCACTTTTACAAAATTGTTAGTTTTGCTATTTAACTCCAGCATTTTCGGCCGCCGGGTTCGAGTAGCTGCCATACAACTTCTTTCTTTAAATGGAAATAACCCAGTGTCTATTCAATCTAGATATCTGAAATTTTGCAAATGATGATCGAGTTTTATGGCAACAGCTTCTGTAAAATTTTGTTGTGATGATATGACAGGTTCGGATAGTTGCCATACAACTTCTCTTTTTAAATGAAAATAACTCAGTGTCTATTGAAGCTAGCTATCTGAAATTTAGTGAAAAAGTGTCGAGTTGCATGCCAAAAACTTTTGTAAAATTTGAATGGTCTAAAGCAGCCGGTTCCGGCTTTTTGCATTTCTTGGAACTTAATGAAGCTAGGCGCAATAGATTCGGGTAGCTATCATACAACTCCACAATTTACATAAATATATCTCTGTAGTTCGGTGCTAAAACTCTGAATGTTTTTAAAAGATGATCAAGTTTTATAGAAACAGGATATATTACGTTCATACGGGTATCCCAGAGTTGACACAGTCTACTCTACTGCACTCTTCCTCGTTTTTTTATAATTTTATATCAACACGTAAACGATTTTAATAGGTTAAGGATGCGTTTAAGAACTTCAACTGGTACAAGATTACTGAATGGGGGAAAAAAAAATTTAGAAAAATTTTAAAGAACGTGACTTTTATTCTGAATAAACTGATTATTTCTTAAAATTTTTATATTATTGTTATAATACATATATACTCGTATATACTGTGTAAAATAGTTTATTTTGTAACTTTCAGTTCAGTTTAAATTTTTTTTATTAGAAATTTAAATAGGTTTTATAGGATTTCTCGTACTTGAAATCAACTCACTTTGACAATTTATTATTTTTATACGCGTATGAACTATGTTCAAGAGTATAATAAATTTACCATTACGTTTGTGATACCTTAAACGAGTCGAGCTAGATATAGTATGAAAGGTATGGATCGGCTCAGAATCGAATTCTGAGTCGATTAAGCCATGTACGTCCGTCCGCATGATAACTCAAAAAATAAAGGAGCTAGGAGGCTGAAATTTTTTTACGTCACTTTTTACAAAATTTTTAGTTTTGCTATTTAAATCCAGCTTCTGCATTATCGGCCACCGGGTTCGAGTAGGTGCTATACAACTTCTTTTTTTAAATGGAAATATCTCAGTGTCTATTCAAGCTAGATATCTGAAATTTTGCAAATGAAGATAAAGTTTTATGGCAACAACTTTTGTAAAATTTGGTTGTGATGGTACGACAGGTTCGGATAGCTGCCACACAACTTCTCTTTTTAAATGAAAATAACTCTGTGTCTACTGAAGCTAGAAACCTCAAATTTAGTAAAGAGGTGTCGAGTTACATGCTAACAACTTTTTTAAAATTTGGTTGGCCTAGAGCAGCCTATTCAGGCTTCTTGCACCTCTTGCAACTTAATGGAGCTAGGGGTCTGAAATCCTACAAATGATGATCAAGAATTATGGCCATAACTTCTGTAAAATTTGATTCGAGGAGCTGTCATACAACGTCGGTACTAAAACTTCTGAATGTTTTTAAAAGATGATGAAGTTTTATAGAAACAGGATATATTACGTTCATACGGGTATCCCAGAGTTGACACAATCTACTCTACTGCACTCTTCCTCGTTAATATTAGTTTTTTTTCTTATAATATGTATTGCAAATGCAAACATTATTGATTTGTTTTACCTTTCAACTAATATAAACCGTGTGATTAAGAAAATCTCACATTGAGCACATATTTCTTCGAATTAAATTTACTGTAAATGAGATACACTCTTATTCGGATAAGAGTGTGGTATACCCACACGAAACATAATATAATATACTATTTTCATAAAATTTAATCATATTTTAGGAAAATTTAAGATATTTGATTTAATTATGTAGCAACATTATTATGTTTATCTAAATTTCGGAGTTGTATGACAGTAAATGGAGCTTATACCAGTAAAATACCAGTTGTTTACTTTTTTTAAGTGCCCAGATATGAGAGTATATTTTGCAGATACCGTATAACCCGTTGTGTTAGATTAACCCAATTTTGCAGAGGTCAATAACGAGGATTTCAATAACGAAACTGGCATTTGCATAATGAAATGTTAAAAATTTTGGAATTCCAACTCCATTATTTTTTCAGTAATAATGCGGATGGACGCACATACTCGAAATTGATTCAGAATTCAATCCTGAACAAGAATATAATATGTTCTTTTGCATATATCTATACTTTCTTCCTTAATGTATTACAAGCGCAATGGAAAATATATCTGTTCTCTTAGAACTTTGTTTGTAAGGGTATAATCAGCAAAAGCGTAAATCTGACTATTAAATTTGTATTATCTCAAACAAACACCCTTTTGAGAGTTTTGACGGATCAAAAATGGTAAACTATTTTTACATATTCAAAACCTGGAAATCTGTGAACTATTAATACGTATCCAAAATTTGAAATATCCAAAATGTGAAAATTATACTTTTGTCCGTATGTAAACGACTTTTCTTAATTGTAACGAGTTTTTTTGAAAGTTAAAGGGTTATTACCCTTGAAGGAACGTATTGTTACATTGTTTTAAAAATGTTCGTCCTTGGTTTTATGTATTGCCTTGTATTTTCTTTTCAATTTTGTCAAAAATTTCTCTGATTTTTCAAAAATAAAACAAAAAAATAAAAATACGAATACGAAAAAAGACTTCAAGGTTATAATTTCCGGTTTCGGTTTTTGAAATCAATAAATTGCTAATTGACATTTTATTTGATACTATTAAAAATTAAAATTAAAATCAAAAGAACCATTTGCTATTGAAATAAAAATACAATCAGTTCATTAATTAATTTTACGCGTTAAAAATTTTCTTCTTTCTTTTTATATCTTAAAAAAAAAAAAAAATTTAGAAAGAAAGCATTTCTCTTCCTTTTTTCCTCAAATTTTTCTGAAATTTTTTAAGTCACCAAAAGAATGGCACAAAACGAGATTTTAAAAGTTCTTTATGCGAAATTTGTGATGATGAATTCATTTTAAATTGATTTAGAAAAAAAAAAAATTAATTTTATTTAATTATAAAATCATCATCATTATCATCGCCATTTTCGATGATTGATTCATCCGTTTTGTTTTTTATTATTTCTTGGAGTTGAAAAAATTGAAAATGGGGTAACGATATGAATTAATTTTTCTTACTTTTTCTTTTTTAGGGTATAATTAAAAGTTTTCTTTGTTTTTGGGTTTTTTTTTTTTCTTTTATTCATCCTTTTGTTTCTTAACTTTAAAGTTAGATATTTGTTTGATATTCGTATCGGTTCATTTTCTTTAAAAAACAAAAAAAAGAAAAAAAAATTTTTTTGCATAACCAGCTGTTAAACTTTTCGTTTGTTGGAATCTTTTTACGGTGGATAAAATTCTAATTGGATAAAGACAACAGGATTTAATTTTAAAATTATGCTGTCTATTTCATCATTTGATGATGAGTAAAAGGAAAAAGAATCTCTTAATAAATTTTTTTCTTACTAATTTTTGGGTACCTCAAAATTTCTTTTTAATTTAATTTAATTGACATAAAAATGTTATTTTAATGGATAGCCATTTTTTTTTTTTAAATTTAATTTAAAACCTAATTTTGTATTATAATTGTGGATTAAGAATTTAATTAGGCACAGGTCTAAAAAAAAAAAATTTGATTTAGTGTTTTCTAATAAAAAAAAAATGAATAATTTACGATTCTTTTTACAGAAATATTTAAGGAATGATAAGTTTATAGTTAAGTCAATTATTGTTGAGTTTATATTGTTAGGTGTGAGTTAATAAAAGCTAAGTAAAATAATTTTGTTTGAAAAATATATGTATGCTACATTTGGACGATTTTCTATAACTCTCTTTTTCTTAATCGGGTTATTTGCGTGAAGAAAATAAAAATAGAAAACTTTTTTTTACAAAAAAGTGTGTGGAAAGATTTTTACTAAAATCCTGCTTTTATTTTCTCAATAAAATCCTGTTTTTATTTTCGCAAAAGAATTCATTTTAGAAATATAACGGAGCTATTTGCTAATCTGCTCAATATACGCTTTATAACATGGATTTTCATTTTGTTGCAGTACTAATTCCGCGGTCAGGTAACAGTTAATGCATTTTTGTATATTATAAATAACTATTTAAAGTTTCAAAAACATTTTAATTATCAATTAAGAAAAATGTACGAAAATTTTAATTGGATTTTTTTTTTAATATTGTACTCTATGTATCATAAAATTTTTTTTTTATCAACAAAAATCTTTTACTGTTACTAAATCACCATTTCTAAGGAAGAATTAAAATATTTCAAAATAACCATCTTGTTTTCATTTATATTCCTTTTATATCGTAATAAAAATAATTTCTTTAAAAATTAAATTAAATTCCATATAAATGTTTTGAATTTTTTTATTTAAAAAAAAAACATTTCAATTATAAGTCGAATTTTCACCTGAAGCAGATAAAAAAAAGCAGAATAACTTGTATTTTTTCTTTACTTTTCAGAAAATTTTATTAAATTTTTCAATTTTTTTTCACAATTTTATAAATAAAATAGTACGCAGTCCGTCATATTTTTATGAACATTATTTTGTTCTTCATTTTTAGTAGTTTCCGTTCTATAACAGGAAGCAAAATGGTTGTCTTAAAAAAAAAAAAAAAATGGTTATTATAAAGATAGAAAAATGTACAAAATGTAAAAGTATAAAATATGCGCCATTAGTGGTATTAATAAAAATGTTAAAAAAAGGGTATAACAAATTTGCCATTAAGTTTTTGACACGTCTTTAAAGATGAGGTAGATATGAAAAAGCAAATTATAATATATTCTTACTCAGGATTGAATTCTGAGTCGATTTAGTTATGAACGGACGGATGCACGATAATTAGAAAACTTAATTAATTTTATTTTTTTCGATATTGAAATTGATCAAGCTTCGTCCGAACGGTTCAAATTTATTGTCATACAATTTCTTTCTTTAAATTGAGCAAAACTCAGTACGTCAAATATAGATTCAAAAAAGAAAAATTAAGTATCAATGACCTTCGAGTAGCCGTCATATTTCCTTTTTATATGGGTATTTAAAATTTCGTCAAACGAAGTTAAATTTTTTGCCAGTGACTAAAATAAAAGCAAAAATAAACGGAGCAAAATAACTTCGAAATTTACATAAATCTCAGTACTTAAGTTCATAAGTTTGATATCTTCAGTTTTCTAAGATTTACACTTTTCCTTCTTTATTTTGTTTTTAAAAATATTGTAGTAATTGAGTAGTATCATTTGTAACGTTAGATGTAATCTTTGTAGATAGCATTTTTGAGATTTAAAACATTTTATTAAATCAGTAGTTCCAAACTCTGATGCGACATTGTTGCCAATATTGCTAATAGCAATAGATCATAAGATTTTTGGGTACTCAAACTAAAAGTAAATTCCTAATTCACAATAAATAATTATAATAAATTGTGAGGATTAACGTAAAAATTCGTTACATTACAGTTTAGGGACAAAAACATATTATTACATTGTAAAAATGACCCATAAAAGAATATGAATATTTTAAAGTGAAGTCACAGATGACAGCTGATATGTTGATGTGATAGCACCTTTTAAAACAAATTTACCTGAGACCTTTTGCTTAAAAGATCGGTTGCTTACGCACTGCTCTAATGGTCTGATACATATGTGAATTATTAGCGAAATATATGAGCCTTTGTTTTGCTCCTTTTTTTTCCGAATTTAATGTTTCTATATAATATATGCTATTCCTATATATATACTTTAAATATGAATCATACATATTATATTTGTATAATACAATATTATATATATACAATATTATATATTATATATTTATATTTGTATGAATAATATACAAATTTATATATGTAATGTATCCATAGCTACTTTTAAAGAAATAAAACAATTAACGCCCCCACTCAAAGTTTTCCAACGTGAAACGAGGAGTGCAACAAATGCCCACCCATACACTGTCGAACTGTTAAGATGGCGTAACACAGCATTCGGAAATTCGTATTTCATGCGCACGTCGATTTTATGGAACTTTATGCCTGCATATGTTCCCAAAAGTTGATATAACGAAATTTAGAAAAAACCTTCGCATCCTTATTCAAAACTCTACACATTTTTTCCTTCATCCTTAATAATTCTAATTATCCGAAAACAGTACATTAAATCACTATGTATTAAAGGACCCATCCTTAAGTTTAGTTTTAATAATAAAATTTAAGTAATAAAATTTGTTAAGATGTTACAATATGTCGATGTGAAATCGATTAATGCTTATAGATGCATAACCTCTAATATTTATTATTATACAATTTTCCTAAACGTAAATCGATATTTTTTGGAAATTTCGACGACAAAAAAAATATTTGTCAATTCGAGTCAATTCATTTGTCAAATGGTTGCATAGTTCTAAAACTGATTTTTCAGTTTTCAGCAGGGGCCTCGGTTGCCTAGTGGGTAAGAGCGTATAAAATAGCCTGTAAACACCGAGGGAGTGTGAGTTCGAATCCCACACACGTTGTAAGTATTATTCCCCCTTACGATATTTACAGCCACGTCTGAACAGGAAAGGCTGTATAATTTCCTGTCCACATTTATGATGCATTAAAAAAAAAAATATTTCAGCATTGTTACTGTTATTACATTTTGTCAAATATAACAAATTTATTTGTAAGTCGTGGACTTTTTTAGCAAACTAAACATATAATAAATACATTAACTTCAACATTTTAAGGATTATATTATCTAAGATAAATTCCTACAAAAAAAGCTAAATTTAAAACTTTCAACTAAAGTAAATATGGAAGTGCGTTATAATTTTACATATTCTTCACCTTATATCGAAAATCACTGTTGCTATGTAATATGTAACTTTTTCCAATTATTTATCTGAAATATTTTCAAATTAATCAATATGAATGCAATAAAATACTCCAATTTATTTACTATGTAATGAAATATCCAATTAGAACTAACAAATTTATAATGTCTCTAGGACAAATTTAAAATATCTCAAGAATATGGTCCTTTTTAAGAACCATGTTTCTCTTTTTTCGAATTTTACATCATAACTTTTATCAAATCTAAATAAAATTTAGAATGGAAAACCAAATAATATAAAAAAAACTCTAAAGAATTTATCTATTTTTTTTTTTTTAGTTACAGTACCTTCTAATTTTTCAACTATTCTGTTTTTTGTTTTATTTCCTTTTTTCGTTTTTTGGTATTTCTTTTGCAGGAAATAATTTGTTTTGTTTCAATGCAAAAAGAAAAGAAAAAAAAATGTTTGAACTCGGGTTATATGAATACGAAGGTTTTTTTCATGTGTTTGATATCCTTTAGCAGAAAGAAAAACAGAGTACAGGATTAGGTTAACTTGTAAAATAGAAGAACCAAATAAAACAACCCTGTTTTACGAGAACTCTGTAATTTTTTTACTTTAATTTTAACCAAAACCCTCTTTTGTTTTTTATTTTGTTAATTAACAGGTGGTTACAAAGTCAAAGTTTTGATAATTTATTGAGCGAGATTTAAGTTCTATTTGAAGTATACTGTGTTGTCAAAATATGCAAGAAAAAGAAATAATTAGTAAGAATTTTATAGTTAGTTACAAAATTAGAGTTAAATACTTTTTCTTGAATATACGTATATACTATACTACTACAGCATAGTTCTGCATCGTTGCTCTAAGGTCTTTTCTGTTAGATATATCATCAAATATTAATACTCATCGGTTCAGTAATAATTATTTTTAAAATGACATCGACATAGCAAATGATATTTTCAGGCAGCTGGATCTCAGCAAAAATTTGTTCGTAATTCTAAAGAATCGTTATACAAAATTTAATGAAAATCGAACACAAGATCTTTTCGAAAATTGAAACAAACAAGCGTTAGAGAGATGTTAAAAAATAAAACCACTGCAGTATATAAATAAGTTGCCTGAATGAAAATAAAAAATAACAAAAAATTTAAAAATTTAAAAATAAAGGAAATGGTTGTCCAAAAAAGTTTATATTTTGTATGAGTACAAGTTTCTATTGTAAAATGCATTTCTTTTTATGAAAAATAAAAATGGAAAAATATTATATAAATAATGTTTTGTTTTCGTTAATTTTTAATTTTTTTTTTAAAATTCTTTAAAAATTGAATTTCTAGTTGAAAAATTTTTATATTTACTGTAGATATAATAAATCTATCGCGTCACAAAACATTTTTCATAGAAACATTTTTGTTATGTTTGATATTAGCTTTTTTTTTAATTTTGCTAGTTAGACCATAAAATTGCAACACTTTGCTTGCATTTTATTAAAACAAATTATAAATTCTTACATTTAGATTGCACAATTTCTCTTACTTTTAGCTTACGTTTTCTTCAATGTCCAATATCTAACTAGACATAAAGGAAGCCAGAATGGGTATTAGGATTAGGGTATTAGGAATGGGACATAGTACATAGTACACATAGCTACAAAGAAGAAAAAATGGAAGAAACCTTCCTTTATTTTATCTGCGAATGTTTGGCATTAGCTAGGACCAGTCATCAAATCTAGGTATACCTTATCTCCTGGAAATAAATTGATAATAAAAAATACGAAGGAATGGTATGAAAAGGGCATCTTATTTATACGCTTTTAAGATAACGATACAATATTACATTACAATAAATGAGCTCACGTTCTCGCTAGATTCTATTTATTTTTCAGGCAAATCCACACAATCCTTCTTCAGTACGAGTAGGTATTACAATTTAATGACATAGTCTACATGTAATTTTAGAAATAACAAAGTTTCTACGCAATAGATATCACAAACATTTTAGATACACTACATTTTTAGGCATTTAAATCTTAAAGTTGACATAAAAATAAATGTTTTTGTTAAAGAGGCTTCCATCCTACTTCGTTTGAAGAATTTTAAAAGGAATGATGTAAATAATATAGATATATTTTTCATTTATGTAAGGCAACATAAAATCTATATAGTTATTTCTCCTATAACGACATTTTTGGGACCGGAAAATCATGTCGTTGTATGAATTGTCGTAATATGGGTAAATAGTTACTATATGAAAATAAAAGTAAAAGCTAAAAATAAAAATCTATGAGTTATTTACAAGAAACAAAACTAATAAAGAAACTTCATATGGTAAAACTGAAAATAAATGAACAAAATTAATATACCATACATCATTATAATTTCAATTTTTTTAAATATGTATTAGTTTTTTTTCAAAAATGGTTTTTTTTATATGTCGCTGTAGGAGAAAAATGTCGCTAAGCTAAAAAAAAAATCATAAAATATTTTTTGTCGTTATATGAATTGTCATTGTATGGGCTGTCGTTATCAACACATCAATTTATATACTTTTTTTCCTATCGAATGAAATTGAATCAATATTGAATTCTCTCATAAATATTATAAACTGAAACCATTCATATTTTATCCTTAATGAAATGGATAGGAAATGAAAGACAAAAATGAAAAACAAATTGTGATGATTGATGCTAATTAATCATGTAGATTGTTTATTTGTCAAACTAAGAAAACGGAGGAATTCCGATATATTTTCAGGCAAATATTTCAATTTGAAGTGTAAAACAAATTGACATAAAGAAAATAGAGTTTGCGATAAAAATAAAAATAAACCTAAAGTTATGATTTTTTATTAATTTTTTTTTTTGGAGCCACCTTAGAGGAAGAATATTTAATAATAATTAAAACTTATGATAATAATAATAATTGCTACACTGCTGTCCATTATTACTTCATGCAGAAGTTTTAATATACTCCTGCATGTTCTTACTGTTAAAAACTTCGTTGCATTGATAGCAAAATAGTAATCATAATAGAAGGATTAATTGTTTCCTTACAGTTTCTACAGCCAATTCAAAGTTTTTGCTTCCCTCTCCTGCTCTCTCCTATCTATACTCTTTAATATTCTGCGATAGTTTTCATCGATTTTATTGGTTAAGAAAATAGGGTTTACCATTAAGAATCTGACACAAGTCATATTTTTGGGGTCTTTAGAAGAATCCTAACTTCATTAGAGGGAAGCAAAATACATTCAACTAAAATATTTGATGTTTGTAACGACAAAAAAAAACTATGAAGAAGATTGTCCTTACTAAAACGAGCTATAATAGCGTTTTATGATGCAATAAATTTTATGGAATAGATATATGAAAGTTGTTTGTCATACTTTTTTCATTTAAAATTTCAAAATTTAATAATAAAATAAATATTATGGTCATTGAACTTAAATAGAAAACAATTTTTTACTGTGTTTTTGACTAAATGTCAATTAAAATTTTGATTTTATAAAATAACACAAACATTTCTAAAGTTTATTTACTTGTTTTGTTTCAGAATTATTTAAAAAAAAATTTCTTCAATTTTCTAAATTTTCCTTTTTTGTGATTTAACAACGAAGAAAATATTTGAATAAAAGAAAAAAAATGGTATAACAAAGAAAATCTTAATTATGTCCTTGTAAATTTTCATTGTATAACATGATGTTTGAAATTCTGTATCAATAATCTCTCAATAAATGATTGTTTAAATGTGGTAAAAAAGAAAAGAAAAAAGAAACTCCTGGAAAAACAACAACGAAAAAAACAAAAATTTCAAAATCGATATTAATGGTTTTCAATATAAATACCTATACGTAGTATAAAAATATTTTGTTTTCCTTCATGCTGATAATGACACAACATAAAAAGAAAAAAAATTAACATTTAAGAGGATATTGGTTCATCAAGGATCAAGTAGATATTGTTAATGTTGTTATTGAATGCCAATTTAATGCCAAAAAAATAGAAATATTTCAAGTTTAAATTATTTAAATTAGGATCTTTTAAATACATGCGTGTATACATATTGTTATATTATATATATATACATGTAACTCCTGTAGGATTAATGTAATGAAGAGTAAGAAAGATGATAAAGATTAGAATTGCTTTTTGTTAAAATAAAAGAAATAATGAAAAAAATGTGTGATATCAAGTTGAGTTATCAAGGCTTAAGAGTTGAATGGTGGTTAGAATCGTAAATATTTACCTAGAAGTAAAAGTATTTTTATTGTTGTCTTTCTTGTAGGATATGAATGATATTGTAGACATTTTCTTTTTCATATTAAATTAATTTTCTTTTGTTTTGTGCATTTCTTTGCCACATAAATGTGAACAGGAAATTACAGAGCCTTTCCTTTTCAGGCGTGGCTGTAAATGTCGTAAGGAGGAATAAATCTTGCGACGTGTGTGGGATTCGAACCCACCCTCCCTCGGTGTTTACAGCGTATTTTATACGCTCTTACCCACTAGGCCACCGAGGCCCCCTTAAATTCATTTTAAATATTGCTTTCTTTATTGGGTGTATTTTGGAACGATTTATGGTGACTTGAAGATATCATGTAACGATTCAAATATATTAAAATGAATACATAAAAAACTAAAAAAATAAAACAAGTTGGAATATAAAACTAAAGGTTTTCAAAGGACCACATTTTCTAAAAGATGTAACAAAAACAAGGAAACTCTAAAAACCAGAAACATTAAACCCTATATCATTATAAAAAGCTATATATAAAAATTATAATGTTGAACCTTTAGCTTTGCGTTTAACTTTGAAAAATTAGTAAAGGTGTCTAATTTATAGGTGTTTAAAAATAACAAATGATTAATTTTTCCCCACTAATCGGTGTTGAAGATAAGGAGGAACAAAAAAATTTTTAAAGTAACTTATGTTAAATCTGAAAGATCTTTATTTTCTCAAGATTTTAAGGTTGTATTTAAAAATCTTTGCGATTTTTTATCTAAGCATATAATAATAATATCTCGACTTAGACAGCTAAACCAGACACTTATACTTTTAAATTGCTGAACAACTGTATAATTTTTTTTTAAATATCTTAATATATGTTTTATGGATCTTAATACCTAACCTACATATTAGAAGTTCTCCTACATTAAAACTAAAAATTTAAAAGCTCAAGTCTGTAAATGAAAAAACTATCATTAGTTTTCATCGAAATATTTCTTTAATCCTTCTATAAAACAGTAATATTTTCAATTTTTCGAACTAAAACAAATGGACAATTATATATCTACAAATTTTAAATATGTATGTATTTTCCTTAATTTTATTTTAAATTGATAATTTTAATGGAATAAATTCTCCCAGAATTATCAAATAGGCAAAATATAAATTTTGATTTTTAAATTTAAAAAGTTTTTTCTATCAAATGAAAGAAAATAAGGCAGAATGTAAAAGAAAAGTTTTTTAGCTACGTACATTAAGCTAATAAATACAGTTTAGAATATTGCGACTTGCACAAATATTGTAAAAATTTTTAAATTTTAAGAAAAAATTGTGAACAATCAAGAAATTCGCTTTCTTCAATTTTAAGCAAATCCTGTATAATTAAAAAAAACCTGCGCTAACCCATGTAAAAACAATATCTTAGAACAATAATTTTCCGAGGTAATTTATGCTAATTCTGAAATACTTTTCTTGTCTTAAAATTTCAAATTTAAAAACGTTGCGAAGATATGAATGAAGTAAAACCTTGGAAAATGTTGTTTTCACATAGCGGTAAATTTAAATTTCTAGTAAAGTTCAAAAAATTGTATAATTTTGATATTGATTTATAAAGGAAAAAATTTATTATTGTTTTCTTTAAATAATCCTTTTTCGAACGTTGAGGAGCTGTAGCTTCTCCGTAATTGGTGGGGCTACAGAAAAAGTTGTTCCCCAAAATTGATTTTTTTGAGGCATCTACCCATGATTAAAATTTCATTGCTCTATCTTTAACTGTGTAGACATTTTATAAACAGACGGACGGAAGGACGGGCAGAGTGACGACACTAATAAGAAACATTTTGCAAATTTTTTTTAAGATTAAAAATATTATGAAATTGTTGAGAATTTTAAAGGAAATTTATCTAGAAAATTTTACTTATTTCTGCTAACTGAAAATATTAGTATAATTGTGTGGATAAAATAAAAAAAATTTAAACCTTTTTATGTTTGAAGTGAAACATGGAAATAAGACAAGCCTATGGAAATATCTAATTTAAAATTCATTAATAATAATAAAATTTAACTCAGAATTACCTAACATTGCAAATATTTCTAAAATATTTCTTATTCGTTGCTGTAGGTGTCAAATATTCACTTGTTGCATTTCATAAATGGTACTAGTATTCATTGTAAAGGGTCTTTCAAATTTAGTTTTCAAAAGTAGGCGTCTGTGCAGCCATAACCGTTAACGGTACCAGATATCGCGATATGATCACAACTTTTTTATGGCCAAAACTGGAAAATATTGATACTGAGGATATGTAGTTTCAACAAGATAGGGTTATACAGCCAGATAAACACTGCAATTACTGCATACAAAATTTCCCGACTGTGTTATTCCCAGATTCGGTGACGTGAATTGTTCAAGATCCTGCGATTTGACACCATTAGACTTCTTTCTCTGGGGCTAGAAATTATTTGAGTTATTGGTGAGATAGAGCCGCAACTATGCCAGAATGTGGCCGAAAATTTTGATAAAAGAATCAGGTATTGTAGAGACGCAAGAGGTGGTCACATGGGAGATATTATTTTTAGAGTATAAATGGCAAACATTGTACTTCAAAAATAAATAAAAACTTTTCCAATTTCAATTCAAATTCTATGTCTTTTAATTACTTACTTTTGAAAACTCAATTTGAAAGACTCTTTACTTCTAAAAATTTTACAAATAAAAAATTTTACAACAAAAGACTTCTATTTTAATTTGGAATTGTAAAAAGGATAATTGTGAAAGGAGGATTATAGGTATTAGGTAACATTAAAAATAAATTTTAATAATTCATAAAAAACCTGAAAATTAAATTACATTACAAATAATTTCGATGTATTTCAACTTTCCTAAAGGGTTTCTACAAAATTATTTGAAAATTGTCATCAAAATTTATACATATTTTACACCCTTATACTATTTATAAAAAAATTTTACAAAGAATATAATAATTTTCGTATTCAGGAAAATTTATGAATATTTTACAAATAAAATTGAAAATTTTATGTTGAATATTTTCAATTGACAAACTATAGGCTAATAAAATTTAATTTAATAAAGTTCTTTTTTATTTAATTTAATTTTGTATTGAAATTTAACATTCAACGACTTTTACTCTTGGGGAAATTCTGTTGGTTTTATTTTAACATTTTTGTTTAATAATGTTTATTAAATAAACGATTAGTTTATTTCAAAAAAAATGCACTTAGATTAATAATTTTTTGTATACCCTCTTCTAAATTACAAATTGTAGAAATACGACAAAAGTTCAATCAAATTTACACTTAAAATAATTTGAATATTATACATATCTACCAGTATAACGATGGAAAGTAACGGTTTTAAAAGTGTAATTATTTTTAGTATGGAATAGTAACTGTTTCCAGAGTAAAAAAGTTCCTAAAACAAAATTGTATGTAAATCCCAAAGATTTTTAACGGTAAAATTTTTAAATGTTATTAATTGTCAACAAAAAAAAAAATTAAAGAAACCCTTTATAGTTAAGAAAAGCCATAAATAAAAGTTCGAATGCATAAAACTGACCTTAAACTCAAATTTCACTTTTTCAAAACAAAAACTACTTTAAGATTTGTTTGAAAAAGTGAGATTTGAGTTCAAGATCAGTTTTATGAATTCGAGTCAAAGTTGCGACCCATTGAAAAATTTTTAGGTGTTTCAGATGTTTAAAAATAGCAATATTTTGTATGTTTGAAATTTTAAAGATTTGATAGTTTTAGTTTTTGGAATATATTTTTTCTCGAATATTTTTATGTTTAATTTTTAATATTCTATCCCGTCTCAAAATTTAAAGTTTTTAACTGTAAACTTTTAGGAGACCAAACTAAGGTTAAAATTTTTAAAAATCTTTTTACATAACGGTAAATTTAATGTTGAATTGCAAAAAATTCCTACTATATGGATAAAAATGAGATCTCGCTTCTTAAGGGATGGTAAGTGCATAAACAATTTGTTATTAATTTATCACTTTTTTATGAGAACTTAGAATTAATTATTATGATCTTATGATAGTTCTTTATCTCAAACGATGAGTAGAAGTTTTGTAAACAGATGGATAGAATGACACCAATTAAGATTTTCAAACAAATTTTTTATTTATTTTTTTTTAAACTAGACGAAAGTAAAAACACGTTTTTCATAAGCACTGTGCTGTGTGGTATTAATCAATAATTTCATAATTACAAAAAATTGAATTTAAAAAGCAAAGTTTAAGTGGACCAGTTAAGTTTAAGTTAACCAGAGGTATCACCGGTAATGTTCGAATTGTAATACAGAATACAGTCATTGACAATTTATCGCTCTTTTGCAATTCTTGATGACGTAAACTTTAACATAAAATAAAATTTTTGAAGAAAACTAAGAACTTTGCAACAACTTTGCAATTCTATTATGATAATTTTGTTTTGTAAGAATTAAATTTTACCTTTTTAAAATGAGAATATCTTAAAATTATTTTTTAAGTAACTGCTAAAATAGTTACAAATATTATATTATTATATTATATACAATGTTTGTCAATTGTCTTATATTTACATGCACTACAAAGTTAATCTACCCTACAAAGTTGACCTAGTTTTTCATTTGTTTTATTTGTTAGTAAAAACAAAAAAATTTAGTGATTTTAAAATTTTGTAATCATCTTTAACTCTTTGATGTTGCAAAAATAAAAGTATTAACAAAACAGTCAAAAGGACTCACCTCTATAAGTACACTGTAATGAACGGTTTAAGGAAGTTTTTAGTTCAAGAATTTTTTTGATGTACGAATATTATTGTTCAAGTAACTCAAAAAAAAAAAAGAAAATCTTTGTACATTTATATATTTTGTTAATAATTATTGTTAAATTTTACATTTATATGACTAAAATTTTTATTTAATGTTGTATGGCACTATTACAATTGTCAACATGTTTAAAATACTTTTGTTATATTATGTGTTTTATTAGAATTAACGTGTTCTGTTAACTTTAAAAAAAAAAGCAGGCTTGTCAAATTATATTTGGCAAATTATTTTATTTTCTTATTTAGAGCCATATTGTCGAATGCATTAAACTGAATTTGAACTCAAACCTTTACTTAAACCCTTTTAAGAAAAATTTTAGTTTTGATTAAATTTTGCTCGAAAAATTTAAATCCTTTAATCCACGAGCCTTTGATTAATAATGCTTAAATAAAGGTTTGAGTTCAGATGCATTCGACTAATTTTAACTGTGTTTAATGCATTTTCAGCGAAATTTAATAAGTTCGACTAATTTTACTCCTCTAAGGAGCATAGAACTTCCACTTGAAGCTTTAATTTTTCTCTAATATTTGCTTTTTGTTCAATTGTGTCTGTTTAATTCTTCTATAGGACAGTGCATTTTCATATAATTCTGGGCTTGCTTCTTAGTATGGATCTTCTCCGTCGGTTCTTTCTTAAATTTTCCTTAGTGTGTGCTCTATCCAATTCCACCTTCTTCTTCTTATTTGTTTTGCTAGGAGCTTCATTTGCTAGTTCCTATAAATATTTTTTTACAGATTCTCTTAAGCCAAAATATTCGACATATAATTCTTACGTGTTTATTTACGAATATCTGGAACTTGTGCTTAATGGAATTTGTCAATAACCAAGATTCACTGCCGTATTTTAGTATAGACTTAACACAGAAGTTGATTGTCTTGATATGTGATTGCTATTCCATATATTCCTACATGCCTTTTGAATAAAAAGTTGATGTCTTTACTGTTACACCATTGACTGGACACATAGTATAACTGTTAAAAAAATTTCTGAAATTGATATTTATTGATTTTTATAAATACCTTTCATATGTAATTCTGCTTTATGTTTTGTAATATTAATGGAAAAGATCTTTTATAAATTAAAAGACGTAGACAGAAAATTGTGGAATTAAACATCTCTATAGATCTACAGTGTAGCTGTAATATCGTTGGCCCTGCCAACAAAATGTTAACTCTTTGAAAAATTTTAGTTGTATGAAATTATTCATTATCATAACATCATAAATCCAATTTTTTTTTCTTATAAATAATGACCATCACTCCTTTTTATTTTTGGTTACTTAACTCTTTCTTTATAAATGTTTCTTTAACACTACAACTGAGGTAAATAGGTATTGTTCCTTTGTTAGGATAATAGTGATATAGTATCTAATTGTTATCATAGTAAACTTCTTTGTACACGTATATGCTTTTGCACGTATATGCTATCAAAAAATCACATCTAAATTTAATACAAGTTAAACGTGCATTTTTAAAAATGTAATGCAATTTTAATAGGGCACTCTTCAACTTAAACTTATTTTAAAATTTTTATTGTACTGTAAATTGTTTAGCACATTAGAAGTAATTACTGGGAGAAGAAATTAAGAGTAATGATTTACTCTAAAAATCCATTAAGAACATTCTTTCACACCTTCATTACTGTTTAAAAAAAAATACTTAAAATCAAAATTTATTTCTTGTAATTTGAAAGTAGTTTCGGTTCATTTTGTACAGTCTTAAAATTTTAAAGAGAAAAAGCGTGATTAATTAGCTATATAGCAAACTTTTACATTTACCATGATGATGATAGCCAAAATAATAAAGATGCTATAACTAGATTTAAGTAAATTATAGGATTTTAACAGTTTTTCATTCTTTTAAAAATTGTTTTAAAATTCTTAATGAAAACCGTAATAACCATAAATAAGTCATGATGAAAAGAAGTAAATTACAAGGAATAAATTTTTTTGAAGCATCTGTTCTAAAGTAGCTTATAGTTAAAGTGCCAAAAAAAGAAAAAAATTGTATAAACTTGTAAGTTTGAATATGAAAAAAGTACAAAAAAGAATGGAAGAATGTAAAATCAAATATAATTAAAAGCGCAGATGTCTTATAGTTTGGCATTTTTAGATTGAAAAAATGTTAAGAAGAATCTTAGATATATATACATTTGAAAATGCGGTTTTCTAAAACTTTTACAGGCTGTAACTCCGCAATGGAAGAGACTATATAAAAAAGTTGTGGCCCAAAATGATAATACAAGTTGCCTGTATTATCATTTGACTGCATTAAAAACATATAATTGGGCGAGATTTAAAGATATTTGTTTATGAGAACTTTGGGGGGGGGGGGGGGGGATAACACTTATTTTTCTTAGCACTCATCGCACTCACCACTCTTTTAAATGTTTTATTGTTGAAATATGTATGTAAAACATAAAATTAGGGGGGATTTTAGAGTTGGCTATAATCTGAGGCCTCGGTGGCCTAGTGGGTAAAAGCGTATAAAATACGCTATAAACACCGTGGGAGTGTGGGTTCGAATCCCACACACGTCGTAAGAGTTATTCCCTCTTACGACAATTACAGTCACGTCTGAAAAGTAAATGCTGTGTAATTTTCTGTTCACATCTATGTGACAGAGAAATGCAGTAACCAAACAAAAAATTAAATCCACACAATTGCAAATAAGGATCTCTGGATACTAACAGGTGAAAACCCCTTGGACAAACAAATCAGGCGCAGAAAGTGAGAATGGATAGGCCATACTCTTAGAAAGCCAAACACAAGCATAGCACGAATGTTCTTACAGTGGAACCCTCAAAGTAGAAGAAGTCGCGGCAGCCGTAGAGCAATCCACCAAGAATTGGCTAAATGTAATATCTCCCGGCATGATATTAAAATATCAGCTTGAAACCGCGTGAGATGGAAGTATTAAGTAGAAGTCCTATGATCTTAAGAAAAGTAAGGAAAAACAAAATGAAATTCAGTTAAATGAAATACAATCAAATGATAATACAGCCAAATGAAAATACAGGTAAGTGATATTATATAGAAAAGTGACATACAGTCAAATGAAATACAGTTTTCCACCAACTCTCGTAAAACAAAAAAAAAAGTCTTATGATAGTAATCTGCCCAAAATTAATTTATTTTATAAGATATATCAATGGTCAAAACTTCATTGCTCTAACTTTCACAGTGTAGAAGTTTTGTAAACAGTAAGACTGACTTGACTTACGGACAGGCGGACAGAGTAAAACTTAGAAGCAAATTTTTAGTCAAATAGATAAACAGTGTAGTTTTAATTGTTACAGTGAATTAATTGCATTTGAATTATTTTCAAAATTTAGGCTTGTATAATATAAAAAGATATGAAGATAATTTTAATTACAATTCAACGTTTCTTCTCGATGGTTTTAGGCTTTATGTCAATATGTGCTTTCCAAAAGAATATTACAGATTTCAGTTGATAAGGATTCTTCTGTCTATTTATTCACTTAATTTCCAATTATTTTAATTATATTTTAAGATACTTGTTTATTTATTAGATAAATATTTAGACAAATGTTTGAGAAAAAGGAATAACAAGTCAGATTAAAAATTACTAATTGGCATAATTTGGAAGCTGTTAATACAAAACTGTGTTTTAACTCCAACGCTTCTGAACTCATTAATTAAACATGCAAATCTATAAACACATTGCAGGTTTAGCATTGTGTTGAATTAAAAAAAATGTTCTATCTGAGATAAAGTTCGAGTTTCTAATATGTACTTAAGATATTAATATAAATAAAAACTTTTAAAAGAATAATTTTTTATAGAGAGCAGAATTTTCTCTGTAATGAATTTTTTACCATATCTCGATATCTTTTTTTTTGCAATTAAATTAAAATTGGTTTTTAAAATCTAAAAATGAAATAATTTCGATATTAATTATTAGTGTTATCCATAGTTTTAGTGTATCTATTTTTAAAGGGAGCGGACTTGTTCGCAAAATCTATATGTCAAATTCCCATTTCACCTAATGCTATTTGCAATAATTTATTATTTCATAAATTTCATTTTAGCAAAATTATTTTAATTCGTTATTAATGATAACAAAAAAAAGGAGCTTAAGATAAAAATTTTTGCGCACAAATTTTTCTAAATTCCAAATACTATTTACAAAATATATGTTTACCAAATATCTTATTGCGAAATGTCTCATTATGCCAGACAATCATTTGTACAATAGTCAAATATGTCAAATTGAAAGTTGCGAAATGTCCTTTTTGGCAAAAGATATTAGGCAAAATGGAATGTTGCATTTTAAAATTCGGCTAACTGTATACAAACCATTTTTAAAAAAAGTGGAAAATATCAAAAATTATTTTATTTTTCCAATTTAATACTTAAATCATTTTATTAATTTTGTTTTCGTTATGTTTCGCGCAAAATTGTATGTTGTGAAATTTTGAAATGTTGGTGTAAAATATAAAATTTAACATTAGTTATATAATAGGATATATAATTTATTATTTCATACAATGTTTAATAATAAATAAATAAAATGCATTAAAATTTGATAAAAACTTTTTTGTATACAATTTTGGTTTTAGTGGTAATAAACTATCCAGTAAAAAATTTAAAACACTTTTAATCCTTTTGTTATATCCTTACGAACATATTCCTAAGAATGTGCTAAATTTGTCATTACGTTTGTGACTCTGTAAAGGAAACGAGATATGTATGTATGTATGTAAAAGTAAATTAAATCATTCTTAGGATTCAAGCTGATCCAAGTTGAAATATGTGCTTCAATTTGCCCGTGCAACATGCTACATTAGTTGAAATTAAATAAGTTCAACTGACAGTTTCGATTAGCTGCCATACATTTTGGTTTTTAATGTGAGCCTAACTTGGTGTCTAATAAAGGTATCTTGGTATCTGAAATTTAGTCAAAAATATTTAACTTCTATTACAATAATCTCTGAAAAATTTCGTTGAATTAAACTCTAACATAACAGATTCGAGTATACAGCTGTCAAATTTATATCCTTATATGTTGATTCAGAATTATGCTAAATATCCGCAATTTTGTAAATGATGACCAAGTTTTATGGCAATAGCTTCTATGATAAATTTGTTTGGTGCGAGATAATGGGTTTGTATAGCTGTTTGTATAATCTAAAAATTTTTGTAAAAGATGATTAAATTTTATTCAAACCGCATATTTATTATTATGTTCATGCGTGTAACTTAGAGTTGACACTCTTCATTGTTTTATACAAAATTCAAAATTTCTTAAATTTAGCATTATTTTATTCGTTATTAAAATTATATTTAGAACTTTTTCTATAGTGGTTTGCATAATAAACTTAAATGGAAATTTTTTTCGAGAAAATTTTTGAAGGAAGTAACTTTTTTTTTTAGTTTTAAATTCATCCAATCTATTATTGTTGTTCCACTTGTTTAAAAAAAAAACAAATTAAAAACTAAAAGTAAAAAAAAAATTTTCGGTAACTAAAAAATTAGTTTAAAAGGTATTAAGTATTTTTCTTAAAACTATATTTTATAGAACCAATGCTGGTTAACCATTTCGAAATTTTTTAAAATTATGATGTTTTAATTTAAACTTTTGTTCGGGTAAAACTTTTGAATACCAAGCGAAATTAATGGTTAAAGTTGAAGCATTCTACCATTATAAACTTGGTAAAACATATATGATTTATATAAATTCTAATTTTATATATTTAATTAAAAAAAATGGATTTTTTTTTTATCATGTAACTAAAATTAGTTCAGGTTTAAATAGTGTGAGTTCTTGAGTTGAGTATTTTAAAGTTTAATCCAATCATCGAACGTTAAATAATGAAACAAATGTTATCCCAAAATTCCTGATGAATAATGCAATGCATAATGCAATACGTACTTTATTCTTGAATTATAAATTGAATGTAGGTGTAACTTTTATATAAATCTTTTCCAAATATAGGAGTCATACATTGTTTTTGCAAGAGAACTATGAAATTTTTCAGCAAACTTAGAAAAGAATTGGGTAGGGTTTTTTTCAAAGTTCAACGAGCTGTAGTTCCCTTATAGGTAGAGCTATATAAAAAACTTGTTCTACAACTTTAATTTTTTAGAGTTTTACCCATGGTTAAAATTGCAATACTCTCTGTCATTAATGATGGAGTAGAAGTTTATCCTTGTTAGCCATTTCTAAAAGATTTTAAAAGAAAGATGGACGCACGGAGTATAACTAATAAGCAAATTTTTGAAAAATGTTCTAAAAATTATACTTTTAATTTAAATGAAAAAAAAAATCTACTGAAAATGAATAACTATAGATTAAAATTTATTTAACCTATATGCTTAGAAAAGTAGTATAAATGCCTTTTTCTTTCCAATCTTTAAAGAAATGTTTAAAATTGTGATTCCTTTGGAAAATATTATTCTTGTTAAAAGAATTTAAACTTTTTATGCTTGTACACATAAAATTAAAATATATTATATGAGTCCATCCTAAAAAATAAGTATAATAAATGTTCAATAAAAAACTCACATATTTTCTTTTTGAGCAATTGTTATATGCATCCTTACTGCAGGACCCTTATTTAAATGTTACTTAATCCTGTTTTTGAGGAACTCAATAAATTGAAACTATAATGAAATTTAATGCAATCAAATTTTTTGGGAGATCCTAGAAATTTATAAGATCATTTTACGAAAAATTAAAAGTATAAAAATAACTTTTAAAGGTTTCTTTAGCATCATAAATCAAAGTTACTTTTTTGGTTGAAAACAGACCATTAATTATTTATTAAAATGACACAAAATAAAATCTTATTAGAAAATTTTTTTAAAGCTCATAAATATCAAAAAACTTTATGAAAAGTAAAAACCAAAAAACGTATAAGGAGTGTTCAAAATAAGCTGAGCCATAAAGGATATTTTCTTTATATTTACGTTATTAATAATTCAAAGTAATTTTCATATGTAACAACGGTACAAAAATGCAGTATGATGAAGAAATGTTCGTGATAGTATGATGATCATATTATTATTAACATAATTAAAGATTTATTTCCTAAAAATAATCTACAGTTTGAAATTATTTTTAATAATTAAAAGAAATATTTTTTTTGGAAAAATTAAAAAAATTTTTATTTTATAATTTATATTTTATAAAATTTTTTTAAGTCACATTAGCAAAATGTGAAAGATGTTTAATTTTTTGATAAAAGTTGAACATATAATGGAAATTATTACCCACCTTCTACTTAATCGTATTTACATTTAAGATTAGAGTACCAGTTTATCAAAAAATCTTGTAACTCTTTGTTAATATTTTTCTCAATCTAAGTTTCCTTCTACCAGCCTACCATTTTTAATTGCAGAAATTTAAAATTTGTCTTTTTATAATCTGAAATCATGACTTGCTTAACTTTCAATTAATTGACGGATTCCTATAACAACAAGGAATATTTTCTGGGCCTTTTCATTTTAGATTTTTATCATCCAGTTTTTACTCTGTCAATCTGAGCCTGTTTTTTCTGTTTAATACATTTTAGTATCTAGTAGAAAAACTAAAGGGAGACAAAAGAGACAAATTTAGAATATGGTTCTTCAATTTCTTATATACTTGAAATTAATATCCTTTTATAGTTAAGAATTGGTGATATTATGTTTTATTGAGGATAGTTTTGAAACTTAATGAATACTTATTAGATATTAAGGCTTTAGATTTGTTTATTTTTCATAACATTTCATATCACTTTTCATTCTTACTGGCTGTCCTGTTTCATTTACCATGGAAGTTTCTCTAAACTATGCTCCCTTCAAAGCCAAACACTTTGATGATCGTAACACTCTAATAAGCTTCTTATTTGCTTTAAAAAGCAAAGTTATCGAAGTTTCTTTTAATTGTTAAGGATTCGTTTTGCTGTTACTCTAAATATTCCTCTAGAAACTTTTGTTTTACACTATGATATTAAAGTTCTGTTACATAGATTTCTTATAGAATCTTTCTCTTTCAGTGGTGCAAAATATCAGATTTAAAAATTTCTGTGTTAGGTATCTAATTTCTTATTAGATTTTGATTAAGGTTTAAATTAAATAAAAGTTTATTTTTTATTTTATATACCCATTAACAGCATAATATGTTTAATATGATTGGTAGTATTTTATATTATAAGCATTAAATTAAAGAATATTTTATTCAGGTTATTGTTATTATATTTAATTAAAAAATTTATATTTACTGATATGTTTTTGTTTTGTCAAAAGGAGTCAAGATCTACCTATCTACCGGCAACTTTATGACTTGTACCTATTCATATAATATTTTTAAAAGTTGCAGCTTAACATAATGGCAATGAAAGCATAAATCTGAAGTATTTTTTAATTCTGAAGGCTTATCCTTCTAACCGGTAACAAAAAAAAAAAAGGACGCGGAAGGATGTCTTTGATAACCAGATAAGGAAAATTTCAAATTATTCAAAAATTAAATTGTAGAACAATAATACAAAGTGAAAAAGTGATAATGCGGGAGGTAAAATTAAAAAATTCTGTTTAATTTTCGTTTTTTTTATGAAATATTTGTTTATTAAAATAGAATATGTGCAAAAAAAAAAAAAAATTATCTTTTGTTTTAAATTATTTTTTCCTTATTTTCCTTTAATTTAATTTTTTTTTTTTTTTTTTTTTTGAGGCAATTTGAAAACAAAAGAAATAAAGAATGAATGTTTAAATAATAAAAGAATTTTTGAATAATTAAAAATTGCCATCATAATTGTCAAAAAAAAAAAAAAAGAAAAATTTTCTTTTTTTTACCGTATGCTTACAAACAATTAATTTTAATATTTTTCCTGGCAATGAAAAGTGTGTTTCGAAAAAATATGTTGAATTTAATATGAACCATAAAAGAAAATTTTTTTGGTAAATTAAATAATTCAGTTAATTAATTATTTTTATTTTTTTTTTTAAATATCTTTTAGTTTTATTCTATTTAAAAAGGTGTAATAAATATTGCTGTAAAGATTGCAAAATATGTTTTTGGAATTTGTTATTGCTTTTTGTAACAAGTGATGATTAGCATTTATCTGAAGAGATTAAATTTTTATTAAACTTATGTAATATCATAAATTTTCATAACCACAACATATCAAAATTGTATAATTATCTGAATACGGAAATATAAATTACATAATATGTATTCCCTTTTCAATAGTGGATCCATAACGTTTTTAAATAATTTTTAGAAACAGTTTAGAGTAGAGTGTTGGATACTCGCATGGGAATGTGTCATCTGCCTCTATTTCATTTGTCTGTTTGTTCATAATTCATTTGTTGATAATTCATTTGATTGGATTTAAACTGGAGTTCTTTGTGTTGAATTGTAGAAATGTATAGGTATACAAAATTAAAAGAGATTTTATAGTTATATACAAAATCAGGATTATACACTTTTTCAAAATATTTATTCGAATATATAAGCGAGATTCTGAATTAGAAGCGATTTCTAACTTGGATATAAAATCAGGGTTTTAATTTGTTTAGCTGAGAAACTATTTTAAATTATTCTAAATTTTGTTATTAGACAAATAAGTATGGACTGTAGATGCACACTTAGGCCAATTTAGGCACGTTGTGATACCCTGGCTTAGTGCTTCTCTTAACTAAACCATTGAGAACTTCTTACAAAGTGCTGTGAATTTGTTTGAGTTCACCTCCGACAGAAGAATAATTTCCCCAGAAAGTTTTTTCTTTTCTTGATAAGATATTGTATATAATAAATTTTCTTGTTAAAATTTTTATATAGAAAAATAATTACAAAAGATTTAAGAGTTTGATTTCAAAATCATGGTTTAAGTAATTTGTTTAGTGACGGGTTTCTAGCAGCAGCTTTTATTATTTTTAATGTTTTGTTGTTGAAATTTGTATATAAAACAATAATTTGTAACGGTTTTAGAGTGGGGTTCAAAGTTTGTGTTTGGGATAGGCACCTCTTATTATTTGAATGGTTTTGAATTGAAATATGTAACTATTATTAATATCACAAAAATAGATTTTAATATTTTGGATTAGTTGAAAAGTAGATTACATATTCTTTTTACATGTGCACGAATTATTATTGTAAACGTTGACCATAAAATTATAAAAAGATTTATTTATTGGTAATGTTTATCCAGTCTAAAGAAATCCAGTCAAAAGATGATAGACAAGTGACATTCAATCAAATTGAAATGATGTTAAATAATATTATGCTGTTCCTATAAAATTTAATTGGCATGACAAACTGCATTCAAAAAAGCAGATGATAATAAATTTGAATTGAAGTGGAAAATCAGAAATAGTTGCATAATTGAAACTTATTAAAGAAATTTTCAATTAGTCGTATTTATTATGGATATATTAAAAATTGTAACACTATAGAAGATAATATAATATAAATCAAAATAATTCTTAAAAATATTGTCGTTATTTCCTAAACAACTTCAACTTATCATATAATCTTCTCTAAATTTGAAAATGATTTTATATTTTATATTCTAGAATATTAAAGTAGAATACCTACTATCTATATATGTTACAACATCATAAGATGCGATTAATAAAAAAAAACTATAAAATATTTTATAGGAAAGTCCTAAGTTAGAAAAGAAAAAGAAACAAAAAAAAAAAAAAATGTTTTTTGATGACATTTTCTTTTTCAAGAGAAAATTATGATAAAAGCAATTTGAATTCACCTGTAATGCAATAAAAATTTCTCATTTTTGCCATTGAGAATTTAATGTAAAATAAAATTGTTCTGGTAGTAAAAATTTAAATGCTCTGTTGATGTTCAAAAATAATACCACGTGATTTTTTAATGCTTTAAACAATTCAGTTTTTATTCGACTAAAAAATTCAACAAATGAATTATTGTTATATTTTAAGTGCTGAATTAAAAATATACCATTAAGTGGAAGTATCTACCTACGAGAAGTTTTATCAGAATTAAATTTTGCGTGATTTTCAAATATATTATTCTTAAAAATGTTTCTTTCTCATATATTAATAGTGGTATCTATACTTTTAAAAAGTTATGACTTAAATCTTCGACTTTAGCAATAGATAGATACATGTGTACCTATACTATTAATATTTTCAATACTTAACTTTATTAGATAAAAATACATAAAATAATTCAACTTTTAATTTAATTTTTTTAATTTGACATTGTTTTCCCTAACAGTGGAGGTGAATTTATTTTGAATTTACAAAACTTTTACATTAACTCGTCGCTGTCACGCACCGTTACCATCTCGCACAGTATAAAAAAGTGAGCATTCTTTTATGTTAACTAATTGTCGATTAACTTGTCAGTGTCTATTTGTTTATACTATCGTTTGGCTACCCTTTTCTTATACAATTTCATATTTTAAAGAACTTTTAATATTTTAATTAGATAGTATTGTAAAATGTAAATGTGTTGTGAGAGAAAATTGACATTTCATAAAACAAAATATTTTTGTTTTTAATCTTGATTTTCTTAAAAAAAAAAAAAAGCAATTTTCATTTAAAGTTTTCTTTATAAAATACTAGCAGAATACCCGGCGTTGCCCGGAGTATTTTATTGGTTTTATGAAATAAAAATTATTAACTTTTGTTTCTGTGTTAATTTAATTTAATTAATATAGTTAACTTATTACTATGCATTTACAGATGCTGGTAGTTAATATTCTATTTTTATTACAAAAAATCTTTAAAGGAATCAATAATCTATTGAGTACGCAATTACGGCGAAATGAGTTTTCACAATATATTCGTTAATATCGAAACATAAAATCAGATTTCAATTATAAAAGACCATAATGTAATACATTGTTTTTCGTAAGTAATATCATTTCATGTTTTTGTGAATTATCCTTTTAAGCACATTTTGAAAAATTTGCTATTAGGTTCGTTCTATCCCTGCGTTTGTTTACAAAACTTATAAACTGTTTAATAAGGAGCAATGAAATATTAACTATGCATACGTCTCTTAGTAATGTTGAAGAACAACTTTTTTATATACCCTCACAGCTGGAGATCCTACAGCACCAACAGCTCTTCAAATTTTGAAAAACTTCTTTTTAAATTCATACATCTCAGGTTCTGTTTAACATATTTTCAATATAAAAAATACATGATTGTTTTTTACCTTTATAAATCTACCAGAATTTTTTTAAGTTTACTTTTTCTAATTATGTTTTCAAATTAATTGGCTAAAAATATGTGTAAAAATAGTATATGGATTAGAACGTAAAGTGTTCTGTTCTTTAAGTATGTATGTACTCATTTTTTATTAAATACTGTACAGAAATGTGATATATAGTATTTTTAAATATACGCACGTTATACATACTATATGTACATATTTCAATGATATTTTATGGGAAATATGTTATACACATGCATCTTATAAAGCTAGACCACATGCATTTCTGAATGATGACATGATGACTGTCGTGTGTAGGAGATTTTTTCTGTTGTTTAACGGCCGAAAATGTTATGTTGTTAAGACTTAAACACAGTATTCTTAAGATACTTAATAAGGTTATTTTAATTACTTTTATATATTAGAAATTTGCATTGAAAGGTTTTTATGCAATATTAAAAAC
The DNA here is from genome assembly GCA_947095535.1 of Poecilobothrus nobilitatus. Classification (NCBI taxonomy): domain Eukaryota; kingdom Metazoa; phylum Arthropoda; class Insecta; order Diptera; family Dolichopodidae; genus Poecilobothrus; species Poecilobothrus nobilitatus. The sequence continues at coordinate 261,105,710 of OX352773.1, read as the reverse complement.
AGTGTAGATAAAAGTAAAGAGTGTTGGATAAATATCTTTTTAATAATAATAACAATACCAAAAATTGGGCAGAATATTTTTAAAAGGTATTCGTGCGGAAATGGGTTAACGAACGTTAACAAAAATTTATCACAGGCTTTATTTAGAATCGTAAATTCATCCTGCCAAATTAGACAAAAATTAGAAACAAAATTTTCTTTTGAAAGTCTATCGTACAAATGGGTTAATGTATCTCCGCAGAATTACTTAAATAAGCTTCTGCCTTAAAGTGCAGTACTTGTGCCAATGTTCAATTGGTCAAACCGTTTAAGCACGACAACAAAAAATTGAAAAACTTCATTGAGACTTGATGCTGAAATGAGTTAATGCATCGTAACAAAATCAACTCAGTAAGCTTCTGTGGTAAAGAGCTAAAGCTTTTGTGAATTTGCAACTCAGTTGGTCAAACCGTTTAAGCGCGACAACAAAAACATTAAGAAACTTCATTTGGCCTTGGTGCCGAAATATATTAGTGGATCGTAACCAAATCAACGGAGTGAGCTTCTGGAGTGAAGAACTACACTTTTGTAAATTTTCAACTCATTTAGTCGAACCGTTTAAGCGCGACATTAAGCTAAATTAAAAAATTTCACTGAACCCTGGTGCCGAAACGGGTTAATGGATCGTAACCAAATCAACTCAGTGAGCTCCTGTTGTAAAGAGCTACACTTTTGTAATTTTTCAACTCAATTGATCAAACCTTTTAATGGATCCTAACCAAATTAATCTAATGAGCTTTTCTGCTAAAGTGCAACAGTTTTAAAAATTTTTAAATCAATTGGTGAAACCGTTCAAGCAGAACATCAACAAAATTTAATTAACTTCGTTCGGCTCTCGTGCCCAAACGGGTTACCAGAACTTTACAAAAATTCGTCTCAGGGGTTTTTTCAGACCATAAAACCGCCATACAAAATTGTACATAAATCGGAAACAAAATTTTTTTTGGAAGCCGGGTGACATATGGCAACCCAATTTCTTGAGTACACCCCTAAAGGTGAGAAGAATATTTGTGCAAATTTTCAACTCAATCAGTCAAACCGTTTAGGCAGAACAACGAAAAAACCAAAACGCTTTAAAACGCTCTCGGGCCGCAATTGGTTAATGAACCGAAACGCGATATAGCCTATAACTCCTTCCGGGATCGTAGAAATGTTCCTGCAAAATTTGGTTGCAATCGGACTGGTGATTTTTACGTGAATCCGTGCCAAACAAACAAACAAACAGAATTTCTTCCTTATAAGAAGAAGAAGATTTACCCACATATCTTGAATTTTATATTAATATAAAACATGGAATCTCTGCCATCAGGTCATACCACTTTCACCCACCAAAGAATGAAAGTAAAAATTTTTCATAATTTTTGTAAAAAAATTAATTAATTAATTTTTATATAATTTTACCCTAACCTCAAATAATTTGTGAGATTCTTTTACTATTTTATAACAATTTGAATTGTTCAATTTTATTTTTCAATTTTTAGATGCTTAGACTTGTTTCGATAAAAGCATTTTATTTAAAAAACTTTTTATTTTATTTTAAATTAAATTTGTGTTCAAACAAGAATTTTTCATTCAATTTCAAAAAATTATGTTTTTCATATACATTCATAAGTAGTCTCTGATCTTTCACATATTTTTGTGCTCTAAACAATATAATTAAAATTGCTTTAAAATTGTTATATTATAGAGGTAAAAGACGTTAAATATTTAAATAACTTGTATAAGAGATAGAGATTTATTTTTGCAAATTAAATTAAAATAAACAAATTTATAAAAACATATATTAAATGTACAAATGAGAATGGAAGAAAACAAGATAGAATGTAAATCAACGGTTTTTAAAAGAGCACATTTCCAAAAGATAATACAATCCATTTAGAATTGTGACTTGCACCAAAATTTGAAAATTTCATATATTATGATATAATATAATATAATATAATGTGAAAATAGGACGTCTTTGAAATTTTGAGAAGCTGTAAGTCTGGTACCCTGTCCAACTAAGAAAACCGTTAACACACGTACAAATATATTGCTAGAGCTTTAATTTTTATGCCTGGTCGAAGAAAAATGTGTACGGGTGCCTAGTTTACAGGTATTTAAAAATAACAAATTTTCAATTTTTAAGCCCTTAGGTCCTAAACAGAGTTCTGATAAAAGAAAATTTTCTGAAGAAACTCTTTCTGATTCTAAAAGTTCTTTCTTGTCTCAAAATTTCAAGTTTCTATTTCAAAGCGGGTCGGAGTTATCAAGGTAGAAAAATCATGCAAAATTTGGTTTTCATATAACGGTTTTCATAAATTTAATACTAAATTTAAAAAAAATATGTAATTTTGATATGACTTACAATGGTAAAAAAAATTCCTGTCGAATGGTGTTTTCAGATTGAAAACAATGTTAATGGGAACATGAAATATATGCATTCAAAAATAGGGTTTTTTAAAAGTTTGAAGGGCTGTAGTTCCGTGATGGATGGGACTACATGAAAAAGTTGTTCCACGAAATGAATTTTTTTTATAAGACCTACCAATGGTTAAAATTGTTTTTCTCTATCTTTAATTGTGTAGACGTTTTGTAAACAGACGGAAAGACACACAGACAGACGAACGGACGGACAGACAGACGGACAGAGTGAAATTAATAGTCACATTTTTTCAATTTTTTTTATGGAAATGTTCTAAATGGTTTTTCCAAAAGAACTAAACAAGCTTTTTTTGCTTAATATGATAACATCCCAAAACAGAGAAAATTTGTTTCTTCCTATTGCTATTAATTATCATTCAGTTTTATTTTGGTATTCTAGCAATTTTTTTAAATTTTTAGCACATTCTTCAAAAAATTTTTAAAAAATTAGGCATTCCGTTCGTGCGTATGGTTACAAATATTTCTATACCGTAATAGAGTAATAAAATTAATACTATTAGAATACTATGAATAGGTCTTGTATTTCTATGCTCCTATAAATAGCTCTTAAACTATTAAGGGGCAAAAATTCAAAATTCTATATGTTTAGACCTCCGTAACTTGGACACTAGCGCAAATTTATTAATTAAGTAAAACATAAAAATTAAAGAAATATTATATTTTATATCATATGCCTTTTCGTAATTGCATAGAGTTTCCTTAAAATTGAAGAAAGTGGCTTTTGATTTTAAATTTTTTCTTATGTAAACAATTCTAAAAGAAAATACAAATTTTAATACAAAAGTAATGACAGTACGAAAAGAATTTTTTTTTTTGTAGGTAAGGGGGAATTATTCTTACAAAGTGTGTGAGATTCGAACACTCACTCTTTCATTGTTTACAGCGTATGTTATACACTTTTACCCATTAGTCCACCGAGGCCTCTAAACGGTTTTTTTTATTTCTTTTTAAAAATGTCTGCATTTAAAAATCTTTGTTTTTACATAATACTGTCTTGTTTATTTATAATTTACAGCAAGTGTTTTTTTATAACATAACGATACATATGAGTAACGATAAGCTGAGTTGAATTTTGCAATAATATTTTAAAGATATAATTTGTACAATTTTTACAAATTTTAAAATTTACGGACCAAAATGCTCTGGTTTATCTTGAATTATAACAATAATTAATCAATTTAAACTGATTTTAATTTTACGGAAAGGAATTGAAAATGTTAAACAATTAAAAAAGAAAATTAATTGCCAGGTATTGGGAATACAATTACACGGTATACAACTACACGGTAAATACAACTTTAAATAAAAAAACAAATTACATTTAAAAAAAAAAATGCCTTGTAAACCAAAAAAAAAAAAAACTCACCCTTGGAAATGAAACAAAAAACTTTATAAGGATATACGATATGATTAATTGATTCAATTTAATTCGAGGAAAAATATAGTAATTTTCAATTAAAATTTAATGTCAAAAAAAAAACAGGAAAATTTTAATTATAAGTTATACGAAAAAAATTGTTTATAGGTTATGTTGGCAATCAACAAAAGTACATTGAAGCAAAACTTTATTTAATTTAAACTTTAATTTTTTCAAAATTTATATTTTCTAATATTTTTTAACTCATTCATTTTCAAACTTAAGTTGTTTAATGGCTGTTTCTAAAATTTCAGCTTGTACATCTAACAATTTTATCTTTTCGAAAATTAATTGGAAATTACCTCTTTTTTTCGCATATTACCTTACTAGCAGAGTACCCGGCGTTGCCCGGAGTACTTTATTGGCTTTATGAAATAAAAATTATTAACTTTTGTTTCTGCGTTAATATAATTTAATTAATATAGTTAACTTATTACTATGATTTTACAGATTTATGGCATTTATGGTAGTTTATATTCTATTTTTTATTAGATTTAGTTAAATTGAATAAACAGAGCCAAGAATTAGAGACAATTCTTCTACAAAAAATTTTTAAAGGAATCAATAATCTATTGAGTACACAATGACGGCGAAGTGAATTTCCACAATATATTCTTTAATACCGAGACATAAAATCGCATTTCAATTATGACCATAATGTAGTACATTTTTTTCGTAAGTAATGTCACTTCATGTTTTTGTGAATTATCCTTTTAAGCACATTTTGAAAAATTTGTTATTAGGTTCGCTCTGTCCCTCCGTCTGTTTTCCAAACTTATATATTCGTTAATATGTGTTAATACCGAAACATAAAATCGTATTTAAATTATAAAAGACCATAATGTAATCAATTTTTTTTTGTAAGTAATGTCACTTCATGTTTTGGTGAATTATCCTTTTAAGCACATTTTGAAAAATTTGTTATTAAGTTCGCTCTGTCCCTCCGTCTGTTAAAACTTATATACTGTTTAATAAAGAGCAATGAAATATTAACTATGCATAGGTCTTTTAAAAGAGTAATGTTGTAGAACAACGTTTTTATATACCCTCACCGTTGGAGATCCTACAGCACCGGCAGCTCTTCAAATTTTGAAAAAACTTCTTTTTAAATGCATTTCAGGTTCTGTTTAACATATTTTCAATATAAAAAATACATGATTGTTTTTTACCTTTATAAATCAACCAGAATTTTTTTTTCGTTTAGTTTTTCTAATAAACATAATAAACATAATTTCCAAATTGATTGGCTAAAAATATGTGTAAAAATTGTATATGGATAAGAATGTAAGGTTTTCTGTTCTTTAAATATGTATGTACTCATTTTTGATTAAATGATGTACAGAAATGTGAATATGTTTTCTAATTTAATTGATTAAGTTTATAGTATTTTTAAATATACGGATATTATACATACTATATGTACATATTTCAATGATATTTTATGGGAAACATGTTATACACATGCATCTTATATATGTAGACCACATGTAAAGACCACATTTAAGTAATGCATTTCTGAATGATGACATGATGATTGTCTAATGTAGGAGATTGTTTCTGTTTTTTAACATGAAAATGTTATGTTGTTAAGACTTAAAAACAGTATTGTTAAGATACTTAATAAGGTTACTTTAATTACTGTTCTATATTAGAAATTTGCATTGAAAGGTTTTTATGGAATATTAGAAACAGTATAGATAAAAGTAAAGAGTGTTGGAAATATCTTTTTAATAATAATAACAATACACAAAATTAGGCAAAATATTATTAATAAGTGCTCTTGCGGAAATGGATTAATAAACGTTAACAAACATTTTGTCACAGGCTTTATTTAGAACCATAAATTCATCCTCCCAAATTAGACCGAAATTAGAAACAAAATTTTTTTTTGACAGTCTATCGTGTCGAAATGTGTTAATGTATCACAACAAAGTTTATTGAATGAGTTTGTGTGCCAAAGTGCAATACTTGTCCAAATTTTCAATTGGTCAAATCGTTTAAGCGCAACAACAAAAATGAGACTTCATGGCCTGAAGCCTGATGGGCTAATGTATCGTAACCAAATCAACTCAGAAAGCTTTTGTTATAAAGACCTACACTTTTGTAAATTGTCAACACAATTGGTAAAACGGTTTAAGTGCGACAACAAAGAAATTAAAAATTTTAATTGAGCTCTGGTGTCGAAAAGGGTTAATGGATCGTAACCAAATCTCCCCAGTGAGCTCCTGTGGTAAAGAGCTACACTTTTGTAAATTTTCAAATCAATTGGCAAAACCGTTTAAGCGCGACAACAAAGAAATTGAAAAACTTCATTGAGTCCTGGTGCCGAAATGGGTTAATGGATCGTAACCAACTCAACTCAGTGAGCTCCTGCGGTAAAGAGCTACACTTTGATAAATTTTTAACTCAATTGGCCAAACAGTTTAAGTGCGACAACTAAGTAAATTACAAAACTTCACTGACCCCTGGTGCCGAAACGGGTTAATGGATCGAAACCAAATCAACTCAGTGAGCTCCTGTGGTAAAGAGCTACACTATTGTAAATTTTCAACTCAATTGGTCAAACCGTTTTAGCAGGACAACAGAAAAATTTAATGAACTTTGTTCGGCTCTCGTGCCCAAACGGGTTACCGGATCTTCATAAAAATTTTTCACAGGCTTTTTTTCAGACCATAAAACCACCATACAAAATTGGACATAAATCGGAAACAAAAAATTTTTTGGAAGCCCGCCGGGCCGAATGCGGGTAACATATTGAATCCAAATTTCTTCGGTACCCGTCCAATGATAAGAAGAATATTTGTTCAAATTTTCAACTCAATCGATCAAACCGTTTAGGCAGGACAACGAAAAAACGAAACGGCTTTAAATGGCTCTCGGGCCGCAATGGGTTAATGAACCGAAACGCGATATAGCCTATAACACTTTCCGGGGTCGTAGGAACGTTCCTGCAAAATTTGGTTGCAATCGGACTGGTGGTTTTTACGTGAAAAGGGCACAAACAAACAAACAAACAAACAAACAAACAAACAGAATTTCTTCCTTATTTATTAGATTAGATTTACCCTTTCTGACCGTTCAATTGTCCGCATATTTACAAAACTTCTAAACCGTTCATGGTATTTCAAAATTGATTTTTTTTTTTTCTCCGCAGCAACAAAGCCCTAAATTCATTATAATTCAATAAAGAAATTCTTCTAAATAATTTTTCTGTCTGAGGAAATTAAATCTTGGGAATTTTTTTGATCTTTTAAGTAATAATAATAAAATTGTTTTTTTTTTTCAATTGGACATTTTAATAAACCGTGCTATCAAACAAAAATTTTTAAAAATTTCCGACTCTCTGTATCTTTCAAAATGTCGAAATTTTATATTATCAATTTTTCATTTCAGAATTGTTAGATTTTTATAAATTGATACTTGCACACTAATTTCTAAACGAATTCATAGATGTATAGTCATATATGATTTAGAGTTTTCTAGATTTTCCATGGTTCAATAATGTTAAAATTATCCTCGATAAAATTAGACGAATGTGGAATGACGACATTGTGAAAGGACATTAGATAAATTTTAATTTTAATAATTTGGTAAGTATTGCTAGATTTTGGCAGGTTGAACATTTGAATTGAATGATGTTCTCTGTCTAAAAGAATCACTTAGTAAAAAATAAACAGGACTAAAAAAAGAAAAAGGGAAAATTTGTTATCATACAAATGAAATTATTATTGAAGATTAATGTCGGAAATTTTGTTAAGGTTAAAATTTTTATTATATCAGAAATAGAAACTAATATTCATTTTTATAAATGTACTCTGAAAACCGATAATGAGTTATGTTAGGCAAGTATGTAAGAATGGTAGAGTTTTGTTCAATAATTTATGGTTATTTATGTGTTTCCTTACTATTATCCCGATCATTGATTGTTTTACTGTTTAATTTCACAATAATAATATTGAGGAAGAGGAAGTTAAAGAAAATTTCATTCATTCATTCAAAGAATTTAAATGAAGAGCAATGATCAGCAAACTAGTAATGAAATCCAAATCAAGGATAAAATCAATCCAAATCAAGGATTGTTAATAAATGAAAATAAATTTTAAAATTTATTGAGGTTCAATAAATTTATTTATTTTTTTGTTGGTTTTTCTCGGAATTTGTAAACGATTTGTTGTAAAATGTTTTTTGTTTAAAATTCAATCGCAATACGAAAAGGAGGTGAAAATGAAAAATGATTTTTATATTTCAACAACAAGAGTATAAAAATTACTGTATGATTATTCTTTTATTGTCATTAATTGTTATAGAACATAGATATATCATATTTTTAATAATGGTTCATATTTTATAGATTTTGGTTGTTTGTTTTTTTTTTTTTTTGAAAATACAAGATAAGGTCAATAATTTCATTGACAAATAGTAGAACAAATTAAGAATATTGAAAAGATTAGTTCAAATTATACAAGCCAGTACGTAAAATCAAAAGATTTTAAAGTCCCATATTTCAAAAAGACAAATAAAAACATTTTAGAATTAAGAAAAACCGTTAATACAATATGTAAAAATAGAATATTTTCGATTTAGTTTGTGTGTCCTACTAATGCCATATTACAACAAGTTGAAATATTCAAACAAAAACCTTGAAAAGGAGTTTATTTGCGTATAAATGTCATGGAAAATTTTAATTTTTCTTTGCAAGGGTAGGTGGGAATCATCGAAAGACATTATATAGGAGTGGCACAGATACGAGTCCTCTATTAATGTCTTCATCTTCACCTTTCTTTCAAACAATAGGTTATACGAATTTTTATATATAGTATAACTTATACTTATTCAAAGATGTTTTTCGTCTCAAAATTTCAAAGTTCTGGCGATAAACGAACAGAAGAACGAAATTTTTGTTTTGCATAAAAGTATATTTAAATAAAAAATTGTAAAATATTTTATTATAAAAATGTTTATGTTCATTATAAAGCTTAAAATGTTCATCGTCGTCGTTCGGTTGTTCTTCGATTTAAAAAAAAAATATTTAATAGAACTTAGAACAAATTTTTGGAAATAGGGCTTTTACCAACTTTGAGGGTCACCAACTTTGAGGTTTACCAACAACGTAATGGGTGAGCTTAGTAACCCTCAACGTAATGGGTGAGTTGTTGTTGTCGTATTACATTTTTTATGAGTTTATTCCTGTTTAAAACTGCTTTACCCCATCTTGGCGTAAAAGTTTTTTAAGCAGAAGGAGGAACGGATGCGCTGATTAAATAAGTTAAATCTATCGTCGGGATCAACTTTACCAAAAAACTTTAAAAACTCGGACTATAAATTGTTTGGTATTAGGACATGTAAAAAACCTACCAATATTACTAATGTAATTTAAAAACTCTCAATATAGTAAATGTGTATAGAAAGGAAAATATTTGGAGGAAATTAAGTATATGCTTTCTAAAAGATATATTGCTACTATCGTATATTTTTAAATTCTTTTTGTATTCCCAAGATCTGACATTAAATCGTTTGAATCATCAAAATAATATATAGAAAATAATGCTGGCAAAAACGTTTAATCTTTTGTTTAATAAGAATTGAAAATTTTTAATTAAATGTTCATGAACTAAAAAAATTATAAGAAAATTAACAATGGAAAAATTTTAAATCAAAGAAATAACGTAAATAATAGCTTATTATTGAGCATTAGCTAAAAAAAGAAAGATGCAGGATATCTTAAAAATTTGATTGGACACGTGCTATTGTAATGACATTTAATTGCTTTAAGTCTTACAATTTTGAAAATTCCATTTTAACAATTAACTTTAAAATTCCATTATTTAATTTTCAATTTAAGAAGAACTGATGTCAATAAAAGCAATTTGTATTTTTTAACTTTACAATGAAAAAAGTAAACAATGAAACAAAATAAAATTCTTACCACACCACACCACACCATATTCTTTAGGCCAATAATTCTTTATTGTGTACATTGTGTAAATTTCAAAAGACAACGACAATGATAAAAAAAAAAACGTGCTAAAAATTTTCTAACTATTTTATTCTCTTCTGTTTAGAAAAATTCTTCTAGGACAAAGAAAAAAAATAAAAAAGAAAAATATTTATAAAAACATTAAAAAATGAATCTGTGGAGAAAAATAGTTGAAAATTACCAAAATTGGATCAAATAATAGGGGCCAGTAAAAAAAATAAGATTAATTTCTATTCTGAGTCAGCTAAAAGGCAATCGATTCATTTATTTTTCCATTTAATTATTTCTGGGTTTTTTTCCTTGATTTTGTTGTGTTCAGGAAACATTTTTTTCTAATAAAGTGTATCTATAGTTAGAAAAATTTGAAATATATTTTCTTTCATATAATTTTTATTTTATACCCACAATATACCCACAATTTTTAATATATTAGTGGGTATATTGCTATGGGTATATATTATATAACTATTAAATATTAATATGTTTTCTAAAAAGTGTTCTCTGGGAATATTTAAAATCGTTTTATCATCAGTCTACAGAAATTCATTAATAGGTTGTCACACCATGCGAAAAACAAGAAACAGTCAGTAATCATAAAAGTAAATGGCACAGCTAATAACTAATATGTAATACTGATTGGTACTATTGATATTGGTATGTAATACTACACTAACCAAGGTTCAAACCAAAAACATGGGAAACTGACGTAGAAAATTAAAAGGACACTATTATATAACTTTTAATTGTCATATTGGAATTGTATAATAAATACTTCTTACAAAATGAACTTAAAGGCAGTTATCTGTTATGTTATCAATTGGGTAACGGAATTTTATGTGCGTTAAAACTATATTATGGTTTATCTACATTATGCTATATGTTGTTAGTTTTTGTCAATTTGGAGGTAAATATATTTTGTCAGTTTCGAATTGAATTTTTGAACATATTACTCAGTAATATAGAAGATATTAGGTATATTATAATTGCCAATTTTATTTTTCTACAGTTCATCATTTTCTGTGCATATTGAACAGCAATGTTGATTATTGAACAACTATGTAGCAAATTATTTATTTCTCTATGAAATAATACTTAGAAAACATTTAAATTTTCTACGCTTCGTATAAACTAGTCGAGGTATTTCGCCCGTCTTAATATTAATCTTATAGTCTGTTGTCGTTAAGATTTTTTGAGTTTTACTTAAGTATGCTTTCTAATTTTTTCTCATTCTGTTTAAACTAGCGTGATCATCGCCTAATTTTAATCTTAAATTTTATTTTTACTGCTGAAAGCTGAGCAAATGCATGAATAATCATTAGACTTTAGGTGCGTAGAACATTTTTAAAACGTAGGAGAACTTATTTAAAAAGTTCATGTTCAGTTTCCTTAGACTTATGCCATGACCGGATTTCTCCAATTGAAGAAGTTTTGAAAGCTTTTTGTATCCATGTCAGAGAGTTCACCTAAATCTTGAAAAGAGAAATTACCGATATATTTCTACCATATTTGTGACAGACTGGAACAGCAGGTGTTGATTTTGCAGAGATACTTCACGTTAACGTAAGTAAGATGTATCAATTATTCTGCAAAATCTTTAGTTAAGATCTGTATACCTAATTTTCTAGTATGTCTACATTTGTCGGATCCGTATAATAAGGTGTTTTAGTATTCTTATTTTAAAAATAATTACTTTTTAATAGGTACCTCGTTTATAGTAACTAAAATAATATAGTGGTAACAGTTATTGTGTTTCCTGATTGCTTGCTTCGAGGCAAATTTCTTATACATATATTAGATTTGGACTCCATTTTTCAAAACTTTATATTCAATTTAAAATTTATATTTCATTTAAAATTCAATTTCTTTATTTTTATAAAATTTATTTTAAAATACCCTACAACTATTATAATATAAACAATAACATTGAAGTTTAAAAACATTTTTACATTGCATAAAACAAATTTAATTTATTCAATGGTTTTGAATTTTAATTGAACCTTAAAATTTAAATTAAAGATCCGGGATAGTAATTAAAACTTAAATAATCAAACTTCTAATTTGTTATCCTCTGGTTTTATACATCTTGTTACAACCAAATGACAACAGCAAAATAAAATAATAAAAACATTTTCTTTTAAATTTTTTATTACAATTTTATTGTATCATTGGAGACATAGAAAGGAAACATCTATTATAATTGGGCGATAAATGATTTAAGGATTACTAACAAAAAGTAATTAAAGCAATGAATTCCCAATTTTAAACAAATTTTATTAATGTTTTATTAAAAAACTTTACCTTTAAAACATTTTTTAATTTTTACCTTAAAATATTCCTTTGCACTTCTTAGACTTATATAATAGGTATATAACCTATAATTTGTTTTTAAAAGGAACTTCTAATCATTATTTTAAATTAGAATTTAATTTTTTATTTTATATTTTTTCTTGTTAGGATATTTTGTCAGTAATTAAAAGTTTAAGAAGAAAAAAAAGGAAGAATTTATATCGTTGTTAGATTAACAGTCACATATTTTATTTTCACCTATTCACTGTTAAATCGAATTAAATAACCTAAAAATACTAGATTTATACCGAAAGTAATATAATAAATTTGATCTAATAATGAAAACCTAAAATTTTAGATTTTATATTTAAGCAAATTTTTATTATTAATGTTTTATTTTCAATGTAAAGGTTCAGTTGAAAGACTATAACTAAATGAATTTTTTACATTAAATGATATAGAACTGCAATTATTAGCAGTATTCAATCGATCTGCAGTCAAAATTTCGATTTAAATTTCATAAATGCTATCAACACATCTCAAATTATACCAATTACATCTCTACGAAGTGAGTTCTACACATTTAATTTTTTAGTTCTACTATTTTTTTAATAGATTGTTAATAACGGTAATTCCTACATCGATTGTGAGAATATTTTTAGTTTGTATTAACTACATTTTCTTGTATTAAACTAATCCATAAAAAACTCTTATAATTTTTAATATTGTGAAAATATTAATTCATTGAATAATATAAAATAAATAGCTCTAGATTATTTGATTTTTAAACCATTTTATCCATTAAATTTTGGTATAGTTTAAGAAAGCAACAATGTCAAGAAATTTTTGATTTAAAGTATTTCACAAACAGATTATGCTCGGAAAAAGTCGGAGGTAAATATTTTCGTAAGATAGAGTAACAATAAAAAGAAGGACTGTCCAATAAAAAATAAATATTGTATATAAATTAGGTACAGGCTATACCTGTTACAATCTTTTACAATTATAATAATGAAAATAAATGATTATAACATTATATTGTTACTCCTTGCTGTCAGTCATTTAAAAAAAAAAATTATTAGATAGAGATTTATTAGGTAGGTATAGAGAAAAATTTTTTAATTTAATTTGAGTAATTTATCATCATATTTTAAATGTCAATGCATTATTCATTATGGATGTTGAATTGAAGTTATAGGGCGGTTAATGCCTTTTAAACAAAAAATTAAAAAGAGAAAAATATGGTTAAGACTATTTTATTAAGCGCAAAGAAAATTATTCGAGATGCTAATCAAATAAGGTTAATTTCTCATTTTTTCTCAACGGATTTAGTTTTCATTCTCAAGGAAAAGGTGTCAACAGATATAATTAAAAATTCAGCAAGAAAAATTTTAAGATTTATAAGGATGTTAAAATTCAAGTTTGTATTAAAAAAAATGTTTTTTTTCCTTTTAGAGCATTTTTCAAAAATTTTTTGAAAAGTTTACTTGTTATTTTCACTCTGTCCGTGTTTTTTCAAAATTTCTACATGGTTTTTGATAGACCCATTAAACTTTAACCATGAGTAGGTATCCAAAAAATAAATAATGTTATAGAACAACTTGTTTATGTAGTCACAACAATTACGGAGCCACAGACCTTTATAGTAATACCGTTATGTGAAAACAAAATTGTGCAACCAAATCATGAAATTATGAGAGAAAAAAAATCTTTTAGAATTAGTATAATTTACATCTGAAAATTTGTTTTGCACCTACCCCTAATTAAGAGCTATTAAGGGTCGAAAATTAAAAATTTAGTATTTTTAGACACCCGTAATTTGGGCACATATACATACAAATTTATCGTTTAAAATTTAAACATTAACGGTTGAATACTTAGTAGTATTAACAGCTTTTCTTAGTTATAGGGGATTAAAAAACCTTATTTTGAAATATTTATATCTTAAATTCTGCTTACTATTTTTATAGTCTAGAGATGTCAAACAACTGAACCTTTTATTTAGCTTTTTAATATCAAAATTATAAATTTTTTTTGCAATTTAATATATTAACTGTTATATGAAGAAAGGAAATTTTGCAAGAACCTTCCGTTATGACTCTGGCAAGCTTTTAGTTAGAAAGCTTGAAATTACGAATCTCTCTCTGGCAAGCTTGGAATTGTGAATGAAGAAAGATCTTACAGAATTAGTATATAAGTTTGCTCAGAATATTTCTTTATACTTTCCCTTGTTTATGGAGGGAAGATAATATCCTGGTGCAAGTCATTATAGACTAAACCATTTCTATTGTCTTTTCAAAAATGTGCTTCTTTAAAAACCTTTGGTTTTATATTCCATTTTGTTTGACTTAATATCGATTTAGATTACTGGAACGAAGCTTGATTTTGAATGTGTTTTGATTTGTTTTTGCATAAAACTATGCAGTAGTCTTTATAGTAAATGATTAGCCAAATCTTAGATTGTGTAACTTTTCAGTAAAATTCATGGATCATATGTAAAACTTTTATTGAATAATTGATATCGATTTTTAATTCTTTTGAGAATCCTATGTGTCATAATATTGATGCAAATAAAATAATTTAATTGATGAAAAGGACGGAAATTATAATATAAATCGAATGAATTGAAATATCTGAACAAAATAGTTCTTATATTAAATTCTGACAGTTAAAGAATTTAAGAAAGAAAATTTAACAGCTAATATAAAAATTTTCAAAAAATTATGTTAGATGTTTCCCTTTACAAATTGAAATATTTTTTTTTTATCTTCAAACGTTATACATAATATGTTTTTATATCTGAAAATAGTAATCATCTCATATACTTTTATATACGAGTATATAGCGTATACCTATGTACATTATTATTATTGAATGTTTATTTATTTTCTTTAGCAGATCATTGGTTGGTCATAGTACAACAATTCTATGGAAATTTTGTTTTGTTACCATAATATAAAAACAATTTTTCAGACTATTTGGAGTCATGCTGAGAATGTTTTCTTAATTATTGATTCGATTTTATTTGAAAATATTGAAAAATTTATCTTAAATATTTATATTAAAAATATTATTTAATCGAATTTTCCAAATAATTTTCAAAAAAATCGTTTATAATTTTCCTTAATTCTAAAAATTCTCTTTTGTATCAGATTTTTTTTTATTTCACTCAGTATGGCATCATATAATAAAAATTCTTTAGAAAAAGAAAATAAGTAGGTATCTATTGATAAAATAACAATTTTAAGAACTGAACATATTGTTCTCTTGGTTACAAATTTATTTTAAAAATTCTTAAGATTTAATTGAACTGGCCATTAACAAAAAAATATTAACAATTTTGTACAGAAATTAAAAAAAAAATTAGTTAAAAGCAATTAATTGTCCTACAGTAATTATTAGTCTAAAATATGTTAACTTTAAAGGGTCTCCTCATATATAGTACCCATGCAATAGTGAACAATACTGTGTATACACATGAAGACTGATGCTATATGGGGTTGGATTGTGCAGTTGTTATGGGGTTGTTTGTAAACATGTACGTTGTTTGTAAGAACATTCAGTATTTTGCAGTTTATAATTCAAAAGTCAAAAGTCAATCAACAAAAAAACGAGGAAGAGTGTAGAGTAGAATGTGTCAACTTTAGGATATCCGCAAGAACACAATAAAATATATCTTAATTATATTTTTTTCACAAAATTTAAGGTACCTAACTTGAATTGAATTGTCTGGATTTATTTTTGTGAATTTTGAAGTTGTATTGACAGCTTCTCGAGCTCTTTGACAGAAAAAAATCAAATTTTAATGCCATATTGCCATAAAACTTGATCAACTTTTGTAAGATTTCAAATTGGTAACTTAATTAAGTTCCAAGATATGAAAACTACGTGAACTTGTTACGGTACAGACAGAAGTTTTGCCACAAGACTTGATCAATTTTAATATATCAGATGTTTAGCTTTATTATGTGGTTAAAATACAAATACAAAATGTGAAGATATAAATAATATTAATATAAAGAAAGAAGTTGTATGGCGAACCTATCCGAACCTGTCACTCTAAACGATACAAATTTTATGGATGTTTATGCCATTAAACTTGATTTATTTTCATAAAATTTTGAACACCTAGCTTTAATATCTACTGGGTTATTTTCATAAAAAAAAGAAGTTAATTGCTGGGTTTAGTCAGTATAAGAATCTGACAATACGAAGTAGGTATACTTAATGTCTTTACAAGATTAACATCTTCGTTAGAAAAATAAACTGCTTGCGCTAATGGCTTAGAATAATGGAAATAAAATGGTTGAGAAGGGATATGTTTAATTATTAAAGAAGGTTTTTGCGATATTACTCTTGCGATATTAATAAATTGTATTCAATTAATGGTCGAAGTTTCACTAGCCAAACTCATACTATGCAAATATATAGATATACAGTGTTAGAGTTTCATTAGATTGATTTTTTCAAGAGTTTCTTATAATTTGTAATTTTTATTTGGAAAAAACATTTGAATATATTTTTTTGATTGAAATTAATTGTTCCTTGCCAATTCAATGTGACATTACTTTAAAATTGAAACATAAAAATATGTTTCTTTATTTGAATTCTCTTTTAAGTATTATAATTAATCAAAAGTAATAAATAATTTATTAATCATATTTTAAAGTCACATAATATGTGAATTATTAAAAATTTGCTTATCAAATATTTCATATATAAAATCATGATGATTTCTCAGTAAATCTGTACAAAACTTATAATTAAAATGCAATTAGAATATTTATATAATGATTTTTTTTTATACGTATGTATATACAGAATAACAATATGTTATATTATATACATACATTTATGTACAATAAAAAATGAAAAAATATTGTCCTGTAAAAACTTTATTGTATTCATTTGTTTTGAAAGAAGTTCTTGTAATCTATTACTGTCCATATGCGGGATATCACACATATATTGCTCTTCTAAATTTTATTTATCTAGACATGTTGATTCTATAGATATGTTACAACCCTTTTCTATTTGAAGTTTTAACAGAATACAAGTAGATATATTTCCTTTTACATTTTCTCTAAGTTTTTCACTCTTCTCACTCTCCTTTTCAAGTTGTTTTCTTGTTAATAAAGTTGAAATTTTATATTGGCTGATACATAAGGGTTACCATATTGTGGGTCCAATATAAAAAAGAAATTTGAGGGTAGGATAATTATATAATTAAAACTTGAACATAATTTATATGAACAACATTTTGAGAAATAATAACAATATAAACGAGGAAGAATACAGTTACCCTTGTCAACTCTTAAATGTCTCGTATGAACCCTTTATTGTGTTCAAAATTAAATATAGTATCACTCTCTATAGTTAATATTTAATCTCTTCCAGTGTAGATTCGAATCTATCACTTATCCAACTCTATCAATTTTATTACAAAACGAGAAAGAATACAGTTGCCTTTGTCAGCTCTTAGATACCCGTACGAACAGTTAGTATGTTCACAGCCTGTCACTCTGCTTACAATATTATTTTTTAAATATTTTAGTATTTTAAAATAATTTGGATGAATTTTAAAATTTCTAGAACTATGGGTTATACATATATTCAAACTATATGTTTACATGTACATTCTTCAAAAGCAGATTCTAACCTTCCACATTACGATTGTCAATCCAAAACTTTTTCAAATATTGTATAGTACCATTTAATACTAAGCGGTAAATGTATATTAAATTTACTTAGTACAAAATAATAAATATAATTTTAAATATTATATTCTATTATATTTAAATATTCCATTGACAGAATAATTTCTTATAAGTACAATAAAATACATATATGTATGCAAATACGGCACTATATAATATACATCTATACTCTTATCATTCATTCACTAGTGACATATGCGATATGTAAATAAGCATGATATTATATAAGTATGTATATATATCAATATCATATAAATAAAAATTCTTCAAGTAACCATGCAAGACACAAATGCAAAAAATTTGTTGAAGAAATTTGTTAGAAAATTTGAAAAAATCATGTAACACTTTCGTCAATTATAAAGTAACGCTATATTATTCAAAAAAGTTGTTAACAGAAATAAGAGTATAATGTTGAAGCCTTAATTTTTGTGTATTATTTCAAAAAAATTTTAACAGGTGTTTAAAAATAGGAAATTTTCAGTTTTTGACCCCTTACATACTTATTTTCAAAGATGTCAAAATTTCAAGTTTCCAACAAACCGTTTAGAAGATCAAAAGGGTTAAAGGATTTTGCAAAATTTTAGTTTCGCATAGCGGTAAATTAAGACACCGTATGCCACAAATATATATTTATTGTATATATACTTTTAAAGCTTATAAAAACAATAATCGTTTGCTGTTTTCAGAATGAAGATATACCTTATACAACTTGTGCTATAACAATTTAAATATAGAGCTTTTTTGAACCTTTGGGGAGCTGTTGCTCCGTAACGGGTGGGGCTACAAAAAAAAGTTGTTAAAAATAAAATTAATATTTTTATGATATCTATCAGCAGTTAAAATTTCATACCTCTATTTCAAAAAAAATGTGGGGACTAAAAGTTAGGTGTTCGAGAGCTACCCGAAGTTTTGGTCGGAACTCAACCAAAAAAAATAGGGAATTGCTCCTAGAATATTTTGTGTAAATTTCAAGAATCTAGCTTTCTTAGTTTTTGAGTTAGCGTGCTGACGGACGGACGGACGGACATGGCTCAATCGACTTAGAATTTTTTTCTGATCCGATCCATACCTTTGAAGGTATATCTAACTCGCTTATTTCGAGGTCTTACAAATGGAGGAGTAATTTTATTATACCCGATCCTATCGTACGGGTATAAAAAATGTCCACAGGTGTTATGTTACAAGTATCTAAAAATTACGAAGTTTTTTGATCCCTAAATATGCCTTAAAGAAGTAAAAGTGCGGAAATTTTTTCTGAATTAACTTTATATTCGTTCTTAAAGATCTTCCTGCTCTGGAAATTTCAAAGTTCTGAGTAAAAGCGTTTTGAAGATTTTGCGGAACCCAAATGAGGTAAAAAATTTCTTTTACCTAATAGTAAATTTATATACTAAATTGCAAAAAATTTTATAAATTTGATATTGATTTATAAAAAACTTAGGAAATTTACTGCCATATGAAGTTTTTAGATTATAAAAATATTAGGGATTAGGGATTTTGATAAATTTGAGAAACTGTATAGCTCCGTAATGAATGGTGTTACATAAAAACATTGTTACACATTGCTTTGGCTTTCATTATCACTTAACCTTTAACATTCCTCTTGAATTTTATATACCTTTTCACCATGTAGTCTTATATCACATAATATTATGCAATATATTATTGTACAATATACTTTGCCATATTACTTTACATGATATTTCAAAAATTAGCTATAGTCACGGTTACTTCCTTGATGATAATTTTTAGTTTTAGAAAAAATCGTGGCTCAGTAAAACAAAAAACAAAATTAAGTAAAACATGAAAAATACAATATTTGAATCGTCAATAATCTCTTAAAATGAATTTGAAACTAAAGTTTGTGATAAGGGAGTTAACCTTTCTTTGACCAATCATCCTAGATGTATAGAACTTCCAAAAGTTGTTAAAATGAAAAGAAAACTTCCATTTATTCAGAAGTTGTTATAAGATTAAAAGAAAAACGAAATTATCGTTTATATTTTATGTGAATTTCTGTTTTTTGTAGGTTTCTGGAATTCTTCGGGAATATTTTTTTTCGATTTGACGGATGTAGGCTTAGAAGAAAAAGATCCTGGGTATCTAGGAAAAGGTCTAACGATTGTATAATAATACTTGCATTTAGTTAATAATAAACTTAGAAAACCTATACCTATTGGAGATATCTTAGGTTTGTTGGAGGCATCTTAAACCTACCTTTTGGAGATATCTTGAACCTACATATTATCAGATATCCTATTGTTTGCTAAACAAATTTTTAATGTTATTTATAAAGTTTTTGA
Source organism: Poecilobothrus nobilitatus (assembly GCA_947095535.1). NCBI lineage: Eukaryota > Metazoa > Arthropoda > Insecta > Diptera > Dolichopodidae > Poecilobothrus > Poecilobothrus nobilitatus. Next base: position 261,085,548 of record OX352773.1, on the reverse strand, counting down.
TTTGGCTAGAAATTCAATAAAGTCATCAATCATTATTATGTTGATTTTTTTATTGTGTTCTTGGTGAAAAAAATTTGTTAGCAAACATGTAAAGGCTACCTATTAAAGGTTTTTTTATTTAATAGGAAAAATATGTGTTCCTATCTACAGGAATTTTTAAAGAACATTATTTTCAATAATATATTCTTATAATATATAACCTAACGGTAAAATTCATAGATTAAGTTTTGTATTGAATATTTGACAAGAAGTTGTTGTTGTTATTTATTCTTGGTTTTATTAAAAAAATGTTAATACTAAAAAAAATGCTTTATTTAAGATTTTATTTTCTTTCTGCCATTTTTACACCAACCACTCTTAGCAATCAATCAAAGAAAAATATTTGCATTGAGGGTGGTGCAAATAGAAAAAAAATTAGTGATGAGAAGGCGTGATAAGAACATTTACAAAAAATTTAATTTAAGTGAATTTCCATTTACTTTATTATAGGTTTTTTAAAGATTTTTTAAGGTCTACATGATACCTTAACGACCATATCCAGTATAAAAGAATCCCAGGTCTTTTTTGATGTAACTTTATTTTAATAAATTTAATGTTCAGGAAGAGTATTTTTTTTTGTTTTTCTTCCGTTCCTGAAGTTTATAAAAAATGAATAAAGAATTAAAGATATTATTTTACTAAAAAAAATTTAATAAAGTTGTGACAAAAAGGTCATGTTTAATGACATTTTGATCTTAACTGACAAGTAAAGATAGTTAACTTATTTCAATATTATGGAACGAAATGATTTCCTAATAAACTTTAAGGATGTTAGAAATATTTGAAATTATTTTAAAACTTTTTAATTTTGAAAACCATTTTTTTTTTTAAGTTCATTCCCGCCACAAAAATGTAAAATAACACAGCTTTTCGTCTTCAGGCGTGGCTGTAAATGTCGTAAGGGGGAATTATTCTAACGACACATGTGGGCTTCGAAAACATAGTCCTCTGAGCAAACACCCACTAAACCGTCGAGGTGGTTAAATAAAAAAATAAAAATTTTTAGAACTTAAATAAATATTTAGAACTTTTTTAAAATATGTAACAGAAATTACTATAATCTAATATATGTATATAAAAGATTTATATATATATATTAAGGACATAATTAAAAATTGATTTTGTTTGTAGTTTTTCAAAAGAATTTCAGAGGGTGACTAGTATTTAACTGCACTGTTGATCTTTATGAGAAGAACATTTTTTTGTATGACCGCTAATTTGAGGATCTTCTTGTTTCCGGAAGATAGTTTCCATATCTGCCATAAATTTGCCAGACCTATAGATCTTTTTCACATACGAAGTTATAAGAATATTTTCAAAAAATAAAAAAGAATCTAGAACTTGCTTTTAAGCACCAATATTTGAAAAATTGTTAGCTCCTGAACATTATTTGAACCCAAACACAAATTTTAACTTACTAAGGAAAATCTAAGTCATGACATAATGCAGTGTACTTAATTACGGGACACCGCATGTAGAGCGTGCTGAATTAAAAGAAATTTAAATGTAATATAATAAATAGCATTTACAAGGACATCCGATTTTTATATGGTTAAAACATGGTTTAATTATTTTCTAAAAGTTTGAATCATAGCTTTTCGTGTAACTTTAATGACACTTTTCCGGTTGTTTTAGTTTTTAAATTTAATTAAATATTTGTTGGATAGTTCGCTCAAAATATCCGGAATATCTTATGATATATGTATCTATTGTTGAAAGTTCTCTAATTTTTTTATATTCATTCAATTCATACACACTTTACTAATGTAATTTAATATAATTACAAAAACAATTTAAAAAAAAGTAAAATTAAAATTGTGGTTTTTTCCTCCTTGTTTTATCAACATTAGAAATAATATTTTAAAAGAAACAGGGTGACTCTGATCTGATGTATATTATAATTCATATGTGGCGTTTGATCAATAAAGATTTTAATTTTGAACTTGACATTAATTTGTATTTTACAGATATTTATTTATATAAAAAATTTATTCCTTACCTATATTTATTACTTTAAATTTTACATTTTTGCGTCTTATGTCTTTTCCTTTTCTTAAATTTGTTTTGTTATGGCTTGAGGGCATTTTTTCATAATTAGTTGCCAACATTTACCTATTTTTTTTCTAAAACACTTTTTATATTTATTAATAAGATTTTTTTTTTTGTCCATTTCACTCCACGAGGGAGCACAGGGCTTTCATTTGGCATTTCCATTTCACACGGTTTCCTGCTGATTGTTTTGCATTCTCCCATGTGAGGTTACACTGGCTGTTTTCTTTTATTACGGTGCGTCTCCGGGTGTTACTTGGCCGCCCGCGTCTTCTGCTTCCTTGGGGGTTCTTATTATTAATATTAATATAACTTTATTAATATTAAGTATTAATAAAGTTACATTTCTTATATTTATTGCAAGAAAAAATAATTTTTGTATTTCTTTCTTTAGTTTTTTAGATAGTGGTAGATAAAAAAGATCTTTAAAAAAGGTTAAGTTGTTTGATAACCTCTTTGATTGATTTATCTACTCTCTAGAAACTAACTTAGAACAACTAAACTAACTAGAAACTAACTTAGACTAACTTAAAAATTATACAAATAAGATGCCGTTTTGATACCATTTCCTGGTATTTTGGTATCAGAAATAATATTAGTTCTCCAATTTTACCTTTGTATAACTGATTTAAATCTGGGAAAGTTGAGACTCCTGATATTTTCTGTCTGACCCTAGCTTGGGTCCAATATCCAAAGAGGATTGATGGAGATTTAAATTCGCGTGAATTATATTCGCCTGAATTATCTCCACGCGGATAAAATTAATTTAAATTTCTTTTTCTGTGCGGAGATAATTCATTTTTAAAAATGTAACTCTGCACGCCCGAAATTTTTAATTTTTTATTCTACGCGGGGAAAGTTCATTTTTAAAATTAATTTAATAATCAATTTTTTAAAATGAATTAACTTTCCGCGGACTAAATTCATTTTTAGTTAGTTATTCTGTGCGGAAATAATTTATTTGCAGAATGAATTAACTTTGCGCTAAAATAACTCTTTGACGTTAACTTTTAAACCGTTTTGCGGTTTTACCTGTGGAAATAATTAATTTTGAAAATGAGTTAATTTCGACATACAAAAGTAACGTGCGGAGATAAAGCAAGCGAAGTTAATTAGATTCCCCTGTAAGGAATACACAAACTGGCTGTATGAGTTCCTATCGACCAGTGACCCGTAATTATCAATAAAACGTATGAGGCAATTTGTCTTCTAACAGATTTTAGATGAGTATATGTTTTATACTATATTTATTTTAGAGTCCTGCTAAGTTCCCTGTCTTACTAACCATCTTTATGTATCTGATTACTAACTGACTTACTAACCATCTTTATGTATCCGATTTATAATTTTACCTGCATAAGTTAATTTATTCAACTCATTAACTCTATTTATACACATTTGTAATGAAATAAATTTTTTTAATTCAATTTTTACTAAACCGATATAATCATAAACGTTTTGATTAGTTTCGTAATCAAAAGAAAAAAATATAACATATTTGATATAAGTTTTATATTACTTTTTTAAATATTTGTTCGTTTGTTCAATCTTAAGAACCTTTAAAAAATAATAAAAATATTTTATTATGTGAAAATTTTAGGTACCTCCTATAGAATACCAAAATAAATCGTAATTTTGTAATCCTAATTTTTTATATCCTTATTCTTATACATACGTCAAAAATTAAGAAATAAAGAGATAGAAAAAAGATCTATGATAGAAATTTACCGTTATTATTATCTTTGTTTTTTTTTATTTTTTACACCTATTAAATAATCGCCAGTCATAAATAATATTTTGGGGCTATACAAGTAAATATGATAAACCATTATTCTTCAATGTAATATAACGGTATAATCACAATATATATTCATTTAAAGGTATTTCCTTTGAGACCCAATAAAGTCCCAAGTTAAAATCACTGATGTTATCATAAATAAAAAAATATTTTGTATTAACAGTAAATAAAAAGTAACCAAAAAGAAATGAAAAGGAAATAAATTTTGGAGATGAAGGGAAACAAGGTAGAATGTAAACCAACGGTTTTTAAAAGCGCACATTTCCAAAACTCAATACAAACTGTTTAGAAGTGTGACTTACACAAAAATTTGAAAATTTCATGTAATAAGAAAAAACTTGAAAATAGGACATTTTTGAGATTTTGAGGGGCCGTAAGTCCGGAATCCTATATAACTAAGAAAAGCTGTTAACACACGTAAAAATATATTATTGAAGCTTTAATTTTTATGTCTTGCCGAAGAAAAATTTTTACAGGTGCCTAAGTTACAGGTGTCTAAAAATAGCAAATTTTCAATTTTTCAGGCGTAATAACTCTTAAAGAGGGGGCGCTACCAAAAAATTTTCTGAGGAAACTTATACTAATTCTAAAAGTTCTTTCTTGTCTCAAAATTTCAGGTTCGTATCTAAAGGGGTACCGGAGTTATGAAAAAAGAAATTTCATGCAAAATGTGGTTTTCACATAACGGTAAATTTAAAACGTAAATTACAAAATATTACATAATTTTGATATTGTTTTATATAGATAATAAAATTATCGATCTTCTGCCGGTTTTAGATTGCAAAACTATTACGCAGAGCCCGAGATATATACATCTGAAAATGGGGCTTTTTTACAATTTTGAAGAGCTGCAACTTTGGAATCCTTTACAACTAAAATAAACCTTTCACACACGTAAAAATATATTATTGTAGCTTTAATTTTTATATCTTGCAGAAGTAAAATGTGTGCAGGTTCCTAAGTTACAGGTGTTTAAAAATAGCAAATTTTCAATTTTTAAGCCCTAATAGCTCATAAACAGGGGGTGGTCCGAAAAAATTTTCTGAGCAAACTTATACTGATTCTAAAAGTTCTTTCTTGCCTCAAAATTTCAAGCTTCTATCTAGAAGCGTGCCGGAGTTATGAAAGTAGAAAAATCATGCAAAATTTAGTTTTCACATAACGGTAAATTTAAATACTAAATTTAAAAAAATTGTATAATTTTGATATTAATTTACAAAGTTAAAAGAAATACCTGTCGAATGACGTTTTCAGATTGAAAAAATCTTAATCAGAACATAAGATATATGCATTTAAAAATAGAGCTTTTTCAAAGTTTGAGGGGGTGTAGCTCCGTAATGGGGGGGGCTACATGAAAAAGTTGTTCCACAAAATTTTTTTTTTTATGAGACCTACCTATGGTTAAAATTTTTTTTCTCTATCTTCAACGGTGTAGAAGTTTTGTAAACAGTCGGACGGACGGACGGACGGACGGACGGACAGAGTGAAACTAATAAGCACATTTTTTCAAAATTTTTTTGGAAATGTGCTAAAAATGGAGAATAAAAATCAAATATTAAGTTAATAAAGTTATTAAAAGATGTATAACGGTATTTTTTACACATTATTCTGTGATTTATATGAGATTAAATATAAACGATTAAATTTTATATTTACATTTGAACGCATAATTCATATTCAGATAAGAAAATATAAAAAATATAAAACGGAAACACGCATAAAATGAGTTACTTATAAATATTATTATTGTATTACTTCTGAGTGATTTGTTTGTCATGAGTTTTGAATTTTTTTCTGCACCACTTTAAAAACCTTTTAATTTTCTTAATATTAACGTGTTGTCAAAATATTATTTTTGAATTTTGTTCAAAAATTGAAATCATTTTTCTTATAACCATCAGTTTTAGACGTTTTAATACAATGCACATGATAAATAAATGTCGTAAGGAGTTATTAGTGGTTGTAATGTCACTATGTTATTTCTTTAAGTTTTAATGATAATATAATTATACAAATTAAAATGTGTTATTATCAATCAACACATATTTTTTGAATTTAATCTCATTTTAAAAACATGAGGTTGTCGTTTTACCTACATCTAGATTAAAACCCTTTATTTAAAAAGCTAAGGGCTTCAATGACTTCTTGAGGGTACTTAACAAACGAATTATGAATTTCTGCAATATTTAAATTTATCTGATTGATCTGTTTTTCGAATTGATTGTTTATTAATGACTAGTGGCAAGTGGAGGCAAATATTATTATATATTTCCAGCTTAACCTTTTTAATAAAAGTTTTCTTCTTGTAATTAATAAAGTATTGATCACGAAATTTCATGTATTACAATGATAAAGCAATTAGTACAAGAACTCATCTACTTTTTAGCACATTTCCAAAAAAATTTTGAAAAAATGTGCTTATTAGTTTCACTCTGTCCGTCCGTCCGTCCGTCCGTCCGTCCGTCTGTTTACAAAACTTCTACACCGTTGAAGATAGAGAAAAAAAATTTTAACCATAGGTAGGTCTCATAAAAAAAAAATTTTGTGGAACAACTTTTTCATGTAGCCCCCTCCATTACGGAGCTACACCCCCTCAAACTTTGAAAAAGCTCTATTTTTAAATGCATATATCTTATGTTCTGATTAAGATTTTTTCAATCTGAAAACGTCATTCGACAGGTATTTCTTTTAACTTTGTAAATTTATATCAAAATTATACAATTTTTTTAAATTTAGTATTTAAATTTACCGTTATGTGAAAACTAAATTTTGCATGATTTTTCTACTTTCATAACTCCGGCACGCTTCTAGATAGAAGCTTGAAATTTTGAGGCAAGAAAGAACTTTTAGAATCAGTATAAGTTTGCTCAGAAAATTTTTTCGGACCACCCCCTGTTTATGAGCTATTAGGGCTTAAAAATTGAAAATTTGCTATTTTTAAACACCTGTAACTTAGGAACCTGCACACATTTTACTTTCTGCAAGATGTAAAAATTAAAGCTACAATAATATATTTTTACGTGTGTAAAAGGTTTATTTTAGTTGTAAAGGGTTCCAAAGTTGCAGCTCTTCAAAATTGTAAAAAAGCCCCATTTTCAGATGTATATATCTCGGGCTCTGCATAATAGTTTTGCAATCTAAAACCGGTAGAAGATCGAAAATTTTATTATCTATATAAAACAATATCAAAATTATGTAATATTTTGTAATTTACGTTTTAAATTTACCGTTATGTGAAAACCACATTTTGCATGAAATTTCTTTTTTCATAACTCCGGCACCCCTTTAGATAGGAACCTGAAATTTTGAGACAAGAAAGAACTTTTAGAATTAGTATAAGTTTCCTCAGAAAATTTTTTGGTAGCGCCCCCTCTTTAAGAGTTATTACGCCTGAAAAATTGAAAATTTGCTATTTTTAGACACCTGTAACTTAGGCACCTGTAAAAATTTTTCTTCGGCAAGACATAAAAATTAAAGCTTCAATAATATATTTTTACGTGTGTTAACAGCTTTTCTTAGTTATATAGGATTCCGGACTTACGGCCCCTCAAAATCTCAAAAATGTCTTATTTTCAAGTTTTTTCTTATTACATGAAATTTTCAAATTTTTGTGTAAGTCACACTTCTAAACAGTTTGTATTGAGTTTTGGAAATGTGCGCTTTTAAAAACCGTTGGTTTACATTCTACCTTGTTTTGCACTTAAAACCAATAAAGCAAATATTTGTCTATTATAATAATTCGGAAGAATTTCAAAATATTAAATGAATCTGTTTTCTGTAATTAATGTTTTTGTTGTTAGGGGATAAAGAACTATCCTTACATGTAGGCCCTGCAATCTATTATGAACACCCAATCCAAGAGACGCTCGGTTATCCCAATGGTTATCCCAATCGAGCATGTCAATACCTCTAAAGAATCAGATGATTGACCTCTGATTAAGCATCCGCACTTCGGAAAGATCTTCTCAGTAGTCTTCTCCAAAGATTTTTCACCTTTGCGATTTCAGTGTCACACACTGGTACATTACATGTAATATCGTCTCTGCCTCTTGCCATCAACCTATACAAAATCTTGTATCGACTCTGCCTATTCTTTTAGCGTCCGCTCTTAGCATCAGATATCATGTACTGATTTCGTTTGATAATTAATAGAGCTTCGATGCGCTTTTTCATAAGTATTGTATAAGATTTGTTTTTTTTTTTATAATTTCAAGATATGCTAAATTCCTTTAAAATGCCATTTCCTTAGATTTTTTGTAATCAAAATCTATTTTTTAAAAGATACATTCTTTTTTTTTTGTTCCCCTTGTTCCAATAGTTTTAAAGCAAATAATTAAAGATATATTTACAAAAATTGTTTTCATTTCAACAACTTCGACTGAGGTTTCGTTTAACATTTATTTTGACAAGAAAAAAAACATTGAAAATATCTGGCAAGAATAATATTTAAGGTGATATAAAATAATAATTTTTTTTTAATGTGATAAACAAAAAAGATGTCTTGTCTTGAACCAAACCTGTAATGTTATTATCTATGAAAGAGATGTTTTTGCAATTTCTTTGATGTCTATAAAATTTTATATTAATTAATATTTTATATTTATTTTTTTTTGATTTTAATTATTAAAATAGGTATTTCGATCTATAGGGAATTTAATGAAAATGACATGAAAAAGACAAAATTGTATAAAATGAATTAAAGAATCATTTACTTAGCAATCCCAATTAATTGTCAAATATGATTTAAATAACTTAAGGATGTTTTAAGTTTTTCATCTCTTTATTGGATTTTTTATCTTTTTTATATTTTATACATAGAATATTAAAAATATATATCTTTTTCTCCTTTTCACTCTTGTAAGAATCATAGGACATATCTCCTAAGCCATTTATTACTCATATTTACCTAATCTTCAGTTTATCGACTTATTAGTTTGGCTAAGCCGTTCATTACTTGACGCCATCTATTATCTTGTACAGTAAATATTTTATTTTTATTTTATTATGCATGTTTATTTTATGAACCTGAGGCCTTTCAAATGAAAGACTTGTGTTTTAACTACTTCATATCATTGAGTGGATTTAAAAAAGATATAATTAAAGTCCATATTTTGAAAATAAATATTATTTTGACTTTTACACAGTAAAAGACTTACACGATTTCTTATATGTTTAATCTTTAAAGGGAAAATCGTTAGAAGACATCGTTACCAGCAAAATATATTATTTTTGATTTTATTTGTGTGTAGGAGGAAATTTTGACATCAATTAGACCAGAATTTGGATTAAACCAACCGGCTTCCAATTAGTTAGTTAAATTTATCCTATGCATGCGTTGTTAATATAATTAAGACTCAAAGTATTGCAAATTTGTTTTACCATATTTCTATAATATTTAATGTTGATAAAACATTATTCAAAATATTGAATATAAAATCAATAAATAATATTATAGTTTAATTACTCGTATTAGGATATCTCAAGAAGACCAATTAATAGATAACTTTTATATTATTTGAATGGTTACACTCCAGTATAAAATAACGAAGATCTTTAACGTTGAGCACCTTCTGTTAGGTATGTATCTTTTAGGTATGTAAGAAGCTTGGTCTATATGAATGAAACAATAGGAATACCACATTGCAGTGAGCTTCTTCTAGATCTAGATTAAGGTGAACTCTCGGAGATGATTTTAAGAAGTTTCACAACTTTTTCTATTAGAACAGTATTATATCATGCCATAAATCCTAAGAAACTCTACAACAAATTTTTAATATATAATTTTCCTATGTTTGAAAATGTACTACAGACATAGAGTTTAGTGATTACTATAGTGATTATTTTTTTAAATTGAATTCTTCTTTTTATCGTTTCATTTAGCTCGCTTTTTGCTAGACTGAAGGCATTTTGAAGATCGAATATAACTACCACAACTTTTTATCATTCTAATAACTTGTTAATCTTCTGCTAAACCAGTCCCATGATAATGCATGATTTCAATATTATAATTATATCAAAAAGTGCGATATTGAAGTTCATATGAAGTTGAATTTCATAACTGAATGCAATAATGTAACTGGAATAATACCTGGCAAAACACTTTTGCAGGACCAAGTATCATGCATTTTTATTTTTAATGGAAAAGAAAATGATTCTATACTTTGAGTGTTTTTTAATAAACGCTTAACTTTAAGCATACACATTTTTATTCTATTTAGCTAAATATAACATTTTCTAAATTAACAAAAATGTATTAACATTTTTAATTTCTTTTATACATCTTTAAAAATGTCTGCATTTAAAAAACATTGAGTTTCACTGAAACTTATTTTTCGTACACAAGTTTAACTTTTTGACAGGTCTTGCAATAACCACCATTTTTATTTTTATTTTTTTTTTAAATTAGTACTTAATTTAATTAAAGTAAAACGAAAATCGTTTAAAATAAGAGATTTGTACACTTTTAAAGTTTGGTCAATGACAACACTTTTATTTTGTTATTTTTAAATGAAAATTTATCTAAAAAAAATGATTCTATGGTAAAAACAAAAAGAAAAACAAATGTCTAATCAACTTTCTACAAAGCAGAGTAAAAAAATGTCCTTAATCTTTAAAGGTCAACAGAAAAAGAAATAAAAAGCACTAAGAACCCCTTCTTTTAAGTGATTCTTCCGTCATATATTTTTTTAAAAGCGACCAATAACTTTAAAAAGAAAAGAAAGGAAAATATTTAAAGAGCCAACTCCACAACAAAAAAAAAAAAATTATGTTCATATTATAAAGGTGCCAAATTCTATCCTAATTCATTTTTACATTTAATTTTAAATCCTTTTGATGATATACAAATTTTTTTTTTTGTTAAAGATAAATAAAGAAAAAAAATTTTGGACAGGATGTTATTAGACTTTTCTCAACCTTATTTTTAATTCAACTCTGATTTGTTAACTAACCCTAAGACCCACAGGTTTTTCTTTTGTTAGAAGAAAATGGAGATTTTTAGCAGAAAAGAGATGCTCTAAAAAGGAGATTTAAAACAGTCAAATTTTAAAAACGGACATTTTGTAAGTGAAGTAAGAATTGCTTAAATTGCTTAAATTATTTGACGAATTTATTGACATTATTGAACTAAATGACAAATGATAGCTGAATCAGGTGAAAAATCATTGCTGGGATCAACAATTGCTGGGATTCGATCGTGGACACCCCGAATTAGAGATCGATTATTACAGTATATGATTACTAATTTAACCAGCCTCCCAGCCGTTAATTTGACAGTAAATAAGTGTTAAATGGCAAGACAATTATTTTGAACATAACTGTGGGTTGCTCTTTTATAAGATTGTGGTGGTGTGCTATAATTTATATTATTGTATATTGTATTTAAATGTATATGATGTAGACTATAAAAAAATCCTGAACAAAACTGATATATGAGTTACACTTAGCTATATATTATCATTTTTTTTTTTCAAATTGGTTGTTTTTTAATTTTTTTTGACCTTATGATGTATTAGAGACACGTTCTAAAAACTTGATTTCAAATCTATTATAAAATCATATCAAGCAACAAATTGTTTATTAAGGACAAATTGACAAAGACGAAATAACGTTTTCTTTTTGTAAAAAAAAACAGATAATTAAAAAAATAAAAATCTACGGAAAATTTTTTAAAGCAAAAATTTACTCTATACATTTCCAATATCTTTTGCTTTAAAAAACTTGACATGATATTAAGGCAGCAAATAAAATATAAAAAATGTTTATGGTATACAAAACTTTTCTAGACTGAATGGAATATAAACATAGTTAAAAGAAATGCTCATTTAAATCAGAAAAACTTTAAGGAAAAATAAAAAATAACTTTGACCTTGTTATTTTAAATTATTAAAAAAATCAATCAATATCCTTTTTGTTTGAAATATATTTTGCTGAATAGTAACAGCTTGAAACAATGTAATTGAAAGATATAATGATCTACAATTATTATTTATTCATTATATACATTACAAATTCTGGAACAAATATGTACATAAATATTAAATATTACTTAAGATTAGCAAAATTTTCATTCAAATGTTTTTTTAAAAAGAAAAAAGATATGATATTAATTCTGCACCTATTCTTAAATAAATTTGCTTCGAGTTTTATTTGTCATTCATTACAAGGTCCATTACGTCACCATTTCACAAATAATTTTCTTCTAATTTTAGATTTACGCATAGCTATCGAGTGGTACACATATGTAATTCATTTTAGCTTAAGCCTTTGTCAATATTTGAGGTTTCACCGTTATATACAATTGGTGTATTATCTCTCTCGCTTTTACATCAACATACTAAATATATAAATTCGGTTTGTTTTAGAATTTTATATCAACTTCAAATTTTTGTTTCAAAACAAACAAAAACAAAGTCGAAAATACTAAAAGCCATTATTGATTAAATAATATTCTAATTTATCTGTACTAATATTTTTCATTTGGTCTACATTATGTATTATATTTATTCTGTATTTTGCAGCAAGGGGAGTTTCTTTTTAATTAATAAAACTTACTACTTGTATAGGATTTAAATCAGCACTGCCGCGGGTAAAAAACCACACGCTTAATCACTAGTTCACTGAATCCTTTAAACTTTAATTTTTTCTTATATTTAAAAACGTTTGTTACCTGTACAACGTTTGAACTTCTTATACTAAAACCACATGTGTTTAATCATTCGTTTACCAAGGTCTCTGAAAATCGATTAATATTTATTTATTTAAGGATATTCCAATATTATAAAAAAAAAACAACTTAAGCAATATTAGTATTACCCTCGGTTACTAAGACCATTATGGGTCTGGCTAAGAATTAGAACATTATTTAAAGTTAAAACTAAGCTAAAATTTACAATTCACACATACATTTTTCCTACATATTCATTAATTCTAAGGAGTTACTTTTAACAATTTTGTTTTCCTGTTTTATAGCTAATACTTTTTATTTATCCATATATTATTTTGAATAATGTTGCTGTTTATTATTACATTAATTATTAGATTAATAGATTTAAAATCAATTAAAAAAATAATCGATTAATAAAAATCGAAATACAAGATGTAATAGAAAATTGTCTAACTTTAGGTAATTTAAAAACAATATAAACATTTAGAATATTTAATTGATTAGCTTAAGAGAATAACTATTACTTTTTATACTAACAAAGAGTATGAAATATGTGCTGCATCTTTGGCAGTTTCTAGCTAATTATTACAAAACTTATATACATTACATAAATTAAATTTTTTCTCTAAGAACTATTTACTAAGGATTAGATTAGTATTACATAAATGGTTATGCTCCGCATAGAAACTAAGAACGGCGGAATCTGCGTTGAAGTGATGAAACATCGACGGACACCACAAAAATTTAGATGTCTAGCTGGAGAGAAACGGAATCGTCCCAGTTGAGTCAGACCCATAACTTTAAAAATCTATAGTGCCGATTAAGTAATTAAGTTAGTTTTGGGCTTTTAATAATCATTTAAGCTGTTTCAATCTAGTACTTATAGCATAACGGTTAACAAAAAATATAAAAATATATTGGTTATTAAAAACAACAAGAAATACTTAATAAAAACAACTGCTTGATTATAGATGATCTAGTAACGAAAAAATTCAAGTGCTTAACGGATGTGATATTGTAATTAGAATCTTCAATTTGCTTGAAAAATCATAATATCTCGAAACTGAAGAAATGGACAGTTTTATACATTGAATCTTTACTTTTACAGACAAAGTATACCAATAATATTTTAATTTAATATTTAAATTTTGTTAAAAGTTAATTTCAATAATATTAAATTAAACCTCATATCAGCTTTACAGATAGTTTTAATTCTACTGCCGCTGAAACTAAAAGAAAAAAGTTTTGACAAAAAAATAGAATAAATTTATTTACTTCTTTTTGACAAAATATCCGTAAAGATTCTTTTGAAATTACTATATACAAAACAATGAATGAAATTTAATAATTTGAATATGAAACGAATTATCTTTTACCATGCGAATAAATTAAATTCACATTAAAAGATATTCTTTTTATAACAGGACATAATATATAATACAATGCACACAATACATACATACAAACATACAAACACAATTACAATTTAAAGCATCTATAATTATAATTTAGTAGTTTGCAGCCACACACTACATATTATGAATTCCGTTTCAAGCTATGAACAACAGTAACTACATATTTTTTATAATTTTTCTACTACACCTATACATAATATAATATAATCAACTGCTCAAGTCAACTTTCAACTATTCTTTGGCTATATGTATGTAATGTACTTTAACTTATGCATGTACTTATGTATGACCAGCGAGCAGAGTCTCTTTAAAATTCAAATATATAATTGTTTTGGTTTTGTACTTTTGTATTAAATTGTTGCATTTATGACCATTGGTGCAGTGCATAAGTCACCGGTCTTTCAGACGAAAGGTCTCGGGTTTAAACCCTGGTCAGGTCAAAAATAATATATAAATATAATAAAAATAATGTAAACAAAATATTAAATATAATAATAATTTAATACTAGTACCAAGTTGGCCCACATGTCTAATAGGCAAAGGGCCCCAAACATATCGGCTGTCATTTATGCCAGTTCGGTACAAATAATAAATAAATAAATAAATAAATAAATATTTGAAGCGATTAGAAAACTTTTCTAATTGTATTCTTTTTTGAATTCAATTTCTTCTCATATAAGTACTTAAATTTTATAGTATACAGCAGTTCTTACAACCAAAATTAAATTTGAATAATTTTTTATTTTTAAATATTTTATATGTCAATTTTATGCAGGGTTACCATTTGTAAAATTGTGGTTATATTTGTACAGTTTTCTCGCCCTCCATGTACAATGTTAATCAAAGATTGTACGCCAAATATTCGGTCTTTTCAGATTTAAAATTTTTCATATTAGGGCAAGGTAAAACGAACAACGACAATATTCTTACAAACAAAGTGGTGTATAAAAAAATTTAACTGGATTTTGCTATTATATCTATCTATTCATACCTATTCTGTTTTTCACGTACCTTTAAAACATTTATTTCGAACTCGATAAATAAATAGACATAATAGTCCTCACTCACAATACCAAATAATCTAAATATACGTACACCATCTACAGGCTCTTTATACAATTTAATTCTGTTTTGGCGTTATTTTAAAAATAATTTCAGTTAGTGTTTTGATGAATTTGGTTTTGCTTTCTGATTTTTTACGGATTTTACTTTTTCCATAAATTCTATTTTTCTAAGCTGCAACTGTCTATTATATGAATTGGGATTCAACAAAGAATTTGACTACACATTAACAGGGGCCTCTAGTTAAATAATAATAACACTCATAAAATCGCGTTGCTTTTGAATTGACAATTCCTTTGTCAAATACAATTTTTTTTTTCTTTTTCCTCTGATTACATATTGTAACATGAACGATCATGAGGCAAAATCTATGGAAAACCAATGTTGTTTAAATGTGTCTCTCATAATTTTTAAAATGTTTTAAATACAAACATTCAAAATTCCTAGCTTAAAAGTTTTTCTAGACTACACAAAAATTTTCATTTTCCCATTATTAAAAATGCAGAAAATTTCAACTCACATTGCGAATTGCAAGCACAAAATGTACGTTATGTACAATATATTCTTTTTTTGATTTATCATGTTGATTAATTTTTAGTCGTTTTAAACCTTTTATGTGTTTTAGTCGTTTTATACTTTTTGTAACGATGTAGTTTCCCGACGGTTGGAGCTAAACAATAAATTTCTTACCAAAAGGTTATTCGATTCATGATTAAAACTTCAGTTTTTTATCAATGTAGGAGTTTTGGACTAAAGAAAATTTAGTTGTTGGATATCAAACATTTCTGTACGAAAACGATGATTTACAGTTAGAATCAAAGTTTACCTATAAATTAAAACTTAAAATTACTCTCACTATTTTATAGAAGAAAAATAACGTTGAAAAGAACAGCACTTCTAATTCTTAAAAATGTTAATTGATTATTAAACACAATATGCGTGACTTTAGAAACTAATAGACGACAGCGATGTAGAGAATGCTAGGTATAGTTAAAGTTTAAATGAAAATTTAATTTCAGGTTTTTTGTTTTGGAGGGAGATTTACTCGCTTAGGCTATTCGACCGGAATCATCTCTTTAAAGGCAAGCATTTTGTTTTGTAAGGCAGGATGTGTAATTCGATAACCAACACGACTATTCTTACATGCGGAGTATGTCCACTCTCAATTCGCTTACACTCTCCTGCAAATTTCTAAACCCCTATTACAAACGGAACGTTTTTTTTAGCTCCATAATCATTTTTATTAGTAATTTATTACTAAAATATACATTTTAATTTTTCATTTAAAATACATATCTGATAAAAGTTTTAAATAAAAAGTTTTAATATTTCTAAGCAAAATGTTTAAAAGTACAATCATTTTGTTTGCTTTTTTTTTGTATTACTGAAAAACAAAAATTAATTCGTGGAATAGGAAATGTCAAATTTTTAAAATCGGTAGATAAAAGAAGTAACGCAATTTTTATTGGTTTTAATGGTTTTTGATAAAAAAAAATTTTTATTATTAAAAATTAGAAAGTGGTTAATATTGTCGTGATTATTTTTAGATTATTTTTTAAAAAAATTTTTTTTTAAGCCGAATTTTTTGTTTTTATAAAAATAAAACTGTTTATACCCGTATGAACTATGTTCAAGGGTATAATAAATTTGCCATTACGTTTGTGACACCTTAAAGGAGTCGAGCTAGATATAGTGTCAAAGGTATGGATCGGCTCAGAATCGAATTCTGAGTCGATTAAGCCATGTACGTCCGTCCGTCCGTCCGCACGATAACTCAAATAAAGGAGTTAGGAGGCTGAAATTTTTTTACGTCACTTTTGTGAAATTGTTAGTTTTGCTATTTAAATCCAACATTTTCGGCCGCCGGGTTCGAGTAGCTGCCATAACACTTCTTTCTTTAAATGGAAATAACCCAGTGTCTATTCAATCTAGGTATCTGAAATTTTGCGAATGATGATCAAATTTTATGGCAACAACTTCTGCAAAATTTGGTTGTGGTGGTGCGACGGGTTCGGGTAGCTGCCATACAACTTCTATTTTTAAATGAAAATAACTCAGTGTCCGTCCGCACGATAACTCAAAAAATAAAGAAGCCAGGAGGCAGACATTTTTTTTACGTCACTTTTGCAAAATTGTTAGTTTTGTTATTTAACTCCAGCATTTTCGCCGCCGGGTTCGAGTAGCTGACATACAACTTCTTTCTTTAAATGGAAATAACCCAGTGTCTATCCAATCTAGGTATCTGACATTTTGCGAATGATGATCAAGTTTTATGGCAACAACTTCTGCCAAATTTGGTTGTGGTGGTGCTACGGGTTTGGATAGCTGCCATACAACTTCTCTTTTTAAATGAAAATAACTCAGTGTCCCTCCGCACGATAACTCAAAAAATAAAGGAGCTGGATGGCTGCAATTTTTTTACGTCACTTTTACAAAATTGTTAGTTTTGTTATTTAACTCCAGCATTTTCGGCCGCCGGGTTCGAGTAGCTGCCATACAACTTCTCTTTTTAAATGAAAATAACTCAGTGTCTATTGAAGCTAGCTATCTGAAATTTAGTGAAAAAGTGTCGAGTTGCATGCCAAAAACTTTTGTAAAATTTGATTGGTCTAAAGCAGCCGGTTCAGGATTTTTGCATTTCTTGGAACTTAATGAAACTAGGCGCAATAGATTCGGGTAGCTGTCATACAACTCCACAATTTACTTAAATATATCTCTGTAGTTCGGTACTAAAACATCTGATTGTTTTTAAAAGATGATCAAGTTTTATAGAAACAGGATATATTACGTTCATACGGGTATCCCAGAGTTGACACAGTCTACTCTACTGCACTCTTCCTCGTTTTAATTTAAATTTTATTTTAGGTGCGTGCAGATAGAATATTAATTATTACCATTAATTAATTTATGAATTAGACAGAATTTATTTTTTGTTATGCGATTAAAATGTTATAAAGAGGAAAATCTCCGATTAAAATGTAATTATAAACTTTTAAAAAAGATAAAAATTCAAAGAAAAGGATTAAAGTGTTAAAATTTATTGTATAGGTAGCAAAGGAAAAAAAATTATAAAAAAAAAAAGTTTAATCTATAAAGTGGAACATCATATTATTAGAGGGTTCAATTTGATTAAATTTTTAAGTGTTAATAATTATTAATTTTTAAAGATTTAAATCATAGGTTTATGTTTTTTTTTTAAAATAAATTGATTTATTGTTTAATTTTTGCATCAAAAAGAAGAAAATTATTTGAAATGAATTTACAATTTATTAATAATCAAAGAAATCAAGTGAAATTTGAATTTTTTCTTTTTTGTCAATTACACTCAGCGAGAGACCACAGAGATTCCAATTGTAGGATGAAAAATCACACGGTTTCCTAATGCTGTTTTCACATTCCATGTGAGGTAGTATTGCTTTATTCTGCTATTATGCTGAATCTTCAAGTTTTGCTTGAACGTTAGCATTTTCTATTTCCTTAGGGGTTCCAATCCAGGGCCGTGTGGCTTATATGTTTGTGATTTTTTCTTTGCATGTGGCCTACCCATCTTCATTTTTCTTCCAGTTTCATTTGTCTCAGTATTAGTTCCTCTCCCGTCAGTTTTCACAGATCTTTATAGCCTATTCTAGCAGTCCAAAATATTCTGCAGCTAATACGTAGACAGCGGTTAGTGAAGACTAACTTCGGTGGCCTAGTGGGTAAGAGCGTATAAAATACGCTGTAAACACCGAGGAAGTGTGGGTTCGAATTCCACACACATTGTAACAGTTATTTCTACTTACGACACTTACAGCCATGCCTGAAAGGCATTTATGCGGCAGAGAAATGCATTAAAAAAAAGAAAAAGAAAAAAAAAAAAAAGAAAAATTTTATTTTAAGTATATGTTGGATCAACTAGACTAAGGCAAACGCACATGTTTTATATTCATAGAAGATAAAGAAAACAAGGTCTTAGAAAAATAAGAAAAAATACACATGAATAATTGTAATATAATTAATAAGCAATTAAAATAATAAAAATTAGAAGTTATTTCGTCCTAGTTCAGTTTTCTGGACTACTCAGTAAGTTATTAACTGAACTTTACCTATACAACTTCTAAATTATTTCTCAAAACTCACAAACTTTTATATTAAAAATTAATAAAATGGTCTGTGAGTTAAGAGAACAATTTATCAGCACAAAAAAAAGTTGGACTAATTCAACTACATCAATAACGTAATCAATTAAGATATTACAAGTTATTTCAAACATTTTTTAATAAACAAATTTTTAATATTTCGATTTTTGATGAATTGAAAAATTTAAAGGTAAAGTTCAGTTTATACCTACCGAGAAGTCCAATAAACTGAACTAGGATGAAATAGAGACAGAGAAATTTCCGTTTTTCAAAAAAAAAATATAAAAATCTTTTCATTAAAAATTTTTTAAAATAACTTGTAATAGCTTAATTGTTTAGGTTTTTGATGTAGTTGAATTAATTCAATTTTTTTTTGAGTTTTCAAATTGTTCTCTTAACTCACAGACCATTTTATTCATTTTTATTATCTGTTAGCTAGCATAGTTGACGTTGTAAAGAATCGGTAACATCAGCTAAATTAGTTTGTTTAGGTCAAGTTAGGGAGAGATAAATAGTTTGTGTAACTAAGATCAATTGTATAGTGCTATACGCTATATTTACAACTGGAAGCTGACTTTGTTCATGTATTTTAGTTCACTTTAGTTTATTGAACTTAGTTAAAGTGTAAAATATGCCTAACTTTAGTCTAACTATATTTAAAGAGAAAATTCGTAAAGTTAATCAAAAATTTCAAAACAATTTTGAATGTTATCAAACATAGTAAAAAAAATTTTATGTAAGAATTTTTTAATGAATATTCATTAAATAAGAATTATTTAATGAATATGAATAATAAAGTGATATAAGTTTACAACAATCATTATTTTCTTCATTAAAATTATTTGTTTATTAAATTATACAACTCACTCAATTAACGTGAAATGATATTCTAAGAAATTCTAGGAAAATTAAAACAGATGATCCATAATTTACCTTTGTATTTTTAGTGTTTTATAATGTATGCACTTATTTATTTGTTCTGTCAGTACGTTCGTCCATCCATCTGTCTATTTACAAAATTTCTACACTGTTAAAGCTATAGAACTGTAATTTGAACTTATTAAAAGATTAATGTTGTGGAACAACTTTTCTATTTATCCCAGTCATTACTTACGGAGCTGCAGTCCGGCAAAATTAGAGGGAGAATGCTCTATTTTCAAACATGAGTAATACCTCACTTCTGCTTAACAATTTTGCAATCTAACAACGTTTTAACAATATTAATAGCTTTAATTATATTAAAATAATATGTTTATTTGCAATTTAGTATTTAAATT
This sequence comes from Poecilobothrus nobilitatus, assembly GCA_947095535.1. NCBI lineage: Eukaryota > Metazoa > Arthropoda > Insecta > Diptera > Dolichopodidae > Poecilobothrus > Poecilobothrus nobilitatus. The sequence continues at coordinate 261,065,125 of OX352773.1, read as the reverse complement.
TACTGTTATGTGAAAACAACCTTAGGAAAATTCCTCTCATTCCGACATGCTTTCGGTCGAAGTGTGAGGAATGTTTCCTTCCCCATCATTCCGACATGCTTTGAATTTCTGCTTTAGTTTGTTTAGTTTAGTTTAGTTTGAATAAGTTACTCCAGAAATTTTTTTAAACCTCACTCTGACCAAACATCGAAGATTTATTATTTTTATACACGTGTAACGTAGATACGTCCTGTACAAGTTTCTCGTAGTAAAATGCAAAACTTAAAACTTCAAGATTATAATTTTACAAGAAGTGTTAACAGCTTTTCTTAATTCTATATTGTATCCTTAAAATTGAAGAATGTGCTTGATTTTTCCGAAAATTTTACAAATTTTGGCGCAAATCACAATATTATGCAATCTTTTAAGACAGTAAAAACTCTTTTGGGAAATAAACGCCTTTAAAACATTATGGTGTTCATGTACATCTATGAAACTATGGTATGGTTCATCCTGCCTTGTTTATTTATAATTTTGTCGTCAACTTCCATTTTTCTATTTTACATTCTTCCTTTTTTTGTATTCTATTTACAAAATTTATGTCTTTTTTCTTTTATCAATTGAATTCTATTCTAAATTTTAAATTTATTCCATTAATTTGTTAGGATTACAAAAGTTTTCTTGTTGTTTTGTTTTGGGTTCAATACAGAAAAAAAAAAAAAAAGAAAAATGGTTTTTTGGATCTTAATAAAACTGACTTTTTGAATTTTTCATCTATTTCTATGTTCTCAAATGTTCGCGGAAACTTTTACAACAACATTTTTTACTATTTTACATTCAATTTAACTAATTTAGTTAGTAGTTTTTTTCATGTTCGCTGCTTTTTAAACTGGAATTAAATTTGAAAATTTTTTTTTCTTCATTTTCTTCATTAAGAAATTTTGCGGGTGAAGAAACATAAATTGAATAAAAGTAGAACTATTAAAATATTTCTTGTTATTTTACATTTCTTATATTGTTACAGTATAGATAATATAGAAAGAAAATGGCCAGAAATTTAACAGTTATAGTTCTAGATAATATAAAAAGTTGCCTTAATATGTACTGAGATAGAATAACTTAATTTTTATTGCAATTAAATTTTACTTTTCATGTACATTTTCATTAATTTATACAAATATTTTTTAGTTTTTCAAAAGAGATTTCAACGAAGAATTTTAAAATAATGCAAGATCCACAATTTTTTTTTCAATGTTTTGTAATTTTTTCGAAAATCGAAGACAAATTAAATCATTCAAAGTATGAGTTAATTAACCACCGTATCTTATATTTTCTTCGGAAGATACTATATTATAAACATCACTTTTGGTTAATGGATCATCGTCTACTTCTTATAAATATTAATATATATTTGTACAAGCCTCTATATTACAAGCAATTGTTCTTCTTTGATTTTTATCACTCACTTGTGGATTACTTGAACTGATTTGTGTCTAAATAGACTTAAATGTATATACTCTTTCTGTAGACCTGAAATAAGACGATATGTTGGTTTTATTACAGTTTTATTATTTATTATTGTCTCATACGAAAACATGCTCGAAAATATACATGTGTAATCTTAACTATAAAATTTTGCAGAAAAAATGACGCTATAGAGGGCGTGAAACACCCTCTTTACACCTGTCCCGGTCTGTAAAGAAAAAGGCGGAACTATGTCGATAGTTTCTTTTTCTAAGATTTAGGTACTGAATTCTGTGGAATGATTCTAAGAAGTTTTCAAAGCTTCTTCCGTTAGAGTGTTATCATCGGGACATAAATGTGAGGAAACTTAGCAGAACATATTCAACAAGAGTTGATGTTAAAACTCTTATTGAATATGTTCTCCTATGTTTTGAAGCTGCACTATTCAGTCCCAGAATTTAGTGATTACTAACGCGTTAGCTTAGCTCAACCCTTTTCAATTAACGAAAAATTTATAAATCGGTCACATCTTCTTTCAATTCATTACAGTGCCACTATATAATTTTTATTAAAAAAAAATGAATGAAAAAAAATGTTTATCTAGTGATTAAAATAAAATTTGTTAGTTTGTTTATTAAGTCATGCCACCAGATGGCTTTTAGCTGAATATAGTTTCAATTAATTAAAAATTTAAATTTTTGACTTGAAAAATTTACATTTAAAAAAAAAACACAAATTTTGAAAATATTTTTAATTTTAAATGGAACTAGAAATTAAAATGTAATTAAAAGAGGAAGAGTGCAGTAGAGTAGACTGTATCAACTCTGGGATACCGGTATGAACATAATATATCATGTTTCTATAAAACTTGATGTTCTTTTAAAAAATTTCAGATGTTTTAGTACCGTTAACTACCGAGATATATTTATGTAAATTTTGCAGTATGACAGCTACCCGAATCTATTGCATCAGCACAACCAAATTTGATAGAAGTTGTTGCCATAAAACTTGATCATCATTGGCAAGATTTGAGACTCCTAGCTTTATTAAGTCCCAAGAATTGCAAGAAGCCTGAACCGGCTGCTCCAGAATAACCAAATTTTACAGAAATTGTTGGTATATAACTCGACACCTCTTCACTAAATTTCAGTAACTTAGCTTCAATATACACTGAGTTATTTCCATTTAAAATAAGAAGTTGTATGGCAGCTACCCGAACCTGTCGCACCAGCATAACCAAATTTTACAGATGTTATTGGCCTGTAACTCGACACCAAAAGCAAAATTAGCAAAATAGCAAAATTTCATATATTTAGCTTCAATAGATACTGAGTTATTTCCATTTAAAGAAAGAAGTTGTATGGCTGATACTCGAGAATTCGATTCTGAGCCGATCCATACCTTTGACACTATATCTAGCTCAACTCCTTTAAGGTGTTATATACGTTTCTATTTTGTAATCATTAAACAGCCTAATACCCTGTATGTATAATATATATAATACGTTTGGTCTGATACTCTGTATGTGCAAATAAAAAGTTTTTACAAAGATTAGATGAGTTTTATGAATCTATCAGAAACTCTTTTAGTTCTTTAATTGATTTAAAAAAAATTAATTGCGCAAAAAAAATCAAAAGTATTAAATTCAAAATGAAGTTCTATTACAGGGAAAAAAATTTAGTAAAAAAATAATCGATTAAAATGGATTTGACAATAGTGAATTCGAAAAATATGCTGGATGCTCTGTTCTTTATTACAAAAAAAATGTTTAAGTAATTGAGTGCTAATTAATTTAGATAAATTCTAATAATAAGAATGAATTCCTAAAATATGCTCATCTTCTTACATTTTTCATTATATTTGCATTTTGCTATCATATTTTCCGCCTAGACTTTGAAACTTTACAGTTGCCTAATTTTTCAAGAAAAACGTCCGAAAAAAACTATAAAATTTAAATAAAGTTGAAAATAAACACATACGAAAGTGAGTAAATTATTTTTCAATGAATTCTAAAAGTTTTATTGGCAATTGGTGTGAATTTTTTGAAACAACTGACATCCTTTAATTTGAAAAAAAAAAATGATATTTAAATGTTATAATCACTTTAATTTAACTGAGCAAAAATAACAGAAGTATCTTCAAATTTCATAAGCAGTTTAGTTGTAACATTTAAAAATGTTTTTTTTATACCCGTATGAACTATGTTCAAGGGTATAATAAATTTGCCATTACGTTTGTGACACCTTAAAGGAGTCGAGCTAGATATAGTATCAAAGGTATGGATCGGCTCAGAATCAAATTCTGAGTCGATTAAGCCATGTATGTCCGTCCTTACGTCCGTCTGCACGATAACTTAAAAAATAAAGGAGCTAGCAGGCTGAAATTCTTTTTACGTCCCTTTTGCGAAATTGCTAGTTTTGCTATTTAAATCCAACATTTTCGGTCGGCGGATTCGAGTAGCTGCCATACAACTTATCCGTTTAAATGAGAATAACTCAGTGTCTATTGAAGCTAGGAATCTGAAATTTAGTAAAGAGATGACGAGTTACATGCCAACAACTTTTGTAAAATTTGGTTGGTCTAGAACGGCCGGTTCAGGCTTCTTGCACCTCTTGGAACTTAATGAAGCTAGGAGTCTTAAATTTTGCAAATGATGATCCAGTTTTATGGCAATAACTTCTGTAAAATTTGGTTGTGATGATATGACAGGTTCGGGTAGTTGCCATACAACCTCTCTTTTTAAATGAAAATAACTCAGTGTATATTGAAGCTAGCTATCTGAAATTTAGTGAAAAAGTGTCAAGTTGCATGCCAAAAACTTTTGTAAAATTTGATTGGTCTAAAGCAGCCGATTCAGGCTTCTGCATTTGTTGGAACTTAATGAAGCTAGGAGCAATAGATTCGGGTAGCTGTCATACAACTCCACAATTTACATAAATATATCTCTGTAGTTTGGTACTAAAACATCTGAATGTTTTTAAAAGATGATCAAGTTTTATAGAAACAGAATATATTACGTTCATACGGGTATCCCAGAGTTGACACAGTCTACTCTACTGCACTCTTCCTCGTTTTTTAAATAATTTGTTGTGTCTCTTTGAATTTATCAACATGACATAATTTTCTTGAACACAAATAATTTAAAGTATTGCTTTTCAACTACTGTACAAAAAAATATTAAGAAAATTATTAATATTCTATAATAGCAATATGGGTATGGGTAATATTCTAACAATATGGGTATAGTGCAGTTGTCATAAACTCACATTGCAAATATTCACTTTGCCTAGTAACATTTAACAAAGATCTCTTGTCACTAAAATCCATTTGACAAAAAGGCCAGATGACAAATTTTTACTTTGCAAAATAACGGTTTGACAAATTTTCAAATAACATGAAATAATATAGGTATATGTATAAAAGGCGTTAATCTCTGATTTTATAACCAATTATAAAGTTCCTCTTAATTATTTTTGTAACATACATACATATGTCAACATCAAAGAATTTAAAATAGTGAGGGTTGCCAAAACCGCGCTAAACGAAACCAAATAAAAATTGTAACCAAATGTAAAGTCTTTCCTAATTATTTTTTTACATATTTCAAAATTAAAGAATTTCAAATAATAGTGGCTGCCGCACCAAAACCTCCGCTTCAAATTATTGAAACTCTGATTTTGTAACCAACTGTAAAATCCCTCCAATTATTTTCTTACAAACGTAAGAACAACAATAGAGCATTAATTATTTCTATGAAAAACTATTTTCTTAATTTATTATTTTGTTAAATATGTTATTACATTAAAAATTTACAATTTTGGAATTTATCAACTCTCAGATGCCTGTAGCAAATATTACTGTTTCCATAAAATTTAATCATTTTTTACAAAATTTCAGATGTTTTACATTAAGTACCAAGATATTTTATATGAATTTTAAAGTTGTATCACCACCAAAGTTGTATCATCATTGCCCCAACCAACCACATTCTACAGAAGTTAATGCCATAAAACTTGATCATATTTGACAAGATTTCAGATGCCTACCTTAATTATGTTTCAATATAAGCAATCTATTAGAAGCCGACACTCCAGCACAAACAAACTTTACAGAAGTTCCGGGCATGCAAGTTGACATCTTTCCACGAAATATCAGATATTTTGCCGCAATAGACAATGGAAATTACGAATTTTGTTAAGTGAAAAAAATGTTAATTGGTTTTTTGCATTTTGATTTTTTTAGTAAATGGACTTAGACGAAATCGATATTGGTTATCTGAGTTTTGCCAAGTATTACGCCCCCCATTACAATATTTAATCGATTAAAAATGGTCGACTAATTTATTGTGGAAAAAAAAAAAATTATTTTAAAAATATAAAAAGGAAGAAACTTTTGTAATATTCATTTTATAAATTCATATTCGATAGGAAGCAATTTTTTAGTTCTAAATTAAGTAAAATAAAACAAAATATTCAACCAAGGAATAGTTTTAAAAATTTGCCACTTAGTAATTTGTTTTCCAATTTATTTCTAAGGAAAATACAATACAATAAGAAAAAATATTTAAATTAGTTTCAATGGCAAAATAGTTTTGTAGAACAAAAAAAAAGAATTTTTGTAGTTTTTCCTTTTTTTCAAGATCACTTTACAAAATTAAATAAAAATTAAATTAAGTTTTTTAAAAAGGAAACAAAATCAGTTTTTATTTTTAAACAAGTGAAGAAATCTTCGGATGAAAAATAGAAAACAATTTGTTAAATTTACCTTTTCTGTATAACAAAAGACAATATAATAAAAATTTGGTTAACCCTTTAAAATTGTTGTGTCAGGTTTTAGAATAAAAATAGAAAAAAAAAAAAATTTTGTTTTAATCAAAATTTTTTAATCAAATTTTCTTGGTTCTATTCTCAAATAAATTTTTTTACTAATATTATTTTGTACACATTTTTTATCTTGTTTTTGTAAATCCTCTATTTTTAGCATATAGCCAAACAAAAATTGCTTATGAATTCCACTTTGTCCGTTCTTCGCTTCAACTGTTTAAAATTATAACTGTGTTTAAGATAAAGTAATAAAGTAAATTTTAACCATGGACAGATCTCATTAAAAAATTTATATAATGTGAAAAAAAAGTTTATGTAGCCTCCCCACCCAAGTCGGAGTTACAACCTCACAAAATTAGGAAAAGTTCTATTTTTAAATATTTATATCTAAAATGTCTGCTTAAGATTTCTTCAATGACTGTCAATGTCATCTGACTCATGACGTAGTGGTTAAGTGGCTAGTTTTTCAACCGGAGAGTCTTGGGTTCAAACCCTGGTCAGACCATATAAAACAAAATATGTAGTAATCGTAGTATATTATAATGTATATCATATAATAGATAGGTAGGTATCATATAATTAAGAATGATAATAATAATAACTGTTACAGTGATAGTGGAGTTGCCTTCAATTGTGACCTCATGCACGAATGTGTTATATACTACTGCATCTTGTAACTGTTGATGGCTATTGTCACTGTTAGTAAAATAGTAATAATAATTCATTGTTTCCTTGCAGTCCCACTACCAATTCAATGTTTCAGCACCCTTTTCTTGTTCTTTCCTATCGCTACTTTCTAGTCAAGATACTTCGCTAGCAGGAAGGAGTTCATCCCATTATATTGACTAAAGATGGGGGTGGGTTTAGTCAGTAAGAATCTGACATTACCAAGGGGGAATTCGGGGTGTCTTTGTAAGATTGACACCTCCCTTAGGGAATCTTATCTATCTGAATTTTCAAAGAATATTTTATCGTAAGTATAAAATAATTTAAACATACCTACAAATTAGAACTCTAATTTTATACTTGTAACAGTTTTTTCTAACTATACATAAATGGTTTCCTTATAATTGAAGATAGTGTCCTTTCATTCTTTTTTACATAATAATTTTGTAAAAAAATTTAAAAATAAAAATAGTCGCAATTCATCAAGGCTCTTAACTTTCTTTTTAAAAATGTGCGCTTTTAAAAAAGTTTGGTTTTATATACTGTCATGGTTTTTATGATGATTATGGGCTTATGATACACAACCGATTTCATACTTTTATAAAAAATATTCTGACATTTTGAATTTAACGTAGAGATAGATATATGTCAAAATATTAATCATTGCATTTTTAATTATTCTTCTTAAATGCTTAAAGATCTTTTCTAATATAATTTAAGAAAAATTCTTTATTAAAATTTAATTAAAATGATTTTTGTAAATATAATAAAGAAAGAGAAAATTATCATACCAATTAAATCATTAGCATTATTTCTTACTTTATACTCATATATTATATATATATTTACATAATATGTATATATATCTATTATATTTACCTCAAAAACTATTTTTCTAGAACTCATAAAAAATTTAAGGATTTTATACAATATTTAAATACATTATCTTCGAAATCAATTAAATAATTTTTACTTGATAATCATAAGGAATTCCAAGGATGTGAAATAAAATACAGAATTTTAGCATCATAAAACACACAGTTTCTTTATAAAGTAATAAATTAAATTAATGGATGAATAAATAATAATTATGTTATTAAGGATTAATTAATTCTATATTTTTTTTCTTTTTGATATGTTCCTACATTAAAAACAAATACTTCATTTTCAATTAATTCGGAAATTTTTATGAGTTGGTTGCTTTACAAATGCCAATTTGACATGAACGAAAGGATGACGTATTTAACTAAAAATATGTAAGGGATTTTTTAAAGTTTTGAGAAAAATTATCCCATATCTTTTAATATTTTATATTTTGATTAAAATTTTAATATTTAAATAAAAAATGATGTTGTATATACCTATACTTAAAATTTTTCAAACAAATAGTTGTGGAAAGTACACTTGAAATATGGAATGTTGTTCAATGTTGTTATGGAATGTTGTTTTTTGGCATGTGATTTTTTATTATTAAAAAGAATTCAATTCTCCGTCTGAAGGTTGTTATACCTTCGACATTTTAAAAAAATAATTTGAATCCCTTTAATTTCAAAGTACATAATTATGAATATCCTGCAATGAGTAGGATTTACAACCTCACAAACAATAGTGATGGGTATACTAAGATACTGCTTCAAAATAATGATGATTGATACAGAGACTTAAATGTATAAATCCATTCAAATCGAAAATTAGTTGGTTAAACTTTGTCCCTCCGTCTCTCCAACCGGCCATTAGTTCGATCACACGAAACTACGAAAAGCTGAAGTTATAAACCCCAGCACTCTGGTATTCCAGGCAGGCAGACGAAGAAACAAAAACAGCGATTAAAAGATCCACGTTCAAAACAAACCCCGACAGATTGAGATAGGCCAAACGCATCGCAAGAAGTACTAATCAAAATTAAGACAACTAAGATGGGACAATTCTACGTTCTTCCGAAAAGAAGTTACTCCAAATCTAACCAAACACCAAACAATAAAATCAGGAAACAAGATGCAAGATATAAAAAAACTCTGTCACTGCCGATGTGCAGCTACCGCAACTTTGATAATTAAGCACATTGTTACGGAATGTTCCAAAACCTTGTATAATAAACCCCGAAACATTGAACTGCAAAAACTCAGGAGACATTAATAAGATCGAAGAGCCTTTTTAAATATTTGTTATCTCGGACAACATATAATTCCAACAACATAACTATTAGCTTAACAACTCATCCTAAATAATTTAACGAAAATTTTTTTTTTATAATTCAAGTAACTCAACAATTCAACAATTTGTTGATTTCTATTTTTTTTTTTAAGGGAACTGAGAATCTATATTGGCTAGGGAGTAGAGATAGCAAAGAATAAGAAACATTGAATTGGGAGTGGTACTGTAAGGAAACAATAAATCCGCCTACTATTATTTCTATTTAGCTAACAGCGAGAATAGCCTTTACAACAGTTACAACATGCAGTTTAGTATATAACTTACTGCATGAGGTAATTATTGAAGGCAACCCCACTAACCGCACTGTTGTATCAGCTATTATTATTAGTATCAGTATTAAATTATTAATATTATTATTATTTACAGAATCACCGCCATTAGTGGATTACAATGTGTAGTAGTATATAATCTGCATGAGTATATAATCTGTGTAGTAGTATATAATCTGCTGTAGCTATTATTATTAATATTATTATTACTATTATTATTATTATATATTATTGTTATTATTATTGTAATTACTATTAATTATACGATATACATTATTACGATTTGAAATTACTACATATTTTTTTTTTATGTATATGACCTGGCCGGGATTTGAACCCAAGACCCCCCGCTTGAAAGACTGGCGACTTAACTACTACGCCATGCGTTAGTCAAATCTAAATTCTCCCACATCTGAGAGGAAAAGGGCCAATAAATTTGCTTATATTATTTATTGTTATATATTGTTAGAAAATTGCGATATAGATATGAATATTATAACATATAGTACTAAAATGATATATAATTGATATTATTTTTGCTAGTTGAAGGTTAAAGTACGAATTTCCGATTAATATTAAATGTTTCTGTAGCATATTGGCAAAGTCTTGGGTTAATAATTGTTAGGTGATATGTTCGAGTTTACGTGATTTTTTCTTAGAATTTTATATATTGTAAAAATAAATATTGTAAAAAAATGAAGAAAAATTTTCTGCAAATGGAAACCTTGTATAATCAAGAGAAGCTGTTAAGATTATATGAAATTATAATGTTGGAACTCTACTTTTTGTTTTTTACTTTGAATAAATTTGAACAATTAGCGTCTACTAGCTTTTAACAACGAGAGGTACAATAAAAATTCCTGAGCTATGTTGCACTAATTCCAGAATACGATCATTCCTCTCTATTCTTAATTTGAAGTTCTATTTAAAAGTGTGATGGCGGTATTAAAAAAAGCAAAAATGAATCGTGCTAAATTTTATTTGCACATAACGGTAAATTTAAATACTAATTTGAAAAAAATGTTATAATTTTGATATTGTTAACTAACCACAGTGAACCACAGTGAAGCCACATTTGTTTGAAAAATATGCTAAAAAAGGAAGTAATAGATTCGTAATAAATTCATTCAATATCATATTTTGGTTTAATTTTACTCGTTTAACATTACGTTGGAATTTCTTGAAAAATCCCACAAGAAAGATGTCTTTAGAATAAATATGTTACAAACTATACTAAAAATTCCAATTAAAAAAATTCTTTAAAAATAAGAGATTAGAGAAAAATAAGATTAAACATTAAATTTTAAACACTTCATATGAATTTTTAATATTAAAATTTAACTAAACACACTTTTTAAATGTTTCAAAAATTGTATCTTTTCCGCTCGATATAATTTTCAAACTACTTAAATATTTTCAAAACACAAAACAAAAACATAATTAAAAACCATAACAAAATACATTATTAGTCATTGCCAAAACAGAACAATTTCCTTATGTTTCATGAAAATGTCGGGTATGGTGCAAAACTTTAAAAATTAGGAAAATTAAAAAGGAAAATAACCAAACTGACAAAGAAAAATAAAAAATAAGCTAAATGTCTTTAATACAAAACTGAAAACAAAAACCACATAGAATTTTTTTTTTTAATTGTCTGAATTTGAAATTCTTTAATTTTTCAAAAATTTTCCAAACACTACTTAGGTATTTATACTGATTTTTGTCTTGGATGTGAAAATAAAAATTTCATATTTTATTCTATAATATTTTTTAAGAAAATAATTTTAATAAAAAAATGTGATATATTTTGATCCACTCTTACTTGCATTGTATCAGCTGGCAGTTTGATACCATTCGCCGTAACCTAGTAGCTTAAGAACTCTAAGCTTGCTACCCCAAAAAAAAAAAAACATTTGATCGATTTTATAGTGAAGTCATACTTCTTAAGAGATTATAGTTTTATGATTATGTCTCCTTCGGTTACAGGGACTTTATGCTAAGCCCTAAAAAATTTAATCTTTGAAAAATTTGTTTTGAAAAAATAATAAATATTATTCATTGATATGAATTTACTATATTTGGTTGTATGCCTGACAGTGTGTACAAATCTTAAGGTTCTAATGTGATGATCTGATGATCGGTTCCAATAATATATATAATGGAGAATTTTAGAAGAACCATAAAGAAAACCGTAAATGAACTGCAGCGCAATAATAATTCTTCTAGTTGAGAGTGATTGATTAAATACCCTCAATAATTTTCTCTAATTTAAGCTGAGAATCGAACTTAATATCAGAGCCCTATTGTAGATTTCAAAAACCTAATGAATTTGTTTACTTGGTCCACATATTTTATATAGATGAAGTGGAATGCGTTTAAGTTTAAAATAATTGTATTCAAGATAATAATTTTAAACTGGTCAAAATAGTTTTTTTTTAAAATTAAAAATCCTTGAATTTAAGAAATTTTGTATTTCAGCTGTCAGTCAGCTGTATGTATCTATTTTGATGATAGGCTTAAGCAATTCAATTATCGAACAATGTGCAATAAATAAGCTGAGAATAAGTTTAAGAGTTAACATTAAAATATAGATTTTTTTTTGTAATACATAAAATTTATTTGGATTTTTGGATTAAAGTACTAGTGGCTACTTCTAAAACATAAAAGTTGTGAGCTCTCTGTATTTTATCTAGGAGATGTATCTTAATTTAACTTTGAGTATCTAACGACTTAAGTATTTATAGGTTTAAAGGGATTAAAACGAGGGGTATTATAAATTTAAATATTTTAGTTATTCATTTAATTTTGTTTCCCGTTTTTGTAAATAAATTTATATCCGAAAATTGTTTACAAAAGTTTTATCAAATAAAATTTTTCTTTTTTTTTTGCTGAATATTGGAAAAAAAAAATTAAAGAAAGTGAAAACATATTACATATCATAAAAAATTATGTAAAACATTTGTTTTCTGACAAATTAAAAATAATTCAAAAAAATAAAATTCGAAAAATACCAACCTAAAAAGAATGAATTAATAAAAAAACTTATCTTCCTTTTTTATTGTTGTGCAATTTAAAAAAAAAAATGTTATCATAAACTTTAAGTATTGGTATTTTGATGTAAAAAATTTAAAAATGGTTGAAATTCAAAGATTTCATTTCTTTCTGTCAATATTTCAAATATTTCTGAATTTAGAATTTTTGTACAATATATATAAGAACAAATAGATATAGAATGAGATAAAAACCCTTTTAATAAGTAAAATTTATTAATGCTTTACTGTAAATTTAACCAGCGTTTTAAGACTTTAAGTCAATATTATATAAATTTAGCGTAGGGTATTTTCTTTTGCAGAAGATAAATTTACTCAAAGTTTACCAACAATAACAAAGGACTAGAATGAAGTGGAAAAAATGCTGATCACTACATTATATAACCGTGAAGATAGCAGAACAACTTATGGAAAATCAACAAGCACGAAGTATGATAACAACAAGCACGAAGTATAATATATGAAAATCCCTACAGTGCAGAAGTATTAAGATGGCAACAAAACTTATAGAAATTTGTTTGTTCATATCGCATACGTGTCCTTTATGCAATCATATGCTGTCATATTGTTTTGAGTTTTTGGTGTACATTGGGCCGAATGCATAAAACTAAACTTAAACTTAAATCTCATATTTTCAAACAAAAACTTCGAGTTCAGGTGTAGGTTTTATTTGAAAAATTTGGATTTGAGTTCAAGCTCAGTTTTATGCATTTGGTTCACTATAAAAATTAAAAAAGAACTTTAACATCTTTATTCAAAATAATGTTTCCAAAAGATCTCCTCCCCTCCTCCAAAATCCTTATGTTACAAGTCTAACTCTACCTACAGATATTTTATAGAGGTTCTGTGATGTTTTCAATACTGTGATGAATTTTTTTTTTTTTTGTGACTTTCGATATTTTCCATCAAACCTAGTAAAGCCAAAAAAAAAAAAAAATAATAACAAGACCTCCAAACTTCTAGTTCAAAATTTGAGGATATTTTTATGATAATAAAAGTGTTTTAAAATAATTAATTTTCATTTTATTGATACTTATCAGAATTATTTTATTGATTCTAAAAGCCTTACATTTCGAAAAGATGAATAAAATGTATTCAAAAATTTCAATTACTTTTTCATAAAAAACATTCATATTCAAATTTTTCTGAGACTTTTTTTTTCCATTCAATTTTCACATAGGAACCATTTACTAAAAAAAAACTTTTAACACGTCATGTAATGGTTGAACTTTAATGTTTTAAATGTCATGTAGAAAAAATTTCTTCACAAAATTAATTTTGCAATGGGTGGTGGGTTTACATACGGTATGCAAAATTTTCTAAACATATCAAGTAAAGCTAATAAAAATATTTGTATTTTTTCCCCAAAATGTGATATAACAAAAATATTCGATAGGATGTGGATTAAGAGGAGTGTGTCTAATTTCCACTTAGATTGGTTGTACTTAACAGTTAAAAATGCCTGTACCTAATTCCTAATATATTACAAGAACTTACTATTAATATTTTTTTTGTTTCAAAAAGGATAATGCATCTGTTTCAATTTAAATTTTCTTTAAAAATTATTATCTTTATTATTTTTTTTTTTTTTTTTATTAACTTACAGATACGGAGATTAAAATTTTTATATAAGAAGTCACACAAGCATTTGTTATTTAAATTATTGAAAAAAGGATTCATTCATTGCAAATTTAATCAAAATAATATGCTATGAATAAATTTAAGTATATTAAAAAAAAAAGAGTGACATCCTTTTTATATAAAAAAAAAAACAAAAATCAAGATATCCTCAATTCAATTCAATTTTTTTATTATGTTATTATTATTGCTATTATTATTAAATATTATTTACATTATATAAAGTATGAAACATGTTTAAGATAAATTTTTTGATGTACGTTACGTATACAACAAATTTCCATTGGGAGGAGATTTTTAATTCTATGTATGTAGAGATTACGAGTATGTAGGATTAAATTTGCATTTTACATATTTGCAGTACGTAGCTAGGAATTTAAAATTATGAAATTTGAATGGTTTTTTTGATGATAATAGAATAAAAATTTTTGGATAAAATGACATAATGTTGAATGTCATAAAAGATAAAATGACAGTATATAAAATTTGGAATTGGAACACATATTTAAAAAAAAAAAAAAGCTAAAAGTTAAAATGGAATTTTTCGTATAAATTATTAATATAATAATTGAAAGTTTGTGTCATTTATTGTATACTCATATTAATATATTAAATATTTTGATTTAAATAACATTTTGTCATGTGATGTCTTTATATTTAGTCACATATATAATATAATATGTAAAGGACATCTTTAAAATAAACGTCAAGAAATAGCCTCAAACCAAATAATCGCAAAGAAATAGAAATTAAATAACACCCCAACAATTTATTCGGGAAATAACCCCCTATATTTAAAAGAGTATAATGAAATAATTGAAGTATTTCGGTTTGGCACGAGTTTACTATTTTAAGGGTTTTATACTTTAGATATATGTGCAAAAAAATAATTGGGATAGATTTTACAGTTAATTACAAAATCAAAATTGTACGCTTTTTAGCCCATTTCAAAAAAAATTTTGAAAAAATGTGCTTATTAGTTTCACTCTGTCCGTCCGTCCGTCCGTCTGTTTACAAAACTTCAACACCGTTAAAGATAGAGAAAAAAATTTTTAACTATGGGTAGGTCTCATCAAAAAAATAATTTTGTGGAACAACTTTTTCATGTAGCCCCATCCATTACGGAGCTACAGCCCCTCAAACTTTGAAAAAGCCCTATTTTTAAATGCATATATCTTATGTTCTGCTTAAGATTTTTCCAATCAGAAAAGTTCATTCGGTAGGTATTTTTTTTACCTTTATAAATCAATATCAAAATTATATAATATATAGTTTTTAAATTTAGTATTTAAATTTACCATTTTTGAGCTATTAGGGCTCAAAAATTGAAAATTTGCTATTTTTAAACACCTTTAACTTAGGCACCTGTACATATTTTTCTTCGGCAAGACAAAAAAATTAAAGCTCCAGTAATATATTTTTATGTGTGTTAATGGTTTCTTTTAATTGTATATGGGTGCTAAGTTACAGCCCCCTAAATTTGCGAAAAAGCCCTATTTTCAGATGTATATATCTCAGGCTCTGTGTAGTAATTTTACAATCTAAAATCACTAGAAGACGGGAAATTTTCTTGTCTCTAGAAAACAATATCAAAATTATGCAATATTTTGTAATTTACTATTTAAATTTACCGTTATGTTAAAACCAAATTTTGCATGATATTTCTTTTTTCATAACTCCGGCACGCTTTGAGATAGGAACCTGAAATTTTGAAACAATAAAGAAATTTTAGAATTAGTACAAGTTTCCTCGGAAATTTTTTTGGTACAACCCACTGTTTAAAATTTATTACGTTATTATATTAGTAAGTTATTATATAGTAAGAGATCAAACCTTTTTGATGAACATTCACATTTCAGACAGCTTTGCCTATATTCAAAATTTCTGCAAAAACTGTGCTTTTTTACCACGTGCTATATTGTGGAAATATTTCATTTTGAAATTGGGTTGAAATATGAAATAATATTTTTTGAAGGTTTATTTCTTGCGGGACTATTTTACAAAGCCATCTAGATGTACATATTTATTATAAGCCTAACATAATTTTAAAGGATATTAAACAGAATATTTGTATATTTTGATAAAACATTTAAAGATGACATGTTATTGAAAATTATTATATTGAGGATAAGTAAAATGTTTCTTTTTAATGAAATTTAATGAAATGTAAATTAAATTAATGTCATCATCGGTATAAACTTATCAAGGTTATAAAATTTAACTTAAATTATAGTTTTAATTTGATTTAAGGATTAAATATAGGACAATAATATTATTTTAAAGGCAATATTTTATGGAATAATTATATTGAAATGTCTTTAATATAGCAAATCAAATTTGGAAAAAAATGATGTTTTATTGATTGATTGAATTTTAATTTTAATCACTTTTAAGGAGTAGTGCGCGACTATTTTTATTATATTGATTTTTATTTATATTTATTTTTATTTTATTTTTAATGCATTTCTCTGCCACATAAATGTGGATATGAAATTACACAGGCTTTCCGTTTCAGGCGTGGCTGTAAATGTCGTAAGGGCGAATAACTCCCACACTCGCTCGGTGTTTACAGCGTATATTATACGCTCTTACCTACTAGGCCACCGAGGCCCCTTGATTGATATATTTAAATAAAATATCTTAAATTTTTTGTCCAATATTTAAGTTTCAATTCATAGAAGTTATATAATGGTACAATTTTGAAGGATTCTTAAAGTTTTCAAGTTGACGGAGATAAAGTTTGTACGAGTTTAATATAATAAAAGAAATAAATTTATCTTCTCTTTCCCATATCATTGGTGAAAGTAAATTCAAATTTGAAAAAATAATTCGGAACTTGGATTTATTTTTATTTTCGTGGTAAAATTACATTTCTTAAAGTATTTCTTTTATTTTAGACGCTATCAACCAATACTCTAGAAAAAGGATACAAGGTTATTGTTTGGGTATTACCTAATTCTTGGGTTGCATGAGAAAAATAGAATAATAAAAAAGAGTTGGAAGATAAAATTGGAAGCGAAATTTCAGGAATTTTAGGAATTTTCACAGTATAGATATAAGAACTTATATGCTAATAGCGTTGGAATTGTTTAAAAAGAGGCATTATAGATTTTAGTTCAATAGAAAAATTAGTATTATTACCTACTTAGAGTTCTTATTACCTACCTAGAGTTCTTGTTACCTACCTAATGTCATTACCTACCTAGAGTTCTTGTGTAATTTATTCTAAGTTCTACAATCACTTGGTTTTTTTTTTTTTTTTTCAAGAAATAATTTAGCACTACTGTATTTCGGCACATTTCGAACGTCGTTATTAAAATAAGATGTTTTTTAAATAAGATATTTAAGCATCTAACAAAACTGTATTGACTGTTATTAAAATTTGTAATAATTTAGACGTTTCTTGTATGTTTGTATTTGTACTCTATACACTATACTATTAATTTATTAAGAATTTTAAATTTTTTTCAAAAAAAAAATAAAAAATAATTTTAATTTCAGACTGAAATCAAAGTTATTTTTGAGTCAGACTGAAATTTTTTTTTAATATCGTATGGTTGTCTATTGACAAAAAAAAAAACTCCAACCAGACTTAACAATGAAAAAATAAAAATAAACATTTTTGGTCAAAAAAAAAAATTTAATGATATTATTGCAATTCATTAAAAATCATTCAAATAACAAATTTTCTAATGGGTATTTAGATGAGATCACGTACATTCAGCATTCATTAGATTATGATAATAATGGTATCGAAGACGTGACCATTTTTAAACCATTCTTTCTTTTTTTTAATAGTAATAAATGCTATCTTTTTAACCCTTTTTTATTCTGTGGAATTTTTATTAAAATTTTTTTTTTTTTTAATTTTTCTGTTTAATGAATTTTTATTTTCATTTTGGTATCAGTTAAAGTTGAGAAAATGATTTTTTTGCACATATTACAGTGCTGGATTAATTTATAAGCAAACTAAGCAGTTGTTTAGAGCATTATGATAATTGAAGCACCACAGAAATTCTACAATGACGAAAACTGTCACTTTTTTTCTAGAGTAAAAAAATTGTATACAAATATATTTTACTTAGATTGTTCAATCGTGCACTCATGATATACAGGGGCTTTTAAGATTATGTGATTGCATAGTCATAGGTTGTTTATGAAAATACTTGTAAATATATGAAAATATTCGCAAAATGTGGTGTTTTTTTAGACGACATTTTGACGATTAGTATGAAAAATTTTAATACTAATGTAAAATTTTGTTAGTTATTTTTTTTGTAGCGCTTAGGACATCTATGAGTTTTAAATCCGGCCCTGTATATGTATATATGTGTTTTAATATTTATATAGAATAGTTGTTGCGAATAAAAGCTTGCAAATTATAGTTTGTTTAGATTGATCAGTAATAATATTATGAAAGAAAACTATTTTTGATTAAACTTGATTGTATGTGGGTTAAATATTGGCTTTATTTGTTTATTTCCTCAATAACATAACAATATAACAATATTTAAAATTCCAAAAATTATTTTTATTGATTGTTTTCCCAAAGTTTATTGGGAAAACATTGTGATCTTTATTGGGATATATTGGGATCTTTAAAAGACATTTTTTATAAAAAAAGGATTTTTAATAAAAAACAAGTGGTCAGAACCATTAAACCACTAAAGACTTTGCAAACACTTTTTTACCATATTAATATGCTCATTTTGGATATAGAAATACTTAATTTTTGTCCCTGTGTATCAAATACAATTTTGTGTAATTATTTTTACGATGCTTCAAAATAGTTTTGCATAATTTTAATTGACCTCTAAAACTTTTTGTAATATAAGTCGTCTCTAATTTTACAGTAAAAAAAAACATAGTCAAAGTAGGGACGTTATTATTTAATTTTTAGGATTTTATTATATGATTTGTCATTTGACGTTTAATTGAAGATTAAGTATCGTAAACTAATACTAATAGCTAGTATTGTAATAAATGAATACTGCATAATTATCTGTAATTTTATGAATTTCTGTTGTCTTATAGGCAAACTAGGAAAATATGCGTATGTTTTTCGGAAAGATGTATGTATTATAATTATAATGTACAAACTGTTGGTTACTGTACTGATGAAAAATCGCAATCGCAAATTTGTAATAAATAATAAATTTGCCATTACGTTTGTGACACCTTAAAGGAGTCGAGCTAGATATAGTGTCAAATTTATGAATCAGCTCAGAATCGAATTCTGAGTCGATTAAGCCATGTACGTCCGTCCGTCCATCCGTCCATCTGCACTATAACTCAAAAAAATGTTTACGTCACTTTTGCAAAATTGCTAGTTTTGCTATTTAAATCCAGCTTTTTCGGCCGCCGGGTTCGTGTAGCTGCCATACAACTTCTTTCTTTATATGAAAATAACTCAGTATCTATCGAAGATAAATGTCTCAAATTTTGCAAAATCATGTCGAGTTACAGGCCAACAACACCTGTAAAATTTGGTTGTGCTGGCCAAACAGGTTCGGGTAGCTGCTATACAACTTCTCTGTTTAAATAAAAATAACTCAATATCTATTGAAGCTAATCGTCCGCAATCTTGCAAATTAAGATCAAGTTTTATAGCAACAACATCTGCAAAATTTGGTTGTGCTGGCCCAACAGGTTCGGGTAGCTGCTATACAACTTCTCTGTTTAAATAAAAATAACTCAATATCTATTGAAGCTAATCGTCCGCAATCTTGCAAATTAAGATCAAGTTTTATAGCAATAACATCTGCAAAATTTGGTTGTGCTGGCCCAACAGGTTCGGGTAGCTGCTATACAACTTCTCTGTTTAAATAAAAATAACTCAATATCTATTGAAGCTAATCGTCCGCAATCTTGCAAATTAAGATCAAGTTTTATAGCAACAACATCTGCAAAATTTGGTTGTGCTGGCCCAACAGGTTCGGGTATGCTGCTGTGTTTCAATAGATTTGGGTAGATGTCATACAACTCCATAGTTTACATAAATATATCTCGGTAGTTATAACGTCGGTACTAAAACATCTGAAATTGTTTGAAAGATGATCAAGTTATATAGAAACAGGATATATTACGTTCATACGGGTATCCCAGAGTTGACATAGTCTATACTCTACTGCACTCTTCCTTGTTTTACTGATTAATACATTTTTTTTTGTATAAATGACGTTAATATAATAGACCTTTAATCAAATTTGTTTTACATAATAACGTAGTATGTAAAACTATAGGTTTTTTAAGGTGCGGATTTTCAAGCAGACAATAAAAAGTATTCAAGTCTATTCTTGCTAAACTCTTTAGATTGTTATTACTTTTACATTAAAATATCTAATTTTTGTTAGAGTTTTTTGTGTTGGGACGTTTAAAATTTTTTCTGAGCCAATTTACGTTTATTCTCAAAAATCTTCCTCCTCACAAAATTCAAATATTTTCGTTTTACAAAGGAATACTCCAAGCGGAGATAGGAAGGAATTTTAAGAATATGCATGTCTTGAGTCAACGATTGTTTTTTGGTTCAATAATCTGCTTCGATTTAAGAGTGTTTTTGTTTTTCGGTTCACCTGGTTAAAATATTCGACCGATTTAGTACAACTTTGTTTATTTAAAGCATCATTTCAAAATTAATTCTCTGGTCGAACAAAGCTGTTGGTTCCTTTAACTTATCGTAACACTACAACTTTTTAAAGATGTTTTTGTTTTTTTTGTGTTTACACTCAAATAAACTGACTGATTGACAATAAGTTTTGTATATGTGTTGATCTTTGTCAGTGAAATTAACTGTGGATTTTGAAATCTTTAACCCGTTTCGGCTCGTAAAAAATAATTTGTAAGCGAATTGTCCAATTTTGGAGAATATTTTGACTCAAAAGAAAGTCTTTAAAAAACTAATTGACTTCTGTTATACCGTTGTAAAACAAGAGTGTTTTAAAAACGTTTTCATTTTTTCCTATTGAAATAAAGAAAAATAAAGAAATTATTTGATTATTTATTTTATTTATAAGATTATGGAAAACAACTTATTAAAATTTATAATACTATTTTTTAAAATTACCGGGGCCTCAAAAAAAAAAATAATTACCATATTATTAAAATTAATTTAATTTTACCTCATACATATGAAAACAATCAGCACCTTTCAGTAAAAATAAATAAACTGTAAATAAAATTATTTTAAAACTCTTGAATAGACGTAATGAGTAATTTTTTGAAAGGATTCGAATTTTTAATTTTACTTCTTCAATCGATTTTATAATATTTAAAATACGCGTCTACATACTTATGTTTTTATAAAAATTAATTATTTTTAACCCAATTATTTTAATTAATTACTGTAATAATTCAAATAAAAAAAGATACAAATTGGATCGGAAGAACAAAATGTAAAATCCGGTTCTTTCAAAGGATGTCAGTTCTGTTTTGTGTATTATCTGAAATTTAATATAAATTTTAAGTATTTTCGATTGAATATTTGTTGATATAGGCAAATTGCGTAATTTACAACAAAAAAATAAATGTAAGTTGAGATTTTATTAATATCAATTCTTTTATTTCACAATTTTATTATAAATCCTTTATAATTAAAATAAAAACTGTAACATAAAAAATTACGGTAAATCCTCTTTAAAAATATTTTTCATATATTTTGTTTTTGTTTAACAAAAGAACAAAATTAATTTTATATTTTTATAAAAAAAAATTTTGATTTTGGAATTATACGAAATAAAAAACGTTTTTCTGTTATTTTTATATTAAATTGTACGAGTATGTTTTTTTTTGTAATTAAAGTTATTTAATATTAATTGATGACTGGTAATTATATAAACTGTAATTGAAAAATAATTTTTATTAAATTTTATCATTAACTTTATATTTAAATAAAAATATTAATAATTAATTTAACTTTCGGTTTAGTATTTTGAAAAGGTTTAATATTTAAAAACTATTTCAAAAGCTCTCAGAATTTACATCGTACAGGATGAATCTACTTACCTCTTTACGTATAAAAGTACCTATCAAATCACTCCTGTTATCTTCCTGACGCAATACGGTAATTTTTAATGACTTTTGCATAATGAGTTTTCATAGTTCAGCTTTAATTGTTAAACGAGAGAGAATGAAATTGATACTGAGGCAATGTTCGAACGTTCCTATAGCTAAAAACGAGAAATACAGATCCTAAACATATCAAAAATAGAATTTGTTGTGAATTTAAAATGGTTAAGAATATTTTCGATGAGTTAAAAGAAAGTTCAGAATATTAAATTCTAAAACTCTAGACACACTGCAGCAGATATCATTAATCTTCACAAAAACAAACAAAAAATTGGAAAAAAAAAGTTAAAATTTCAATTTACATCTTGTCGTCTTAGGCCTAGCATTTGTTTAGTTTTAAAATCCATTTTCATTTTAAATAAATATTAAAATGAATGTTGTTTATTTTGCATTTATTGGCAAAATAAACATTGGTACTAAAATTAATTAAAAATGTGTACCAATTTTGAAATTATCATGAAAAATTAGTGCTTCCAAATCCATTTGAATTCATTTTAATTTAAAATTAAAAGAAATATAAAATTGAAAGGTATAATCGAATAATATTTAATCTTTGGAATCATTTGCTTTATTTATTTATTTATTTATATTAATATTACAAACATAAATGTAATGCAATATTATTCAACCATCGGCTACTAAAGGCCATTATAGGTCTTTTATACTATTATTAAATTATATACTAATATTATTTATTTTGTTTATATTATATACTATATATTTACATTATATTTGGTCATAAGGGGGGTATGTAAAGAAAAAACACTTATGACCTGTGCAGGGATCGAACACACACTCCTTCGGTTAATACGCCACACGCCTACCAACAAGGCTACCGAAGCCCCATCATTTGCTATTTGGTATTTAAATTTAATGTTAGGCAGGATGGCTAATTTTATTTTATTTCAAATCCTTACGGTTTAATTGTAATACTGTTATGTTTAGAAAAATTAAATCTTAAAAAACCAACAAATTGTTTTTTCACAATGAATTGAAACACAATGTAGAAACGAAAGATGATTTTAAATGGCTTTCCAAGCAATGTATATACTGATGCACTTCTACAATCCAAGAACTTAAACAAAACCACTACGAATCACTAACAATTCTTCATTATTTTTAACAGCAATACGACAAAATGTAGTAGTATCTACTTCAATATTCTTTTCTAAAAAAATGTTTGCATTACGCTGATTTAGATATTTTTTGTTATTCAAAATGTTAAAATTTATCATAAATAATAAAACTTAAATGCATATATGATGAAAAACGAAATTGGTTATCCTTTTTATTTCTGTTTTTTTTTTTTTTAGAATTTGAGAAGCCATCGATTTTTGCACGTGTCCTAAAAATAAAAATAATGGCATATATTGAGTATTGACCCTGAAATGGTACAATGATTTTAAAGGGACCTATGATTGAATAAACAAAATAAGATCATCATTGTAAAAGGAATATAAATATACCAATATAATAGTTCTGAGTGTATAGGGTGTATAATGTTATATTTAATGATATTTTTATCGTGTCATTGAAAACTCCTACCACTAAAATTTTTAATAAGAATACCACTTTCAATGAAATTTTTTCTTCTACTTTTTTAATTTTTATATTTTTCAAGATTTTTCCATTCCATTCAACATTATAATAATGACTTTTGAGATGAATATAGTTTTTTTTTTTTTTGAGAAACATTGAAAATTGTGGTAAAATAAAACCCTATTCAATATTGAATGACATTTTTCTCGATTCAAATTGATAAACAAATAACAAATTTTTTTCACATTTTAAATCTTGAGTGAAAATAAAAAGTAAAAAGCCAAAGCTTGAAAAGATGTTTATTTATATTTTAAGTTCCGAGAAGTGTAAACGGATTGGCCACGAAATTCCAAATACAAAATCCAAAATACAAAATCCCAAAATTCAAAATCTCAAAATTTTAAAATCCCAAACCACTTTCGTTATCATAATTTGTTTTGAATTTTGTTATTTCAGATGTGGGTCGATTGGGTCCCAATCGGTATCCAGAAAAAAAAATCTAGAACAAAAAAAATCTTAAAAAAAAAATCTTGAATTTATTAAGAAAAATTTTGAAGAACAAAAACTTGAGGCTCAAAAAAAAAAAAACTTGAGCAAAAAAGATAAAATCTTGAATTAAAATTATGTATTTTTGAAATGATGATTTGAAAAGAAAAAATTATGCTTTCCGCCTTCCACCAAAACTTCGCTAAACAAATAATTGGAACTCTGATTTTGTATCCAATTCTAAAATCACCAGTAATTTTTTTTTGTTACATATTTCAAAAAAGAGATCCAACTATAAAATCTAATCCAAGATAGTATCCAACTATGAAATCCCTCCTAATTCAGAATATGGCATATACATATATATATACATATTCTGGAAAATGCGGCAATCCTGGCTTTGAATCCAAATCGATAAAATCCTTCCTAATTTGAATTTGGCATATACATATGCATATTCTGGAAAGGCGTAAATCCTGATTTTCAATCCAACTTTAAAATCCCTCCTAATTCAGAATCTGGCATATATACATGTATACATATATTCTGGAAAAAGGGCAATCCTGGTTTTGAATCCAACTCTAAATTCAAAGCGAACTATAATATCCAAACTACATTGTGATTTTGGTATTTTGGTATTTTGGGATTTTGGAATTTGAGATTTTGGTATTTGGGATTTTGGAATTTTGGGATTTTAGAATTTGGGATTTTGCCATTTGGAATTTTTTTTTGGGATTTCGTGGTGCTCCCAGTTTAAACTAATACGAAACAATTCTTAAGGGGTAATTTAAATTTTGCCGCATTCAAAATTGTGAAACATTAAAAATCATAGGAGAATGAAAATATTAAGAGATAAAATTTGAGAAGTCAAAAATGTCGTAAACAAAAAATGTGTAGAGCTTGAGTTAGCTCTTTATATAAACAATGACTTTAATAACTAATTTCCAGTCAATTGACGATAACAATCTTCAAATTCAATTTAAATTGTCTAAGTTTTGGTCTAAGTTTTTAAGTCAAAATTTCTGCTGAATTTTTTTTATTCTTACTCAAAAAATCTTTGATTATTTATCTTGAAAACTAGGTTTTTACTTTGGAGTCTTATTTCTTACTCTTATTAATGAGAAATAATACCCGTGGTGTCTTAATTAGGATAGATTTTAAAGTTGAGTACAAAATCAAGGTTATCCCTTTTTCCAGAGTATTTATTTATTTATTCTGGATAAAGGAAATACCCTGATTTTGTATCCAACTCTAAAATCATATCAAAAAAATATTGAAATCAATAATTATACTTTTATAAATTTTGGAAATAATTTGATTGTTTTAATACTGAATTATAAATATTTCAGTTTATGAAGTCATAAGTCGCCAAGGAACTTTTGGCCATTTTATAAGAGGTTAAAACCCTCGGCCAATTTTGGCTTGTTTGTTGAGTCATAAGTCCATAGGGGACTTATGATCTCAGGGCTCTTGTCATATCGCCGGTTCAAACGAATTTATGTTAAAACGAATAATCATAAGGCGTAAAAAAAAAGCTACTTAAAAAGAAATTTTGCGGTTTTTCGGAAAAATATGGTGTTGTACATAAATTTCATTTGTATTTTATAAATATAATTATCACCGAAAACGATGCCTTTTTAAAAATATTTGTTTATCATTTTTCCCAAACAATCAAATACATATGTTTTTCCAAAACATTTTAAAAATCGTAATAAGTATTCGTGTATTTTTATAATTAAATTTTCCAAAAACATTCTAAAATATCCTCTGGAACTTTCCAAAAATTTTAAATATCACTCTTGTTTAAAAGCTTCTACTGTAATACGATTACTTTTAAGTCCAGGGCTGCAAACCCACAAAAATCGGGTTCAGGTTCGGGTTCGAACTGGAAAATTTTAGTGGGTTCGGTCCGGGTTCAGGTTCGGGTTCGGGTTCAAATTTTTTAATCCACATAACAAGTGCAGCATTATTGATTGCAAATCAAAATCTATTAATTTTACTTATATATCTCTAAATAATTTTTGTAGTTGTATTTACTTACTTACATATATTTCTAGTAGGTATATTATTAGGTACGTAC
Source organism: Poecilobothrus nobilitatus (assembly GCA_947095535.1). NCBI lineage: Eukaryota > Metazoa > Arthropoda > Insecta > Diptera > Dolichopodidae > Poecilobothrus > Poecilobothrus nobilitatus. The sequence goes on along the minus strand of OX352773.1, from coordinate 261,038,853 downwards.
ATATTTAAATTGATAAGCATAATACGTGTGCTTACACAGTACGCAAATATGTGGCTATGTAAGTATTTTACTTTTTTTTATTATATTTTTTTATTCTCAGTTTAAAATAAAAAAACATTGTTGAATTTGATGGCGAATGAAATGGTGAACCTGAACCAAGTGCAAATTTTTTACTGGGTTCAGGTTCGGGTTCTGGTTCGTCAAAATACTTTTTCCGGAGCGGTTTGCAGCTCTGCTTTTAACATTGCTAATAATATGTGAATCCGTTTTTTATTTATTTATTTATTTGGAATGTATTCATCTGTGTGACTACTTATGACATTAAACAAAGAGAATAAGGATCCTTTCAGTTATATCCTTAAAACTTATTATCTACTGTTTTATAATTTATACTTTTTACAATCTGTTACTTATGATTTTTACAATCTGTTTTTAAGTTTTAAAATAATAAAAAAATCTTACGGGGAAAAGATCGTCTTCATAACTTGAATTCTTCCCGTTAATAAATTTTTCCTAGTTATTACATTGACTTTGAAAATTATTTTGATATTACAATATTATATTTACCTTTCTGATCTGATTTCAAGATAATCGAAATATGCTACGAGTTAAGGAAGATTTTCACAATTGAACTTACACTTATTTAGTATTAAAAGTCTTCAGCTTTAATATATTTATTTATTCCTATCTATTCTGAGAGTTTATTTTGAATATTTAGTTGAAAAATTTAATTTTATATTGAAAATATTGCAAATGGGTTTATTCAATTTACTAAAATTTAAAAAAAAAAACAATATTTTAGACACTTAAAGACATACCGCTCAAAAAAAAAAAAGATTTATATGATATTTTACTTTTAAAAAAAAATATTTAAAATGTACCTGAGTAACCTTAACAATAATTCTCTGTCATTTCTTTTTCTTTTAAAATTTCATATTTATGTGTTCTATTAACAAGCAAATTAATGATAAAGAATTTATTTACAATTCAAGTGATAAAAGAGCCAGTCATGCGACAAATTCTATATTGTAGATATGAGACATAGAATCAAAGATAATAATTCTATATGATAAAATACAAGAACAATTAAATTTATAGAAGTGTATATATGTACGTAATGGTGACGTGTCAGAAGTGCCATTAGAACTTTTAACTTACATCAATGAGTTAAAAGTCACATGGATCTTTTGTCCCAGTCTTGAGAACAGACAGAATATAAATATTCTGCAAAAGAATAATAGTCATATTTTTCTAATCAACTCTAAAATCCTTTCTAATTCATATAATATATATATATACATATTCTAGAAAAAAAGGGAAACGCTAATTGAGATTCCGATGTATTTAAGATTTCGAGATATATACATATATATGTAATATATTCAGACTGGTCGGAAGATGAAAGATAAATGTATCTGATTTTGTACGGGGTTGATAAATTAAAATTTAGTCTAAACGGAATTATTACATTATTAATTATTATTAATATAAAAACAAAATTAAGACTTCTGACTCACTTTATTAAGCCAGAAGTCCCGTTTTTTTTTGAGACTTTTATTTTACAGCTAAGTCAAAAATCCGTTGGGAATCCCACTTCAATGGGACTTCTGACACGCCACCGTACATGATATGTACGTGTACTGAATTTAAGAAAATAACTTAATACAGGTAGATGTTCTTCTTCTTATATACTCAATATAATATTATATACTATATACGGTTTATTAAAATATAAAGAATATTTTTTATATAAGGAAAAATTCCAGAAATTCTAAATGTGCATAATAATATGTTCGAATATAATATTAAATTTTAAAGTTAAAAAGATTTTGCCACTGACTTTAGAATTCTGTACATTTTTTTAAAGAGTTTCTTTAAATTATTTTTCAGATTTATTTTTTTTTTTGTTTTTCTTTAAAGTACTGAGATTTTTTCTTTAGTATTAGAAATATTTTTAAAATATAATATAACAAATTTTTCTAGGATTTTATTTATTAACATTATTATATTTTATTGTGTTATTGTCACTAAGAAATGAAAATTCAATAAAAATATCCTAAATATCTTAGTAATATTATCTGTCTGTTCTCAGTTTAATTTTTCATCTTCTATGTATTTTTAATGTTCTTTTTCAATTCTACTGTTACACATTGGTTTTTGTTTTGTTTGTGGGAGAATTCCTTAAATAAAAAATAAAAAAGGATCCAAAGTTTATACATGAAAATGGTATTTAATAAAAATATGCGATAACAATAATAATTAAAAAATGAAAAGGTGAATCAACAAAAGAATAAAAATGAATAAAAAATTAGAATTATTGTATACACAAACAGAAATATTGTATTTTCTTTTTTTTTTTTTTTTTGTTTATTGGGATAAAAAATAAAACTTAAACAAAGCAGTATGTAAAATGAAAGGTTTTTAGATGAGCACATTTTTAAAAAGATAATAAAAAGAATGCTTGAATTATGACTAATTTAGCATTAAAATTTTTCAGTTTTTTTAGAATTTTTAAGGAAAATCAAAAATCACTTTATTCAGTTTTAAATAAACCTTATATAATGTCAACTATGGTACCTTATATAATTAACTAACCTGGTAGTCACGCAATATACACGCAATATACTTTAAATAATTAATATATTTTCAAGCTGGATCATATTGACCAAAATTTTAAGAAACCATAGACATTTGAAGAAATAGTAATTAACTGGCCCAAATTATTTTTCACATTTTAATTTTCCATAAAGTTCTTAAAAAATCAACGTCAAAATGACAGTTATTGTTTCAGGAAATGTTAAAACTCTGCTGCTAGAAAAATAAAGAGCATTATGATTAGGAAAAAAAAAGTTATTGGCTTTTGAAATCGATTTGGATTGAAAAAACACCCATACACGAGTACTGTAGTGTTACGCATTACGCGAGGGTTAAGAAAGTAGTTCATACATGTAAAAATATAATTCTTAGCTTTAACATTTTGAATCCCATGTGTATCACCGGTGTCATTTAAATGTTTCAAAATCTCGTGCTCACCAGTGAACATAAAAGTAAATTTACGTTGAGTCCCACTTGTATCACCAGTGGACATTGCTGAATCTTCTGAAGAAGCCCGAATAAATTTTACCTTTAAAAATATTCAGCGGTGATACATTGGGACTTAACGCAAGTTTGTTTTTATGTTCACCGATGAGCGCGCAATTTTGTAACATTTGCTTAATGTTCATCGGTGATACATGTGGGACTTAACGTAAGTAGTTTTTTATGTTCACTGATGAGCGTACGACTCAACATATTAATTATGATAAATTTGTCCATGTGTTCAAATTACAAGTATCTAAGAATGGAAAATTTTCCATTTTTGACACCTAATAGTTCTTTAACAAGGGGATGTATATAAATGTGCTCCTATCAAAAATACAAGATTCTCTATATCGTTCAGGAGATAGGTACGGAAGGACAAAAATGTTAAAACTTTTTTTTTTCATATAATGGTAAATACTAAATACTAATTTAAATAGTAAATTTAAAAATATTTTATAATTTTGACATTGATTTATAAAGGTAAAAGAAATCCAGTCGTTTGACGTTTTTATATTAGAAAAGTGTTAAACAGAATATGAGACATACACATTTAAAAATAAAAGCTTTTCATACTTTGAAGATCTGTGCTGTAGCTTTTTAATGGATGGAACGATATAAAATAGTGTTATTCCTTAACATTAATTTTTAATAAGACCTATCCTTATGGTTAAAATTGCATTGCGTATCAAAGTGTAAACATTTTTTAAACAAATGAACGGACAATGTGAAATTAATAAACAAATTTTCCAAATATTTTTGAAATATGTGCTAAAAATTAATAGATATATGTATAATATAATTTTTTTTCGTGAAAATAAGATTTATTACAAAATAACACACAACAATACAGCACAGATATAAAAAAAATAAGTTGGTCATTACAATTATAAAGTTTTTTTCCTCGTAGTGTGAGATTTTAAATTTTAAAAATTATTTTGAAGCTTTAAATACCATCTAATGAAAGTTAGTTTTCTCAAAATTAGGGGAAGTGGAAAAGGGTAATTAAAGAAAACGAAGTTTTATAGGGAGATTATTTTTATTTATTTTGTACTGTTCTATAGTCGATATATCTAGTATTAGTCTATCAATACTAAGTCGATATATTTTATTGACTCTTTGCGTGTTGCAGTTATATATCAGCTACTATTATTTATTTATATAATATATAATTGAATTATTTATTTGAATATGAGATGACTAGAGTTTAAATGCAAGGTCTATTGTACCTTAAGTAACTCATCAAATAATAAAAATTTGATTATTCTGTTTTAACTCTTGGAGCCTTATAATAAGTCAATACTGATTTTAATAAAAGTGAAGAGCTTCAAAATATAGTTGGAGTTTTCTATTACCTAAAGCAAAATATTATAAGTGTAAATATTGTATGGGATCTGAAATAACATTCTTTTAAAAGAAAATCTCGAATACCATCAGATTATAAATATGAAATATATCATAATAAAACCCTATTATATTTATTTTTTTTTTTTGAAAATTTCTAGAATTTTTTTTGTTAATTTCAATTTTATTTTTTAATTTTGGATAAAAAAGAAAAAAAATTGAGAAAATCCTTAAATAAATGCGGGATCAGAAAATGAAAAAATAAAAGTTAAAAAAAAAAATTTTAGTTTTTTTATTTATATTTTTAATATTTTTTTTTTCACTTGCACCTGATACCACCTTTTTTCAATACAATAACCCCTGAATGTTATATTATGAGCTCTCAAGTATAGAAATATAAATTCATTTTTAAATTTAAAATAAATTTTTTTTTGAATAAAAAGTCGCGTTATAAAATAAAAAAAATGTTTAAAAGAATTTTTATAATTTTTTATTCTGTTTTGAATATTGTTATATCGAAAAATAAATTAGAAATGAAATAATGTTAAGCAAAAAGACCAAATAAGTTAATACTAGGTTTAAAAAATATATTTGGAAGGATAACTTAGATTTACATAACAATAAAATTAGCTCAGTAAGAAGTTTCAGATTAAAATCCAATTGGGATAATCGGGATTAACCACCTGCACCTATTAAATAGAATTGAAGAACAACGACAAAACTGAAAAATTAACAAACAGAAGAGTTACAAAAGATTCTATAAATATAATAGATATTAGACCAATTATGGACAGCGGAAATTGTTTTTAACTTTTCTAAAAATTCTTAGCAAAATTATTCAATGATTCTCAACATGATAGGGATAGGATTAAAAGGATGATGAGACTCACAATATAATTAATAGTCTAGTGTACTGCAGGGAATTAAAGCTCAATAGTAGGCTTACTTTGAACCAATTTAGTTATAGTTTTATTTAAAAAAAAAAATAATAGGTCGATTACAAATTTTGAAAAATCATCTTCCATTTATTTTTCGATCATAACAACTTCTTAAAACTCTTAAGATAAGAAAGGGAACAAAGACAAAATTCTAAATTCTAAATATTTAAATAAGATTAAAAATATAAAAACTCGAATTGAGAATTACTCACCCATTTCGCAAAAAAAAATTTTTAAAATAATTTTAGGTTATGTTTAAAATCTTTGAAACAAAATTTTTATAAATGCATCGAGTGATACTACTTTTATACGCAAAAATTTGCTGCATGCTATATAACTATTCATATGCGGAAATCGATTCCAAATACTAACTTCCAAAAATACATTCATGGGTTTCTAGTGAATGGTCTGATTATTTACATTTTCACGTAGGTTAAGAAAGATTAAACCTTGAATCGAAAATGTACAAATTGATTGAAGTATCTCATTAATCTCATTAATCCCCCATTTTCGCAAGGGGATTATAACAAATATATATGTAAATTGTCACCAAAAATTATAATCGAAATAAATCTCTATGTTAAAATATATTTTTTTTTAATTTTTTAAATTGTTAAATATTACATTAATAATATTTTAAAAATTGTATAAAGAATAGATATACTACCTACCTATTTATGATAAGTACAAAATATTAGCTGTAAGACAATATTAGAGGCAATTATTTAAATCTTTTCTTGTGTTTATATTTTATTTTTTACAACTTAAGTTTAAATATCTTAATCTCTTGTTATACCTATAAGAACATAGTTCTCCGGGTATAATAATTTTGTTATTACGTTTATGACACTTTAAAGTAAATTAGATAGATATGGAAAAGTCTTCATAACTCTTTCACAGGATCGAAATCTGAGTCGATTAAGCCAGCCATGTACATTCGTTTGTCTCTCCGTCCGCATGATAACCCAAAAAATGGTAAAACATTTTTACGATTTGTAAATTCCAAATGGTTTTTTACCATTTTACCTTTGTAAAATTGTTAGTTTCGCAATTGAAACTTTGTTAGTTTTGCCAGGTTTAAGTAGTTAGTTTCGCCAGGTTTAAGTAGCTGCCATCCATACAACGTCCTTCTTTATATGAAAATAACTCATTACTTTTTATTGTGAAATAAAATTAAGTCTTATGCCAAAGACTTCTGCAAAATTTGGTAAGTTTAGAGCAGCAGATTTGAGTAGCTGAATAATAGAACTCTAAAATTGGTACTTATTAAACAGATATCAGAAATTTTGTAGAAGATAATTAAGTTTTATGGTAACAAGATGAGTTATGTTCATATAGGTGTCCCAGAGTTGACACAGTCAACCATACACTCTTTCTAAGGTTTTGTGTTTTAAATGATATGCCTCAGTTATTATTAAAAAGACAATTAAAAAGAAAAAAAAATTTATTTTGGATTAAAATTTCAAATTTTTTATTCTGTATTAAAATAATACTATAGAAAAACAATTTATGATAATTAATTTGTAAAAATTAGGTTGAAATTAAAAAAAAAAAATTGTTTTGTCTTTACTAATGTTTGAAAATGATTAGTGAATTTGGTCTGTCTGTATCATCGATATACCTATGTTAAAGGAGATAAAAGATGTGAACTAAATAAGGGATATGAGAAATATTTTGTGACAATAAAGATATTTTAAGGCAGAAAAAATATATTGAAAACTGATATAGAAATAAAATAACTATAGGATTTAGGCAAACGATTTATAAATTTTTACATAACAACATTTACAATCAGCTTATAAAAGGTTTGAAACTTTAAGTAATTTTTTTTAAAATTCCATTTCTCTTGTAATGTAAACATTTTACTCTGCATAATAAATTGCAACCATATTTTAAAACATCTGTGTTTTTACTTTTTCAAGGATTCACATTTGCAAAATTTTGTAAATTTTTAATGTATAGGATATCATAATTAATGGTCCGTATTCAAAGCAATGGAAAAAAAAAACAGATGTTAAAACAAATTGTATACCTATGTAACATGAGAAAATTAAATATATAAACATTTATTTATTTACAAAAAAAATTTCCAGACAAATGTCACAGGAACATTACGCCTTTACACGCTGGCTTTCCTATCTTTCGGGTATGGTAGAAAAAAATATATAAATAAAACTCATTAATAAGTTGATCGTTTATATTTTTATCTCTTTGGCTGAATCTACAATTTAAAGCTCTCTCGTTTCGCTCTCTATACGCAATCTTTATTCAGCTTACAAAAGAGTGTTCACAATGAAATTTGAGTTTGAGATAAAAAATTATAAATTTACTAAATTTTGAATTTTCGTCTATTTTAACTGATATTTATTTGAATATTTTAAATTGAGTTGGAAATTATTTTAAAAATATTGCAAAAACTAAATATACCTACTAAAGCGGAAAAAGATAAGCATTCAATTTAATACATTTCAACTTTACTTTGACAGCTGGTGGCAGCGTATAGAGAATGGATTGAAGCGTTCATTGTAGATTCAGCATTAATCTTTTTAAAAAAACGAGGAAGAATACAGTTGACTTTGTCAACTCTTAGATACCCGTACGAACCGTTAGTATGTTCACAGCCTGTCACTCTGCTTACAATATTATTTTTTTAATATTTTAGTATTTTAAAATAATTTGGGTGAATTTTATAATTTCTAAAACTATGGGTTGTACATATATTCAAACTATATGTTTATATGACCATTCTTCAAAAGCAGATTCTAACCTTCCACATAACGATTATCAATCCAAAACTTTTTCAAATATTCTATAGTACCATTTAATACTAAGCGGTAAATGTATATTAAATTTACTAAGTACAAAACAGTAAATATATTTTTAAATATTATATTATATTATATTTAAATATTCCATTGACAGAATAATTTCTTATAAGTACAATAAAATACATATGTGTATGTAAATACGGCGCTATATAATATACATCTATACTCTTATCATTCATTCACTAGTGACATATACGATATGTAAATAAACATGATATTATATAAGTATGTATATATATCAATATCATATAAATAAAAATTCTTCAAGCAACCGTTATGTTGTTTATTTAATTACATTTTTTTGTACTACGCATTATATCCTCAACAATTTCAAATTATCGAGTAAAACAAAATGGAAAAAATTCGTTAAAGAAATTTGTTAGAAAATTTGAAAAAATCAACTAACACTTTCGTCAATTATAAAGTAACCCTATATTATTAAAAAAAGTTGTTAACAGAAATAAAAGTATAATGTTGGAGCTTTAATTTTTGTGTATTACTTCAAAAAAATTTTAACAGGTGTTCAAGTTACAGGTGTTTAAAAATAGGAAATTTTCAGTTTTTGACCCCTTACAGCTCCTAAACGGGGGGTGATACAAAAAAAATTTCTGAAATGACTCATACTTATTTTTAAAGATCTAACAAGATCTAATTTCAAGTTTCCAACTTTAACCGTTTAGAAGATGGAGGGGTTAAAGAATTTTGCAAAATTTGAGTTTCGCATAACGGTAAATTAAGACACCGTATGTCAAAAATATATATTTATTGTATATATACTTTTAAAGCTAATGAAAGTAGTAATCGTTTGGCGTTTTCAAAATGAAGATATACCTTATACAACTTGTGCTATAACAATTTAAATATAGAGCTTTTTTGAACCTTTGGGGAGCTGTAGCTCCGTAACGGGTGGGGCTACGAAAAAAAGTTATAAAAAATAAAATTAATATTTTTGTGAGAGTAATTTTATTATACCCGATCCTATCGTACGGGTATAATTATAGATTTCGTAGAAATTTTTTAGCAATGCTTTTTTTAATTTCCATTTTTAAAATATTAATGAAGTAAACTTATAATTGATATAAATGTTTAATTAGATGTTTGCAGTTCCAATTTAACTTATATTTATTGAATTTACTAAATATTATGATTTTTAATTACGATTTCAATTGGAATCTCATCATAAGGATTAATTTAGTTTATAAAAGGGTTATAAATCTATATAAAAAGCACTATAGTTTCTTATAATTATATTTATATAATATTTACTTGCATTCGTATTATATATATAAAAAACTTAATAAGAATTCAAAAAACAATAATTTAACCTAGACCCTGAAAATTTTAATAATAACAAAATGCATTTTTAATTATAACGAAAAACACGTTCTGCTTATCAAGTTAAAATAATTTTTATCTATAAATTTTTCTTATAAAAATTATTAAATAGAAAAAAAAGAAAAGATCGTACCCAACATTAAAGATATATTTTTGTCTTTTTTATTAATCAAAAGATTAATTATTATTCAATGATGATTATGCTTGTTTTATTTAGACTTTAAAATAAAAAAAATTCTTCTCTTATCCTTGAACATGACTTTACAAAATGAAAATTAATAAGAAATTTGTATCATTGAACTCTGACTTGACATTGAATGTAGCATTTTTGGATAATATTCAACAGAAATCTTTATATTTTTTTTATTTATTGATTTATAAATTAATTATAGATGAGGTTAAGCAAGAATTAATTAAAATTAAAAAACATACACATATATTTGCATATTTTTAGGCATAGATAAAAATATTTTGAATAAGTTCTTAAGAAATTCAACTAAGTTCATCTCTCCACCATTTTTTACCGACCGCATACATTAATGTATAAGGTATAGGTATTGTTTTCATACTAAAAATTTGTACCCGAGATTTTCGCAAAAATGCACTACTCCGGTGTGGAGAAGGCTGTAAAAAAATTTTCAGCATGATGCCCGTCTGTGTGTGTGTGCGGGTGCGTGTGTGGGTATGTTTGTGGGCACGTGTACAGCTTAAACGACTGAACGACAATTTTTTGAAATTTCATATTTAAGGTTTTGACATAAATATCTCGGATTGATAAGATTTTGGAGCAAATCGGACAACCGCAAGTGGTAGTTTACTAGTGTACTTTTTAAGTTTTTTACGAATATTTCGTAACAGAAAAATTTTGTGAGAAAAATTATTAAGAAAAAGTTGTTACACAAGTAAAGAGGAACAACTTTGCCGTAGAATATTTTTTGATCCGACTAACTTTAACTTTTATTTAATTTTTTTTTTTTCCAAAGTCCAAATTTCATACGTAACACTCCATATGAATTTATATGAACAATTATTTTTGTTTTTTTTTTATATTTCTAAAAATTTTTATACATACATATCTATGTACTTATATCTATGCCAATGCATATTATTCATTTGTTGATGACATAAAATTAAAACGGTAAAATTTTTGTTAGCAGATTTAATATTAATCTTATGTTTGTTTTGTATTTGTTTACAGTTTTTATTATTTTTTACTTTTAATATTATTTTTTGAATGAAAAAAAAATCATGTATCTACATTACAATAATAATAATAATAATAAATGGATGTATGAATGAATGTACATATATTTTTACGATTTCATTGCATATAATTATTTTTATACCCGTACGATAGGATCGGGTATAATAAAATTACTCCTCCGTTTGTAACACCTCGAAATAAGCGAGCTAGATATACCTTCAAAGGTATGGATCGGATCAGAAAAAAATTCTAAGACTTTTGAGCCATGTCCGTCCGTCCGTCCGTCCGTCCGTCCGTCCGTCAGCACGCTAACTCAAAAACTAAGAAAGCTAGAATCTTGAAATTTACACAAAATATTTTGGGAGTAATTTGTAGGTTCCCTATTTTTTTTGGTTGAGTTTGGACCAAGCCTTAGGGTAGCTCTCGAACACCTAACTTTTAGATCTCCACATTTTTTTTGCAATAGAGTTATGAAATTTTAACTACTGATAGATCTCACAAAAATATTAATTTTATTTTTTATAACTTTTTTTTGTAGCCCCACCCGTTACGGAGCTACAGCTCCCCAAAGGTTCAAAAAAGCTCTATATTTAAATTGTTATAGCACAAGTTCTATAAGGTATATCTTCATTTTGAAAACGCCAAACGATTACTACTTTCATTAGCTTTAAAAGTATATATACAATAAATATATAATTTTGGCATACGGTGTCTTAATTTACCGTTATGCGAAACTCAAATTTTGCAAAATTCTTTAACCCTTCCATCTTCTAAACGGTTAAAGTTGGAAACTTGAAATTTTGACAGAAGTTAGTTCTTTGAAAATTAGTATGAGTCATTTCAGAAATTTTTTTTGTATCACCCCCCGTTTAGGAGCTGTAAGGGGTCAAAAACTGAAAATTTCCTATTTTTAAACACCTGTAACTTGAACACCTGTTAGAATTTTTTTAAAGTAATACACAAAAATTAAAGCTTCAACATCATACTCTTATTTCTGTTAACAACTTTTTTTAATAATATAGGGTTACTTTATAATTGACGAAAGTGTTACTTGATTTTTTCAAATTTTCTAACAAATTTCTTCAACAAATTTTTTGCATTTTGTTTTACTCGATAATTTGAAATTGTTGAGGATATAATGCGTAGTACATAAAAATGTAATTAAATAAACAACATAACGGTTGCTTGAAGAATTTTTATTTATATGATATTGATATATATACATACTTATATAATATCATGTTTATTTTTACATATCGTATATGTCACTAGTGAATGAATGATAAGAGTATAGATGTATATTATATAGCGCCGTATTTACATACATATATGTATTTTATTGTACTTATAAGAAATTATTCTGTCAATGGAATATTTAAATATAATATAATATAATATTTAAAATTATATTTACTGTTTTGTACTTAGTAAATTTAATATACATTTACCGCTTAGTATTAAATGGTACTATAGAATATTTGAAAAAGTTTTGGATTGATAATCGTTATGTGGAAGGTTAGAATCTGCTTTTGAAGAATGTACATATAAACATATAGTTTGAATATATGTACAACCCATAGTTTTAGAAATTATAAAATTCACCCAAATTATTTTAAAATACTAAAATATTAAAAAAATAATATTGTAAGCAGAGTGACAGGCTGTGAACATACTAACGGTTCGTACGGGTATCTAAGAGTTGACAAAGTCAACTGTATTCTTCCTCGTTATTGAATAAAACAAAATGTTATTAAATTATTAGAAGTTATTTTGCTTTGATATAAATTATTGTGTAAAAAATCTATAAATTTTGGCATTGTACTTTTTGTGTAGTGGCGGTCGGTCCTGTGGTGGAGACAGCTGATTTTTTTTTATATTTTGAACTGGTAACTTTTACTCTTTGAATACGATATTCTATTGTATAAATGCTTTTTTTTTTATTAGTATAATAATGTTAGTTGAAGAATATTATTGAAATAAAAATTTAAAATGAATATCCTTTTTTTTTAAATATTACATGAACAATAGTCGCTATATATATACCATATAATATATATTCTTTAAAAAATAAAATTTACAAATTTTTAAGTTTATTAATTCCACTGATATAATATTGATTTTATATTCCACGAGAAAGAAATCAACTTTGCGCCCAATCTTCAAATAAAAAGCATTTTAAAAACGGAAAATAAATGTCTAAATATATTAAGAATAAAAATTTAGAACTCAAATGATAGGCTTTCATTAGACAAGAAAAATTTTCAGTTTTCTTATCTTTTTATTGCATTATTAAATTTAAATAAAGTAAATTATATTATAAACATAAAAACAAATTAAAATGATTTGATTTTTAATTATTATTAATAATCTTAAATCGCAAATGCATAATACTAAAATTATTTATTAACATCGCTTAAGGATGATTCCCACTACCACGGCAAGTGATGGCAAAGTAACAACCCTGTGATAACGGCATAAAGTGATTCTTATTTATGTTATGCATTTCTTATGAATCTATTCACACCTAAGAATTATGTTCTTTCGGATATAAAAATACGTGGCCACCACGACGAACGTCAGGATACTGTAAATATAGATACATTGCAGTCATGTAATGTTCCATTGTAGTGGGAATTTACTTTTATCTTCATTGAAAGCATTAATTTTTCAAAAATTGAATGGTTATAGCTTTAAGTGTTTGAAAGAGACAGGGAGTTTTAAATATAATATAACTGATTTAGTTATAATTCATATTAAATTTTTACATACAATTTATTCAATAAACAAGTTATGTATATTTTGTTTACATATAAAATTACATATTTACATACTAATTTTGAAAATCAATCACCATTATTCGTCAAAATCAAATAGTATCTCTTTTTATTTTGTTTTAATTGAAAAAAGTTGTTAACATGTTAAATGAGCGATTATTTTTCAATATAATTCTTATAAAACCTTATAAAATTAATATTCAAATTAAAGATAAGTGTCACAGAAGTGACACAAGTGAATGATGGCGATAAAACTATAATTGCAGACAAATGAATATTATTATACATGTTATTTGTCATATGATCTTGTAAAAAATTCAGAAACTAGCTTGGATTAGCAGACATATTTAAATTTTTTTATTATTGTTGAATTTTACAAGAAAGTTACACAACCTTTCCTTTTCAGATGTGGTTCTAAATGTCGGAAGGGGAAATTACTCTTCCGGTATATTATCTGGGATTTGAAACCATGCTTCCTCTAACAGGAACAGCGTATTTTACAGGCTCTTACTCATTAAGCAATGGAAGATCCTATTATTGAATTAATAAAAGGACATAATAATATTAAAAATTAAAGTATATAATGGTATAAAAAAATTTTCATACTATCCTTAACAATGTTGCTAAAATATTTTTTCTTAATTTGCATCATTGTATAATACTTCCTATCTTGCACCACATTATCTTTTCTATTTTTCACCATTGTATCAAAATTAAAATAAATCTCGTATATAAGGATTCAAAATTTTACCTTTTACTTTTAATTACAGATGGGACATCTCATTTTTATTCTTAAATCTCTATTTATACGTACGTTTGTACATAACCAAAAACTGATGTCTGTTATGTTAATGATTTTCCAATAATCAAAAATTACATTTTGTAGAATATATAAAAAGTTACAAATATATGTTAATTTATTATTTTTATGCCAACATTATATACTTCAAACAAGATATAAATACTTTGTTAATTAATTTTTGCTTGATTTGGTTTGAAAAACGGATAAATAAATAACCATTAAATTAAAATTTTGTTAGAACTTAATTATTTTATATATCTATAAAATGAATAAAAAGTTATATAGAATATATTTGGCTTTGGGTATAATTTATCATTACAACATTATCCTTTTAGATACTGTTAAAAATGTATTTCTTTGTTAAACAAAGAGTTAATTATTATTCTATACCAATAATCTATAGATTTTTCTTTATTACTTTACTTAAAAGGGGAGCCTGTCATATGCCTGTAGTGTTATTTAACTGTATTTTTTACTAGTTGCCGGTATATTATTTGGCTGTTTATCATTTGACTCTATTTCATTTGACTGTATCTAGAGCATATAAAGAGGCTTTTAGAGTTAGGCTACAAAATCAGAATTTCAATAATTTGTTTAGTTGTGGTTTGGAAACGACAGCCTATGTAAAACATATAATTAGTGGGAGTTTAGTATTCGTTACAAATGAAATCCAGTCAAATGAAATACAGCGAAATGAATAATAGTAACTTACTTATAAGAATTCATCCTATAAATAAGCCTGATATAAAATAGGAATTGAAAAGAGGGAATGAAATTCAATTTATTGAAATTTAGAATTTGGCTAAGATGTTGATATAATTAAAATAGCGTGGGACAGCGTACAGAATGTATTGAATAGGAAAGTAAAATGATGATTATAATTCGGCGCTGCATAATAAAATCAATTGTAATAAAGCCAAGTTGGAAATAATTTTGCTGGAAGCTGCATATTTAATAAACTGCATAACAAAGTAATTCTAAATATTAATGAAATGTGTAGGATACCATAATATATATAAGCCCCTTTAAATGAATATAAGTTACATCGAAGTAAAATTCATTTTTGAATGAACAGTTTCGTTAAAAAACTGAAAAAAAAGATATTTTTGTGAGTTTAATGTATAATGTATTTTAGACAAAAAGTTCTTTTAGGGAAATTCTATTTTCCCTGGTAATACGATTTAATAATGAGAAATCCTATTATTTTTGTTTTAAATTATGATTATGTTATGTTGGTATTATTTTTCTATACTTATTTAATTGTTTTTAAATAAATATTTTATAAACATCCAGCCATTGGTGCAGTGGTTGACGCACCGCTTCTCATTCATAAGGAAATGAGAGGTCTCGGGTTCGATTCCCGGCTGGGTACAATAATTATAATATAAAAAAAAAAAATTATTCATATATCGCAATATATAAATACTTAATATATCACATAATATCTCGTACACACCACATTCCTACCAGGAAACAGGGGTTATAGCTACCTGGCACATTTATGTACCACGGTACCTGTATATAAATAAATAAATAAATATTTTATAAATAATTCATTTTAAATATAAAATTTTGAAACAAATAACTATAACCTATTCATAGAATAGGATTGCATTGCGTATTGCCCATTATGGATGACATATTATTGAATGTCAATGTTTCAAGAAGTTAATAAATATATTTTCTTTTAAAGACCAAATTTATACTTTTTTAAGGAATTTTACAAAATGTATCGATTTTTTTTAATACTTAGAATACGACGTGCACAATATACTGAACTCGAATCCCTCGGACACTTTAAAATTAAATTTTGAAGGGTGCGATACAAAAAATTTTCAGGCGTTGTGAAAACTTATTGTGTAGAAAACATTCTACACAAAAATTCTGGAAAAACAGACTACGGATACCAAATTCTTTTGTTAAATATAAAAGCAATACAATAACTGACAGTATAAAAGTTAGAACATAAGTTGTAACATATGCAAAGTTTTCTCTGGCGACGTCTCTTATCATTATGGTGTGACCACATACAATTTTTGAAAACAACTTCTCCAATTATTTTTAGCTATACT
Source organism: Poecilobothrus nobilitatus (assembly GCA_947095535.1). NCBI lineage: Eukaryota > Metazoa > Arthropoda > Insecta > Diptera > Dolichopodidae > Poecilobothrus > Poecilobothrus nobilitatus. Next base: position 261,022,478 of record OX352773.1, on the reverse strand, counting down.
CTTAAATATACTAATCGGGAAGTAGAAGCTAATACTTGAAAATCCATGTTAAACATATCCTTAAAACTCTCATTTTGTGACCAACTTTATTTAATTCACCTTTATTTAATTTTATAATTATATTTAGAATTGTTTTTAGAGTCGAGTTTTGAGACGATTATTGCAGACATTTCTGCAACTTATAATTATTTGCAACAATTATAATTTTAAGTAAATCTTAAATAATGTTTTTAGCACATTTCCAAAAAAAATTTGGAAAAATGTGCCCATTAGTTTCACTCTGTCCGTCCGTCCGGCCTTCCGTCTGTCCGTCTGTCCGTCTGTTTACAAAAGTTCTACACAGTTGAAGATAGAGAAAAAAATTTTAACCATGGGTAGGTCTCATAAAAAAATTAATTTTGTGGAACAACTTTTTCATGTAGCCCCGTCCATGAGGGAACTACAGCCACTCAAACTTTAAAAAAGCCCTATTTTTAAAAGCGTATATTTCATGTTCCGCTTAACATTCAACAGAAATTTTTTTTACCTTTATATATCAATATCAAAATTATATATAATTTTTAAATTTAGTATTTAAATTTACCGTTATGTTAAAACCAAATTTTGTACGATATTTCTTTTTTCATAACTCCGGAACGCTTTAAAATAGGAACCTCAAATTTTGAGACGAGAAATAACTTTTATAATTAGTACAAGTTTCCTCAGAAAATTTTTTGGTACAACCCCCTGTTTAAGAGTTATTACGCCTCAAAAATTGAAAATTTGCTATTTTTAGACACCTGTACCTTAGGCATCTGTGAAAATTTGTCAGACATGAAAATTAAAGGTTAAATAATATATTTTTACGTGTGTTAACAGTTTTTCTTAGTTATATAGGGTTCCGGACTTACAGCCCCTCAAAATTCCAGAAGAGACCTATTTTCACGTTTTTTCTTATTACATGAAATTTTCAAATTTTTATGCAAATCACAATTCTAAACGTTTGTATTGTCTTTTGGAAATGTGCGCTTTTAAAAACCGTTGGTTTACATTCTACCTTGTTTTATTTTAAAACAAAGTTTACTACACAAGGTTTGCATTAATTACATGAAATTATATACATTAATTTTTATAAAAAGTTTTCCTTAAATCTTCAAAACTTTTTTACGTGGTAATTATTATAGAGTTAGTGTTAAGTTTTTTGCATTTTCTATGTTTTATCAAAAATTATAAAAAATAAAATGTTTATATTTTATAAATACGATATTAATATATAAAACTTATTATGTATATAATATAAAATTTACAACAGTATATTTTTATATAATAAAATTTCTATTATTTAATTTTCCTCCTATATATTTTACTTAAAACTACAGAAAGAATGTTTACTCTATTATTGTTTACTCTATCTATTTATAACTAACTGTAGCGAGATGCCAAATTAATAAAATAATGCAAGGCACTATAACATTTTGTAAGAACTTGAAGAGATAACAAACTTAACAAAGTTATACTATAAGTTAAGATATACAAACGCATCGATTGTGAAAAATATTTTCCTTTTCATATTGTAAAATGGAAGATGGATGAGGGAATGAAGATTTAAACTAAACCATGTAATACAAATACAGAATATTTTTAATTATTTAAAAAACTATACGTACTCTACCAGACCCTACCACGTAACATTACCTAGAAACTATTTCAATATTTTTTTTTTATTTCACTGGTGTCGTTAAATTTGCTATAAGTAAAATACTCATATAAAAATGAGATCTGTGATTATGCGGAGACCTTTACTTTACGTACGTTTTTTATACAAATTACTTTTTATTTACCCCAAAAATTAGAAAAGCTAAAAACATTATCCAGATCATAACCCACATTATTATTTTGAATTATAATTCTAAAATCCAAACCAATAAAAGAACTCGAGTAGTACTACCTAAATAACTTATTAATTTACAGGTTATTTTTTTAAATAAATTTGCCATTACGTTTGTGACACTTTAAAGGAGTCGAGCTAGATATAGTGTCAAAGGTATGGATCGGCTCAGAATCGAATTGTGAGTCGATTAAGCCACGTAAGTCCGTCCGTCCGCACGATAATTCAAAAAATAAATGAGTTAGGGGGCTGAAATTTTGTTTACGTCACTTTTGCAAAATTGTTAGTTTTGCTATTTAAATCCAACATTTTCGGTCGGCGGGTTCTAGTAGCTGCCATACAACTTCTATCTTTATATAGAAATAACTCAGTATCTATTCAAGCTAGGTTTCTGAAATTTTGCAAGTGATGATCAAATGTTATGGCAACAACTTCTGTAAAATTTGGTTGTGGTGGTGCGGCGGGTTCGGGTAGCTGCCATACAACTTATCCGTTTAAATGAGAATATTAACTCAGTGTTTATTGAAGCTAGGAATCTGAAATTTAGTAAAGAGGTGTCGAGTTACAGGCCAACAACTTTTGCAAAATTTGGTTGGTCTAGAACAGTCGGTTCAGGCTTCTTGCACCTCTTGGAACTTAATGAAGCTGGGCGTCTGGAATCTTGCAAATGATAAGCAAGTTTTATGGCAACAACTTTTGCAAAATTTGGTTGTGCTGGTGCAACACGGTCGGGTAGTTGCCATACAACTTCTCTTTTTAAATGAAAATAACTCAGTGTCCGCCCGCACGATAACTCAAAAAATAAAGGAGCTAGGAGGCTGACATTTTTTTTACGTTACTTTTGCAAAATTGTTAGTTTTCCTATTTAACTCCAGCATTTTCGGCCGCCGGATTCGAGTAGCTGCCATACAATTTCTTTCTTTAAATGGAAATAACCCAGTTTCTATCCAATCTAGGTATCTGAAACCTTACGAATGATGATCAAGTTTTATGCCAACAACTTCTATAAAATTTGGTTGTGATGATATGACAGGTTCGGATAGTTGCCATACAACTTCTCTTTTTAAATGAAAATAACTCAGTGTCTATTGAAGCTAGCTATCTGAAATTTAGTGAAAAAGTGTCGAGTTGCATGCCAAAAACTTTTGTAAAATTTGATTTGTCTAAAGCAACCGGTTCGGGTTCTTGCATTTCTGGGAACTTAATGAAGCTAGGCGCAATAGATTCGGGTAGCTATCATACAACTCCACAATTTACATAAATATATCTCTGTAGTTCGGTACTAAAACATCTGAATGTTTTTAAAAGATGATCAAGTTTTATAGAAACAGGATATATTACGTTCAAACGGGTATCCCAGAGTTGACACAGTCTACTCTACTGCACTCTTCCTCGTTTATTTTTGACTTTTATTTTAGATTTAGAGAAAAATATTTATTTATAGTCAAAAATCAAGTGACGTGCGCAAAAAATTCGAAAGAGTATAAACTGTAAAATATAAACTGTAAAAATTATTAGCTGTCATTATTTGAAATGTCATGCAAACGAACAAAATAATGTGGTGTCAAATGATAGCTAAAGACGATTATAGTTAGAGCCAATATGTTAACATATTAATGTTGTTTATAACCTGATATTTGAGGTTGTCTGACAAATGGAATAACTGATAAAAATGAAGTTTGATTTCAATAGAATTAGTTTTGAAAAATATAAAAAGTATTTCCACCAAATATTCGATATCTGCTCAAAAAATAGTTTTGATTCATTAGATGTTTTTTAAATTATTTTATTTTGTTAATCGCACAACGAGCATAGGAAATCCGCCAAGTTGCTTATTATTGATGACTTAGCTCAGTTTCTTGACTCATTATTTTCACTAATCCGTTGATGACTCGATAGTAGCTTGTATAATATAAACTTAGATAAGCGTCAAGTATCCTAAACATGGATTATTTATTTTTACTATTATTCCTTTTGTTCTAGAATTATGCGCTTGTAAATTGTTCTTTCTTCATGTCCCATGTGCATTAACGAATGTTTAGGTATCATTTGTTGTTACATTGTTGGCGATTTTAATTTTGTCCACCTCCGCTCTGAATTAAGATTTTATTGACATATTGAACCATGTTCAGAAATTCGTCATCCATCAAGATATTTTTCTCCTTCCTAGCCCATTTCTTTCTTGTATTTTGTCTTCAAGAGTGGGATGTAGAAGACTAAATTTATCTTTTTAAATTTTTGATTTTAATATTTTGAATATACCTAGAGAAAGATTTCTTTTTATAAGATTTGTTTTGTATAGAAAATAGTGTAAAATCGATTTGGAGTAGGTAACTTTTTTCCTGAAACCAACTGTATGAATAAAAAAGTAAAATAAATTTGGTTTTTATAATGTTCGCTTTTATAATGTTTAGCTCGTTCTATTTTACGAGAGATAGTAAAAAATTGAATGAAAATGTATTGACGTGCTCTTAGATAACGTAAATTATTTTTTTTTGCAAAAACATTTAATAATAATTCTTTTTTTTCCTTGTAGATATGCTTAGTGTAAGAAAGGAATTGTAGTAGTGTAAAATTTCTTGTTTTGATAATTTGATGAATGTTTTGGGGTAAATACGATCTCAGTACAATATGTACATATATCTCTTTCACAGCTTAGCTGGTGAGCATGCAGCAATGCAAACAAACAAACAAAATACATGATCTCGTATTCGATTCCCGATGAAAAATTAAAAAATAAAAATATTAAAATCCAATACCTAAATATCCATATAATTATTTTTTTATATCCTAATAATTAGTAATAAATATTATGAATAAAATTACCTATATAAGCTAAATTGCATACGCCAGAAATACTCTATTACCTTATAATTAATAAAAATATAAATATTAAATAATAATCTTCAATTATGTGAATAAATGTCAAATTGACATAGATGACATATGTGACAAACTAGGACATAACCCACTAAACATCTTAGGTATATGCGACATCTTGTGCAAATGCTTGAAGGTGTCTTCCCCACAAGATGTGAAAAATGAAATTTGACATTGGAATTGCACGTGGCACTAAATCTTCAACTTCAGAGATAAGACCAAATGGGATTCTTTATTTTCATCAAAAAAAAAAAACAATGTACGTCCGATTAAAAACAAACTTTTCAGCAATGTTTCTTCAAGCCTGACATAGGTTCCACTACTTTTTTTTAGATTTCTTAACCTGGTTCGGCTAAACAGTTTTTTTTTTTTTTTTTGTTCTCCTGTCTAAACAATTTTGCAGACGACTCTAAACTATTTCGATGTGTGACAAGAGCTTTTCAGAAACTTATTTTGTTTTTTCATTCTGAATTAAAAACAATTTGACTAATTGACTTAAAATTGTGTTGCTGCCCCTTGACAATTTCAGAATTGGCTAACTCTTTGGAGCACGATAATTGGAAGAAAACGTTATTCTGAGCGAATTATGTTAAATTTCCCACAGGACAGTTTTTAGCAAAAAGAAGGTCTTAACGTTTCAATATAATGATTCGTCAAAAAAAAAAAAATTATTAGAGTTAAATTATGTTTAATTTTTGGAGCGGGCTTCTTTAATACAACAGAAAGCCGTAAAAAAATGTCTATTGAGTTGCGTTAACCGTTTGTGATATAATTATTTTTGTCTTGGGCTTTACGGTGTAGAATAGCGAAATTATTCAAATTTTGCGAAGGTTTTGAAAAGAAAATTAATTTCTTAAAATAAAGTAAAATTTTAAACCTTGAAAATGAAAATATAGAGCTATAAATAATTGAATTTATCAAAATCAAGTATTCTTATACCTAAAAAGTTAAAAGTTAAAACAAACTTGTGTCTTCGCCTTAAAAAGTAATAATTTTTATACTTTGCGAATTACGAAAACATTAATAGTAATATGAAACTTTTATATTTCATACAATTTGGAATCGTAAAAAATATTGGGGTAATAAACGTAGGAACAAAATCCACAACTAAATATTTAATAAAATGAAAAATATAATTTTTCGTTTTTATCAAATCTTAAAATAACTTTGAAGAAAAAAGTGTTACAAAGCAAACGGTAAACGAATGTTTAGAATTAAGAAAATATAAACTGGACTTAAAATCGAATATGACAAAATCATTTAATTAATACGAGGAATTTGAAAGGAGAATATAATATCTGATATTGTAAGTTTTTATTCAATTCTCTAAAAAAATTTTATAAAGAAAGTTAAAATTTTTTCTCTAAATTATCAACGTACTAAACTTACTGAATCAGTAACTATACTAAAAAACAGTTAAGTATAAATTTTTTTCATTAATGGTTTCTGAGGGAAGAAATAGATAGCTATTGTTTGGTTTTTATTTCTAAAAAATTTCAAATAAAAATTTTAGAAAAAAAAAAATGATTTAAGATAATTTTCATAAAAAAAGAATAATTTTTCCCAGAAGAAAAGCGATAAGTTATTCTTTACTGTGATGAAATTTATTATCATTGCATTAAAATGCAATGTGTAAAAAATGTTCTTTTAATGAGTCATTAAAATAATGAATGAACTGTTAAATATTATAAAAAAAAATTATAAAACAAATTTTTATACTTTCCTTTAAAAATTACTTTCAAAAGATTACTGTTTTTCTCTTTTATTATCTTAAAAAACTATTTTTGAAATTATTATTATTTTTTTCAAATTATAAAAAACTAAAGTATAAAATTATTTTATTTTTAAAAACACGAATAATTCAAGTAATACTGTACATCCAAACTTTTATTTTTTTTGGTGCCTGATCAAAAGTCCCATTGAAACTTTAGAATTACTTACAATGGATCATAATTCTCATAAGACTTTTGTCTGAGTGGTAAGGACCGAAGTTCCATTTGATCTTTTAGCCTTGCACCTATTATAACATCAAAGAGACAATTGTTAAATGTTCCAATAAGACTTTTGGCCCTGCATCGATATAATAATTTAGTTGTATTACTAATTTATCTCAATTATCCAGGTATTTAGCCAATTTGTTTACATGTTTTTATTGTTTTTATTTACATGGTATCTAAACTCTAGGAAAGGATTTCTTTATACACAATTATTGTTAGTATAGGTAATGTGGAGAGCAATCGAAGGAAAACAGTATAATAAGGAAGAGTGGAAAGTAAGAGTGGAAGTAGGCGAATCTATTCAAGTTTTTTTTTTTTTGAAAATTTGCAAATTATATAATGGACCATATTTATCAGATGGGAACACATTGAAAAGAAGTATCTTCTATATTCACAATAAATGAGTTTCCATAATCAGTTTTAAATTACCTATAAGAATTTCTACCATCTAGAAATAAATACTTAAAGCTTAATTTGGTTCTGTTAACCAAGTATTAATTGCCAAAAAAAAAATTAATTAAAACCCTAAAAATAATTTATTCAGAACATATTCTCTTTATCTTCAAAAGTACAGGTTGATGATTAAGATAGCAAGAAAGGTGCATAGAAAATTAATTTAAACAGTATCTCGTTTGTACTATTTAAACTTTCTAAAAGCAATGATATAAACCTAACTAACGAAAGATTAATACAAAAAAAATAGCATTTACAGTATCTACGTTAATTAATAATATTTTTGTTTAAAAAAAAACTATGTTTTTACTTCATTTTCTCTTTGAGGTATCTTTAATGATATTTTGAGGCATAATGTGATATAATTCTCGTAAACAAAATATCTTTACAAATTGAATAACCCCCAATATCAACACTATTTTTTTTAAGCTTTACCTTAAAGGTGTTGATCTTTTGTATTTTATGTAAAACCAAAAATACTAAATTTGATATAGGAGAGACGAGTGTGATAGAAATGAGAATGATAGGATGAGAACAATTATGGCAGTAGAAATTGAAATGAATTTTTGACCTACACCTTTTCAAAAGCAAGGTATTAGATTAAGTTCTGTATTAAAATATTAAAATATTTAAGATTATTTTAAAAATTTCTTTCCTGTATAATAAAAATTGTAGCTATATTAATATTCAATAAGTTTAATGTTCTTTTTAAGTAGTCATCCATTAATTTTTTTTTATTATCTAGGATATGAATTGTTAATTTAATATGATGTCTAGTAACTTCCTTTGAACTTTATCTTTATCTTTATATTATATTTATTCTTTGTTATTCCTTCCATTTTTTGACTTTATAATATTTAGAGTGAAAATAAAAATTTAATTTTTTTATATTTTTATAATCTATTTATGCAATTATGAATTTTTCTTTCATTTAAATATGTACAATTTGAATATATTCACTCTTTTGATACGGATTAAGTATTTTTCTTTTTATATCTTTGATCTTTTAACGTTTTAATGTGTTATAGATCCGGGAAAGAAAAAATAACTGCTTTAATATTTACTTGTTTCAATCCCCCTCTTTTTTAGCACATTTCCAAAAAAATTTTAAAAAAATGTGCTTATTAGTTTCACTCTGTCCGTCCGTCCGTCCGTCCGTCTGTCCGTCCGGCTGTTTACAAAACTTCTACACCGTTAAAGATAGAGAAAAAATTTTTTAACCATGGGTAGGTCTCATAAAAAAAATAATTTTGTGGAACAACTTTTTCATGTAGCCCCACCCATTACGGAGCTACAGCCCCTCAAACTTTGAAAAAGCCCTATTTTTAAATGCATATATCTTATGTTCTGCTTAAGATTTTTTCAATATGAAAACGTCATTCGACAGGTATTTTTTTTAACTTTGTAAACTAATATCAAAATTATACATTTTCTTTTAAATTTAGTATTTAAATTTACCGTTATGTGAAAACCAAATTTTGCATGATTTTTCTACTTTCATAACTCCGGTACGCTTTTAGATAGAGGCTTGAAATTTTGAGGCAAGAAAGAACTTTTAGAATTAGTATAAGTTTGCTCAGAAAATTTTTTTGGACCACCCCCTGTTTATGAGCTATCATGGCTTAAAAATTGAAAATTTGCTATTTTTAAACACCTGTAACTTTGGAATCTGTACACATTTTACTTCTGCAAGATATAAAAATTAAAGCTACAGTAATATATTTTTACGTGTGTTAAAGGTTTATTTTAGTTATAAAGGGTTCCAAAGTTGCGGCTCTTCAAATTTTCGAAAAAGCCCCATTTTCAGATGTATATATCTCAAGCTCTGCATAATAGTTTTATAATCTAAAACCGCCAGAAGATCGAACATTTTATTATCTATATAAAACAGTATCAAAATTATGCAATATTTTGTAATTTACGATTTAAATTTACTGTTATGTGAAAACCACATTTTGCATGAAATTTCTTTTTTCATAACTCCGGCACTCCTTTAGATAGGAACCTGAAATTTTGAGACAAGAAAGAACTTTTAGAATTAGTGTAAGTTTCCTCAGAAAATTTTTTGGTAGCGCTCCCTCTTTAAGAGTTATAACGCCTCTAAAATTGAAAATTTGCTATTTTTAGACACCTGTAACTTAGGCACCTGTAAAAATTTTTCTTCGGCAAGACATGAAAATTAAATGTTCAATATTATATTTTTACGTGTATTAACAGTTTTTCTTAGTTATAAAGGATTCCGGACTTACGGCCCCTCAAAATTTCAAAAATGTCATATTTTCACGTTTTTTCTTATATGAAATTTTCAAATTTTTGTGCAAATCACACTTCTAAACAGTTTTTATTGAGTTTTGGAAATGTGCGCTTTTAAAAACCGTTGGTTTACATTCTACCTTGTTATATTAAATTATCGGTAATTTGGAAAATTTTTTAAAAAATCAAAAAAAAATCAACATATTTTCAAAAAAACTTTTTAAAATTTTGTATGGGACAGGATGCATTTCAGAAATTATTCAACTTTAATGCTATATTCTCTATTTTTTCTTATGATTGTGCAAGAAATGCTTGTCTTTGGTTGTTGTTCCTTCAGAAGAAAAAAAAAAATATAATAGTTTTCATTTGTTACCAAAATTTATTATTGATGTTTCTTATAGATGCGATATGATATATTTAAGGTCCATGAGAAACATTCGAGACTCTATAAAAATGTGAGTACGGAACAAATGAAATTTGTATTTCCTTTAATTGAAATGCCTCAAATTATAGTTGTTTCTTTTTTATACCCGTATGAACTATGTTCAAGGGTATAATAAATTTGCCATTACGTTTGTGACACCTTAAAGAAGACGAGCTAGATATAGTGTCAAAGGTATGGATCGGCTCAGAATCGAATTCTGAGTCGATTAAGCCATGTACGTCCGTCCGTCCGCACGATAACTCAAAAAATAAAGGAGCTAGGGGGCTGAAATTTTTTTTACGTCACTTTTGCAAAATTTTTAGTTTTTCTATTTAAATCCAACATTTTCGGTCGGCGGGTTCGAGTAGCTGCCATACAACTTCTATCTTTATATAGAAATAACTCAGTATCTATTCAAGCTAGGTTTCTGAAATTTTGCAAATGATGATCAAGTTTTATGGCAACAACTTCTGTAAAATTTGGTTGTGCTGGTGCGGCGGGTTCGGGTAGCTGCCATACAACTTCTCCGTTTAAATGAGAATAACTCAGTGTTTATTGAAGCTAGGAGTCTGAAATTTAGTAAAGAGGTGTCGAGTTAAATGCCAACAACATTTGTAAAATTTGGTTGGTCTAGAGCAGCCGGTTCAGGCTTCTTGCACCTCTTGCAACCTAATGAAGCTAGGCGTCTGAAATCTTGCAAATGATGATCAAGTTTTATGGCAACAACTTTTGTAAAATTTGGTTGTGGTGGTGCGGCGGGTTCGCGTAGCTGCTATACAACTTCTCCGTTTAAATGAGAATAACTCGGTGTTTATTGAAGCTAGGAATCTAAAATTTAGTAAAGAGGTGTCGAGTTAAATGCCAACAACATTTGTAAAATTTGGTTGGTCTAGAGCAGCCGGTTCAGACTTCTTGCACCTCTTGGAACCTAATGAAGCTAGGCGTCTGAAATCTTGCAAATGATGATCAAGTTTTATGGCAACAACTTTTGTAAAATTTGGTTGTGGTGGTGCGGCGGGTTCGCGTAGCTGCTATACAACTTCTCCGTTTAAATGAGAATAACTCGGTGTTTATTGAAGCTAGAAATCTGATATTTAGTAAAGAGGTGTCGAGTTAAATGCCAACAACATTTGTAAAATTTGGTTGTTCTAGAGCAGCCGGTTCAGGCTTCTTGCACCTCTTGCAACCTAATGAAGCTAGGCGTCTGAAATCTTGCAAATGATGATCAAGTTTTATGGCAACAACTTCTGCAAAATTTGGTTGTGGTGGTGCGACGGGTTCGGATAGCTGCCATACAACTTCTCTTTTTAAATGAAAATAACTCAGTGTCCGTCCGCACGATAACTCAAAAAATAAAGGAGTTAGGAGGCTGAAATTTTTTTAAGTCACTTTTACAAAATTGTTAGTTTTTCTATTTAACTCCATCATATTCGGCCGCCGGGTTCGAGTAGCTGCCATACAACTTCTTTCTTTAAATGGAAATAACCCAGTGTCTATTCAATCTAGGTATCTGAAATTTTGCAAATGATGATCGAGTTTTATGGCAACAACTTCTGTAAAATTTGGTTGTGATGATATGACAGGTTCGGATAGTTACCATACAAGTTCTCTTTTTAAATGAAAATAACTCAGTGTCTATTGAAGCTAGCTCTCTGAAATTTAGTGAAAAAGTGTCGAGTTGCATGCCAAAAACGTTTGTAAAATTTGATTGGTCTAAAGCAGCCGATTCAGGCTTTTTGCATTTCTTGGAACTTAATGAAGCTAGGCGCAATAGATTCGGGTAGCTATCATACAACTCCACAATTTACATAAATATATCTCTGTAGTTCGTTACTAAAACATCTGAATGTTTTTAAAAGATGATCAAGTTTTATAGAAACAGGATATATTACGTTCATACGGGTATCCCAGAGTTGACACAGTCTACTCTACTGCACTCTTCCTCGTTTTTTGTATTGAAGTGATTTATTTTAAATAGAAGACCTCATATTTATGAAAATGTTGGTTTAGACAAAAATTTATCCAATAGAATTGTATGTAAACTTAAAAATCATATGATAATATTATAAAAATTTAAAACAAAGATATCTACAGATACAATTATTTTAATACAATTTATTCATGATCGAATAAAAATTAGTTTAACAAAGTTGTTAATAAAATGAGAGAAGACTTAACAAAACAATAAGCTTCTTAGAATAAACGTTTTTAAAGAATGATTTAAAACAACAATATTACTAAAAGAATTCAATTTGTACTTGGAAGTTTTCTAAAATCTAACTTATATATGAATTTGAAGTGATTTCTAATTTTTAATCACTTTTTTATACCCGTTTACACATAATTTAAGTAAATAATAAATTTGTTGCTATCCGTTTATGATAAAGGAGACAAGGTAGATGTGTAAAAATATGTGTATATGAAAAACTCCGCGCCAAAAAGGCTAAACTTAAAAAACAAAAACAAAATACCTATCGAATTTTGACACAACGGAAAAAAAAAATTAATCGCAAAATTTAATAAATTACATAGAAAGATAATTTTTTTATTATTACAGATTTATTTAATTTTGGCTTTATCATATTTTTTTTGAATTGCTAAAGTGCTAAAGTGGCCTAATCAACATATTTGTTGTTTAAGCCACTTTGGTTCTGAGGGTCACATATATTTTAGCTCAGGATTGAAATTTTATCGATTTAGTTATATGTACATCCGTCCGTCCGAAGGATACCTCAAAAATTTTTATCATTTCATTTTTATGTAAATGACTGTTTTGCCGACAATATAATATAAATATATCTCATAATACGTCCTTAATTAGGTTAGATATATTAAATTTTCTAAAAGATGATTAAATTTTATGGAACCATCATACCTATTTTATTATTTTTGTAAGCATATACTAGAATTAACACTGTGAACTTTACTCATTCTTCGGTACCTAGCTTTTTTTTAAGCTTATATTTTAAAATATAAATTTTTATTCTTTTTTTTAAAAGTATTTAATATAATAAATTCCTTAAATCTGAAAAAAATTAAAATTAATTTTCACATTGAAGAACACCGCAATCAAACAAATACGACGGAGAAAAAGTAAACTGTGAAAAATCGTTTTTCATAGACTAAAAAAAAGAAAATATAAAAATTGTACATATAATTTTATCTTCCTTCCTTCTCTTGTTTTTATGTTTAGTTTTCTAATTTTTACTTTAAGTTTCAATTTGAAGTTTTTAATTGAAAAACTTTGCCACTGGCATTTATCCAACTTTATTTTAAAATTTTTTTTTTACATACCTACTTGTTTAGTTAATGTAAAATAAATTGAAATTCTTCTATGATTTATAAAATGCCTTTGATATTCGAATTACAAGAATATTAAATTCTTTGTATATTTATTATTGAAAAATATTTAATAATATTAAGTGGGATGTTTATAAAAAGATTTTTTCGAACTATTTTAATTATGACTAGCTGTCATCAATTACTGAAAGATCTAATGCTGTTCCGATGAATATATTCCTAATAAAATACGTTGCAGAAATTGTAAAAAGGAAAAAATATGAAAAACTCACTGTTATATGCTCTACAAAAATCCAGGCGTAACGGGGTTAAGTTAAAGTAGGATTATAAATCTGCTGTTGTGTTATGTTTACATAAGATTGAAGGTAATTATCAGAAAGAAAAGTTTAAGATTTAACTTTTAAACTCTGCAGGCTAGATTTAAAAGAATAGTTGACGAAAAAATTATATCAAAACAACACCTCGTTTCTGCGGTTCGATTTTTCTAAAAGAAAAAATGTAAAGTGTAAACTAACTAAACTAAGGTTAATACCAAAAGGAAGTGACTTAGATATGGACATGTATATCTAAGTCGTTAATATATTCTTAATCAGGATTACCTCCTTAGTCGATTTCACATTGTGCCCCTGCCGTCTGTCCCTTCGCACGATAACTCAAAAACTAATAAGGCTGTCTTCATGAAATTAATATAGTAGTTATTAATTACAAAAGGAAAACCGGGATTGCATCTGTACAAAATCGGTCCAAGGGTTCGGATTCTGGAAGCTTCCGAACAAGCTGAGAGCAAGCGAGATTTTCTCCAAAACTAACAAAGATAAAACCTTTAAATTTTGTACAATGATGATCCTTCATACGACTCCCAAGCCGTAACAAGCATATCGTCGAAATTAATGAAGATAAAAACTTGAAATTTTGTTCAAGCGTGTTAAAGCATGCCTCTTTACGTTCTTGAAATTCGAGTTGAATAAGGAAAAAAAGGGAGGCGGGTGAAGCAGCTGTCAAAAAACTTATGTATTTTTAATTTAATTCAAATTATTCAGATAGGAATACGGTATTAATAAGTCGGTTGCAACAACCTACTGTTATATTTACTTGTTATTAAATAAAGTTGTAATTTTGTTCTGCTTTTGTTGTTCCAATTTTGATATTTTAACTAAACTGCAATTATCATTTAATGGAACAAATTTTTCATGTTTAAAAATGGAATCTAAACCTTCAGAAATTGTTATGTTCTCAAAATTCCCTACCTTGTTGCTTTCAACTGCTTCTGTAATAATCTCAGAACAGGAATTAAGTATCAATTTAAAACTTATAAAGTAATTTGTAGTACTATGCTATGTGGGACAAAAAACAGATTTTGATCGTTTTTAACCCATATGATATCTTGAAGCGATGTCATTTTAAACGGTCTAGAAATTAAATAAGTTTGAAAAATTACTAAATAAGTTTTTTTTTATGTAAATTAAGGTAGCCTTAAATAAAATTCGATTCTTTTTATTTTTGTGGATCGCCATTATCGCATATTTTATAATACTTTAAATATCAATATTCTTATTCTTAAGATCTAAAAGTTTTTTATGCTTCATATTTTTTTATTTAATTACTGAAATATGTTTTGTTTTGTTATTATGTTTTAATTAATTAAAAAACGACTGAATGGACATGAAACATATGAATTTACAATTTTTTAATTTAATGAAAAATGCAAAAGTTTTCAAATTTTTTTTAATTTTTTGCTACCTATGACAATTTTTCAAATTTACTAAACTTAAAACCACAAATAAAATAAGAAAAATGAAAAAGTTACAAAACCAATATGGCAGTTGAAAAAATGAAAACTCGAAGAAACTTTTCAACTAATGAACAAAAAATATATACTAGGTGTCATTATACGCTCAAATAAATCAAAAAAGAAATTTAAATTGATTTTTAAAGTTTATAGAACGTTTTTAATCAACTATAGTTAAAAAAATTTTATTCTAAAGTGATATGCTAACTACTAGTAATGAAATATTGACTTTAACATTTTGTCGAAGATTAGTGGTATGATCTACTCTTATAGTGATTTTTAATCACTGCTGGGTTAGCCAATAATATAAAAACGTCTTATTAACTTAAATGGAGTAATTTTCAGTATCAATTCAGCCAATGGTTCAATGGTTCAGTAGTTAAGAGACCAGCTTTCTATTTGAAAGACATTCGATTCAAATCCCTCCTGGGCCATATAAATAATATAATCAGTATAATAGAATTTAATAAAAGAAAATATATAACTATAAATTATATATATGTATAATCGAATTCAAATTCTACTAATTTAATAGTAACGGTCGCTTTTACAACGTTTAAACATAACGTGATTCAATTAATTTTATAGTGCCAAATGGCTCTAACAAATATCCAATCTTTTTGTAGGGAGAAACAATTAGTATTCGTACACCGGGCAGTCAAAGATTAAATGTTAGCAGTAACACAACACTGAGTACATCTATTTCGGCTATAAATTTCAGACTCTAGGAAGTGTTGTCCACCCTTTATTGCCTCTTTTATTCATAATAGAATGCTATGGTAAATTATGATCATACTTATGTATTGTAGCGTTTTAAAGGTTATAATATCTATGAATATATAAAGCTTTATTAGATGACTTGCATAGTGATAAGATGATGACCTTTGCGTAGAAAATCAAAATCAATATAAAAATATTTTTATTTAACAAGACGTATTACCTTCTAATCCATGACCATGACGATGACCCTGGAAATAATAAAACTATTTATTTGGAGCTCTTCATAATAATTGGTCGAAAATGATTATACAGTAGAATAATCAACGGCCTAATGAAACTAATAATTCTAGAAACTGAAGCTTCGAAAAATATGAATAATGACTTATTGAATACCTCATGCTTCTTATAACAGTTGGAAGGAGAAAAATAAAATCTCAGTATCAAAATCAAATAGGTATAGGTATCTTTAATGTATTAACCGACCTCAATAATGAAAAGTTTACCTGTGAATTATTACCTTGAATAAATATAACTGAAACCTAAGTTTCTATAGTTAATAAACAAACAATAAGTTTTTACTTTTTTTTTTTAAGTTTGAGGAAGAGATGAACTTTAACTTTAAATTTAACTTAATAAAGTTTGAATGAAAAAAGAAAACAAAGGATTTTTAAATAATTTTTTTTAAATAATTTTAATGATGAAGTTTTTTTTAAATTTCAAGATTTTTCCTGAAAAAAAATGTATTCTAAGAGTAATAGCCAATACCAATATAATTCAATAAAAGTTCAGGAAAATTCAAGAAAAAAAAAGAACTTTTGACTTGTTTCTGGAACAATAACAAAATCCAAAGTATGGTTACTATCATAATACGTGAATGTTAGAAATGGATTGGAGATGACAGATTTTAATTTAGTTAAAATCATCTTTTGATATATGTGATATTTTTACATATATGGTAGTTTAGGATATAATAAAATATATTATAATCGTTTTAATGGATACCGTTTTAAATATATTTAAACTGACTGCTAATTAAATTACTAAAGAACGATATTTTAACACTTAACACTTAAGACAAAAAGAAACAGCTAAAAATAAGAGTTTAACGAAAATAAATCAAAAAAAAAAATATGAATCTAAATTTAATCATAACCATAATAAAATATTAAAAATACATAGATATGTAATATTTGTCAAAAATAAAATGAGCAACGGTAAGTATTTTAAAAATCATAGAATATAATGGGTTGAATGCATAAAATTTAGCTTCAACTCAAATTTGACACATTGACTCAGACACATTGTCAAATGTATTTGACACATTAACTCAGATAAAAACAATTTTTTTCAGATTGTATAAAAGTGACTACCAGTCTTTAGGATAAGGATAAAGTTAGGAGAAAAATAAATCTTTCTTACATACAGAGGACAATTTTTGTTCCAGATTGATGACGTTGTTCGACTGAAATCGTTTACAGTCTTATTTTATAAAATTTTTAAAGCAAGTATTATGTTTTAGATTTTATATTATCTACCTATTCTATTTTAAGACTTCTAACAATAAAAATAAAATTTAGCGAAATGGAATTAAGTAGAAAAATCTGGCCAGACCTTTCATACATTTTGTATAATAATTTAACTAAGTATCATAAAAAAAATGTCCATTAAAGTTAACATAATAATAATGATTTATTATTTCTTTTTGTTTTATAAAATTTTATATATCTTTACTAATTTTCTCCTTCTGCATTGGATACGTCATGTCATTTGAATTTTTGTTCGCATAATATTATTTTGTTGTTTTCTTTTTTCGTCCTGATTTTTACCCGTATACCTACGGAAAATTTTGGAGGTTTAACATTTGAAGAATTGAAGATCCACAACACATTTTCGCCCTATTTCCAGGGCTTTGACGGTATGTACTCACTACTGCATTAATCGTATATTTCTTCTATCTAGAAGGAATAATTAATGCATATACATAATGATTTATGGCGACGTTAATTAAACAAAAGAACAAGATATTATAATGTGGAAGAAATGCAGTTTCTGGAAACTCAACAACAAAACATGTCGAGATTTGCTCTCAGAAAATACATTTTCTATACATTTCTCATATTAATCTTACCGGCAGAACTTTCCTTTCATACAACAGTGTGTATGTTTGTTTCAAATTTCCTATAAATATCGAATCACAGGAAATTAATTGGTTTAGAATGTCGCAAAGTTTTAGAAAGCTCCGTTAAATATTTCTATAAAACGAATTTTAAAAAACAAAAAGATCTGGCTAGACTTTTCTATTGACAGAAGATTTGATATTTGTATAAGTTAAAAAATTCATAAGCAGCGTTTGCACGATTAACCGGAACCCCAAAACTAATTGGAGTAGAAGAAAACAAAGATTAATTCAAAACTACAATTGATGTAAAGGTAATTATTAAATACCTTTGAATTTAGTGATTATATAAAAGATTTTGTTTTAGGTTTAGTTTTTCTTTATTGCATTACAACTTAAGGTATGTTTTCTATAATATTTAAATATTTTTTTAATTCTCATGTAATTTTAGGATATTACCAAATTTTATAATTACTCCTTTACCTATTCGGTTCAAACTATACTTTTCTTTATTATGCATGCATATATTCAGAAATATAATTACCTATAATATGCAGTTACGCATACAAAAAGCAAAAAATTACAAGAGGATTAAGGCTGTCATACACGGTTAAAAATTTTGTAAATTTGTATATAAAATTTTATTGTTGACGAAAAATATGCAACATTAATCTCAACTCTTATTGTTCCTCTAATTTTAACTACACCTACTGTAATATAAATACCCAGCTACCTATATTTTTATTAAACATAAAAAAAGTGTAAGATTTAAATGTGAAATGAATGTAAAATAAACATGTTTTTTTTTTTATATACCTAAGTAATTGCGGTTTTATCAAGTGTGGATATTTTAAAGTTTCCTTTTAAAGTGAATTTTATTTCATAGAAAAACCACTATATTGAATCTCTTAATATTATGTTCATGTATTATGTGCAAGATAATAGGTACTAATTACAAAAAAAAAGAAAAAAAAACAAAAGCAACCTTCTTCATTTACTTTTCAGATTACATAAGGTGTGCAATAAATATTGCGTTTTAAATTAAAGTAAAATTATTCATTGTCATCAAACCACAAAGCAAAAAAAAAAAAAATGTTGTCTTAAATTACATACTCATAAATCTTACATCATACATCAGTAAATATCTTAAGATACACATGGTTACCTTGAATATTTTAGTAGTATATATTATAATATTATATATTCTTAAAATTTTAATATATTGTTATTATTTTTATATTAAATTAAGATAAAGAGTTTAGTATTATTAACACAATTGAAACTTTTTAGTATTATGATTTAAGTAAAATTATATAATCATTAATAAATCTACTGTTTTTTTTCTTTACTTACTGAAAAAATAGTGGAAGGAAATGGAGGTTATAATAAATTTTAGGTAAAGATTATAGCAATCATCAGTCGTCTTTGATTTGCTTCAAACTTTACAGAAAGGCATATTAATAAACTTAAAAGAAAAACTGTGTTTTGAGTACGAAATTATTCAAAAAATTCTAAATAACTTAAGATATATATATATTTTTTTTTGTAGAAACTTATTTCCTAAAATTTTAAAAGAAAACGGTATCAACTCTCAAGAACCTAGTGGATAAGAGCATAAAAAATACGCTGTAAACACCGAGGAAGATTGTATTCGAGTCCCACACTCTCCGTAAGAGTCATTCCACCTTACGACATTTACAGCCACGCCTGAAAAAGAAAGTCTGTGTAATTTCCTTGTCACGTTTATGTGGCAGGGAAACAAACTAAAAATAAAAAACTCTCAAGAATGGATTCGTTAATTTTTGCTTTAAAGACTTTTATATGAGATGAATTAACCTTATTTTGCAAAGTTAGTAAAATATAAGAAGCAAAATATTAGTGAAATATTCATCAACTTGCCATGAAATATAAAAATTTAAAAAAAACAAGGTGGAATTCTGGAATCCTATATAACTAAGAAAAGCCGTTAACACATGTAAAAATATATTATTGAACCTTTAATTTTCATATCTTGCCGAAAAAAAATTTGTACAGGTGCCTAAGTTACAGGTGTCTAAATACAGCAAATTTTCAATTTTTGAGCCGTAATAAATATTCAACAAGGGGTGCGCAAAAAATTTTCTGAGCAAACTTATACTAATTCTAAAAGTTCTTTCTTACCTCAAAATTTCCAGCTTCTATCTAGAAGCGTGCCGGAGTTATGAAAGTAGAAAAATCATGCAAAATTTGGTTTTCACATAACGGTAAATTTAAATACTAAATTTAAAAAAATTGCATAATTTTGATATTAATTTACAAAGATAAAAGAAATACCTGTCGAATGACGTTTTCAGATTGAAAAAATCTTAAGCAGAACATAAGATATATGCATTTGCAAAGTTTGAGGGGCTGTAGCTCCGTAATGGGAGGGGCTACATGAAAAAGTTGTTCCACAAAATTATTTTTTTTATGAGACCTACCTATGGTTAAAATTTTTTTCTCTATCTTTAACGGTGTAGAGGTTTTGTAAACAGACGGACGGACGGACGGACGGACGGACGGACGGACAGAGTGAAACTAATAAGCACATTTTTTCAATATTTTTTTGGAAATGTGCTAAAAACAAGAAAAAAGAGTGCATAATTAATTGTGTTAACCCTAGGATAATATTGAACCTCTTGCACTAGAGCAATAAATTTGACAGTAGTTAGTGACATTAAACTCGATCACCTTTTACAAATTTTCATATGTCTAACTCAATTAGGTTCCATATGTCTAACTCAATTAAATTTCAGATATCTACATATCTTCAAAAAAAACTGAGTTATTTTCATATAAAAAAGAAGTTGAATGGCAGGTACTCTAACCCGTCAGTTGAACTTTTTCAAATTCAATACCGAAACTAACAATTTTATAAAAATGAAATAGTAAAAATTTCGAATTTTTTGGAATTATCGTGAGAACGGACGTGCTAGACTAAATCAACTCGGAATTCGATGTTGAACATGAATATATTTATCACTATCTATATTTTTCTATCTACTAGATATACCATACATATCTCATCTTTTTTAAAGTATTACTAAAGTAATGGCAACATTATTATACAATACGGGTATAAAAATAACTGCAAAAGAAAAAAAGATATGTGAAAAAGAATTTGTTATTAAGAATAACTTAAGGTAAAACCTGCTTCTTAATGAAACCATAAATAAATGTAAACACAAAATTCAGCTTTTAAAACATTTGTCCCAGTTAAATATTTTGTTTGTCTGTTAATCTCCCGTTTGTTTTAACAAATTTTCATCGGAATGAAAAAAAAAATTGAATGTGTGAAAAAATGGTGATACAAAAAAATAAACAGTAAAATGATTTTAAAAGAAAGAAATAAAATTTAAGAAATAAATCAGAAAATATATTTGGAATTAATGGTATATTCTGGAAATAATGTCCCTTACTGTTGTCAAATGTTGAAAGCAAAATGTTGTTGCTCTTTTAGAAAAAAATAAAAGTTTAACAAAAAATAAATTTTGATTTTCTTCTGAAAAAGTAGGGAAAAGCGAAATAAAAATCTTTTGAAAGTTTTCTAAAATAACTTTTTCAAAGTGAAACATTTTTTTTTATACACTATTTTAATTTTTTTTGAGGAAGTGATGAACATTGCCAGTGGGCTGATGAATGAAAAAAAAAATTATAATTAATAATAAAATCACGTTTCCTTAACTTTTCTTTGGTTTTTTTTTTTCTCTCTCTCAACTTGATTAGAGAAAATTTAATTTTAACTAGTTATTAAAATAAAAAAAAGGAGAGGGGTTATTTCAAAGGCATACAAAAAAATTTAAAATAAATTTATTTAATTACAATATTATGTACTTAAGT
Organism: Poecilobothrus nobilitatus; assembly: GCA_947095535.1. Taxonomy (NCBI): domain Eukaryota; kingdom Metazoa; phylum Arthropoda; class Insecta; order Diptera; family Dolichopodidae; genus Poecilobothrus; species Poecilobothrus nobilitatus. The sequence goes on along the minus strand of OX352773.1, from coordinate 261,000,821 downwards.
TTGCAATCTTTGTCTACAATAATATTTTGCAGTAATTTTCTGAAAATCAACTGGTCTCAACTTAATAAAGATGCAGTATTTTGCAAAAATAGACAGAGCAAAAAATTTCCAATCTATTTCAGTAGGTATTGATTTAATAGATCACACAATCACACACCAAGTATGAAATTTGAATAAATTGCTGCTATACACATCATTTAGTGTATGTTGTAACTGTTGATGGCTTTATCACTGGTAGTAATATTAATAGAAGAATTTATTGTTGCCTTACTGTCCTACACCTAAAGTATCAGGATGCCTCTCCTATTTTTTCTTATCCCTACTTTCTAGCCATTATACTAGCTATATGTTAGAAATAAGTTTCTTCTCATTATATTGCATAACCAGGAGGTGGATTTAATTAATAAAAATCTGACACTACCAAGAGGATAACTTTGATGACTTTGGAGTTGGAATCTCTCGTCTCGCTTAGGAAAAAAAAAGAAAAAACTGTGATTACTTGCTATAATTCTGTTGCAGAGGTAATGATATTTAAAATATACTTAACATAATAATTTTTATTAGTTGACTTAATAATTAAAATTTACGAGTTATGTTTGATAAAACTCGAAAGTCGAAGCATAAAAATTAAAGAAAATTCCAATTTCTAAAGCGTAAATTTAAATTTTAAGTGTAATTTATAAAATGTTTCAAAATAAAATTTATAATTCGCCGTAAAAAAAGGATAAAATTAAAATATTATTCTTTTGCTTATAATAATTTATTTACCATTATGTAATTGAAATTTTAAGTAATTTTAAGATCATTAAAATATTTTAAATGTTTTTTTTTATATACCTAAATAAAATTTAAAATAAATTATTCATTATTATTATTTAATAAATTTGACTTATGTTATTGAATAGAATTGATAAAATCAATTGAAATTGTTTTGCAAAATTGTCATTATTTTATTAGAATGCATTATACAGTAAAAAAAAATATTTTTATACCCGTACGATAGGATCGGGTATAATAAAATTACTCCTCCGTTTGTAACACCTCGAAATAAGCAAGATAGATATACCTTCAAAGGTATGGATCGGATCAGAAAAAAATTCTAAGACTTTTGAGCCATGTCCGTCCGTCCGTCCGTCAGCACGCTAACTCAAAAACTAAGAAAGCTAGAATCTTGAAATTTACACAAAATATTTTGGGAGTAATTTGTAGGTTCCCTATTTTTTTTTGGTTGAGTTTGGACCAAGCCTTAGGGTAGCTCTCGAACACCTAACTTTTAGATCCCGACATTTTTTTTGAAATAGAGCTATGAAATTTTAACTGCTGGTAGATCTCACAAAAATATTAATTTTATTTTAAACAACTTTTTTTCGTAGCCCCACCCGTTACGGAGCTACAGCTCCCCAAAGGTTCAAAAAAGCTCTATATTTAAATTGTTATAGCACAAGTTGTATAAGGTATATCTTCATTTTGAAAACGCCAAACGATTACTACTTTTATTAGCTTTAAAAGTATATATACAATAAATATATATTTGTGGCATACGGTGTCTTAATTTACCGTTATGCGAAACTAAAATTTTGCAAAATCCTTTAACCCTTCTATCTTCTAAACGGTTTACGTTGGAAACTTGAAATTTTGACAGAAGTTAGATCTTTGAAAATAAGTATGAGTTATTTCAGAAATTTTTTTTTGTATTACTCCCCGTTTAGGAGCTGTAAGGGGTTAAAAACTGAAAATTTCCTATTTTTAAACACCTGTAACTTGAACACTTGTTAAAATTTTTTTTTTAACAACTTTTTTTAATAATATAGGGTTACTTTATAATTGACGAAAGCGTTACTTGATTTTTTCAAATTTTCTAACAAATTTCTTTAACGATTTTTTTACATATTGTTTTACTCGATAATTTGAAATTGTTGAGGATATAATGCGTACTACAAAAAAATGTAAATAAATAAACAACATAACGGTTGCTTGAAGAATTTTTATTTATATGATATTGATATACATACATACTTATATAATATCATGTTTATTTACATATCGTATATGTCACTAGTGAATGAATGATAAGAGTATAGATGTATATTATATAGCGCCGTATTTACATACATATAAGTATTTTATTGTACTTATAAGAAATTATTCTATGAATGGAAATATTTTTAAAGAAATATTGCAATGTATGGCGATATACTTATAACAATATAAATATACTATGTGCGCATTAATATAATATAATATTTAAAATTATATTTACTATTTTGTACTAAGTAAATTTAATATACATTTACCACTTAGTATTAATTGGTACTATAGAATATTTGAAAAAGTTTTTGATTGATAATCGTTATGTGGAAGGTTAGAATCTGCTTTTGAAGAATGTATAAACATATAGTTTGAATATATGTACAACCCATAGTTCTAGAAATTATAAAATTCACCCAAATTATTTTGAAATACTAAAATATTAAAAAAATATAATTGTAAGCAGAGTGACAGGCTGTGAACATACTAACGTTTCGTACGGGTATCTAAGAGTTGACAAAGGCAACTGTATTCTTCCTCGTTTTAATATACATCTTACTTTATACTTCATTACAAATCCCTAATTCACAATAAAAAACGCAAAATTACAAACAATGAAAAGAACAAAAAAAAAAATTGATTAACCCTTCCTTCTGTCTAGTCAGATCTTTTTGCATTTTAAAGATAGTTCTTTTTGTTATCGTTAATAATTAACGGAATTTTCGAAAACTTTGAGACATCCTAAATCAATTAATTATCTATAACTTGGCATGGGTATGAAATTTATAGATTGATGTGCTTGGTGTTCTGTTAGATTTTGCAGATATGATGAAAAATGTATCTAGATAAATGTATTTTTGATGGAATTTGCTTTGTTTTGTTGTTTGGTGTATATAAAAATTGTATTTGTTTCAATAGTACCTATGTAAATAAGGTTTACCTTTTTACATATTTTATTTCTGATCTTTAGTTAGGATCGTTTGTATGTATGCATGGTTCCGTTATGTACCAACGTACTAGAACTGAACGAAACTTCAATTTAGAGACAATATACATACTCACGTAAAGCAATTATAAGGTAGACGAACAACTTTTACCATTTAGTTGTATGAAACGATTTATACAGACCTCTCCATAGGCGGAAACAGTTTTTTTTTTTTTTCAAGTAAGAGAAGGTTTAAAATCCTGATATAGTAAATAAAATAACTATAAATGAAAAAAATATACTCTACTGATGGTATAATAATAATATAATATTATATTTGTGTGCATTTGTAAATCTTTTTAATGTTATTAAAGGATAATAATATTATTATCAAAGTTCAGCTAATTTTTTGATTATAAGAACGATTTAATTCTATAAATTAACTTTAACTTCGAAATCTCGTTTTTCAAAATCTCTAGTTTTAAAACTAAATAATTTTTTTTAAATAGCATAGCAAATGCATAAACAAAACGTTGACGTTTTCAAAATGAAAATATTCCAGCTACAACTTGTTTTATAACAATTTAAAAACAGCGCTTTTTCGTACTTTAGAAGGCTGTACTTTCGTAATGGGTGAAGCTAAAGAAAAAACTTGTTCCACAAAATTAATTTTTTTGCGATGTTTATCTGTAGTTAACATTTCATTGCTTTATTTCAAACGGTGTAGAAGTTTTGTAGACACTCAGACTGGCGAACAGATAAACAGAAGGACAGAATGAAATTAACAGGCACATTTTTTTAAATTTTTTTTGTAAATGTGCTAAAACAAAATAGTAGATATTTATAGCATTTTATAATATTTTTAGTTATTCGCAACAATATGGAGTCATCAATAATGTTTTTTGAGTAGTAGTACAAATAGTAAATCGTTTTATACAGTACTTGTGCGCATAACAATTAAGGCAACATCCAATATTATCAATAACATATTAGATTCAGTAAAGGTTTTCATTTAGAGATTGTTTAAAAAATATTGATAAAAAGTTTGAAAACTTTGCTTCAAAATAACTTTTAATATTTTTAGAAGGAATTTTAAAAAATACAAATGATAATTTTGATTTAATTTTGTTTTTTTTTTTTTTTTTTGAAAGGATCTGAAGAAAATTAAAAGGATTTTGAACAAAGAATTGAGAAACAAAATTATTTTAAAATAGTCACGTTTTTTATATCATTGTCATGTCAAATGTACGTGATCTCATCAAAAAATCCATTAGAAATATTTTAATTTTTTTTTTTTGTATTTTTTGCTGAGCTTAATGAATTGAAAATAATATCATAAATCATTAATAATGTTTTTAAAAATAAAAATAACAAAATATTTAAAACTTTGTGTATGAATGAAAGTCTGATATTTGTGTATATGATTTAATTTTTATTTTTATTGACAGATAATTGATAACAGAAATTCTATTTAATTTAGACAAATTTTTCTATAAACTGTTTTTTATATCAATCCTTAACGGAACATTGAAATTTTTTTGGTAGAAAGAATGAAAAAGAAAAACACTTGTGAAACAAAATAAATTGTCATTGTGTGACAACAAATATTGAAACATTAATTTTAGGTGATTCGACAAGGTAAATAAATGGGTAATAATATGTAGGTATGATAATATAAAATATAAATATAGGTATGATTGAAAATCAAATTTTCTTTTTTTGTAGTAATGAATTTTAGGTTAATGTAAATGTAACGCGTAGTAATGTTAATCTGTCATAATGTCATAATGTAAATTTTAAGTAAATTTTGTAAATATTAAAATATATCTAATATAAATAATGTAAATTTAGTTTTTATTTTTTTTTGGAAGAACTAATATTTCTGGTTTGTTTTGATTTCTTCGATTTCTATAAAATAATTTCTTAAATTTGACATTAACAAGTTATACCAAATATCAATTTGAATCAATTTTTCTATTGTTAATATTCAGATATATTCAAATATATTCATCACAAATAGATACTTTACCTTATATTTTAGTTAATTAAGCGGGTTACACAAATATTAAAATAGTGTGCCCTTTTTCAAACTATTTTTTAAAGCTTTATGTCTGAAACTTGTTCGCTTAAAAAGCAATGACCGGAAATAATGCCAACCAGGTAATAAATTGGCTTTATTTTCGATATGATGCAAAAATAAAGCCGAATTTGCGAGTTTTTTTTAATTCGGCCTTACTACCGTTATGAAAAAGAAATAAAGCCGAAATTGAAAAGGAAATAAAGTAGAATTTTATTTTTATAAATCGAAATATATAAGTAAAATAATAGGTGTGGTACAAAAGGCCAACATTTTTAAACCTACTTTTTCGAAATCTGGCTTTCCAAAATCAAACTTTTAAAAATAGCGCCAACTGAAAATCCCGCTAAATAAATTATTGAACCCTGATTTTGTAACCAATTCAAAAATCCTTCTTAATAATTTTTTGTACACACATATTTAAACAACAAAGCAATTTCAAATGGTGGGCACTATACAGTAAAACCTTGTGAAGTCTTGTAAAAGAATAGGTCTAATTAATTACTATATTCATATACATATATATTTTGTATTTAGAGCCTCGGTGGCCTAGTGGGTAACAGTGTATAAAATGCGCCGTAAACACCGAGGGAGTGTGGGCTCAAATCCGACACATGTCGTAAGAGTTATTCCCCTTTACAACATTTACAGCCACGCCTGAAAAGGAAAATCTGTGTAATTTCGTGTTCAAATTTATATGGAGAAATGCACTAAAAAAAAATATACAACAACGCAAGTCTCGGTACTATGTATTTTTCTGCGTTCACTCATAATTCATATTTCATAATATTATAATATGTATATCCATCCATATCTATAATATATACCAACATTTTCAATTGAATAATACCATATTTTGTGATTGACGAATAGTTTAAAATAATTGTTTATTTTAAATAAAAAAAAAAAATTAAATATTTCACGTCGCATTACTGATTGATCATTTCAAAAAAGTGAACAAAAACACATAGTGATTATAAATTTTTTATTAAATTTTTCGTTTCGATAATCATAGGTACATTATTTTATTTTCTTTTTAAAATTTAATACCAATAAAATTGATTGCAGCTATTTGTGTTTTTTTTATGGTTTACCACACATGCATATTATATAATATACATACATATGTATGTATGTAATATTAATTTATAAATATATTATTAAATATTAAATACGATATACATTATACACATAATATAGATGGTAATTAAATAATTCATGAGTAATCGAAAAATATTGAAAAATCAAACAAAATATAAACAGTAGCAATCCATTTTTTTTTTATTGTTAACACCTGGTGGCATAAAAATTAAATGTTTATAAAGAATAATAAAGCCTATAATATGTCAAAAATGTTTATTTGTTTTTCTTCAATGTGGTTTAACTTTAATATTAATGTAAAAAAATGGGGAATATCTCAAAATCCCAAATCACAAAATCCCAAAGTAACAAATTTCCAAAATTTCAAAATCTCAAAGTTACAAAATCCCAAATTACATAATCCCAAATTTCAAAATCTCAAAATTGCAAAATCCCAAACACAAAATCCGAAAATTAGAAAATGTTTCAATGTTAATTTTCAAAATTGATTTTCTTCATATACAAACGTCAAAATTTTTAAAAAATTTATTATTTTTCATAGAGAAATGTCAAAATTTAATATTTTTGTATGAAAACCTGAATGTATTAGTTTTAGAGTTGGATTAAAAATCTGGGTTCCAATAATTTTATTAGAGAGGGTTTGGCGCGGCAGTCCCCATTCCTTCTAAATTTATTATATTTTATATATAAGAATGGGAACATTTAATTTTTTTATGAAATTGGTAATGTATGGGTATACTATAAGTTTTGATTTTAAAATAGGATTTAAAATCAGGGTTGCCTGAGTATTTATAAACAAGTGTGCGCAAGATTATGAATTAGGAAAGATTTTAGAGTTGGTTTTAAAATCAAAAAGTTGCTTTATATATGTACTTGTGTATGAAAGATTGAATTAAGAGGGTTTTTAGTGTTGGTTACAAAATCAGAGTTGGCCCCTTTTCGGGAGGATTTATATATATATATATCCGAATTTTTACATCATATTGTCTGTTATTTTGATAGTACATGTTTGGATTTTGAAAGTTTGGATTTTGATGAATTTGTATTTTGAAAGTTTTGACTTAAATATTTTGATTTTGAAAGTTTGGATTTTAAAATTTGGATTTTCTAGCAGAACCCATGAGGTTAAGTCTTTCCACCTTTGATAAAACGGCCACGGGTAGAATGTGAAGAAAGATATTTATTTTGACCGTGTTTAACCGTGGTGAGTCCATCTGTTTTTTTTTTTGGAATTTTAGTTTTCGGAATTTCGTACCCAACAACCCGATAAGATTTTGCAATTTGGGATTTTGTAATTTGGAATTTTGTGATTTAAGATTTTGTATAATAAGTAGAAAATTTTTTGCGTTTTTGTAATTTGGGATTTTGTAATTTGGGATTATGTAATTTGGGATTTTGTGTTTGGGATTTTGTGATTGGCATTTTGTGATTGTCATTTTGTGATTCCAGAAAAATTAAGCAAATTTTATCTTTAATACAATTATAGGATACTTAATGAAATAAATATACATATTGAAAAAGTGTGATTGTACTTTCACGAACTTTCAGGAACTTCAAAAATTAATTATTCAGATTGTTGAAACATGAATATTATGCCAAGTCAGCCAACCTACGAATGACCAAAATTTGTCATTCAAATTGGGATTCAAGCTATATATCTTTTAATTTTGTTTGGATACAAAAAATGGCTTATTGTGCAAAAAAAGGAATATGCCAATTAAACCACTAAAAAACTCTTTTTCAAAATTTGAATTCTTGAAAATATTGTTTCGGTATTCTACTCTTCTTTCACATTATAAACAAATAAATTATGCTGTAATATTCAGCTAAGAGATTTGAAATATTTAAACAAATATCTGCAAAATAAGAAAAAAATTTTGTTGAAATTTCGACCATAAAAAATTAAGAAAAAAAAAACTTAATTGGTTTGTAAATAGAATATTTATTTTTGATTATTTGAAAAAACCAAATTGAATAATTGTAAAGTCATTCTATTAAAAACGAGGAAGAATAAAGTTGCCTTTGTCAACTCTTAGATACCCGTACGAACCGTTAGTATGTTAACAGCCTGTCACTCTGCTCACAATATTATTATACCCGTACGATAGGATCGGGTATAATAAAATTACTCCTCCGATTGTAACACCTCGAAATAAGCGAGCTAGATATACCTTCAAAGGTATGGATCGGATCAGAAAAAAATTCTAAGACTTTTGAGCCATGTCCGTCCGTCCGTCCGTCAGCACGCTAACTCAAAAACTAAGAAAGCTAGAATCTTGAAATTTACACAAAATATTTTGGGAGTAATTTGTAGGTTCCCTATTTTTTTTGGTTGAGTTTGGAGCAAGCCTTAGGGTAGCTCTCGAACACCTAACTTTTAGATCCCCACATTTTTTTTGCAATAGAGCTATGAAATTTTAACCACTGATAGATCTTAGAAAAATATTAATTTTATTTTTAATAACTTTTTTTTGTAGCCCCACCCGTTACGGAGCTACAGCTCCCCAAAGGTTCAAAAAAGCTCCATATTTAAATTATTATAGCACAAGTTGTATAAGGTATATCTTCATTTTGAAAACGCCAAATGATTACTACTTTCATTAGCTTTAAAAGTATATATACAATAAATATAAAATTTTGGCATACGGTGTCTTAATTTACCGTTATGAAAAACTCAAATTTTGCAAGATTCTTTAACCCTTCCATCTTCTAAACGGTTAAAGTTGGAAACTTGAAATTTTGACAGAAGTTAGATCTTTGAAAATTAGTATGAGTTATTTTAGAAATTTTTTTTGTATCACACCCCGTTTAGGAGCTGTAAGGGGTCAAAAACTGAAAATTTCCTATTTTTAAACACCTGTAACTTGAACACCTGTTAAAATTTTTTTGAAGTAATACACAAAAATTAAAGCTCCAACATTATACTTTTATTTCTGTTAACAACTTTTTTTTTCATAATTTCATAATTTCTAGAACTATGGGTTGTACATATATTCAAACTATAGCAGATTTTAACCTTCCACATAACGATTATCAATCCAAAACTTTTTCAAATATTCTATAGTACCATTTAATACTAAGCGGTAAATGTATATTAAATTTACTTAGTACAAAATAGTAAATATAATTTTGAATATTATATTATATTATATTTAAATATTCCATTGACAGAATAATTTCTTAAAAGTACAATAAAATACATATATGTATGTAAATACGGCGCTATATAATATACATATATACTCTTACCATTCATTCACTAGTGACATATACGATATGTAAATAAACATGATATTATATAAGTATGTATGTATATCAATATCATATAAATAAAAATTCTTCCAGCAACCGTTATGTTGTTTATTTAATTACATTTTTTTGTACTACGCATTATATCCTCAACAATTTCAAATTATCGGGTAAAACAAAATGGAAAAAATTCGTTAAAGAAATTTGTTAGAAAACTTGAAAAAATCAAGTAACACTTTCGTCAATTATAAAGTAACCCTATATTATTAAAAAAAGTTGTTAACAGAAATAAGAGTTATGATGTTGAAGCTTTAATTTTTGTGTATTACTTCAAAAAAATTCTAACAGGTGTTCAAGTTACAGTTGTTTCAAAATTGGAAATTTTCAGTTTTTGACTCCTTACAGCTCCTAAACGGAGGGTGATACAAAAAAAATTTCTGAAATGACTCATACTTATTTTCAAAGATCTAACTTCTGTAAAAATTAAGTTAAGTTTCCAACTTAAAAAACTTAACTTAAACTTAAAAAAAGTTAAGTTTCCAACTTAAACCGTTTAGAAGATAGAAGGGTTAAAGAATTTTGCAAAATTTTAGTTTCGCATAACGGTAAATTAAGACACCGTATGCCACAAATATATATTTATTGTATATATACTTTTAAAGCTAATAAAAGTAGTAATCGTTTGGCATTTTCAAAATGCAGATATACCTTATACAACTTGTGCTATAACAATTTAAATATAGAGCTTTTTTGAACTTTTGGGGAGCTGTAGCTCCGTAAGGGTGGGGCTACAAAAAAAAGTTATTAAAAATAAAATTAATATTTTTGTGAGATCTATCAGTAGTTAAAATTTCATAGCTCTATTGCAAAAAAAATGTGGGGATCTAAAAGTTAGGTGTTCGAGAGCTACCCTAAGGCTTGGTCCAAACTCAACCAAAAAAAATAGGGAACCTATAAATTACCCCCAAAATATTTTGTGTAAATTTCAAGAGTCTAGCTTTCTTAGTTTTTGAGTTAGCGTGCTGACGGACGGACGGACGGACGGACGGACATGGCTCAAAAGTCTTAGAATTTTTTACTGATCCGATCCATACCTTTGAAAGTATATCTAGCTCGCTTATTTCGAGGTGTTACAAACGGAGGAGTAATTTTATTATACCCGATCCTATCGTACTGGTATAATTAATAAATGAATAGATGAATAACATAAATGACAAAAAAAAAATCTGAATTCATTTATTAAATTCTGAAATCCAAAAAAAAATTCTGAACTTATTTAGTAAATACCTATATATATTTACCAAAAACCTAAAAATATTTAGTAAATACCTGAGAATATTTAGTAAATACCTAAATTTGATCAAAAAATGCTCTATCTAGAATTCATAACAGATCTGTAAATATTAAATAAATAATCTACTATTAGCTTTTTTTATACCCCACACCTAAAGTATAGGTATATTAACTTTGATATGGTGTTTGTAACCACCAAAAGGAAGCGAGTTAGATATGGACATGTATATATATTCTGAATCAGGATCACTTCCTCGATTAGTCGATTACTCGAGTCGATTTATCGATATCCGTCCGTCCGTCCGTACGCACGATAACTCAACAAATAATGATGGTATCTTGATGAAATTTATAATATAGGTTAACAATGACCAAAGAAAGGCGGAGATGGCAAATGGGCGAAATGGGACCATGGGCTCGGGTACGTCCCAAAACCGAACACGCATATCTTCGAAATTAACAAAGATAGAAACTTTAAATTTGGTACAATGGTGTTCTTTCATGTTTTATTTATGTCTTTGAAATTTTAGAGGATTTGGTCAATGGGTTCGGATATTGGAAGCTTCCGAACAAGCCCCAGGGCACATGAGATTATTTCCTAAAGCAACAAAGATAAAACCTTTAAATTTGGTACAATGGTGTTCTGGCATGTTTTCTTTATGTCCCTGAGATGGATTTGATGAATTGGAGTGGCAATTTGGGTACCTGACACACACCTTCCAAGAACTAACAAGCATATATCTTCGAAATTAATAAAGATAGAAACTTGAAATTTTCTACAAGGGTATCAAGCATATCTCAAGAGGATTCTTCTTTTATGTTCTTGAAGTTCGAGTTGAATAAGACAGAAAAGGGAAGAAGTTCAAGCAGCTACCAAAAAACTTATGGATTTTTAATTTAATTCGAATTACTCAGGTGTAGGGTATTAATAAGTCGGTTGCATCGACTTACTGTTACATTTACTTGTTTTTTTTAGATTAGTTAAAAATACCAATAAATTTTTATTTTTCAATTTTATTCTACTATATAAAAAAAATTTTTAATAATAAAATAGAAAAATATTTTTAAACTTTAATTTATTTTTTTACTCGTATATTATAGCAATATGGGGGAAAAAATAAGAAGTCACAAGTTGACACAAATAAACATTTTGTTTATAATAATATCTCATCATCATGTCACGTTTTTATGTCTGTCTTTTTTTTGCATTTTATTTTTTTGTTTATTTATTTTTTATCTTTCCATTTACCATTTTGATGACAACAAAACACTTTTAAAGCACTTTAAAATAGCTGAAATCCTTTAGTCTTGGTTATAAAAATAAAAATAGGGCACATAATCTTCAAGTTTTCCCACTTTACGAATAATAAAAGCATATATTATTATATGCATAACTCATTTGGCAAAATGAAATGAAAGATATCGATTTTTTTTTTTTTTGGTATTTAAATGTGACGAACATGTCATTTTTATTTGAGCGTGTGTCACATTCAATGGACTTTTCCATATGTGGTAATTTTTCAATGAAAATTTTTAAAAAAGTGTTTTGTTGTATATGCTTACATGAGTAAAAAAAAAACCTTGATCTTTAATTTGCAGGATATGATACAAAGTTTGATATACATATACTTATTTGTTTTATTTTGACAAATCTTTAATAAAATTTGGAAAATTTAAAGATTTTAATCTTTTAAGGACATATATAGCTGGATTGATACAATACGTGAAATATCTAAAATCTAAATAAACCAATACCATACATGATTTTAATATTCAAGGATAAATCTGACATAAATGGTGAAATGATGATTTCTATTAGTAGAGTTTTAGATACTTTTTTGACCAAAGCTTCATTATCCATTATGGTCAATGAAGGGTTAAATTAAATAGTTCAAGTTTGTTTGTTAAACATAAGTAGGTATTGCTTCTTTTTAATAAATTTAATTGATTTTGATTTTGTCAGGTATAGTTTGGTTTTTTCATTAGTATTAATTTTTTAAAAAATAAAAATTTTTTTAAGAAAAGTTATATTTTCTATTTCTTTTAATTTTTAAAGAAATTTTTTTTAAGAATTGTTGAGGACGATTCTCTTTTTTTCCTGCACTAGGTGTAAGTCTTCAAAAGATACCTAGGCCCCTTTGGTAGTGTGAGACTTTTACCCACTAAAATCACTTGCCTCTGTAGCCAATATAATGGGCTAATCACTCTCAATACAAAGCAGTATAATGGCTGTGGAATAGGATGAGGAAAGGAAAGGGGATAACGAACAGGAAAATTGAATTTAAATTGTATAGTGATATTCTTTCGATAATACAAATAATTATCTTAAAAACTATTTTGAAATATCTAAAATAAATATCTTACATTGTCTTACATAGTTTTTATGTTAATTTAATAGCAATAATAATTATTCTAGGCAAAATGTTTCATTTAAAAGGACAAATCAATTGTTTTATAGAGCACAACATTCAAATTTCTCCTATTAGATATGACGCTTTGAAATTATTTGATATAAACGATGCTATAATAATTTGATCTGAAAAATTTAATTTTATTAATAATTTCTTTTAAAGAATAAAGAAAAGGTTATTTCTAAATTTTTATATAGGTACTCTTTATTCATAGGTAATGACGAATTTTTCCCCTTTTTTAGCATATTTTTTTCAAACAATGGTTTTTTTTTTTTTTTGCTAAGGGAGGTGGGAATCTTCCAAAGACACCAAGAATTTCCCCCTTGGTAGTGTCAGATTCTTACTGACTAAACCCACCTCCTCTGTTTTAGCCAATACAATGGGATGAAACCCTTACCTGCGAACGCAGTATATTGCCTAGGGAGTAGGGATAGGAAAGGATAGGAAATGGATACGGAAACATTGAATTGGGAGTGGGACTGTAAGGAAACAAAGAATCCGCCTATTATTATTACTATTTTGCTAACAGTGACTAAAGCCGTCACAACAGTTACAACATGTAGTAGTAGTATACAGTACTACATGAGGTAATTATTGAAGGGAACCCAACTGTCACTGTAGCGGTTACTATTATTAGTATTAGTATTCTTATTAATATTATTATTATTCTTACTACAGAGTCAGCGCCATCAGTGGATTACAACGTGCAGCAGTATATAACACCTTACTTGCATGATATAACCAAAGATGGCTCCACTGTAGTAGGTATTATATTATTACTATTATTATTATTATTATTATTATTATTATTAATTATTATTATTATTATTATTATTATTATTATTATTATTATCATTATTATTATTACTATTATTATTTTTTTTTATTGTTATTATTTTACTACAGAGTCAGAGTTACTACTTATTTTTTTTATTGTTATTATTTTACTACAGAGTCAGAGTTACTACTTATTTTTATTACTTTGTCCAAATGATATGATGAATTCTATCGATTAAGATAGTATAATGGAATTTTAACTATGAATAGGTGCTTTAAAGCAATTAATGCTGTACAATAACTTTTTATGTAGTCCCATACATTAAGAAACATCAGCCTCTCAAAGCTTGAAAAATTTTTATTTTCAAATGTATATATCTCAGGTTCTGCTTAATACTCTTTTAATCTAACAAAAATGGCACACTACGACTACGTGATTTCACAAATCAATATTAAAATTATACAATCTTTTATAATTTCGTTTTCTCATTTACTGTTATCTGAAAACAAAATTTTGCAAGATTTGGTTTCTTCATATTTCCGCAATGCTTTTGAATAGAGCCTTAAAATTTTAAGAGAAGATCTTCAGAATTTCTTAGATTTTTTTTGTACTATCCCCGTTTAAGAGTTATTAGGGGTCAAAAATTGAAAATTATTTTTAGTACATTTGTACACATTTTTCTTGATTATGAAGGTTCTTCTTTAAAATGGATTCTCCACAATTTTTGCTACCTATAAAATTTTGAAAAAATTTACAAAATTTTGATATATGTCAATATGTACTAAACTGCTGAAATTGTCTTTTAGAAAAAAAATCGTCATGTTAAAGGTTTAGTTTTGTATTTTGCCTTGTTTTGTTTTAATTGAAAGTCCTCAATAAAACATTTTTAAAATGATTTTTGATAAAATATATTCTGCTTTCGTTGCTGATTATTTATTTTTGTTTTTTTTTTCTATTGATTTAGAAATTTTAAGCCTAATCGTTTCCATAAAACAAAAATAAAAGAAAATTAATATAGTAAAAGCACTTCCAACAAAAAAGAACACGTGATAAAAATATTATGACTACAATTTAGCATTTATCAGTCTTTTTTCCATTCCCTATATTCATTTTCAACAGCTGTAACCAACAACAGATACAGAAAAAATTTCCCAAAACATTTAACAAGGAAAATAACAGTGGAAACTGTAAATAAAATTATATTATAACATCGTACAAAAAGCTTTTAAGTTGATAGGTAGGTACTTTTTATAACAATTTTGATACATTTTAATTTACAGTAATTTTTATTTTGGTTTTTGTATGCTAAAACTCTTAACAGAAATATTATTGTTATTTATTATTTTTTTCTTGAATGGTGTACACATATACGTACTGTATAATATTCTTAACATTAATATTTTTCAATGTTATGTAAATGTTGTAATTTACTGGTGTGTTTGCATTAAAATAATTAATAAATACGTACTTAGTAATGAATATTTACTGTCATAACAGTAAATTGAAAACCATTGCATTCAGTTTTCTATAAATTATTTTATTTTTTAAAATTTATTCTTTCAATATGCTAATAAAAAAAATTATTTTAATCTTGTTATTAGAATACCGGCTAAAGCAAAATTGAATATCTAATGATTTAGATTTTATATTCAATGTAAAAAAAAAACTAAAAAGTAACAACGGAAAAACATATTTTGAAGAGAAAGTAACATTGATTATGTCTAGATTCGAAACTTTTATGAATATTCTTTATGCTGCCCATACACGGCGGACTAGATTGTAAACTTGGTACGCGGACAGGTTTTAGAACTATACTACACACTTATCCAACCTATCATCCGACCATTGTAAATTATGTACTTTATATTTTTATTATTTTCTCAAATCAAAAAATCTCAATGTTAAAATAATTTAATAATTTAAGTTGTACAATTTGTCCATATACCAAATCATCAAACCAACTTTCCACATCAAAATGGTTTTACAACTTGCCCCCCACGATACAACTTATCAAGTCCGCGTACTAAATTTACAACCTAGTCCGCTAATTTACAATCTAGTCATTAGTGTATGGGCAGCATTATGAAAATCTTTTCCATTTAAAAATTAATAAATTGGTTCGAATGGTTATCTATTTTCAAACATCAGTTGTGGTTTAATTCACTAAAATATATAAAATGATAACCTATCTTAGGGATAAACAAAATAACTCTCTATCATTTATGGTAATAAATCTGTAGGCACAGTTTTGTTATGTGGGTGTATGAAAAGTGTAAAATTTACATATTAAATTAAGAAGTTTTATTTAACTTAACATAGCTGATTGGAAAAATACGACAAACTTTTTTTATTATCAATTTTTTAATCAGCTGTGGTTCATTTTGTTTATCTACTAAAAGTTTCTTAACAGTATTTACCTAACATGCATAGCGGAAAACCTGAAACATTTTTGATTCATCAAATTGTCTATTAAAAGATATAAAATTTTTATGTGGGTACAAAAATATCTGTTTTAATCTTTATTAGTTTTTCTAGATAAGTGAATGCATGTTATAATAATTCAGTTCTCTTTTAGGAAAAATTTTTTTCGCTAATATTGAGAAAATTATAGAACAGGTAGGTATTTTGTTTTTAGTTTCTTAGATAATATTATTTAATTATAATAAAGGCGTAGAAATAAAATAGAACAACTTCAGAGAACAATGAAAAATACATTCTTCATTCTGTTTTAATTCTTCGATTCCTATCATTTTGAAAACTAGGTTAAATTCAATTATTAGACATTAATTGTTAGACCAAAGAATCTTTAATCACTTAAGTAAAACAGCTTATTAGTTATAACCCCACTTGTTACTATAGGCTATATATTACTCTAGGTTAATATAGCCTTCTATCATTAATTCTGTACTTTGTCAAAAAGGAATTTGTTTAATTTTAATTTTCAATGAAGTTAACTAATAATATTGCGCTATAGGAATAGGACTATAACATTAAATAAAATTAAAAAGAATATGAGAAGAATTATTTTGAATCGACTAGGAATAGTGATTTCCACACACATGGAAATTGTATAAGATCTTTCTAGAGATTCTACAAGATACTTCTGGGTCGAACTGAATCAACGATTAATATACATATACATTAGGTATAGATTAGGTATATATTTGTTGATATAGATTTCAAATATAGGTTTTGTAGAGGAATTGACGACAAATACACAGGGATGAACATTTTCTTTCCACTATCTATTTAAAAAAAAGGAAATATCTTGGCAGTTTTTTTTTTTTAATTTATAGGTAAACTAGAGGACATGAATTTAAAAGGTTTTCTTGATTTCTTGCATCAAACAACCTAAACTACAAGACAACTTTCCTAAATAAGTTTTTCTGTGTTTGAAGATGCCCTACGGCATCCAAAGACTAGAGACTGGAGACGGTGTTTGTATCTGTCTATCTACAGAAAAGGAAATATCGTGGCAGTTTTTTTTTTAATTTATGGGTAAACTCTCCGACATGAATTTAAAAAGTTTTCTTCATTTCTTGCATCAAACAACCTAAACGACAAGACAACTTTCCTATATAAGTTTTTCTATGTTTTAAGATGCCCTACGATAACTAAATACTAGAGACTAAAAACAGTGTCTAATCATGGAATCTATTTAACTGAAATGAGTATAGGTTATGTGTTAGATACCAGTCAATAAAAAAAAAAAATAAATAAATAATCCAAGCAATATTATTATCATTAAAATTCATCTGTCATTAAACATCAGTACTAAACACCTTATATGCTTAAGTCACATATTATAAAAACTTTAGGTATAGTATATACCTTTTTTCAGTATTCAGAAACCGCATTAAATCATATTATCTGCATTTTATAAAGAAAATTCTAATAGTTTTTGTATCTATGTTATATGCATAGATAAAATAGTATAGGCATCCATAATTATTTGCAAAAGAATTTAAATTTCTTTTTATTGTTTATAAAAAGAGAAACAAAACTATAATTAATCTGCTCCATTTAAATTTTAAAGTTAAGAAATAGTAGTGGAACAAGTAATAATTAATAGTTTTTGATTTAAAAAATTACTTACAATTAAAATTGCTATAATATGTAAAATTTTATTGTCAATAAAATTTCAATTAAAAAGAAACATTTATTATACATGGCGTTAACAAAATGTTTTTTTTTTATTATTTGAATTTTGAAAAATATTTTTATTAACTTTTGAAGTTGATTGATTTTTTAGTTTTTGGTGAAGATTAAGATTAATTAAATTCATGAAATTAAATTTATTTTAAGGTAATATCATCAAACAGATTTACATTAATCTTGAGCGGAATAAATATTATGATTGAAATAAAAATAAATTGTTTTGTTAATTAAACCCCTTAACTAAATAAGATACATTATTTTGACTAATAAGAAAATGAACCATTTAAATTTTAAATGTACATCTATTCTTAGTGATCAGACATTGCGGATAATATAAAACTTATTTCTTTTTTTTGAAGAATGAGTTTTTTTTAAGAGAAGTGTGAATCTGTCAAAGACAGCAATAATACTGTCTCAGTAGTGTCAAATTCTCACTACAAACTAACATCACTTTTTTTTTTAAACCAATATAATGAGATGAAATCCCGAATTGCTAACGCAGTATATTGAACAGGGAGTAGAAGAGAAGAGGATAGACTAGGGATACGGAAACTTTGAATTTGGAAATGGAATATTAAGGAAACAATGAATCTGGCTATTATTACTATTTTTCTATTATTGACGAAGCGGTCACAAGTTACAACATGCATTATAACATGCACGAGGTTGAAGGTAGCTTCACTGCTCCACAACATGCATGAATTGAAGGTAGCTCCACAGTAGCTATTTTTATTATTAGTATTTTATTATTATTATTATTTTACGTAAATGTAAATCATTATTATGATTAAAATTACTACTAATTGTTTTTTATATGATCTGAACGGAATGTCAGAAACCTCCCAATGAAAGGTTGACAACTTAACTACTACGTCATGAATCAGATAAAAAATCCAAAAATTTAAATCGAATTTTAATTTTTAAAATTAAGCGACAACTAGACTAGAATAATAAAATTTTTAAATATAATATAATAGAACTAAAATGCTTGTATAGAAATTGGTATATTAATGTTTGAAGACTTTGATTTCTGTTATTTTCTTAATTTCATTAAAACTCGATCATAATTTTAACTTTGTATCAATTTTTCGGGAAGATTTAGTAATTTTGATAGTACTAAACTTTATCACATGTAGAATTACTTAAATAACAAAATCAAAGCATTTTTATATTTTGTTTAATTTAGTTATTTAAATTCAAATGACGAATTGAATTGAATTGGGACTAACCAAACCAATCTATTAAAATTATAGAGTACTTTTACAATATTTTCTTAAAATAATAGACATATTATATTTATAATATGTAATTTATTATAATGTAATTTATGAATTACTATATAAATATTTTTATTTAGAGAAGAGTATTTGCATTTTATTTTTTCTATAATATAATTAAACCTATCTGACTGTGTAGTGGTTAAGACACAGGTCTTTTATACAAAAGCTCTCGTGTTGAAAGCTAAATCAGGTCATATCCAGTTTTAGTAGTTTAGATACAGCCCAGTAGTTAACGGTTTATAAAAATAATGATTAAAAATGAAACTGAATATTAGTCAAATATAAATATTGAGAGATTTAATGAATGTCATATACTGCTCAAACGACAGGAAAGGAAAAAAGAAAAAGCTTTCACATCCTGTAGCTGTAAGTCGTTGTAACTACAGGTTAATTTCAATTTTTTTCCGCAAGACTAATGAAAGTAAAATGTTTTGGTTATATAAAATTTAAAAAACAATATATCGTTTTCGTTATTTTTGATGTGTTTTTCCATGTGACCACAGAAATAATTGTAATGAATGTAAAGTGCATTTTGAATCTGCAATGATATGATAGGTATATTATATTGTATCTATAATTCATTTACCTTATTATACATGCAACAGTGTATCTATCGTAGTTAAATCAATTTTTATTTAGAATAAAATAAAATAAATTTTCTTGTAATTGGCTTTTATACATTCTTTTTTTTTTTTGTAAAAGTTGATACAAAAAAAAAACCAATAACCATTAAGAATAAGTTATTAATAATCTAGAATCGAATTTATATTAAAATTAGTTTGTAGTGAAGTTTCATGTTTTCAGTTTTTTAAGTTACAATTTTTGATTTTCTCATAGGTTGATTAAAGCAAAAACAAATATATATTTTTTATCTTTCAGATAAGATTTTTTTATAGTTTTTTTACAAGAATTTTTAATGACAGTTTCTATTATTAAATATCCATATTTCAACAAAAAAAATTTAAAGAATTTGTACTTTATTTGTACTTGTATTATTCAAATTCTGCTATTGGTTGAATTTTAAGTTGGACAATTCAAATTTTAATTCACTATTCAAATTTTAATTCAAATTCCTATCACGAAAAGTACAGGCTATATTATAGAGTCGAATGAAATAAGGCTTCACTTTTAAAATAAAACCAAAATCATTAACATTTGTTTTCCCCTTTATTTCTTTTTCCTAATTAAATTGTAATATATAATACACCATCAAGACAGAATGTAAACCAACGGTTTTTAAAAGCATACATTTCCAAAAGACATTGCAAACTGTTTAGAACTGTGACTAGATTTGAAAATTTTCTTAGAATTTCATATAATAAGTGCTAAAAATAAAAAGATACTTTCTTCAATTTGATAGAAACTCTACATAATTAAGAAAAATCATTAATACATGTAAAATTATAAAGTTGAAGCTTTAATTTTTGGCTTTTATTTTGAAAAAATTTGTTACTAAGTTGCAAGTGTCTATATATGGCAAATTTTCAATTGTTGAGCCTTAAAGCTCTTAAACAAGTGGGTTGGGATGGTACTAATTCTAAAATTTCTTTCTTATCTTAAAATTTCAAGTCCTTATCTAAAAACGTACCGAAGTGTTGACGATAGAAAAATCATGAAAAATTTATTTTTCACATAACGGTAAATTTAAATACTAAATTTAAAAAAAATTGTATAATTTTGATATTGATTTATAAAACTAAAGAAATCTGTAGTACTTTGGCGGTTTTACATTGAAAAACCGCTAGGCAAAACATCACATATATACACATTTAAAAATAGGTGATTTTTAAATTTTAAAGGCTTTAGCTCCGTAATGGGTTGTGCTACATAAAAAAATTAATTTCCTAGAAGATCTTTCAAAAGAGATATTTCATTGCTTTAGCTTTTAAAAATTTCTTTTTAAATAATGCTACAAACTAGTTTAATGGTGTATTAAGAAGGTTCAAAGTGAATTCTGGATGGATGGATGGGTTCTTAGTGAATTCTATAAAATTTCTAGTACGGCATCCGTTAATATTTTTATTAATAACTTTTTTATTAAAATGAACTGGCTGGCAAAAAAAATCACCTCAATATTAAAAGAATAAAAAATATAAACATTAAGCGAGAATTTTTTTAGGGAACACAAAAATGTAGAATTGATGATCCTCATTATAGTATTGTAAACGTGTGACATGAAATGCAAAAGTTAGTTAGTGAAAGAATAAAAGAGACAACAATTATATTGATAAATTAATTTTAAAAAAAAAAAATTTTTTTTTTGGCGGTACACCGAAATTAACAAAAAATTTTTGTGGGCAAAATGACATAAAAATATTAAAAACACAAAAAAAAAAAAACTTTTTAATTTTTTAAAATTTGAATAGCTGCCAAATGCCAATCAATTTTGTTTTGTTATTTACAATACTTTCCGTATGTTTAAAAGTAAATTCAAACACATTTTCATACAATATATTTATTAACTTGAAATATTAACTTTATATACGTCTTTAATTCTATTTTTAAATTATTACTTATTGAAAAATTTCAAAGTTGTTCTTTTGAATTGTGATAAAATAAGTTGCCCCTAATTAGTTTATTTAGGAAGAATTTTGTCTTTTACAATGTCGTCATTTGGTGGTTTTGTTTACTCTTTACATTGTCAGATGTTAGGAAAATTCTTTTATAAAAAAAAACACAAGTGATGGGTGTTTGACAGATAGAGATATATTTTTATTTTGTTAAATATGTATCTTCATTACACCATTCAATAAATTTATTTATTTATAGTTGGTTTTTAAATTTTTTAAAAATATTTTACTATATTCCTTGGTACCTATACAATTTCCGTAAATAAAAATTTAAATGAATAAAAGACTAATTTTGGATTATTTTGCCTTTTTATTTGTTTTAATTTTAATGAAACCCTATATTTTCTTTTAGAAAAATCGAAAAATATAATATTTGAACTTTTAATTTTTGGATCTTTCCTTTAAACAAATACTGCAGAAATAACAACATTGCAAGTTGTTTTTCTACAAAATTTTGTTGATCTAGAGCAGCAGTTGGTCTAGTTGAAGTAGTAAAGATAAAGCTCTGAAATTTACGTAAATATATCTCAGTATGTACAAAATTAAGTTGGATATTTTAATAATTTCAAACTAAAAGATGATTAAATGTAATGGAACCAGCATATATTATATGTTCGTTTGGTTACTCTAGATTTGATACAGTCATCTCTATACATTCTTCCTTGTTTTAAAGGGATAAGACTCTTGACTTACTTTAATAAATCAAAAGTTTTATTAAACATTTCTCATTAGAACTTTTGTCCTTAGTACTGAGATAAAAGTTCATAATCGATCGTTCAAAGTCCCAAAGTCGACTATGAGATTTTTCACCCTACATTATTAAATTTTTTTTTTTATACCCGTACGATAGGATCGGGTATAATAAAATTACTCCTCCGTTTGTAACACCTCGAAATAAGCGAGCTAGATATACCTTCAAAGGTATGGATCGGATCAGGAAAAAATTCTAAGACTTTTGAGCCATGTTCGTCCGTCCGTCCTTCCGTCCGTCAGCACGCTAACTCAAAAACTAAGAAAGCTAGAATCTAGAAATTTACACAAAATATTCTTGGAGTAATTTGTAGGTTCCCTATTTTTTTTGGTTGAGTTTGGACCAAACCTTAAGGTAGCTCTCGAACATCTAACTTTTAGATCCCCACATTTTTTTTGAAATAGAGCTATGAAATTTGCTGATAGATGTCACAAAAATATTAATTTTATTTTTAATAACTTTTTTTTGTAGCTCCACCCGTTACGGAGCTACAGCTCCCCAAAGGTTCAAAAAAGCTCTATATTTAAATTGTTATAGCACAAGTTGTATAAGGTATATCTTCATTTTGAAAACGCCAAACGATTACTACTTTCATTAGCTTTAAAAGTATATATACAATAAATATATATTTGTGGCATACGGTGTCTTAATTTACCGTTATGCGAAACTCAAATTTTGCAAAATCCTTTAACCCTTCTATCTTCTAAACGGTTAAAGTTGGAAGAAATTTTGATAGAAGTTAGATCTTTGAAAATTAGTATGAGTCATTTCAGAAATTTTTTTTGTGTCACTCCCCGTTTAGGAGCTGTAAGGGGTCAAAAACTGAAAATTTCCTATTTTTAAACATCTGTAACTTGAACACCTCTTAAAATTTTTTTGAAGTAATACACAAAAATTAAAGCTTCAACATTATACTCTTATTTCTGTTAACAACTTTTTTTAATAATATAGGGTTACTTTATAATTGACGAAAGTGTTACTTGATTTTTTCAAATTTTCTAACAAATTTCTTCAACAAATTTTTTGCATTTTGTTTTACTCGATAATTTGAAATTGTTGAGGATATAATGCGTAGTACAAAAAAATATAATTAAATAAACAACATAACGGTTGCTTGAAGAATTTTTATTTATATGATATTGATATATATACACACTTATATAATATCATGTTTATTTACATATCGTATATGTCACTAGTGAATGAATGATAAGAGTATAAATGTATATTATATAGCGCCGTATTTACATACATATATGTATTTTATTGTACTTATAAGAAATTATTCTGTCAATGGAATATTTAAATATAATATAATATAATATTTAAAATTATATTTACTATTTTGTACTAAGTAAATTTAATATACATTTACCGCTTAGTATTAAATGGTACTATAGAATATTTGAAAAAGTTTTAGATTGATAATCGTTATGTGAAAGGTTAGAATCTGCTTTTGAAGAATGTACATATAAACATATAGTTTGAATATATGTACAACCCATAATTCTAGAAATTATAAAATTCACCCAAATTATTTTAAAATACTAAAATATTAAAAAAATAATATTGTAAGCAAAGTGACAGGCTGTGAACATACTAACGGTTCGTACGGGTATCTAAGAGTTGACAAAGTCAACTGTATTCTTCCTCGTTTTAGATAAATTTACATTAAATAAAGTTTTGTTATTTCATTTCAGAAGTAAAACACTATACCTCTTTTCTGTTGAAAAACTTGATAAATACAAAAGAACTGTTTCTGAATTCTTCTCTTCTTTAAAAAAAAAAAACAAAATTATTACACGTGAGAGACATCTCTAATCTTAGTTTCTTAGGTGAATAAGAAGTGAATTATTATTTAAGTGAAAAAGAAAATTTCATGTACAGAAGCGTTTTATTACAATGTTGAATGTATAAGATAATTTCATTAAAAAAAATTTCAAATTAATTTAATTAAGGAAAAAAATAAAATTTTCCTGATTAAAAAAAAATTTTTAATAATATTATTATAATTTTACCGAAGAAAATTAAAATTGTTTACAGAAAACATTGAAAATAAACGTAAATGAATTGATTCAGTTAAAAGTTGTATAAAGTTTTTTATTTAAATCATTACAAAAAAACATGAAAAGAGTATTAAGTATAATTTAATCAAAATTATTTTTTAATTCCCATTTCATTTACTTATTTTTTTTTAAGATCCTTTTACTCACTTTTATGTTTTTCTTTAATTTTTCTTAAATAATATTGCAAACGTCAAAATATCTGAAATACTCGTATGTGTCGATTCTTTAATTGTTTTTATTGTCTTGTTTTTCTCAAGTTTTTTTTTTAAATTTTTTATTCAATTTATTTTTTATTTTTTGTGGCTGCTCTTCTCTATACTTTTGTTTATTATTGTTTTATTTAATATTTACTTTTTATTTATTTTATATACATTACTTTCATTACTTTTAAATGAAAATTAAGTAATTTAAAATGGTGACTTTCTATTCTGTATAACGGCAATAAAGAAATGTGAAAATTTTTTTTTTTTAGTTCGCACACCTTGGCACATAAATGTGATAAGGAAATTACATAGCCTTTCCTTTTCACGCGTGCCTGTAAATATCGTAAGGGGGAATAACTCTTACGACGTTTGTGGGATTCGAACCCACACTCGATCGGGCTTTTCAGCTTATTTTATACGCTCTTACCAACTAGGTCACCGAGGCTCTTATCTGAAAATTAAAAATATAAAATTATGTTGTGTAGACAATAAATAATGAAAATTTTTTAGCCTTTATATGTTGTTTACTATGATGAAGTCCGAAATTTGAATTATGGCTGATTAATTTTCTGTGTCATTTGACTTGCACAATTTTGCTATTAATATGTCTTCATTATAATAATTATTAAGCTTATATACTAGAAAATCTCCTGTCCAATTGCACAATTTCTATAGATGCAAAAATATTTAAGATATCCTACTAACTCCCTACTAACATATTCTATTAATTTTTTCCTACGATATCCTACTAACATATCCTATTAATTATTTTTGTCGCCGTTTTATCGTGGCGGTAATTTTTGACAGATTTCTAATCATTGAGAAAAAATGGTCCAAGCTAAAAACACATGCAGGATAAAAGTTCGCGGCGGATAAAGTATAAAGTTCACAATAAAAACTCAAAAATTTTTCTTTATTTATTTATTTATATACAATTACCGTGGTACATAAATGTGCCAGGTAGCTATAACGCCTGTTTCCTGGTAGGAATGTGGTGTGTACGAGATATTATGTGATATATTAAGTATTTATATATTGCGATATAAGGAGCTACAAGAGCTACAGCCCCCCAAAGTTCGAAAAATCTCTATATTTAAATTGTTATAACACAAGCTCTATAAGGTATATCTTCAATCTGAAAATTCCAAACGATAGGTGCTATTATGAGCTTTACAAACATGCATATAATAAATATATACTTGTGCTATACGGTGTCTTAATTTACCGTTATGCGAAAATGAATTATTGCAATACCCTTTAACCCTTCTATCTTCTAAACGGTTTAAGTTGGAAACTTGAAATTTTACAATAAATATATACTTGTGGCATACAGTGTCTCAATTTACCGTTATGCGAAATTTAAATTTTGCAAAATTCTTGAACACCTGTCCAAATTTTTTTAAATAATATACAAAAATTAAAGCTCCAAGATTATATTTTTATTTCTATTAACAACTGTTCTTAATAATATAGGGTTACTTCAAAATTGACGAAAGTGTGACTTAATTTTTCTAAATTTCTCTAACAAATTTTTTTAACGATTTTTTTGCATTTTTATTTTACTTGATAATTTGAAATTGTCGAGGATATAATACGTAGTACAAAAAAATATAATAACGGTTGCTTGAAGAAGTGTTATTTATATGATATTGATATACATACATACTTTTATAATATCATGTTTATTTACTTATCATATATGTCACTGATGAATTAATGATAGGAGTATAGATGTGTATTATATAGCACGGTATTTACATACATATATGTATTTTATTGTACTTATAAGAAATTATTCTATGAATGGAAATATTTTTAAAGAAATATTGCAATGTATGGTGATATACTTATAACAATATAAATATACTAAGTACGGATTAATATAATATAATATTTAAAATTATATTTACTATTTTGTACTAAGTAAATTTAATATACATTTACCGCTTAGTATTAAATGGTACTATAGAATATTTGAAAAAGTTTTGGATTGATAATCGTTATGTGGAAGGTTAAAATCTGCTTGTGAAGACTGTATAAACATGTAGTTTGAACCCATAGTTCTAGAAATTATAAAATTTACCCAAATTATTTTATAATACTAAAATATTAAGAAAATAATATTGTAAGCAGAGTGACAGGCTGTCAACATACTAACGGTTCGTACGGGTATCTAAAAGTTGACAAAGGCAACTGTATTCTTCCTCGCATTTATCCTATTGCAACGAAACATTCAAACATAAACATTTTATGGAATTCGGAAATTGTTATAGTTTATGCCGTGTTTCGGTCTATTAATCCGTTCCAGTTTGAGAGCCTGTTAAAGTTTTTTTGTTGTCATAGCTTTAAGATTCAATTAATTGAGGTTATAGTTTACACAGATGTTACTTATATAGTTCATAGTCATACTCCTTTACATAGTTCAACAAATGTATATTTGGTTTTATTTTAATGCATTGTAACCAATTTCGCCCAAGAGCTCCAATTTTGACTTAATTTGCGGTTAACGCGTTCGGCTACGAGAGTTTAAAAAAGGTTTTTTAGTTTTTTTTGTTGTCCTAATTTAACAGTGTGAGCAGTTAAGTTGAAAATTGTGACCGATTGAGTTCAAATGGTCCCACTTGGAAACGAAGTTCACTGAATTAATGAGGCGAAAATTTATTAAAGCGTTCTTACTTGATATCCATTAATTCTTCCTGCCGTCGATCAGATTTAAAAATTTTTTTTTAGCAATTTGTCTTTAATTTTCTATGTGCATTTTATAATCATATTATTAATATTATCTCTGTTAAACTGTTTTAATGCGAGGGCTTATCAAAAATATTTTTAAATTGTTTTTTTCATTCATTCAACTCATTAAATCACTTCTTTACAATTAAGCTACTGCGCAATAATTAGTTAAAATCTTCAAGAAGCGAAAACCAAAAAGGGAAATATAAAACAAATTTTTAAATATGGCTTTATGTCCTATTCAAATTATATATATGGCTTAATGACCTATAACTTTATGTCATCTGGCATATCTTTTAGTTACCATTAAAGCAATTTTATAAAGTAAAGTGGGATACTATATAATGGAATGTTAATGAGGGTTTCAGAAAACAACGAACATTTTTTTTGAACCATTGAAATTTTGTTTTGTCTAAGAAAATAATAAAAGGAGTAAAACAATTTTTTTTCTTTTTTAAATAAGAAATCCAAATACAGTAGAAATTAGCTAAAAAAACACCCTGAAATGGGTGATCAGAAATTCTTTTTATCTTTTTCTAAATAAATTTTCAAGTATTTATAATTTTTGATGAAGGTCGGAAGTAAAATGAATTGTTGATTTTAAAGGTTAAAATGTTAAACAGGAAAACACTTACAATATAAAATTATCGTTGTTCTTATTATTGCAGGAATTAAAAGAAAAAAATATATGAAAATTAAAATCGAAATGCCTAAATGTACAAAAGAAATACGTTAAGTTGTAAAAGAAAAATATGATAACATGCGTAAAGAATAAAGAAAAATAAAAAGGGTTTTGGTAAAATGTCCATTAACCAGTTATAATTTACTTTTGTTTAACTCTAGGAATAAAACAAAATAAATTAATACTGAAGAAATCATGTGAATGAAGAAATTTAAACCTTGGGGTAATATAGCAACAGTTTAAATAGCTTCTAAAATATAGACATATCTCAATGTTACAAAACAGAATCAAACAGTTTAAAACCAAAAGACATATTACAAAAAATTAAAGTGAATCTTTAAACCCTTTAAATTCAATTGCAATACACTATTAAACTTTAACTATAATTTAATTTGATATTTTAAGGTTTTACAGTCAAATTCTTGATTTAATCTAAATTACAAATGAAAAATTATGGTTTAGACGGCGGGGTGTCATAAAACCATATTTTAAAAATGAGTCATAAAGCCATATTCCGAATATGGTTCTATGACCTATTCAAATGGGTCATAAAACCATATGTTGTTATGTCTCATTCGATTAAAAATACTTTAAAAGAAGAAACTATTAAATTCTAGAATCCAACTCTAAAATCCCTCCTAATTCCCAAACTCTTTTATATATAATATATGTAAATATTCAGTAAAAAGGAAAATACCCTGATTTTTACTAACTCTAAAATTCCTTCAAGTCCTAATCTCACATATACATGTATATATAAATATTTTGGAAAAGGGGAAATACCCAGATTTTGTAACCAACTACCCTCCCAAAAACCTTCCTCAATATCACATAAATTAATATAATTATTCATATTACTTTATTATAATTATTTTCAAGAGGTTTCAAAAAATTTTCTCTTTCTTCGAATCACTTTTCACTCCCCTCCTCAGTCATTCCTTTCACAAGCCCCCCGCGCTTCTCTTGAAGGATTGGGACCTACTGCTTCTGAACGCGAGCGCACGGACAAACGGTAGCGCACGAGTAACGGAGGCAACCGGTAGAACGGGGCGCGCAACCGAACTCGGGCGTGGTGGTAGCAGCCCTCATTTCTTCTTTTTTTTTCATAAAAATGTCTAAATTTTCACAAAATTTATTATTATTTTAAACAGTCAGAATTTAATATTTTTCGTATCAAAATCTGAAACCTTTTTTTTTACGCCCATCATTTAAAATTTTTTGTTCTGTAAAAATGAGATACAAAAATTATTACAAAATCAAGGTTGCTCTTTTCCGGGTTATCTATTTGGAGGAATTTTACAGTTGGTTACGAAACCAGGATTGTCCCTTTTTTCAGAATCTTTACATATACATATATATATTCTGGAAAAAGCGGATATCCTGATTTTGTAACTAATTCTGAAATCTTTCCTAAGTATTTTCTTTCATACATATTTCAGTAAAAAAACTTTTGCAAACATTTTTCAGCATCAATCAAATATCAATTATACAAAAAAAAATTATATTTGAATCAGAGAATAATATAATTATAGCTTTATGACACAATTATGTTTTATAAAAATATGGCTTTATGTCCCATTCAAATGAGTAATAAAGTTATATTTCCGATATGTCTTTATGACTTATTTGAATCGGTCATAAAGCCAAATTCGTGAAATATGGCTTTATGATAACCCACTGGTTTAGACACTTAGAAACGATCATTTCGTTTGAAAAAAAAAAACAAAATTATAAAATAATAGATAATAGGAATTCCAGATTGGAATTTCAGTTTTATAATGTTCAATTTTAATTTTTCTTTTTTACTAAATTTGCTATAGCTAAAAAGATTATTTTTATTATTTTTTAAAACAAACCATTTCCGAGATTGTATAATTTTATATTTTTGAAATCGCCCTTGACCATATCCATTCAATGAAAGCACATAATTAAAATAGATATTCTTTTATTTTTTCTGAAAAAAAAAAAAAATCTTATATTCTTATGACTAAAATTAGTAAAGAAAAAGTTTTTACTTTAATTTCAGACAAAATGATAACACAGGAAAATCCAAAAACAAAAGTTGGTTTTACAAACTAAACAAAAATAAAAAGGACAAAAAATTTCATAAATAAATTTCCGTTGTTTTTTGAAAGGAATCATCTATGATATAATTTTATATGTACAGATTTTAACTGAATATTTTTGACTTAAAAAGAATAAAAAATAAGTTTACAGTTTTGATGTAGTAGTTAGATTGGTCAGTAGACTTATAGTTAGATTGCTGATGATTTGATGATTTGGTCAATTTCAAACCGTTGGGAAAGATAAAGTATTTACCATGAAATTTTATAATGATACTGTATATAATAGTAAGTACGATTCATATACAAAATAAATGTATAATGTGTATATGTGCCAATAATATTTGGTTCCAAGATGCATATGTCAGTTCTCGATTAATACGTCATATGTTTAATTACTCGAGGACCATCGAGGCGCCCGATTTTAATCTAATTTTAAAAAGTTTTTCTAATTAATTTAAATAATTGCACACTTTAATCGCATAATTTAATTGCATAATCTCAAGATTTTTGTAAATCATTGGAATAGTCTATTTTGTCTTTCCTAATTTATCAAGTGAATTTATCATCGGATGGAGTAAATTAAGTGAATTTATCATGTTTTTTGAAAAATAGTTTTAATTTATCTGTATAATTTTTATTTTTGTGTTACTGTTTTTGAAAAAGATGACAAGGCTTTTTTATTTTTTTAAAATTTTTTGAATTCTTTTTATACCCGTACGATAGGATCGGGTATAATAAAATTACTCCTCCGTTTGTAACACCTCGAAATAAGCGAGCTAGATATACCTTCAAAGGTATGGATCGGATCAGAAAAAAATTCTAAGACTTTTGAGCCATGTCCGTCCGTCCGTCCGTCCGTCCGTCAGCACGCTAACTCAAAAACTAAGAAAGCTAGAATCTTGAAATTTACACAAAATATTTTGGGAGTAATTTGTAGGTTCCCTATTTTTTTTGGTTGAGTTTGGACCAAGCCTTAGGGTAGCTCTCGAACACCTAACTTTTAGATCCCCACATTTTTTTTGCAATAGAGCTATGAAATTTTAACTACTGATAGATCTCACAAAAATATTAATTTTATTTTCAATAACTTTTTTTTGTAGCCCCACCCGTTACGGAGCTACAGCTCCCCAAAGGTTCAAAAAAGCTCTATATTTAAATTGTTATAGCACAAGTTGTATAAGGTATATCTTCATTTTGAAAACGCCAAACAATTACTACTTTCATTAGATTTAAAAGTATATATACAATAAATATATAATTTTGGCATACGGTGTCTTAATTTACCGTTATGCGAAACTCAAATTTTGCAAAATTCTTTAACCCTTCCATCTTCTAAACGGTTAAAGTTGGAATTTTGACAGAAGTTAGATCTTTGAAAATTAGTATGAGTCATTTCAGAAATTTTTTTTGTATCACCCCCCGTTTAGGAGCTGTAAAGGGTCAAAAACTGAAAATTTCTAATTTTTAAACACCTGTAACTTGAACACCTGTTAAAATTTTTTTGAAGTAATACACAAAAATTAAAGCTTCAATATTATACTCTTATTTCTGTTAACAACTTTATTTAATAATATATAGTTACTTTATAATTGACGAAAGAGTTACTTGATTTTTTCAAATTTTCTAACAAATTTCTTTAACGAATTTTTTCCATTTTGTTTTACTCGATAATTTGAAATTGTTGAGGATATAATGCGTAGTACAAAAAAATGTAATTAAATAAACAACATACCGGTTGCTTGAAGAATTTTTATTTATATGATATTGATATATATACATACTTATATAATATCATGTTTATTTACATATCGTATATGTCACTAGTGAATGAATGATAAGAGTATAGATGTATATTATATAGCGCCGTATTTACATACATATATGTATTTTATTGTACTTATAAGAAATTATTCTGTCAATGGAATATTTAAATATAATATAATATAATATTTAAAATTATATTTACTGTTTTGTACTTAGTAAATTTAATATACATTTACCGCTTAGTATTAAATGGTACTATAGAATATTTGAAAAAGTTTTGGATTGATAATCGTTATGTGGAAGGTTAGAATCTGCTTTTGAAGAATGTACATATAAACATATAGTTTGAATATATGTACAACCCATAGTTCTAGAAATTATAAAATTCACCCAAATTATTTTAAAATACTAAAATATTAAAAAAATAATATTGTAAGCAAAGTGACAGGCTGTGAACATACTAACGGTTCGTACGGGTATCTAAGAGTTGACAAAGTCAACTGTATTCTTCCTCGTTTTACGAAAATCTTAAATTTATAATTTTATAGGATAACCATTAACATCAATTCATTGTTAAAACTTTCTTCAGATAATGTAACTTTAATAATCTATAATCTCTGATGTGGAAGGTCAGCATTTTGTCTAATTTTGAAGAGGTGTTAGCTGGTTTTTAGCACATTTCCGAAGAAATTTTGAAAAAATGTGCCTATTAGTTTCACTCTATCCATCTGTCCGTCTTCTTCTACATCGGTACAGATAGAGATACAATTTTTTTCTACCACCTGCTGTTGAAGAGCTATTTAGACCTCAAAAATTGAAAATGTGCTATTTTTAAGAACCTATAACTTAAGCACCTGTAGGTACACATTTTTCTTCGGCAATCCACATCCTTAAAGCTTCTGTAATATACATTTAAGTGTGTTAACAGTTTTTCTTAGTTATATAGGGTTCCGGACCTGCAGCCCCTCCAAGTTGCAAAAAAGTCAAATTTTCTCATTTTTTCTATACGAAATTTATAAAAATAAATAAAACTTTTGAGCCATGTCCGTCCGTCCGTCCGTCCGTCCATCAGCATGCTAACTCAAAAACTAAGAAAGCTAGAATCTTGAAATTTACACAAAATA
Source organism: Poecilobothrus nobilitatus (assembly GCA_947095535.1). NCBI lineage: Eukaryota > Metazoa > Arthropoda > Insecta > Diptera > Dolichopodidae > Poecilobothrus > Poecilobothrus nobilitatus. The sequence continues at coordinate 260,967,565 of OX352773.1, read as the reverse complement.
TTTTGGGAGTAATTTGTAGGTTCCCTATTTTTTTTGGTTGGGTTTGGACCAAGCCTTAGGGTAGCTCTCAAACACCTAAATTTTAGATCCCGACATTTTTTTTGCAATAGAGCTATGAAATTTTAACTACTGATAGATCTCACAAAAATATTAATTTTATTTTTAATAACTTTTTTTTGTAGCCCCACCCGTTACGGAGCTACAGCTCCCCAAAGGTTTAAAAAAGCTCTATATTTAAATTGTTATAGCACAAGTTGTATAAGGTATATCTTCATTTTGAAAACGCCAAACGATTACTACTTTTATTAGCTTTAAAAGTGTATATACAATAAATATATATTTGTGGCATACGGTGTCTTAATTTACCGTTATGCGAAACTAAAATTTTGCAAAATTCTTTAACCCTTCTATCTTCTAAACGGTTTAAGTTGGAAACTTGAAATTTTGACAGAAGTTAGATCTTTGAAAATAAGTATGAGTCATTTCAGAAATTTTTTTTGTATCACCCTCCGTTTAGGAGCTGTAAGGAGTCAAAAACTGAAAATTTCCTATTTTGAAACACCTGTAACTTGAACACCTGTTAGAATTTTTTTGAAGTAGTACACAAAAATTAAAGCTTCAATATTATACTCTTATTTCTGTTAACAACTTTTTTTAATAATATAGGATTACTTTATAATTGACGAAATTGTTACTTGATTTTTTCAAATTTTCTAACAAATTTCTTCAACAAATTTTTTGCATTTGTTTTATTCGATAATTTGAAATTGTTGAGGATATAATGCGTAGTACATAAAAATGTAAATAAATAAACAACATAACGGTTGCTTGAAGAATTTTTATTTATATGATATTGATATACATACATACTTATATAATATCATGTTTATTTACATATCGTATATGTCACTAGTGAATGAATGATAAGAGTATATATGTATATTATATAGCACCGTATTTACATACATATATGTATTTTATTGTACTTATAAGAAATTATTCTGTCAATGGAATATTTAAATATAATATAATATAATATTTAAAATTATATTTACTATTTTGTACTAAGTAAATTTAATATACATTTACCGTTTAGTATTAAATGGTACTATAGAATATTTGAAAAAGTTTTAGATTGATAATCGTTATGTGAAAGGTTAAATCTGCTTTCGAAGAATGTACATATAAACATATAGTTTGAATATATGTACAACCCATAGTTCTAGAAATTATAAAATTCACCCAAATTATTTTAAAATACTAAAATATTAAAAAAATAATATTGTGAGCAGAGTGACAGGCTGTGGACATACTAACGGTTCGTACGGGTATCTAAGAGTTGACAAAGTCAACTGTATTCTTCCTCGTTTTTAAATAAAATCGTTGAATTTTAGATAGTTTTAATTTAATTAAAATATTATGTAATAATTATATATGTCAGCAATTTAGCTTTTTTAGATTAGGTTTTTTACAATGGCACAACAATAAAATCGTAAAACTTAAAAATTCATTTTAAACTGTATGTAAGGACAAATTATATACCTAGGTGTTTATTCAAGAGATAATATTTTCTGTTTTTACTTGTGGTTTGCCATAAACGCTGAGTTGATTGAAATTTTTTTATTTGATGTGAACAATTTAGTTAAGGGTATTAAAAAGTTCAGTTCTCTAGCTGTTAAATATTCTTGTTTTTTTTCTGTTGTGAAAAGATACAAATGTACTTAGGTGTTGACAGAATGATTAAGAATGTAATATTTTTCATTACGCTTGATTTTGAATTTTTTTTTTCGATATAGAAATCTGATTTCTAATTATTTTATTGAGTGATTTTATTATCCCTTACAAACTATTTATTTATAAATCAAATACCTAACGTTTTAATGTATAAATCAAATTAGTTTTCTTATCTTTTAAATTTTAATTTTCTTACATTTTGATTAATGTATCAGATAAGTTGGGTTTTATATCTTATAAAGTCGAATTATTATGGGTTTAATGAAAATAAGAATTCAATAAACAAATTATTTATAACCCTTGGCTTAAAGGAATTAAATAAGGAGGGAAAAAAATTTTATTAAATTTTGAAAAATTTTAATAGATAATAAATTGGTTACATTTGTTTTCTTTCTATACATTAATTTAAACTGTTGTGTTGCTTAGATACTTTAACTAATATATTATTTATTTATTTACTTTCATCTAAAGTTTCATTCCAAACTGTTTGTTCAATCCATTCAATATATGGGTACACTCTTGTATAAACAGCAGGAGTACCATTTAAAGCACATGCTATACCAAATGATGTAATACCAATTATTTCATACATACATTCATTAAACTGATGTAATATTTGTATTGGACCACCTGAATCTCCTTGACATGCATCTGCCCTATTATGAATAGATCCATAACATATTTGGGTACTATCTTGAATACCATTTTTTATATATGAAGAGTTCTGTTTTTTATAAATATAATTACAGTATGAATTATTGAATTTATTTAATCTGACTTTTTGCATAGCATCTAATCTTAATCCGTGCCATTCAACAGCACCCCATCCAGTTGCTATAACCCAAAAAATATTGCTGTTAATTTCACTTGATAAGCAAGCTGGTCTTTTATATTGATTAAATTTCACACTACGATCTAATTGTAATAAAGCAATGTCATCATATTTATTTGGTGGTTCATAATTTTTATGCCTTATAATATTTATAATGTTAAAATCTTCAGGGTCTTGACCAGCTGTTAAATTATTATTAATTGTTAATGCTCCTAAACGAACAATTTTCAGTCTTTATATAAAATTTAAAAATTATAATAATGTAATATTTTAATTAAAATTTTTATTACATACGTATTTGAATAGGTACAATGTGCTGCTGTTAAAATATATTGTTCACTAATCAATGAACCACCACAAATCCACACAACTTTATTATTTCGCTTGATGATTCCTAACGATGCCATATGAGGAAATTCTGCAGAACCAGCAACTGATCCACCAACAATAAGTTCTTGAGCGTAACATTTCAGTTTTTTTACAGTTTTTATTTTTAAAGAATTATCGTCCATAAAATCAAGTACGTCTTCCTTTTCATACACAAGCTCAGAATATTCTTTACATTCTACATTATATAAATTTAATTACTTTTTGTTTTTTTTTTGAAATTTTATAAATAATATTTTAATACTTTTTTCAAATAATCGAGTTACATTTGTTTTGACTTCTGAACTATTTTGATTAGGACAGCAGACATGCGCAATTGAACCCAACTTTGGACATATTGTGTAATTTCTAGCACCAAGTCTAACTTCTTGTGAAATATGATGACAATTATGCAAACTTTTACATGTTCCAGATAAGCTAGAATTTTTTATTCTACACGATTCTAAAAATTTAATTAAATTTAAAAAAAATATTATTATCAAAAAGTAATTTTTTGAGTTTTAAAGTTGTTGATATTAATGAATATTTTTCTACTATAATTATATAGTCTGCCCGTCAGTCAACCCGATAACTAAAAAAATAATGAATATAGATTTTTAAAATTTTTGTCATTTTCTTATTATGTAAATGTCAGTTTCGGTATTGAACGTGACCAAGTTCACCGGCAGACTCGAGTAGTAATTATCATACAATTTTTTTTTATATGGGGATAATTTTGATGAAATTTTGTCAGAAAATGACCAAATGACTTTTGTCAATTTGGTTTGTCTAACGGAACAGTTGATACGGATAACTGCGAAATATATATGTTTACATTTGGTACTCATAAAAGGTAGAAATTTTAAATTTTGTAAAAATGGATTAAATTTTACGACAACAACTGCTGTAAAATCTGGATAGTTTGGCGCAAAGAAGTCGATTTTAGTTTTAATACAGCTCCGAAGTTTATCCTAGTATTTAATTAGATGTATCTTCAATTTTCTAAAAATGAATTTCATGGAAATTCCATATATTTAAGATATGAAGCGGGTATCCAAGATTTGGCACAATTAATTGTACAATTGTTCTCGTTTCATAATATGTTTTTATGTGTCATGTATCAAGTGAAACGTTTTATATGTTTTTTCTGTCACATTTAGTGTGTCAAATGGAATACATAATTATAACTGTTTTCATATACGTAGGGTACAATATTTTTATACTCTACACCTAAATTACAGGGTAGATTAACTTTGGTATGGAGTTTGTAACCACCAAAAAGAAGCGAGTTATATATGGACATGTATATATATTATCGAAATGTAATATGTTAATGCTTGAATTAAGTAATAAATAAATAAATATTCTGAATCAGGATCATTTTCTCAATCTATTTATCGATGTCCGTCCCTCCGACCGTTCGCACAATAACTCAAAAACTAATAAAGCTATCTTGATAAAATTTATATAGTAGGTTACTAATTACAAAAGATTGTATCTGGACAAAATCGGTCCATGGGTTCTGACTCTGGATACTTCCGAATGATTCCGGAACAAACGGGAGATTATCTCAAAAACCAACACAGATAGAACTTTTAAATTTGATACAATAGTGTTCTTTTATGTTTGATTTATGTCTCTGAAATTTGAGAGGATTTGGTTCAAGGGTTCGGATTTTGGAAGCTTCCGACCGAGCCCGAAGCAAACAAGATTATCTCCAAAACCAACAAAGGTAGAACCTTGTAATTTGGTACAAGGGTGTTCTGTTATATTTTCTTTATGTTTCTGAAATTTGAGAGGATTTGGATTCAAATTTGAAAAGATTTGGAATATGGGTTCGGATTTTGGAAGCTTCTAAAACTTCTTCACCTAGCAAACGAGTACATCTCTAAAATCAACAAATATAGAACCTTTAAATTTGGTACACTGATTTTTTTTCATATTTCGTTTATGCTTCTAAAATTTGAGAGGATTTCGTCCATGTATTCGAATTTTGGAAGTTTCCAAACGAGTCCGAGAGAAAATGAGATTACCTCCAAAACCAATGATAGAACCTTTGAATCTGGTACAATAGTGTTCTTCCATGTTTGATTTATTTCTCTGAATTTTGAGAGGATTTGGTCCATGAGTTTGGATTTTGGAAGCTTCCGAACAGAGCAAATGAATATATCTCCACAACCAACAAATATAGAACCTTTATTTTTGGTACAAGGGTGTTCTGTTATGTTTTCTTTTCAGTAAAATTGAAAAACGGCATTTGAGAAAATTTGGACCATAGGCTCGTATTTTAGAAACTTCCGAACGAGCAAAAGAGCAAACGAGCATATCTCCAAAACTAACAAAAGTAGAACTTTTAAATTTGGTACAATGGTATTCTGGCACGTTTTCTCTATGTCCGTGACATTCGAAAGGATTTGGAACATATGCCGGGATTAGGGAAACCTCCGAATGAGCCAAAAAGTAAACGAGCATACATCTAAAACCAATAAAGATAGAAACTTTAAAATTGGTACAAGAGTGTTCTGCAATGTTTCCTCTATGTCCCTGAAATTTGAAATGAATTGGAATGGCGATTCGGGTTACTGATACACGCCTCCCAAGCTCTAACAAGCATATATTCGAAATTAATAAAGATAGAAAATTGATTTGTACAAGGGGGTTAAAGCCTATAAATCTTTTACGTTTTTGAAATTCGAGTTGAATAAGGAAGAAAAGGGAAGCGGTTCAAGCAACTGCACAAAAAATTTATGGATTTTTAATTTAATTCGAATTATTCAGGTGTAGGGTATTAATAAGGCGGTTGCATCGTCTTATTGTTACATTTACTTGTTTAAGTTATAAAAAAGGTTTACACTACAGATAATTTGAATAATATCAGAAAGTGAATATATGTAAATAATTTTCTTGTTATTTAAAAACTCGCGTGCAAAAATCTCGTGTCTCAAATCACACATTTTCGCACTATTTTTTAAAAACTCTCCAGTTCATTTCAGTTCTTTTACAGTTTTTATTTTTAAAGAATTATCGTCCATAAAATCAAGTACGTCTTCCTTTTCATACACAAGCTCAGAATATTCTTTACATTCTACATTATATAAATTTAATTACTTTTTGTTTTTTTTTGAAATTTTATAAATAATATTTTAATACTTTTTTCAAATAATCGAGTTACATTTGTTTTGACTTCTGAACTATTTTGATTAGGACAGCATACATGCGCAATCGAACCCAACTTTGGACATATTGTGTAATTTCTAGCACAAAGTCTAATTTCTTGTGAAATATGATGACAATCATTCAACCTTTTACATGTTCCAGATAAGCTAGAATTTTTTATTGTACACGATTCTAAAAATTTAATTAAATTAAAAAAAAATATTATTATCAAAAAGTAATTTTTTGAGTTTTAAAGTTGTTCATATAAATGAATATTTTTGTTCTATAATTACTTAGTCTGTACGGCCGTCAACGCGACTAAAAAAACGAGGAAGAATACAGTTGCATTTTCCAACTCTTAGATACTCGTACGAAGCCGTTAGTATGGTCATAGTCTGTCACTCTGCTTATAATATTATTTTTTTAATTTTTCAGTATTTTAAAATAATTTGGCTGAATTTTATAATTTTCAGAACTATGGTTTGTACATACATTTATTGAAACTATATGTTTATACATTCTTCAAAGGTAGATTCTAACCTTCTTATAAATACAACAAAATACGTATATATTCGCCTTTAAATATATATATATATATATATATGTATATATCAATATTCTTATTATACATTATTCATTCGTCAGTGACATATACGATATGTAAATGAACATGATATATAATTAGTTCAATGTTTTATATATTAAAATTTTTTTGTACTACACAATATTCTCAACAATTTTAAATTGTTATTAAAAGAAATTTGTTATTAAAATTGAGAAAAATCAAATCACACTTTCCTTAATTTTAAGGTAACCCTATATTATTAAGAAAAGTTGCAAACAGAAATAAGAGTATAATAAAATAATATGTAAAAAAAATATTTTTTAAAATATGCTTTTATCGAAACCAAATTCGCCCCCTAAAAAGTAGAAAATAAAATTGATTGCAAAACTTTAGCTTTTTTGACTGTTATAATATAAAAGTGAATTGCTAGTGCAAGCATTTTGTTATAATATAATATAATAAAGTTAAATAAAAATTTAGGAAATTTGACTAGCAATTCATTTTACTAATGCACTAGCAATTCATTTTATAACAGTCAAAAAAGCTAAAGTTTTGCAATCAATTTTATTTTCTACTTTTTAGGGGGCGAATTTGGTTTCGATAAAAGCATATTTTAAAAAATATTTTTTTTACATATTATTTTATTTTATACTTTTTAGTTTTAAATGAAACACATAATTTGAATTTAAAAATATGGGATATTTTTTATTCATACATACATTAATTATTGTTTCTGATATAAAATACGTTTTATAATTTTATACCAAATGTTTAAGTAAATTAAGAGATGTTAAATCGATTCCATTACAGCAAGAGTAAAAATTTTTTTTTCCAGTATGTAATTCATAAATAAAGAAAGTACCTCGCAGGGTAAAATATGTACCAAAATACTGTGATTATATAAATATTACAATCCAACAACATAACTCGAATGAAAATGATATACATAAATGTACTTTACTGTATATTTCTATAGTATACTATTAGTAGTATATCGTATATCCAAACAAACATCTAACCTTGAACACCTACCTACCTAATCGCTTAATAAGATCATGCAGTAAAAAATGTTGACAAATATCTTGATTTAAATTATAAACAAATGGAGCGGAATAAAATAATTTAGGAAATTAGTTTAACATAATATTATGTGTATCCAGCCATTGGTGCAGTGGTTGACGCACCGCTTCTCATTCATAAGGGAATGAGAGGTCACGGGTTCGATTCCCGGCTGGGTACAATAATTATAAAATAAAAAAAAAAAAAAATTCATATATCGCAATATGTAAATACTTTATAATATATCATTATATCACGTACACATTCCTACCAGGAAACAAGGGTTATAGCTACCACATTTATGTACCACGGTACCTGAATATAAATAAATAAATAAATATTATGTACATACGTACGTACATATTTACATACGTAGTTTTAATTTTTTGTGTTGACAAATCATAATGCGTAATAGATTTTTTGTTTGTAAATCATAATGCGTAATGCGCAAAAGCATAATTTTGTAATGATCTATACTTTTTATATTCTTTTCTATGTACAAAAATAATATTATGTAGGTACATAAAATTTTATTTAAAAAATATTGATGAATAGAGTTAAAAAAAAAAAAAAAAATTATACATATATACGAATTGGATTCGAACCACAGTCCACACATTAACACTCACTTTCAAGACCTGTACACTTTCCTCTGCACCATATATGCATTAATTCAATATGCATTAAAGAATGTTGACAGCAAATATTTTGATTTAAATACTAAACAAATGTTGTAAACAAAATAACTTAGCAACATACATAAAAATATTATATGTATGGATTGTGTTTTGCTAATTATGCTAATACAAAACACCAGGAAAGATCAAAAATATAATGTGTATGTTTGTATGCATGAATTAGAGATAAAAATGTAAGTTTTAAATTGATATATACAAAAATGTATACATATTTTATTCAAAAAATGTTGATGAATAGATAGTTAAAAAAAAAAAAATGTTGCATGTGAACTGCATTCGAACAACATGATCCTCACTTTTGAAACCTGTACACTACCCTCTGCACCATACTACACTTACAAATGTTGCTAACAGATTACGAAGATAATAAAAAGCGTGACAGAATGACAAATAAATAAATAAATAAATAAACCGACAGCGACGAGTTAATATAAAAGCATATAAAATTGGTATTATTTCAAAAACATTTTAACAGGTGTTCAAGTTACAGGTGTTTAAAAATAGAGAATTTTCAGTTTTTAACCTCTTACAGCTCCCAAACGGAGGTGATAGAAAAATATTTTCTGAAATGACTCATACTTATGTTGAAAGATCTAACTCCCCTCAAAATTTCAAGTTTATAACTTAAGTGGTTTAGAAGATAGAAGGGTTAAAGGATTTTGCAATAATTCAGTTTCCCATAACGGTAAATTAAGACACCGCATTGCACAAGTATACTATATATCAATTTACTATATATCAATTTGTTAAGGTCATAACCGCAGCTATCGTTTAGCGTTTTAATATAGAACCTTATAGAACTTGTGTTATAATAATTTAAATATAAACTTTGAGTATATAATTTAAATATAAACTTTGATAATTTAAATATAAACTTTGAGTAAAATATAAACTTTAACCGTAACGGCTGGGGCTACAGAAAAAGGTTCTTCCATAAAATTAATTCTTTTAGGATATCAATCCGTAATTAAAATTTCATGGCTCTACTTCAAACGATGTAGAATTTTTGAAAACTTTGTATGAAAAATGTGGATATCAAAAAGTTAGTTTGACAGACGGACAATGCTTAATCGACACAGAATTTATTTTTTTTTAGAATTTGATTCTGATCCATACCTTTGAAGGTATATTTGAAGGTATCTAGCTTGCTTATTTCGAGGTATTACAAACGGAGGAGTAATTTTATTATACCCGATGCTTAACGTACAAGTATAATAAGTATATTTTAGAGCAGGTATCTGCCATTATTTTAAATGCTTTGATGTAAAATAAATAACTAGAAAAATTTTAAGAGTTAAAAATAATTTAAATCAAAATTTTTTCAAAGTAGCTAAGTATATCTCTTAAAAAATATTGTTGATTTTTTTATACCCGTATGAACTATGTTCAAGGATATAATAGCTTTACAACGTTTGTGACACCTTAAAGCCGACTCCTTTAGCTAGATATAGTGTCAAAGGTATGGATCGGCTCAGAATCGAATTCTGAGTCGATTAAACCATGTCCGTCCGTCCGCCCGTCAGTACGATAACTCAAAAAATAAAGGATCTAGGAGGCTGAAATTTTGTTTACGTCCCTATTACAAAACTGTTAGTTTTGCTATTTAAATCCAACATTTTAGGTCGGCGGGTTCGAGTAGCTGCCATACAACTTCTTTTTTTCTATGAAAATAACTCAGTATCTATTCAAGCTAGGTTTCTGAAATTTTGCAAATGATGATCAAGTTTTATGGCAAAAACTTCTGTAAAATTTTGTGGTGGTGGTGCGACAGGTTCGGGTAGCTGCCATACAACTTCTCCGTTTAAATGAGAATAACTATAACAGTGTTTATTAAAGCTAGGAATCTGAAATTTAGTAAAGAGGTGTCGAGTTACATGCCAACAACTTTTGTTAAATTTGGTTGGTCTAGAGCAGTCGGCACAGCCTTCTTGCACCTCTTGGAACTTAATGAAGCTAGGGGTCTAAGATCTTATAAATGATAATCAAGTTTTATGGCAACAACTTCTGTAAAATTTGGTTGTCCTTGTGCAATAGATTAGGGTAGCTGTCATATAACTGCACAATTTACATAAATATATCTCTGTACTTAACGTCGGTACTAAAACATCTGAATGTTTTTAAAAGATGATCAAGTTTTGTAGAAACAGGATATATTACGTGCATACGGGTATCTTACAGTTGACACAGTCTACTCTACTACACTCTTCCTCGGTTTTTTTAATTTCTCTTTTAAAAATAAAATAAAGTCTAAAAAAGTGTATTTCGACTTTATTTTACATAATTTTAAAACGCGAGATATTGAGACACGAGATTTTAAAACGCAAAATTAAAAAAAAACGAATTTTTTAAAAACACAAGATTTTGAGACATAAGATTTTGAGACATAAGATTTTAATATGCGAGATTTTGATGCGCTCCTCTTTTTCGTAGCGAACCGTATAATAGTATAGCTATGCATTATTATTGCTTCAGATAAACATTTAAGTTAAAAAGTGATGACCGGAACTTGTATATACTTTATTTTGTCGTATGTCAATGATTTTTATAAGAAATATGAGATAATATTTACTATTCAATCAGCAACTCAATATTTTTGTTTTTTTATTACAAGTAATAAAATATAATGTACTAATAAAAGATTATAAAACTACATTTAACCAAAAAATGTATATTTAGAAAACCAAATATAAGAGCCCGTCGTTCCGATTCTTTATAAGTGAGTTCTTCCAAAAAAAAAGTGACAAAAACCACTTGTCTGAAATTTTTTTTAAGAACAACGAAACAGCGAGATGCTACTGCAAATGGTTGGTCATGACCAGCAACAATTCTTTACATATTACACTTTAAGCTTTATCACACCATTATTATTAATCTTATATTAGTGGTGAATTAAGTAATCTTATAAAAATTATGGCTATTATGTGTATAACAATTTAAATTTTAAATAAAAAATTTTAAATAAAATAAATTTTGTAAAAATATTTAACATTACCTATGTTAGAACAATCAATTAAAATACACAAATTTATTAATAAAAATATTTTTAAAATGTTTTTTATCATAATTTACGATAAAATTTTTTTATTGCCTCAAAAATTCCTCAAAAATGTATTTTGTTATTTTAATAAAATTTCTTAAAATATTATTCGGTTCGGTTTTGTATTCACTTAAAGTTTGATAATAACTAAAGAATATTTAAATAAGAAGTTAAAATATATTTATATAAATTTTAGTAAAAAATTCATTTATATTTTATAAAATATAATTTTATTTCGGTTTATTCACTTTCTTTCCTCAGAAAAATGAATCATAAAATTATTGTTGAATCAATAATTTAACTGATAATTTTTATAAACTCTAAGAATGATTACCGTAGATAATCATTATTGATTACCGTAGATTGGTCAATGCAAAATTTATTGATAAAAATCATGGAGAAAACTAAAAATAACGGAAATTGCATATTTATAGGATTAAAATTAAGTTTTCTTTTACATTTATTTTATATTGGATAATTCACATAATTAAGATTTAAAGTAACTCAGATTTATAATGTATGAATATTTAATGAAGTGGACGAACTTTTTATGAATTACATTAGTAATTAAGAAATGCTTTAGTAATTTTGACATCATATTTTATTCAAAATACTCAATTCAAAATAAAACCGAAATAATTTCTTTGGTTTTAAAATATATTATAGTATTTTAGGGGTTTTTCCCTTTATTATAAGATTTTCTGTAATTTTTTCAATAATTTTAATAATAAAAATATTATAATAATAATCAATTATTAAGTTGATTAAAGTTTTGAAAAATTAATATGATAAGTATTATGTAAATAAAGAATGATTTTTTTCCTTTTCATTCTTATAAGGAGGAAAAGCCATCCACTAAGTCATTTATTAATCATATTTTGCTAAGCTTTAATTTTTGAAATCCGTATAATTTCACTAAGCGATTGGTTATATTTTTGGTTATATTAAAATTTTATTTGTGCGCCATCTATTATCTTATAACAAAAATTATTTTATTTGTATTTTATTAAAAAAGATAATACGATATTATATTATATGATACGATATTATTTATAGAATTTATGATCCAGCTAGAGTATGAAACGGAGGAATTTCTAATGGAAAGCGTATTAACCATTATTGTGTCAGTATCTTAACCATTATTGGTTAGCTATCCATTGGTTATAGGTATAGCTTTAAAAACTGACAATAAAAATGTTCTAGTTACCAGCACTGACACCTTACTTTCATTTAATACTCACTTTTATGAAAGATTATTACAGATAAAATGGTAAATCGGTTCAAACAAATTCTTTTCTTAAACAAGAATGAATATTGTTCTTATTCCCGGTAGAAATATAGGTAGATTGTCAAATGTAATTGTAGTGCTAGAGTATAAAACGATATCACTATAAGCATAATATACCTACACTATTATTTAAAAACATTTTCTTTAAGTTTATAATGCTAAAGATCTTGTAAAGAATAATTTAAGATTCAATTTGTGATAAGATAAAACGTTAAAAAGCATGCTATAATATTTAAATGCTTATAACTTAAATTATCTAAGCATTATTTTAATGCGAAACCATGGAAAACTAAAAATGCATTGAATTAACTACCTTATAATTTAGAATATTATAGAGTTTTGGTTTATTAATTCGACAACTTTTAGTATTACATGTTTATACCCGTACGATAGGATCGGGTATAATAAAATTACTCCTCCGTTTGTAACACCTCGAAATAAGCGAGCTAGATATACATTCAAAGGTATGGATCGGATTAGAAAAAAATTCTAAGACTTTTGAGCCATGTCCGTCCGTCCGTCCGTCAGCACGCTAACTCAAAAACTAAGAAAGCTAGAATCTTGAAATTTACACAAAATATTCTATGAGTAATTTGTAGGTTCCCTATTTTTTTTGGTTGAGTTTGGACCAAGCCTTAGGGTAGCTCTCAAACACCTAACTTTTAGATCCCCACATTTTTTTTGAAATAGAGCTATGAAATTTTAACTGCTGATAGATGTTACAAAAATATTAATTTTATTTTTAATAACTTTTTTTTGTACCCCCACCCGTTACGGAGCTACAGCTCCCCAAAGGTTCAAAAAAGCTCTATATTTAAATTGTTATAGCACAAGTTGTATAAGGTATATCTTCATTTTGAGAACGCCAAACGATTACTACTTTTCTTAGCTTTAAAAGTATATATACAATAAATATATTTTTGTGGCATGCGGTGTCTTAATTTACCGTTATGCGAAACTAAAATTTTGCAAAATCCTTTAACCCTTCTATCTTCTAAACGGTTTAATTTAGAAACTTGAAATTTTGACAGAAGTTAGATCTTTGAAAATAATGAGTATGAGTCATTTCAGAAATTTTTTTTGTATCACCCCCCGTTTAGGAGCTATAAGGGGTCAAAAACTGAAAATTTCCAATTTTTAAACACCTGTAACTTGAACACCTGTTAAAATTTTTTTGAAGTAATACACAAAAATTAAAGCTTCAATATTATATTCTTATTTCTGTTAATAACTTTTTTTAATAATATATGGTTACTTTATAATAGACGAAAGAGTTACTTGATTTTTTCAAATTTTCTAACAAATTTTTTTGAATTTTTTGCATTTTGTTTTACTCGATAATTTGAAATTGTTGAGGATATAATGCGTAGTACAAAAAAATGTGAATAAATAAACAACATAACAGTTACTTGAAGAATTTTTTTATTTATATGATATTGATATATATACATACTTATATAATATCATGTTTATTTACAATATATCGTATATGTCACTAGTGAATGAATGATAAAAGTATAGATGTATATTATATAGCGCCGTATTTACATACATATATGTATTTTATTGTACTTATAAGAAATTATTCTGTCAATGGAATATTTGAATATAATATAATATAATATAATTCGCACAAAATTATATTTATTATTTTGTACTAAGTAAATTTAATATATATTTACCGCTTAGTATTAAATGGTACTATAGAATATTTGAAAAAGTTTTGGATTGATAATCGTTATGTGGAAGGTTAGAATTTGCTTTAGAAGAATGTATAAACATATAGTTTGAATATATCTACAACCCATAGTTCTAGAAATTATAAAATTCACCCAAATACTAAATATTACTAATACTATACTAAAATATTATAATATACTAATACTATACTAAAATTCACCCAAATACTAAATATTACTATTACTATACTAAAATATTAAAAAATAATATTGTAAGCAGAGTGACAGGCTGTGAACATACTAACGGTTCGTACGGGTATCTAAGAGTTGACAAAGGCAACTGTATTCTTCCTCGTTTTCTTTAAAATTTCTTAAATTATTATCAATTTTCAAAATGTAGAACACTTTATCGGTTTTTCGTTTTTTTTTTTTTTTTATTCAATTTTATTATTTTATCGTAGATTTCTTTTTAAAATCGGTTAATTTGATTTAAATAAATTTTATTTTACTTATATAATAATTTTAAAAATGTAACGGAAAAATAAAAAATTTTAATTTTCAAATTAAACTAAAGCTTACAATAACTTTAACTGAAGCGAGAAACCTAAGTATAAATTCGTCTCTTAGTTATTGTAATATTATAATACAATTGTTTAGATACATATGTAACTTAAAGTGATTTACAATTAATTAACTAATTATAAAAAGCATAATTAGACAATATTGCAGTATCCGTATTATAGTATCTAGAGAATTTTAAGATATTAATCTGTTAAACGACTTTGAAAATGGTACAAAATATATTATTCTGATATAAGCTCTAAGTACACAGAACTAAGACAAACAATTCGGTTCTGCGATCTACATGTGTGGAAACACTTTGATATAGATCTCAACATTGATTCTACTATAGATTTTTTGTTAGACATTTATATCATGTAAACACTTTTAATTAGATAAACTTTCGGGTCTACGATGACATGTTTGTAATTTTGGATAGATTTTAGATACCTTAAAATTTTTGTAATTATTGGATTTTTGCATTGTTATTTTAATGTATGTAGTGTAAACACTTCATTTTATAAAAACCGGCTTCATTATCAATAAATTACTTTAAATAAAATAAGTCAATTATTTCTTAATGAGTACTTTTTGAATTTTAAAAATGTAATCTTTATATTTTGCTTTTAAATAAATTGTTTAATTTTTCCATGCAAAAAATTAAAATCTATGTTATCAAGGTGTAAACAGTCAAAATTATCTGTAGCTTTTTCTATAAATTTATATTTTCGTATAGAAATTATTTCTTAAAGGAAATATTTGTTTTCGTTGAGGTCTACTAATTTTAGTTTCATGTGTGTATAGTTAGCTTTAACAAAATATTTATGTATATATTTTCAATGCTTACTTTCCAGAAAATTCTCTGAGATATATTAACATTTTATAAAATTTTCAAGTGAGACTTTATTTTACATAACTGACCATTGAATAATTCTAACCAATTTCAAAATCATAGATGATCCGTATCTAAGAATAAAAATATTAAGTTATATTTTGGTTTAGAACCACCCCGCTGCGCCCTGTTGTAGGGTTTCAATTTTTATTTGACTATAAGTATTATTACTATAAGTATTGGTAATATTTCAAAATTTTTTAAGTAAGATAAACGATCCCCATGTCACCTCTACGCTGTCTCCACTCGGTCTCCGTCGCCTAACAGGAACACTTACCCTGTTTTATAGATATCTTATAGGGTTGGGTTCTTGTTCTAATGAGATTAAAAGATTGATGCCTCCTCTCAAAGCATTCCAAAGAGAAACAAGGAGAGGTTCTGCTGCCCACCCATATGTAGTTTAAATTCCCAGATGGCATAATTCGGCTTATGGTAATTCGTTTGTAGTAAGAACATCGTGAATGTGGAACCATCTTCCAAATCCTATATTCCCCAGAACGTGCAAAGATTCAAGGTGAATATGGACAACTTTGTTCACAATATGCCTGCCAATTTGAAATCTATTTTCACTCCCTAACTCAACTTTCTCTGACCAGGCCATACATTAGTATTAAAGGTTCCATAACCTATTGTTTGGTCAAAAAAGGGAGGTAGTGTTTAGTGGGTTAAAGTCCCACACACTCATAGAGGAATAGTGCTCGTTTTCACTTCGCTATATTGTCTTTCGATGATTCCCACCTACCCTCGAAAAAAAAAAAAACTTATAATATAGTAACTAACTATCAATATTTTGATATAATATAATTTAATTGAATGTTAAAGTTTTACTCATTACACCTAGAGTTTAAATCTGTTTTAAAATGATTTACAAGAGAAATTTCAATTGTGAGTTTTGTAAATCCGTTGAACCACATAATAATAAAAATAGAAAATAACCTTGACATTTATTTCAAAGTTGCACATTATTTATAATAATTTTTCATTTTTCCATTTCATGAAACTACATACATACATATATATCTATGAAAAATAACTCTTTGTCATCAAACCGCGAAAAGCAAAACAATTCGAAAGGTTTCGAATTACAATTAAGAAAAATTTCTAAATAAAAAATTGTAAACGTATTTGTATGTATATTTATAGATATTAAACCGCAAATGATTAATTATGTAGGTAGTAGGTACTATATTATTTTATATTACATTGATGCCGTATATTGCCGTACTAAATAAAAACGTTGCAAGTGCCGAATTCATTTTAGTTATTCAAGCATTTTTGAATTCAGGAAAAAAATTTCCAATTCTTGTGCTTTTTATAATACAAATTTAAGCTCTAAACGGTTTTTCCGGTAACATTATTAAAAATTTACTATTTTTTAAAAATAAAAGTCATTAGTATAATATAATATCATTAGAAGAGTTTTAATATTAGAGAATTTTACAACACAATATAAATAAAAAAATCAGCTATGTTCATCACAGAACCGACCGCTATTATATAAAAGGCATAATGTGAAATTTCATTTAAAAATTTTTTTCATAATCTTATTGTTATTAATTATATATTATTGAAATAAATTATTATGTAAGTCAATGAATTAATCGTAAAAATATGTACATACATTCATACATCCATAAATAATATGTACACATACACGCCATATAATGCATATGTCGTCCTGTAAAATGTATGAAATTTGGACTTAGAAAACAAAATTAAATATAAGTTAAAGATAGTCGAGTCAAAAAATGTTCTATGACAAAGTTGTTGCTCCTTACTTGCATAACAACTTTTTCTTAATAATTATTTTCGTAATATTTTTCTGTTACAAAAGATTCGTAAAAAACTTAAAAATTAAACTAGTATTTAAAGTACCACTTACGGTTGTCCGATTTTCTCTAAAAGTTTATCAATCCGAGATATTTACGTCAATATGATACTTCGGAAAATTTTGTTCGGTCGTTTAGCCTGTACACATACCCACAGACATACCCACATATACACCACTTTTTTCAGGTTTCTACGCACCGGAGTAACGCATATTTGCAAAAGTCTTGGGTTCAAATTTTTGATATGAAAACAATATCTTTTTTTTCCTCCGAGAGGTGTAAATCTACAAAAGACACCAAGTAAAACCTAGATCCCTTTAGTAGTTTGTGATTTTTACCTCACGTAGCCAGCATGTTGAGCTAATCATCCTAACTGCAAAGCAGTATAATGGCTGAGGAATAGGATGAGGAAAAGAAAGGGGATAACAAAGAAGAAAATGGAACTTAAATTGTATGAGTGGGATTAAATGGGAAATTTAGCAAATGCATGTTGACTGATTCGTTGAACCTCCGTAAATTATACGACTCGGAGAACATCTGTGGTGGTAATGTGTACCACAATCTCGACGTACTAGCTAAGAATGATTTCCTATATTTCGTTATTCTAGTTCTAATAGGCTCTACTACATAATTACGGGAAAGAGCTCCTCTGTGTGTATTATGTCATTTTCTTATACATTCATGTATGCGGTTGGTAATAAAATAGAACCTAGAAGTGTAAAGTTCTTTCAACTTGGTAACTATCACTTAATCATAATAATAGTTAATTAACAAATGCAATAACTGTATATTAGTTAATTCGCAATTTCATTTTCAATTATCTAATTTTTGTGAAAATATAAAAGAAAAATCATAATATGGCAATTTTAATTATTAAAGCCTAAAATTTGTTTATGCGCAACGACAAAAAAAAATTATTTGTGTAAACTTACATGTTTTTTTAAAAATCAGAAATAACATAAAATACGACTGCAAAACCTTAAATTACTCAAAATTATAGAAATATAGATGCACCTTTCTACCATATGAAATTACCATAGTAAAGTAAAATTTTAAAACATAATTTTTTTCCCCGCAACCAAATTTCGCTTCAGTTTAATTAATACCAATGTTCTGGGGCCTAGTGGGTAAGAGCGTATAAAATACGCTGTAAACACAGAGGGAGTGTGGAATCCCACACACGTCGTAAGAGTTATTCCCCCTTACGACATTTATAGTCACGCCTGAATAGGAAAGACTGTGTAATTTCATCTCCACATTTATGTGGCAGAGAAATGCATTAAAAAAAAAAAAAAAAAATGTTCTGTAATATTATAACATAAAATTTACTCGAAAAGGTTAAAAGGTTTGGCAATTTAATGCTTGTTAATGTAAAATATTAATTATTATAAGGTAACTATTTTAAATAATAAAAGGGAAACTACCAAAATAACTAAAAAAAATACCTGTATGATTTTTTAAAATTTTGGTAATTTTACCCGTAAGAACGTACATACAAGCGTATAATAAATTTGCCATTACAGTTGTGACACCTTAAAGGAGCCGAACTATATATATAAGAAACTAGGGTTACCAAATGTTTAGCATGTCACTTTTGTCAGTTTTAAATTTTAAATTTTCTTAAAATTGTCAGTTTCGATATCGATTTAAATATTCAAATTCCACCGACGCGTGAAAAACAACTTCTATAAAATTTGGTTCTTCTAGAGTAGCGATAATTTTTATTGCAAATAAAGAATAATGATAAAAACATTAAATAGAAATTTTGTTAAATTCGAAATAAAAAGTCTAATGAAACAAAAAAAAATTAGGATTTATTTTACTTTTACCATTTTTGGAGTATAATCATTTTAGTATTAACTCTTTAAAGACTATTTAAAATTATGTTATAGCATATAGAAAAAAAGACGAAAAATAGAACACTAAGACAACAATTTTCAACTGATCATATCCGCCTCACATAAATACTTAATATGATGATGACCCAATGCTCGCGTCACTACGCGCCTTTCTTTGACTTTTATGTAACATACATTAATTTTATTTAAATACGCATTGATCAAAACAAAGTGTCGCATGAGAGCTGCGAGTACAGCAACTTTCTACTTTTAATCGCGTTGGAAATCAATTTGGATTGTGTTTTTTTTCATTGTTTTGTTATTTTATATTGGTTGTTAATTATAATTAACAATATTTCGTTTTCATAGTGTTTACATACAGAGTTTAAATTCATTTCATAAAGCCACACTAGTATTTGGTCATCATTTTATTTTGAAAAATGGAGCAACTGGAGCTGGAGCAACGCTAGCAAATGATGTGCAAAACAAAGCGTGCATTGCGTTATCACCTTTATACAAAAATAAATATAATTAAAATTAAAAATAAATAAAATTGTGTTATTTTTTTATTATACTTTTACATATTATTTTATACAATTATTTTATAATTTAGGTTATGGTCAAAATGTTAAAATATCGTTAAATAGAATAGAAATTCTTCTAATAAAATTCTTTAATAACATAAAATCATGTTTTTTTTTGTTTTTTTTTTTCGTAAGTTGTAGAGATGAAAAAAAAAATCTTAGATTAACAATGATAAATTTTATATTATTAAAATTTTTCAATATTGTTTACATCACGTTTAAAAATTTGTTTATAAGTTTATTTTTTTCCTAATCATATTAAACGATAAAAATATTTATTTATCAATTTTGGGGTTACCCAAAAATTATTTTGAGCAATCATCTGTTACAATATTATTTTAATAAACATGAAAATATTTCAAGAGAATTATTTTAAGACAAAGTAAATTTATGTTAGAGAGGGAAAGAGATAATTAAACATTTCTTGCAACTTATATTTTGTTTCTGAAAATTTGAAAAATTTATAATAGTAGGAAAAATTTACAATAACTTGAAGAAAAAAAGTCAAAATTGATATGTTTTGTATCTTCCAAATTAAAAGTTCACAAATATGTAAGTAATTTATGAAGACTAAACGAAAGGAATACACGTCAGGACTAAAGGGATACACAAAAAACTGAAGAAAGTTATTACAAAAATTAGGTGCCCAGAAATAATTTCGCAAAAAATTGAGCCGATAGTCTTTATATGTAAAACTTTACTACAATTTGTTTTACTTTAACTTTGCTATTGAAATACCGAAGCCAGACATATAATTCTATTTATTTTGTTTTTTTAATAAATTCCGAAAAATGATAAAGAAACTTTGTGAAATAAGTGCAAGTACAAAATGAAAAAAAGATAAAAACAACATAATATTATTTGGAAAATGAAAATAAGGGTGATTCCACATTGACATCAATATGAATATGATAATAATTCATAAATAAGAAGCTTCCAAAAGTAAATTATATGCCTTAAATATGCCTTACTACCTTATATTTATAGAAACTATTTTTTCTATGAATCATATGAAACCACAGTTCAGTGGTTACTGAAAGGGTAGAATAAACGAAAATTTCTTGAAATTTAATATTAAATTGACCCAAGCCAAAAAAAAAGAAATGTTTACAATTTGTGTTTGCTTTTATAATTATTATTGTTAGAATAAAATATAATCAATTTAAATATTTTAACAAAACTATCAATATATATATTATCTGACTGATATTATATTTAGGTTGAAAATTATTCTTTATTAGAAAAAACATCTACGTTTAAGGTTTAAATTATTCAATAAAGTTCGTTACGCTCATTTTAATCTTATCTATATGATAAGACTTCAATTATTCTTATTTAATTTTGATTCGATTTTTTTTTAAATCAGGTAGGTATATTATTTATGGGTCTATGACAGTTAGCATAAATCCACATCTCAAAAATACATTTTGGTATAAAAAGACTTTTAGCATAAAACCAGTTAGTATAAAAAGACATTTAGCAAAATTCCATTTCTACTAATTGGACACTTCGCATAAAATTTAACCAACCAACCAACTCTAAAATCCCTCCTAATTCAGAATTTTCCATATACAATTATATAAATATTTTGTAAAAGACGTGCGACTCTCATTTTGAATTCAACTCTAAAACGCCTCCTAATTCAGAATCTCACACATTATATAAATATAAATATAATGGAAAAAGGGATAATCCTAATTTTGAATCCAACAAGCTCTAAAATATACTATATTATTATACTGTTATTATTCTGTATTTCTTTTCCATTGAAATACAGAATCAAAAACCATCATTATCATCATAAAGATCATAATCATCTTCATTAACATCATCATGACCATATTACGTAACCAACAACCAAAATATCATCTACAAAAAATGTATGCCAAATGTTCCATTTGATAACAAAATTTTATGCGAAGTGTCCAATTAGTACAAATTGTTTGCTAAATGTCTTTTTATGCTAACTGGTTTTATGCTAACAGTCCTTTTATACCAACTAGGTTTATGGCAAATGTCGTTTTGAGAAATGGATTTAGGCCAACTGGGGTGCTCTCATTTATTATCTATACTAGTTATCTTATCTTATAGATGTTTTTATTTTTTTATTCTATCAAAGCATGAAAAACGGATTTGTAAAGATTATATTAATACGATCATTTAGATACCCATAGAAAATAAATACACATTACATTTTTGAGTATTTATTTATAAAATAAATCACATATCTTTTGTTATTATTTTTGTTATCGTTTTACTTAAATAAAATTTTTGATTTTTTATATTATGTAAAATGTAACAGAGAGTGAATCGGGGTAAATATATTATGTTAGAAATTATTAGTAAAATAATACTCATATTATGTAAGACATAAGTGATAATATATGTAGCATTAAAATTTATCATCAAATTAAAATTCCAACTGTCCACAACTACTGCTGTTAATTGTAAGCTTTTTGTATCCAAATAAAATAAAAAGTTTAATGATTTGAAACTCGATTCAATTATAAAATTTTCGTCCAAATTTTCTTCGTTATACTTATCATAAGCCTAAAAAAAATGATAAAATGGTATGGGTGTTAATTTCAAAATAAAATCTGTCTTTATACCATTTTATGTACCTATATATCGTGTCTAGGTACATTGTTAATTCAATTGTCTAAATGTTATTACCTTCAATATAACTGTAAAAAAGAGATAAAATTTCGAGGAGTTCGTTGATAAATTGATTGTAAAATTTTAAATTTTACCATTATTTGCCAAGATTAACACCAAGAAAAGGAATAAATGTATAAATTTCCAGATATTGGAGTTGAACTCCATTTTATGTGCCACCTTCAATTTAGGTATTAACAAAATCAGATCTTCCGAAGAAAAAAAAGTTACTTCATAATAGAAACCTATAGATTAGATTATTATTTATTTAAGGGATTTAAGTACCACTAAAAGTAAGATTTTTTGAAGTAGATCTATTGTGCTGAACCTATTACATTGTGTGGATTTTGCCTTCACTTATAATACTTCTATTAGCTCTATACTGTATCCACGAATTTGTAGAAAGTTTATTACTAGCAGTTCATCATCGATAAAGCAATATGTTTCTAGGTGCATATATCTTGCTCGATATAAAGCTCGATACAGTTTTTAATAGTAAAATAAATTTCCTATCATAATTATATATATTTTCTTTTCATTCACATGTTCAACAGCATCGTCATTTGTTCGAACCCTCCATTATTTTTTTTTAATGCATTTCTCTGCCACACAGCCTTTCCTGTTCAAGGCGAATAACTCTTATGACGTGTGTGGGATTCGAACCCACACTCCCTCGGTGTTTGCAGCGTATTTTATACGCTCTTTTTATACCCATTAGGCCATCGAGGCATCCCTCCATTATTTATTGATAATACATAATATTAAAATTATATTCGATACTTGTATATAACTTCTTTAAAAAAAATTTACTTCTTTAAAATTTAAATTTAATAATTAAAAAAAATTTACGAGATTTTTTTTTAGTGAATTAGAAAAAATAAACATTAAAATGCCGCTTCTGGCGTTTTGGTCACACTTTTCATTTTAATGACTTTGTACAACGAAAACATTTGATTTTTAATATTTTTTCTATTCATTTTAGTCAAATATTTTAAAAAAAATATATGCCATGTCACAATAGTCCAGTTGAATTTAAAAGTGTATATTTTAATGTTGTGTTTTAATTGTAGTTATTCATGAATTCGGTGAACAAAATAAAAGTGCTAATATTGTGTAAATTTAATTCACAGAAATATAATATTATTTTATATGCATAATTAAATTCATATTGTAATATAATAATAAATGTA
Organism: Poecilobothrus nobilitatus; assembly: GCA_947095535.1. NCBI lineage: Eukaryota > Metazoa > Arthropoda > Insecta > Diptera > Dolichopodidae > Poecilobothrus > Poecilobothrus nobilitatus. The sequence goes on along the minus strand of OX352773.1, from coordinate 260,943,602 downwards.
TTATAAAATATTAATATTTACATAATATAAAAAATATAAATATAATTTATTAGAAAGTAAATAAAATAATATTTGTTTCATGAATAAAATAATTATCAAAACAAAATTAAGAGTGAATAAAAATTTTTTTGTAGTGAATTTTAAAAAATTATAAAATTAAAAAAAAAAAATTATGCCTGAATAATATCGTACCTACCTAATTAATTAATTTTTGAAATTATACTGTTACTGCATATTTTTGATACCGCATATGGTTACTTACATTTTTAAATTACTATTTAGTTCAATTAGAAATCAAAAATGATTACCTATTTTTTGAGATGCAAAAAACTGTGTTATTTATTTTAACTTTTTATCAATTAAAATGACAAGAATATACTAATTAGATAAACTAATACACTTACATTTATCTAGACAATATTAGACTTACCTTATAGACAATTCCATAATTATAATATAAAAGCTGTAATAGTTTGCAGCAATAACATTTTTCATAGCAAAAACTAATACTGTTCATAACAGAAAAAAAAGAATAAAAAAAATTGAAAATTTATAGGGTTGGGTACGAAATCTCGAAAAATCAAAATCCCAAAAATCAAAATCTCAAAATTTAATATCCCGAAATTACAAAATTCCGGAAATTAAAATCCTGAAATTTCAAAATCTCGCATAGACATACAATAAAATATATGGATAAAAATATTTCGGAAAAGATGAATACTTTGTTTTGAATCCAACTATTAGTACTTACAGTATGCCCACACATATATAGTAGTTTCATTAAAAAAAAATTAAATTTTCATATTTCTATACGAAAAATAATTAATTTTAAAAACCCCCGCATACAAAAGTATTCAATTTTTAAAATTTCACTTAAAAAATAGTGAATTTTATACGAATTTGGATATTTTTATGAAAAAAAAATTATTTTGATGGAACAGGGTTTGTCGCCCTCAAACTTGCACTACAAAAATTTTATTTAGTTTTCTTAGTGTTGTTGTTATCTACGTTTTTATGTTTATTTAAATTAATTCTTTTTCTGGTGGTAAAAAGTTAAGTATTCTTACTGATATTTTGATATTTTATACACATAATGATATTTTTTTTTAATATTTGGAAAAACATATAAAATAAAATCTTAAAATATTATTAAAAAATGCCAAATTTTCTTATGACGAAAATCAAAGTTTTTACTTTTCTACAAATTATGAAAAATGTTTATAGTAAAGGTACAAAACGAATTATTAAAGTGTTTTCTATCAAAAAGACCTTTCCGTCCTTTATAAAATATAAGATAATAATGATTATACACGTACATTTATGTCTCTGTTTTTATCTTTTGTTCTGCATCGTAGTGTTTTTACTCCCATCATACACTAACCACTAAATAACAAAAAGCATTTTCTTCCACGGGGATTAAAAAATATCATCGTTTTTAATATTTACTTCAAAAGTGTTTAAAAAAACAAAGTAGCATGAAAAACCAAAACTTTTGAAAAATCCCAAATTTTAAAAAACAATAAAAACAGTTTGATATTGGACTACCTTTGCACCAAAATTTGTAATTATTGTGAAAAATGAAGAAATACTTCGATTTTAAATCTTACATAATTAGAAAAATTGTTAAGGGGCCTCGGTGGCCTAGTGGGTAAGAGCGTATAAAATACGCTGTAAACACCGAGGGAGTGTGGGTTCGAGTCCCACACACGTCGTAAGAGTTATTCCCCCTTACGACATTTACAGCCACGCCTGAATAGGAAAGGCTGTGTAATTTCCTGTCCACATTTATGTGGCAGAGAAATGCAATAAAAAAAAAAAATTGTTACCATATTATGTAAAACTATAATGTTGAAGTTTTAATTTTTGAGCTTTATTTATTATTTTTTTATAGATTGAAAAAATAATTAGCACAACTTTTGGTATTCATTTTTTTAAATTATATTAACTTTTTTCAACTTTTAGAGCCCGTAGCTTCATAATGGGTTGTAACACTACAAAATATTATCTAAAAAATTATTCTTTTTAATAACATCTATCCCAAGTTAAAATTTATTTGTTTCATATTAAACGGTGTAAAAGTTGTATGAACAGACGAACAGATAGATAGGCAAAATAAAACTAATAAGAAATTTTTCAAAAAACATTTTTTAAAAATGTGCTAAAAGTACCTAATTTAAATTGATAAAATTCTGAAAAATATTAAAAATGTTTGACGGCGTTTGGAAATGTTTGAGAAAATGATTCATCTGTGGGCTTTGAAGTGTTATTAAGAATTTTCTTTTTTTTTAATTTACAAATATTTTTTAATGTGATTGCAATAAAATTTTTAAGGTTTTGCTCTTTTTTTATCTTTTAAAAATTATTGCAATTTGCGCATCAGGCAATTTTTTAAGCACACATGTACCTAAGTATGATAATATTATTTAATAGAGAGCTACAACTGCGATTTATATATTATCAGATCAATGTAATTTTTGGCACTGTTCTAAAATGCATGTATCATAAAAGATTTCATGTTTGGAAAAGAAGTCCATTTATCAGGCAATGAAACGTTTCCATTATTGTGTTAACAATTCGTTTTCTGATCGTTTTTATATTTTAGATCATTGCAATGAGCACACATATTAATCAATAGAGCAAGATTATCTTCAAATCTAAATAAAAATTAATCACAGGTGTTCTAAAGCTATTAAAGCACGCTAAAAAACTGAATATCTTATACTTGGTTTATCTATTCTATATGGTATGAATATAAATCATGAATATAATTGATTTACAAAACATGATTAATCAATTCGCTGCAGCAAGTAAATATACCATATTGAATTTGATCTGGTAAACTTCTTTAGTAAGGAACAAATTTTCAATCTGAATGACAGGATTACGAAAATATGAAAATTTGTATAACAAATCGTCTTGCCATAATGAACTCACAGCACCATACAAAAATTTCCCATGGATGTTTTGTAAAGTCATTAATTAAAACAACCGAGTAACCTGAAAAGGAAGAATTTTCCAGTTCCTATTTTCAATAATATGAACATGTACACAATATGTATGTACATATGTATCTATATTAACATTTAAGTATTCATGTGTCAAAGATGGGTGATTTATATAAGAAAGAAAAATATAATTTAATTTATTTTTTTATTATTATTATTATCATAATTAACTTTAATAAAATATTGCGTAAAAATAAATTTTTTGTTATTATTTTTATTTTATATAATATGTAAAAGTCTTATACTATTCACATCACATTCAAGTAGATGTCTACTTTGAAATCTAAAGAAATCTTGTTCACACGTTAAGTTCTTTATTTTGTTTTCATTATGAATAAATAAAAATTAAATAAAAAGTTTCTAAATAAAATTAAATTTCAATTAAATTATGAATGATGAAATAGCAATCTTTTGTTAAAAATAACTTAAGGAAAATATGTTTTGTTATATTCATTGTACAAATAATTTCTTTGTAAAATGAAAGTGATTTAATAAAATTTAGATCATAATATTTATTTTTAAGATAGGACAGTGGCAATAAGTAAAATTTGACAACTTTTAAACGAATGTGAAAAACACTTGACATAATTTACCGTGCGGACCTCGAAAATTGCTCGAAAGCGAGCTTCGAAAATTTCAAGCATTTTTAGCACATTTCCCAAAAAATTTTGAAAAAATGTGCTTATTAGTTTCACTCTGTCCGTCCGTCCGTCCGTCCGTCTGTTTACAAAACTTCTACACCGTTAAAGATAGAGAAAAAAAATTTTAACTATAGGTAGGTCTCATAAAAAAAATAATTTTGTGGAACAACTTTTTCATGTAGCTCCCCCCATTACGGAGCTACAGCCCCTCAAATTTTGAAAAAGCCCTATTTTTAAATGCATATATCTTATGTTCTGCTTAAGATTTTTTCAATCTGAAAACGTCATTCGACAGATATTTCTTTTATCTTTGTAAATTAATATCAAAATTATACAATTTTTTTAAATTTAGTATTTAAATTTACCGTTATGTGAAAACCAAATTTTGCATGATTTTTCTACTTTCATAACTCCGGCACGCTTCTAGATAGAAGCTTGAAATTTTGAGACAAGGAAGAACTTTTAGAATTAGTATAAGCTTGCTCAGAAAATTTTTTCAGACCACCCTCTGTTTATGAGCTATTAGGGCTTAAAAATTGAAAATTTGCTATTTTTAAACACCTGTAACTTAGGAACCTGTACACATTTTACTTCTGCAAGATATAAAAATTAAAGCTACAATAATATACTTTTACGTGTGTTAAAGGTTTGTTTTAATTGTAAAGGGTTCCAAAGTTGCAGCTCTTCAAAATTGCGAAAAAGCCCCATTTTCAGATGTATATATCTCGGGCTCTGCGTAATAATTTTGCAATCTAAAACCGCCAGAAGATCGAAAATTTTATTATCTATATAAAACAATATCAAAATTATGTAATATTTTGTAATTCACTATTTAAATTTACCGTTATGTGAAAACCACATTTTGCATGAAATTTCTTTTTTCATAACTCCGGTACCCCTTTAGATAGAAACCTGAAATTGAGAAAACCAAATTTTGCATGATTTTTCTACTTTCATAACTCCGGCACGCTTCTAGATAGAAGCTTGAAATTTTGAGACAAGAAAGAACCTTTAGAATTAGTATAAGTTTCCTCAGAAAATTTTTTGGTAACACCCCCTCTTTAAGAGTTATTACGCCTCAAAAATTGAAAATTTGCTATTTTTAGACGCCTGTAACTTAGGCACGTGTACAAATTTTTCTTCGGCAAGACATGAAAATTAAAGGTTCAATAATATATTTTTACGTGTGTTAACAGTTTTTCTTAGTTATATAGTATTCCGGACTTACGGCCCCTCAAAATTTCAAAAATGTCCTATTTTCACATTTTTTCTTATTACATGAAATTTTCAAATTTTTGTTTAAGTCACACTTCCAAACAGTTTGTATTGAGTTTTGGAAATGTGCGCTTTTAAAAACCGTTGGTTTACATTCTACCTTGTTTTTGGTACGTTAACCATTGGCGGCGTAGCAACCATTTCCTTGTTTGCAGTGTTTTTCGTTTCGATTCGGTTTCAATTCTTCTGGTTAAGCCTTTTGACCACTGATTTTGTATTTTATATATGTGTACTGTTACTTTATATAAAATTAATTAGGTTTTGGATTGGAACAAAACTGTTGGATTCCTTACTGCTGCACAAGAGATTTTCAAGCATTATTTCGCATTTAATATTGTTTGACCAATTGACTTTTCGGCTAATATTATTGTAAGTGAATTACGGCTGTCTTTGACTCTTTGAAAAGTCATAATTTTTTATCGAGTTTATAAGCGGGTTATCCGATTAGTTTTAAACCATTAAAATGTCTCCTCCAAAATAATAACTATTTAAATACATAATATAATATAAAAAATTAAAATAAGTTCTAAAATATTTCTATATATCCAATTTGGGTTAAATTTTTTTGTAAACTAATTATTGTAAATGAGTCTGTAATTTTTTACAATTTTTTATTTAAAAAATTACATATTCACTCAATATAAAAATAAACAAAAGAAAACAAACCAAAATTATTTTTAATTTTAAATTTTCTTTATTCTAAATTTTAAATGTCGCGACGTTTCGATTTAATATCTAAATCATCTTCCGGCAGCACTATTGAGATTTTATATAAAGAAAAAATGATTTGAAGGAACCCGTGTAAAGCTAGGTAGATCTACTATTATAGTTATATTTTGTTTTCTAAATACTATTCAATCAATTTTAATAATAAATCTTCAAATATGATGTTTTAATTGAATCAAACTATTTCATAGAATCTTTTTGAAACCGTTTTTAGCATATTTCCAAAAACATTTTAAAAAAATCTGTCTATTAGTTTCACTTCGTCTGTTTACAAAACTTCTACACCGATAAAGATAGAGAAAAAATGTTAACCATAAAAAAATTAATATGTGCAACTACTTTTTCATCTAGCCCCATCCATTACGGAGCTGCAGCCCCTCAAACTTTGAAAAAGCCCTATTTTTAAATGCATATATCTCATGTTCTACTTAACATTTTTTCAATCTGAAAACACCATTCGACTGGAATAGTTTTTAACTTTGTAAAATTATGCAATATTTTGTAATTTACTATTTAAATTTACCGTTATGTGAAAACCAAATATTGCATGATATTTCTCTTTTCATAACTCGGGCACGCTTTTAAATAGGAACTTGAAATTTTGAGACGGAAAACTTTTTTGTAACACTTCCTTGGAAAATTTTTTTGCAGCACCCCTTGTTGAATATTTATTATTGAATATTTATTATGTAAAAATTTTTCTCCGGCAAGACATAAAAATTAAAGGTTCAATAATCTATGTTTACATGTGTTTTTACATGTGTTACAACGGTTTTTCTTAGTTATATAGGATTCCGGACTTAAAAAATTTAGTTTTAATACATAACTTTTTTATTTTTTCTCAATGTTATTAAATTCCTTCAGTATAAAATTTAACAATTATTTCAAAATTTTTACATTTTTGTCATAAAAAAATATATATCGTATAAAGAAGATTCTTATAATAACATTCATATTTCAAATTAATGGTAAATAAATATCGATTTCTTTTGTATATTCATTTTGAAAGCTTTACAAAATCTAAACAAAAATACACGTGATTTTTACTGTTCAGAAGAAAGCTTCACTCTTCTTGTGTATATTTTAAATAGTACTATTCATTCATAAACTTTTCACTACAATTAATATAGGTACCACACAAAAAAGAATTTTCCACTTGCGCAATATTTGAAAATTTGAAAAATTTCCTTATTCTCCTATTCTTTTAATAATTAAACAGTTCTTTAATCTTTTTAATATCATTCATGTTATGTTTCTTTGTTTTCAATATTAAAATAACATAGCAAAAATACATTACATATTTTTTCTTAACTTTAAATTTAACAGTAAAATTTTGTCCATTAAATAAATGTTAAAATTTTACTGTAAACAGGTACATATTATACATTTTCATGTTATGTTTTATTTAAATCTTATTTTTAAACAAATGAAAAAGAACAAGATAAAAACGAAAATTAAAAAATAACAACAGATGCAGGCAGTTTCTATTTCTATGTAGTCTCTAATACTGTCTGTTAAAAAGATATACATACATATTATATGTATATACATATTTTGTGAAAATTTATTAATTTTTCAGTATTTGTTTTTCTTTTCTTTTTTTCATTTTAAATTTTATTCTATTCCAGTTCTTAATAGCGGCTCGTTGCATTCAGATTTGTTTCGCTTTAAAAAAGTAACCGTTGTCGTAACAGTAATTATTTGAATTTTAATAAAATTTTTTTTTTTTTCCTTTAGTTGTGTTCTCAAAAATTATTTTTTTACTTATAAAAAAAATAATTAATTTACATTTTATTAATTATGTATTTTAAATTAAAAAAAAAATAATACAATTTCTTGTGTTTATTCATTTTAAATAATGATTTTCTTAGTTTTAATAACTAAAAATATTTTTTTAAATAATTTATCAATTATTAATGAAATTTAACATACAATATAATATTATATAAAATAATAATATAATAATATTTAACTACCTTCAAATATAAAATTAAAATACTAAAATTAAAAAAAATTAAACAAATAACGGAATATTACGAAAAAATTAATATTTGAAAATAAAATGAAATAAAAAAGAAGAAGAATATAAATAAATATACTTGATGAATATAAATAAATACTTGATGAATATAAATAAATATAAATAATATTAATACATATAAATAAAAAGAATATATAATTTAAAAAGAATTAAGTGCAAATTAAAATATTTTGAAGAAAAAAAAAATTAAAATAAAAATAAAAATTTAAGTAAAATTCATCAATAACTAAAAATAAATCCCTGCAATCAAATAATATATTAATTCTAAATACTTTTATAGATAAAAAACATTAATAGTATTTTTTGTGTTAGAATTAATTTAAATATATAGTGTATAGTTTTTTAAAATGAAAATGTTTGTTCATTTAAAAAGTGTTAAATCCTTATTTTTTAAAACATTTTTATAACGGATATAATAATTTATTGTTATATATGTAATGGATTATACTAATTTTGGATTATTTTTTGAACTAACTGGATAAGTAAAATAATTTATACATAAATACTTATCTAATTTATATTTTATAAACTGTATTTAAAATATAAAATTTTATATAAATTTAGATGAAGAAAAGAAAACAAGGTATCTACCTACATATTTAAATTTTTTTTATAACTATAAGTACATATTATATTTTATGTAAGATAAACACAATGATAGATATACCATACTATTATTATAAGTTTTTAAAAAATAATTTTGGAGTTATAAACCAAAAATGTATGTATATATGTATATACAGTTAAAAAGTACCGTAAATCAGTTTTTTCGGACATTGTTGTCTGATGATTAAGAAAAATAAAGTTAATGAAGCTTGGCTTTTAATATAACAAAGCTATAATATAAACTAAAGGTTTTTAAAGGCGTACATTTTTCAAAAGACAATATGTATCAAAAATTTTGAAAAATGAAGAGTTATTTCTGTTTTAAGGAAACCTTTTATAATAATTAAGACCAAACTATTAACCCCATATAAAACCAGAATGTTGGAGTTTTAATATTTACGTTTTACTTTGAAAAAATTTTTTGCCAACTGTATATCTAAAAATTGTTAATTTTAAAGGACATCAACATTTTAATGTTCTAACTAAAATTCTGCCGGAGTTATACGAAAGGTTTGAAATTTTTCTTAGTATTCTACATATAAGTATAACGAAAAAATAGTGAACAATCAAAAGACACTTTTTTTAATTTTAAGGTAACACTATTTAATTCAGAAAAACGGTTTTGAGCATGTAAATGTAATATAATATTAAAGTTTTAAATACTGCGTATTAAGTTGCAAACATTTAAAAAAGTGTCTAAGTTACAGGTATCTGAAAATTGTAAATTTTCAAAGTTTTACGCCTAATTTTCAATTTTTACGCCGCTAACGGGGGGTGCTACAAAAAAAAATTTTGAGATAACTTTAGATAACTACAGGTTTTTCTTCTCTCAAAATTTTGAGGTTCTGCCTAAAAGTATTTCGAAGATACGAGAGAAAGAATACCTTCTAAAATTTTCTTTTCACGTAACGGCAAATTTAAATACAAAACTTAGAAAAAAATTTATAATTTTGATACTCATTTATAAAGATAAAAAAAAGTCTTATCGTATATACGTAGTGTTTTTACATTGAAAAAAATTTTAGCACAACTTGAAATATTTTACACATTTAAAAATAGGGCTTTTCATGGTTAAAATTTGATTCTTCTGTCTTTAACGTTGTAGCAGTTTTGTAAAGAGACAGACGAACGGCCGGATGTACGAATAGAGTGAAACTAAGAAACAAATTTTTTTTTGAAAAGTGTGCTTACAATGGAAAATATATTTTAAAAACTATAAAGTTTCGAATACTATTACAGATTAATTAATCAAGATTTTTATATACTGCAGAAAACTTCTGCCTTCATACAATTTTTTGATTTGTATTTAGTCATGAAACTAATGATCGTAACAAACCTTCCAAATGCAATGAAAAATTACTACCAAAAAGATGAGCTCAATGCAAAAGAAAATCCAAAAATGTCAAGTTGACTGATGGAGGAGGCAAAATAAATAAGAAATAAAAATACTTACTAAATCAGAATTGTAAGAAGAAGACTAATGTTATATTTTTTGTTTTTCTAAATAATATTTTGAATCAATGTAATAATTTACTAAAGTTATAAAATTTTTTTCTTTAAAACGATTGAAAAGGGTGCTTATATTTGATCGTTCTAAAAGTGCGCCTAATCATTAGGTTTTTTTTTTCACTATACGCAATTAACTTTTGGTCTATTTTCCTATTATAAAGAGTTCTAAAAATAATAATAAATATTTTTTTAAATTATATTTGGGTTATTTAAACTTTAATACAACTATTTATTCTTTTTATTTTAAAGGTCTCATTTCAAAATTTTTACATTAATTATTTTGCAAAGAGTGCAATTTTTTGTTCAAACCGATATAAGTATAGTTCAATTTCCGATAGATTCAATAACTAAATTCAAAAATGATTTTCTTATAATTGGTTATTGGGTTCGGAAAAATAAAAAATTATGAATTAATAATGAATTAATACCGAAAGCACCGCCGCTTTGTAACACCTCTTAAAAGGTTAAGGTTTAAAAAAAGAACAATACCAACACTCCGTATAAATGGTATAAATTTATAAATATAAAAGAGATTAGATTACGGTAACTCTCACGTATACGGTACATTCTATAATCAGTTCTATTAATAGTTCTATGTATTAAGTATATAATTTTCTCTTTAATTATTTTCTATGTTATTCCCAGTAAAATCGGACACGTCCTAATTGAAAAATGGGAACCAAATAGAAGAAAATATTATTCTGATTATTAAACTGCAATAACATATTATTATGTTATTACTATAAACAGGTTTTTCAATTTTCAGATTATCATCATATAAAACACATTATAAAGCATCCTTCTCTTTTAATGTCAAATGTCAAAATTTCAAACAAAACAAAAAATTCTTCAAGAAAACAAAAAACAAATTTAACAAATTTTTGTCTCTGTTAAGAAAGAAATTCTAAAATCTATAAAAATCATATTTTCCAAATTAAAACCATGTTTTTATGAAGTTCATATGATATTTCTAAAAAGTACAAAATATGATTTGATTCAAGATTCAAAAGAAATCAATTTTTTTTTTCAAATCATATGTCAAAATTTTTTTATCAACTAAAATACAAATTTTGCAATTAAAATTTATAAACAAAATCGGAATTTTTAAAATGATGTTAAGTGAATTGGAACATAAAAATTTTTATTTCTTTTATTAATTAATTTTTATATATATGTATTTTTTTTTTTTTTTTTGGTTTTTACACATACATAGGTACTTTATTTTGTTTTGTTTTTTCCTAATTTTAAAAATAGCAATTGACTGGTGTTGTGTTATTTGTTTTTCCTATTAAAATTTAAAAAAACATAATTTTTAAACAAATATTCAACAATAAAAAAAACAATATTCATTTTAAACAAAAATTCAATAAAATTTTTTTAAACAAATTTTTTGTAAAATATAGAAAAAGTGAAGTATTGACTTTTGTAATTAGAAATAAACATACAATTTTTAAAAGTTTTTCTTTGAAATCAAATAAAATTTTCAAAACCATTATTATATATGTATATGTATGTATGTATGATGTATTTTTTCTTTTTTTTTTTTTTGAGTTCCTTTCATAATCAATCGGATATGGCACTACAAGATGAAGATAAACATTTATATTTAACAATAGTAACAGTAAAAAAAATTAAATACAAAAAAAAGAATGTTGCAAAATTCTATTAAGTTAATTGAATTAATTAAAAAGTTCGCCAGAAAAGGACTTTCAAGGATACTTTTTAACCAGGAGAATTTATTTTATTCGTTTATTTATATTTATGTTTATTTTATTAATTAAATAAATTTTTCTTTTGATTTGGATGAATTCTTTATAATAGAATATTAGTTATAATTGGAAGAGTCAAACTTAAGGTTATGTTGTTATGAAAACGTAATAAAAGATTCAAAAAAAAAAAAAAGAACTAGAACAGAAATAATAGACATATTATTAATTATGAAAATGATTTTAATACAAACACAAATTAAGTAACCAAAAATTATTTTAAATGGATAAGATGTTTTATGATTAAGACGCTTTCCCCTTAAGAGACTTCGAATTTATTTTGGAAGGTGACCTACTAAGCTTTAAAATTTTGTATAACTACTTTATGTATATTAAGTTAATAAAACACCTGAAGTTCAAAGAAAAATTAGGTGAATATGATATAGGTATACTAAGCAAAAATCGCAAAAGCTTCATGGTCTTGGAGGGGACCCTTCCAAGGAAATAGAAAACATAGATGTTCAAACAACACAAAGAGATGTACCAAAAATAAATCGAACTAAACCAATATAACACCATAAGAGAGAATACAAAAACAACAGTACCATAGAGATATCAAATGGAAGATGTAAGTTAATAGAGGTAATAGATAATGGATAAAAAAAAAATTCACAAGTATTATGATTTCAATTTTTAATGCATAAAACCAAACGAAAATTTAAAATTCTTTAGACCCCATTATCTTTCAAATGGTTAAAATTACCATCCAGTTTCAATTACAATGTTTTTGTTATTTTATACCATCCTTTACCTCCTGCTCCAGTAAGTATGGTAATTTACTTATGAAACAGCCTGTAAAAAATTTAAATTCCTCCTAAGAGAAATAATTTGACAATACCTACCTTTGAGTAAAATATATCTATAGTTTTCACATATAAAGTTCGGTAAAGTTTAAAAGTATTATGTTTTTTTTACTTTGAAAAGTAATAATTTCTAGTAGTAAAGTCTTTCTAACTTTTACTGCCAGAACTGATATGTTAATACAAATTATTAATGTTTTTCATCAAAAAAATCTATATTATAGTTAAGTATAGGTTACTTTGAGAATTTTTCACTACTACTCACTACTATATCTACTCTACGAACTGTAATATTTAAAAGCTGTTATTATCAGATCACATGATAAGCTGATTAAACAATATTTTTAATGCAGTTGTTATCAATTTGCATAAAAAAAAAATTTATCTCTGATACTTAAATAAAAAACAAAATTTAAATTGCTTATAGGTATTACAAGTTCATTTGCAATAAGGTATCAAAATTAAATTGAAAACAGAATTTTAATTTCAATGGAACGATTATATGGATATTAGATAACAAATTAATATTTGATTAATATTCTATCACAAATTGTATAATAAAGGAAATAAATTTTTTGGATTTAGTATATTCCCTTCAAAGAATTATGCAGTTCATTAATTTTTATTATTTTAAAAAGTGTTAGACCTGTACTTACAATTTTAACTAGGTATCATCCTATAATGACCGAAACTGATATAAATACATATATTGTTTTTATGTCGTTTGGTTTTGTTTAACGACTTATTATTTATAGTATAATTTTCCTAATACGTATTTGCTTAATTAAGAATTTATGATAAATACAAATATAAAATCTGTATTATTTCAATTTAATTTGCACCTAAGTTCTTTTTAAATTTAAAAGATTTTAAAAGACGGCGAGAATTTGATACTATATATGATTAGCTAGATGAGCCGCTATGTTAAGCGTTAAGCTCTGTTTTGAGTTGGGGTGGACAAAGAGTCACATAGTTTAGATGTAAGTTTAGATATCCTTCTAAACAATAAAATAAAACGCTTTATTACGCAGAATCGTTTGCAGCAATGCTAGTTGTCTATCCCCCTACTAAACAACCAAATAAAATGCTTTATTATGCAGAATCGTCTGCAGAATAAGCATAATTTACTTCAACACAATTAAATCTATGTTTTTTTTTTTTTGCTGTAGAACTGCGATTGGAAGAATTATTTTCAATAATATCTATATGTGACTTTTTAGGTGCTTCGTTTCTGCAACTCACTTTCAGATGCAGATTAGTTTCTTACATTTTTAGTGCTGGTGTATATTTTGGTAACTTAATACAGTATTGTCAATTTAAGTTAAAATTTTAATTATGCGTTTATAAATATAATTTATTCTAAAGTTTTATTGTCTTATACACTAATCAACTGTGTAAAATACTGTATGTAACGTTCAGGCTACATACCAACTATATTACTCATTTGAAAATTATCGAAATAATGAAAACATTTCCAATGACGATAATATTATTGATATTTCAATTTTAATAAAGTTTAGTTATTTCATAAGTTTTGATATTAACATAATATTGTGTTTATAGTGTTTATTGTGTGATATACGTTTGAAAAGACATTTTCACGTTAAATGCAACAAATTTTTTAAATAATATCTGGTCTTTAACTTTGAACTTCATCACTCGGGAATAAATATTAAAGAAAAAACAAGCCGTAGGTTGAAAACACTTATTTTTATATGATATATTTTGCTATAAAAAAAAAATAAATAAATGTTAGAACATCGTTTTTAAGCACATTTTCAAAAATATTTGAAAAAATAAATGTGCTTATTAGTTTCACAATGTATATCCGCCTGTTCGTCAGATTACAATAATTCTAGATGGAGATAAAGAAATAAAATTTTAATGCAATAAGTTATCTTAGAAAAATGTATCTGTAAAACCTCCCACCGATTAAGATTAGCGGCCAATAATTGAGAATTCGCTATTCGTCAAAAATTGAGAATACACTATTTTTAGACCCCAGCTGTAATCTGGAAACCTATTTGAAAATTTGTTTACATGTAGACATTAGACACAAAAATTAAAACAGGAACATTATATTTTGCATGCTGTATCCCTCTAAAAATTCTCTTTAGTTAAAATTTATTTTTTTAAAATGTCATTTTTTTTCTACGTATTTTAAATTCACGATAATTTCAAACAATTGGAAATAATAGATTTGCCGCCCTTAAACCTTCACTAAGCTAATTGTTGAATTCCTGATTTTATAACCAACTATTAAATTTGCATTATTAAATTTTTTTTGCATTTACATATAGTATAATAGTAAAGCATCAAAAGTAACCCCAACTAAAAAAGTATTAAAACTCTTATTTGGTAGCCAACTGTAAAACCTTCGTTGTTTTCTTTTCTTGTACAATATTAATCCTTTTTTACATATACTCATTAAAAAAAGGGATTTTTATCTAAAAGGAAATATTCAGAAGATTTAAAAAAAAAAATTAAAAACGTACGATTTTCAAACAAGGAGAAATAGATTTTACATTTGGAGATTGAAAAACTTTAAGTCTTCGTTAAATCGTTGAGTTTCCATAATAAGGAAATATTTTCAACAATTTTTTAGTATTAACGTTATATAAACTATAGTTCGTATAAAAATTATATAGAAGTTACCTGAAAGCGTTATCCGGTCTCAACCAAAACTAATAAGTAGTCTAAATATTGTTTTAAAAGTATATTGGGTAAATTTGATGGTTCAAACTTAATTGTTTAGTTTTGAATTATCTTGATGACAAACAGACATAATTAGAAATTTAAATTTTCAAATGCACTTTCTAATATAATATATTTCGAATTTTTCTTAAATCTTTCTTAATCCATAGGACTCATTATTGTATTGTTTTACTGAACAAATAATCCCTACTTAAAATTAGAAATTTTGGACCTTATATCAAAACCCTGAACAAATAAATGCATACATACATATACATACTTAGATAAATTGTAATCAATAAAACTGACATATAAGTGAAATGGCAGTATAATTGACATTGAAATTCGAATATAAAAACTCATTTAATACAGTTGTCTACTTGATATGATGTGTATGTAAATAAATAAATAACAGATAAAAAAAACATTCTATATAAGTGATTTTAAATGAACTTGATTGCAATGACCTTAATGATATATAATATGTATGTATTTACTTTTCAATTTAAGACTTTGTATCCTTTTAGAATTTGTATTGCGTAATTTAAAAATATGTTACATACCTAAGTACATGTATCATTTTTTTTTGTATGTGTAGGTGGTATCTATTATTAATTTATACTTAGAAAAAAATAATAAATTTCTAACTTTAGTTTTAAGAAATTAGAATTATTCATATAATTCTATTGTTTTTCAGCTTCATGTCTTCAATGTTCATTTGACGATATTATCAGTTCCTTAAAATGGTCTCGGGTTGCTTCTCTTTTAATCGAAGACTTTTAATTATACTTTTATTGTCTTTCGGTTTATATAATCAAGTAGTAAGTAAATATAAAAAGTATACAAACAGAAATTTTAAGGATATACACTTAGATAATTATATAGATATATTTTTATGTATTTTGTACTAAAAATATATTGAAAGAATTACTGGAGTGAAAAAGAGGGTCGTCAGAGGCATATATTTTGCCAATTTTAACTTTGTTATTTTTTTGGTTTTTATATATCTTGTGTATTTTCTAGGAATTGTATTCTCTGTTAACAATTTTTGTTGTTTTTTATAAAATTTTGAAAAGTAAAGCAGTGATAACACTAACGCCGTGCGCTACCCTTTGAAAATTCTACCCAATTTTAACCTTTGAAAATTTCAGTTTTATTTTGTTTTGTTGATTGTTTGTGATTTGCTATTGTATATGATTTGCCAGTAATTTCTCTGAAATATATTTAATATTTTCATAAATTTTTGAAAAATGTGGATGCTGTGGCTTCTTGAGTACAAATGTGAGGATTAATCGAATAAGAATGTTAAAGGTAAAAACTAATAAATTTATTATAAAATTTTTTTCTGGGATTTTAAATATAGCTACATACTTAATATGAACGAAAATATAAAAGCGAAAGTAAGTGAAGTGAAAAAAAAAAATAAGAGCGTATCAATACTATCAATAATAGCAAAGACGAAAAAATTAATTATTATAAGCAAAAAATAAAAACAGTGAAAGGAAAAATACCTATTATACATCGCGCTTTTGCCATTAAAAAAATGGCTCGTTAAGTTGAAAATCACTTCTTCTTGCAAATTTTTGGTAATAGGATATTAAAATTTATTTATATCATAAAAATTATTATGGAAATCGGAAATTTAGCAGATTTTTTATGTGGTAGTGCTCTTAACTTGTATTTTGACATTTGATTATTTGTTTTGATTAAAAAATTTACTTTTAATCTCACCAATGGTGCATTACGTAAGTCACCGGTTTATCTGGCGAAAGATCTTGGATTTAAACCCCGGTCAGGTCAAAAATAATATATAAAATATAATAAAATAAAGTAAAGGAAATATTAAATATAATTATAATTGAATACTTGTACCGAGATGTCCCATATGCTAAAGGCAAAAGGGACCTAAAAATATTGGCAGATATTTATATCTGGACGATATAATAATAAAAAAAAAAAAATTACTTTTACTGTTAATTTAAATTGCAAAATAAAAATAAAATTTTTTGTTGTTTTTATTGTATAATTCATATTATATTTTTGATAATTTTCTAAATTTTTTGATATCAATATTATTAAATTTATAATGATTTTCCTCGTTCTTATTGACTTTGCTCTAATGTTAATCTTTGTTTTTATCGATTTATTCGCTTTGTTTTCACTCTTATCTTTCACCTTTATAATAGATTCCATCTTTTGTTTTAATACCCTTTAAAATGGAATCTAGATTAAAAGAGTTTTTTTTTGTTTTAGAATTGTGTTTTTGTTTTATCCTTAAATTCTTTACTTCTTCTTTAAACGATCACTATTTTGTTTTGTCTGTGTTTTTTTTGATGATTAACTGTAACTGTAACTGTTGAACCTTAAGTTTTAAAACGGTAACAAAATTATAAAATTTTGTTGCAAAATTCCATCAAGTTTTGCCTAAATTTGTATATTTAAAGCAACGATGTATTATTGAATTTAAAAAAATAATAATCTTATTTAAAAAACTTAAGTACTTATTTTTTTTAGAATTTTAACCGTAAAATAAACTTTAAATGATATCTACTTATCATTTAAAATTATTAACAGTTGTTTTTATTATCCGCCTTTAATTAGTTTCAATGAATATTAATGTAAATGATTACATTGAAAATATTAAAAAAAAAATAAAATAAATAAGGAAATTAAAATTTTTAAATATTAAATATGCATAAAATTAATATGACAATACGTTTTCAGTTAATTAAGAAAAATAATAGAATATGTAAATTAATAAATAAGGATGTTAAATAAATTTAATAAACAATTAATTTTTAATGTTTTACTTTTTATTTGTTATTTTTGTCTAAAATTAATACAAAATTTTCTTATATAACAGTTATATTTTAAATTCCATTTCAAATATTTTATGTATTATTACTTTTCGCTATATATTTTTTTTTTTTTCTATAATAATTAATTTTTATTCAGCACAAAATCGTTAAGGTAAAATATAGTATTGCCAAATATTCATCCAATAGTGTAATGGTTAAGACTTCAGCCTTTCGTTTAAATGGTCCCGGGCTCAAATTCCGGCTGAGACATATAGATTAATAAAAAAAATAATGGTTATATATTATATAGTTTTCTTATAATATATACTTAATTATTACCTATAATATAATTTAACAAAAAATATAATTAATATTATAATTAATATTATATTGTAATGTATAAGAAAATGATCATAAACGAGGAAGAATACAGTTGCCTTTGTCAACTCTTAGATACCCGTACGAACCGTTAGTATGTTCACAGCCTGTCACTCAGCTCACAATATTATTTTTTTAATATTTTAGTATTTTAAAATAATTTGGATGAATTTTAAAATTTCTAGAAGTATGGGTTGTACATATATTCAAACTATATGTTTATATGTACATATTCTTCAAAAGCAGATTCTAACCTTCCACATAACGATTATCAATCCAAAACTTTTTCAAATATTCTATAGTACCATTTAATACTAAGCGGTAAATGTATATTAAATTTATTTAGTACAAAATAGTAAATATAATTTTAAATATTATATTACATTCACTAGTGACATATACGATATGTAAATAAACATGATATTATATAAGTATGTATATATATTAATATCATATTAGTAAAAATTCTTCAAGCAACCGTTATGTTGTTTATTTATTTACATTTTTATGTACTACGCATTATATCCTGAAAACAAATGCAAAAAATTTGTTGAAGAAATTTGTTAGAAAATTTGAAAAAATCAAGTAACACTTTCGTCAATTATAAAGTAACCCTAAATTATTAAATTATTAAAGTTGTTAACAGAAATAAGAGTATAATGTTGAAGCTTTAATTTTTGTGTATTACTTTAAAAAATGTTTAACAGGTGTTCAAGTTACAGGTGTTTAACCCCTTACAGTTTTTGACCCCTTACAGCTCCTAAACGGGGAGTGATACAAAAAAAAATTCTGAAATGACTCATACTTATTTTTAAAGATCTAACTTCTGTCAAAATTTCAAGTTTCCAACTTAAACCGTTTAGAAGATACAAGGGTTGAAGGATTTTGCAAAATTTGAGTTTCACATAACGGTAAATTAAGACACCGTATGCCACAAATATATACTTATTGTATATATACTTTTAAAGCTAATAAAAGTAGTAATCGTTTGGCGTTTTCAAAATGAAGATATACCTTATACAACTTGTGCTATAACAATTTAAATATAGAGCTTTTTTGAACCTTTGGGGAGCTGTAGCTCCGTAACGGGTGGGGCTACAAAAAAAATTATTAAAAATAAAATTAATATTTTTGTGAGGTCTATCAGTAGTTAAAATTTCATAGCTCTATTGCAAACGAGGAAGAGTGCAGTAGAGTAGACTGTGTCAACTCTGGGATACCCGTATGAACGTAATATATCCTGTTTCTATAAAACTTGATCATCTTTTAAAAACATTCAGATGTTTTAGTACCGAACTACAGAGATATATTTATGTAAATTGTGGAGTTGTATGACAGCTACCTGAATCTATTGCGCCTAGCTTCATTAAGTTCCAAGAGGTGCAAGAAGCCTGAACCGGCTGCTCTAGACCAACCAAATTTTATAAAAGTTGTTGGCCTATAACTCGACACCTCTTTACTAAATTTCAGGTTCCTAGCTTCAATAGACACTGAGTTATTCTCATTTAAACGGATAAGTTGTATGGCAGCTACCCGAACCCGTCGCACCACCACAACCAAATTTTGCAAAAGTGGTTGCCATAAAACTTGATCATCATTTGCAAGAATTCAGACGTCTAGCTTCATTAAGTTCCAAGAGGTGCAAGAAGCCTGAACCGGCTGCTCTAGACCAACCAAATTTTACAAAAGTTGTTGGCCTGTAACTCAACATCTTGTTACTAAATATCAGGTTGCTAGCTTCAATAGAGACTGAGTTATTCTGATTTAAACGGAGAAGTTGTATGGCAGCTACCCGAACCCGCCGCACCACCACAACCAAATTTTACAGAAGTTGTTGCCATAAAACTTGATCATCATTTGCAAAATTTCAGAAACCTAGCTTGAATAGATACTGAGTTATTTCTATATAAAGATAGAAGTTGTATGGCAGCTACTCGAACCCGCCGACCGAAAATGGTGGATTTAAATAGCAAAACTAACAATTTTGCAAAAGTGCCGTAAAAAAAATTTCAGCCTCCTAGCACTAAGTTTTGGTCCAAACTCAACCAAAAAAAATAGGGAACCTACAAATTACTCCCAGAATATTTTGAGTAAATTTCAAGATTCTAGCTTTCTTAGTTTTTGAGTTAGCGTGCTGACTGACGGACGGACGGACGGATGGATGGACGGACGGACATGGTTCAAAAGTTTAGAATTTTTTTCTGATCCGATCCATACCTTTGAAGGTATATCTAGCTCGCTTATTTCGAGGTGTTACAAACGGAGGAGTAATTTTATTATACCCGATCCTATCGTACGGGTATAAAAATAATTCTTGTATAAAATAATAGATGGCGTAGAAATAAAGAAATATCTAGGTCTCATAGTCTTGTACAATAGCTACAGCCGAGTAATTAACGGCTTAGTGAAATTAATGATGATTTATTTAGTGGATGCTCTATACTCCGTACAGGAGTGGGAAGAAAAGAATAGTATTGCCAAATAAACTTTATTTACCAACCAACCCCGATTGAAAACAAAAACAAAATTTGTGTTCACAAAAATTAATAACAATTAATTAATTAAATATATAAAAGTTTCAAGCAGTTAAAATACATTAGATATAAATCTAATATATAAAGAAGAAAGAGCGTATGTGTCAGTTAGTTTAAGTGTCCACATTAATAGTCAGTGTACCCGATTGTAATTTGTAACCAAATACAGCAAATTTTCCTCTGCGCCAAGAATTAACTGTAGACTACTTTTTATTTCGATGTATATTAATTTATTTCGTCATGGAATTTTTTTACGGTTTCATTTTTATTTGTCTTGCCAATACATGATCCAACCGTTATAATTTAAGTTTTGTAAATTGAATTATAAATAAAGAAGTTCGCTCTAACTAAATATGAGTAGGTTTACGTTATATGAACTCATTTCACCATGACAATATTTTATAGATTGTGTTATCATTCGGTTGTGCTAATTAATTAATTTGTTCAGACTCACCTAAAACTCTGCAAAAGCATTACTTCATTGCATTCATTATGCAAAATTTTCCAGAAACCTGCTAGGAATCCTATAAAACCTGTAATTAAGATTAAAAATATTTTTGTATTAAAAATATAACTCACTGAAGAAGTTTTTAAACCAAATCCTTATCTAATTGCATAAATGCTTATAAGATCTGGTCGCAAATAGACCCATTTTAACAGAAAAGCTTGTAGTAAATAAATTTCATATTTATATAAAATTATTTACTACAAGCTTAAATTATATGTATATGCGAGGAAAATAATAACTGTACTTACTGTAATATAAATATTGTTTTTTCACTTTCTACAATATAGGTGTTAGATACTCATTTGTCTCACTCACAATACGAGAATGTGAGTAAGTTGAAAATTTATAATTTATTTACTCCTAAGCCCTAACTCCACAAATAGTTAAAATGTTATTGTTTTGCACGGTAAAACAATAACATTTTAACAATGGACATGTTTTTTTCAAAAAATCAATGTTGTAGGAGAACCTTGTTCTGTAGTCTCATACTCATCCATTACAGACCTACAGCCCCTCAAAATTGGAAAGATTATAAATTTTGTTGTGTAAGTCACTATTTTAAATTGTTTTTATTGCCTTTTTGAAAATTTACAACTTTGAAAATCTATATAGGATTTTACATACTGTGTTGTTTTATTTATTTATTTATATTATACTTAGTTTGTTTTAAAAAAAAATTCAAAGTTATTTAAACAAAAAAAAAATATTGCCACAAGATTCCGTCATTTTGAAAGTTAAAACAAAAGAAAAATTGCATAAGTTTAAATGGCATCAAATTAAGATAAAAACAAATTGTAGATATTATTATACATAATAATTTAATAATAAACGAAAATTTTAGATAAAATATTAATACTAGTACATAAATTTTTTTTTAATGTATTAGTACGCATGTTATTGCATAAGTTAAGTACAGATAAGCATAAGTTGAGAACAAGTGGCTGTGGATAAGAATAATAATAAGATATTTTTAATAGATATTCTAAATTTTATTCTAATTTTAAATTTTTTATTATTATATTCGTATTCATAAACAAATATAAAAAGCACGTATATGCATAAATAAAAAACATACTACCTATCAAACAAAAACCAAAGCTAATAAAGTGCTGTCATGCATCTCAAAAACCATTATAACAAAATTAAATTTTAATCGCTGAGTATTAGTGAAACAAATAATAAAAATTAGAAATTAGTATCGCAAATTATTTCTTATTGTTTTTACTCTTATTCTAGAGGTTGAACAAAATTTAAGTCTATGTGCACCAAATTAACAAAATAATACCAAATATGAACTTATTCAAAAAATCAATTTACAAAATTGCCTTCTATGTGTAATAATGTGCATTACTGCCTAGAAACTCTAACTATATTTTGAAGTATTACTGTAATTTCTAATTTTATTAATTTATATTTTCAGTATTTTATATTTATATGTGAGTTAAAAGAATGAATTAAAAATTATTTATTTTTATTATTGTTTATATTCAATTGTTTATATATATTGTTCAATTTTATTAAAATATTATCTATAAATTTTCAATAAAAATCATGGATAGAAGTTTGGACCCTACCGAACTATATGATAATAAATCGAAATAGTATCTTTATTGACTAGTTCATTTTATGTATAATTTATCGGAGCGCTACGAGTGCTCGTATCTCAAAGACTAGTTTTATCAAATAGTTCTCGTTTTTTAAAATTTTTTTTCTTAAAATCTCGTTTTATTAATATGTCGTTTTTAAAAATGTTGTCGTATGAAAAATAACATATGAAAAAATATAATTAGGAGAGAGTTTTGAGTTGGTTACTAAATCAGGGCTTTAATAATTGGTTTAGCGAGGGTTTGAAGGCGGAAGCTTCCACCTTTTTAAAGATTTTGATGAATTATGTTTGGAAAAATTAAATTAGAAGAAAATTTGAAGTTGGTTACAAAATCAGGGCTTCAATAAATTGTTTTGCGGGGGTTTGGGCAGCAGCCCCCACTACTTCAAAAGCTATCATCTTGCAATTTGTATGAAAAAAAAATTAAACGATATTTTAGAGTTTAAATATCGGAACTCTAGTATCCATATCTTTCTTTTTAAAAATGTGCTAAAAATAAAAAAATAAAAAAAAGCAAAAAAAAACGAGATTTTGATAAAACAAGATT
Source organism: Poecilobothrus nobilitatus (assembly GCA_947095535.1). Taxonomy (NCBI): domain Eukaryota; kingdom Metazoa; phylum Arthropoda; class Insecta; order Diptera; family Dolichopodidae; genus Poecilobothrus; species Poecilobothrus nobilitatus. Next base: position 260,920,168 of record OX352773.1, on the reverse strand, counting down.
TTAAAAAACAAGACTCTAAAAAACGAGATTTTGATAAAACAAGATTTTGAGAATCGAGCATTCCATAATTTATATTTTAATTCCATTCCTCCATATCATATTATATTCTCTTTCCTTCATCTCCAAAGATATTAAACTGTATCAGTTTACTGACTATGACCAAGGAGAGTTAAACTATCTCACTAATAAAATGATAATAGATTTTCCAATGTCTTTTAAAGATTACCACCTCTTTTTAAAAAAGGAAAACAATTAAAAGTTGCAAATAAATAAGGCAGAAAATAGATTTAGATCTCAGTTAGTTTATTTAATAAAGTGTATTCATCATTTTGCTCCAAGCATGTTTTACATTAATTATAACAAAAATTTTTCCACACATTTTATCTTCAGTTTTTATGTATTTACAGTAAACATTTTTATAAATGAATTATTTTGATGTCAATCAGTGTTTTTGGTTCTCTATTTTTGATGGCCAAAAGTTCAAAAAACATCAATGAAAATGAGAATTATTATTGAAAATGAATGAAAATCCCATAATAATTTTGAAACGTTTATTTTGACTTGCGGTTTTTTTTTCTGTTGATAAACGGCTAGAGAATAAATTATGTTAAAAAAGGTATGTATGTTTGTTACACATATGACACATATAACACAATAGACATGTCAATAAGACATTAACACATTTAAAAATATTTTAAAAGAAAAATATTTTATTTATTTTTAGAGGTGTCAATGAAGATGTTTTTTTTTTGTAATATTTAAAATGTTAATTACGTATTTATGAAAATTTAAATACTTTCAATATATGTATATATACCAACGTATGTGTTTATATAATATGTACATGTTCAAAAACAAAATAAATTTTTAATTTATTTGTTTAAAATTACATTGAAAAAAATATTCAAAATATTAACTTGTTGTTGTAATTTTTTATTTATAGGTCATCTGAATGTGTTATGGATGAGTAAAAGTTTACTTTCTCAATAGAATTAGTTCTTTATGTTCAAAAAGTAGTTATTAACATATAGTCTACATTTTAATAACTATATGCTCTATATTCTATAGACAAGCTGGGCGTCATTATTCCATTTTTACTATATGAAAAGTCTTTCAAATATTTCGCTGGGTTCTACTGGATTATTTTGCGTTTCTGATCCGTTTCTAATATTTTGCAATTAAAATTTTAAAATTGAATTGAATATATAATTTTCTTTACATATTCTAATAGAAATTTGGAAAAAAAATTTGTTCAACAGCTTTAGTTTTTCTAAGAAACGTATCGATGGTTTAAATTGCATGGTTTTTTTCTTGTAGAAGTTTTGAAAATAGACAGACGGACGGAGGAACAAAGTGAAATTAATAAGCAAATTTTTTATTTTTTTTTGGAAAAATGTGCTAAAAACTAAAATTTATTTTACTTCCATAATTTATTTACAACGAGTTATGGGTATATTTTACAATATATTAAAATGTATAAAAACGAGGAAGAATACAGTTGCCTTTGTCAACTCTTAGATACCCGTAGGAACCGTTAGTATGTTCATAGATTGTCACTCTGCTTATAATATTATTTTTTTAATTTTTTAGTATTTTAAAATAATTTGGGAGAATTTTATTTTTTTTAGGACAATGGGTCGTACATATATTCAAACTATATGTTTATACATTCTTCAAAAGCAGATTCTAACCTTCCATATAACAATTATCAATCCAAAACTTTTCCAAATATGCCTATTATATCATTTAATACTAAGCGGCAAATGTATAATAATTTATACTATATATATGTATTATATATCACTCATTAAATATATCACTCATAAATATAAATTCTTCAAGCAACCGTTATATTTTTTATTTATTTAATTTTTTTTGTACTACGCATCATCCTCAACAATTAAATAAAAAACAAATAAATAAAAAAAATGTGAAAATAGAACTTTTCTGGAATTTTGAGGGACTGTAAGTCCGGAACCTTATATAACTAAGAAAAATCGTTAACACACAAAATATATATTTTTTTTTTACACGCTACCCAAACTCTAGGAAACTTTTGCTTTTTACAAAATTATTGTCGGTTTGAGCAAGAAGCAGAGGAGTTCAAGGGAAATATGAATACAATACTGGACCTTTAATTTTTATGACTTACCGAAGAAAAGTTTGCACAGGTACTTAAGTTACAGATGCCTAAAAAGAGCAAATTTTCAATTTTTCTGCCCTAATAGCTCTTAAACAGGGGCTGGTACAAAAAATATTCTAAGGGAACTTATACTAATTCTAAAAGTTCTTTCTTGTTTCAAATTTTAGGTTCCTATCTAAAGGAGTGCCAGAGATATGAAAAAAGAAATTCCATGCAAAATGCGGTTTTTACATAACGGTAAATTTAACTAGTAAATTACAAAATATTGCATAATTTTGATATTACTTTATGAAGATAACAAAATTTACGGTTTTCTAGTGTTTTTAGATTGTAAAACTACTACGCAGAGCCTGAGATATATACATCTGAAAATAGGCCTTTTTTGCAATTGTGGGGGGCTGTAACTTTGTAACTAACCCTATATAATTAAAAGAAACCTTTAACACAAGTAAAAATATATTACTCTCGAGCTTTAATTTTTATATCTTGCCGAAGTAAAATGTGTACAGGTGCCTAAGTTACAGGTGTTTAAAAATAAGGAAATTTATAGTTTTTGACCCCATACAGCTCCGAAACGGGGGGCGATATAAAAATATTTTCTGAAATGACTCATACCTAACTTATCTCAAAATTTCAAGTTTCTAACTTAAACCATTTAGAAGATAGAAGAAATCAAGGATTTTGCAAAATTTGAGTTTCGCATTACGCTAAATTAAGACACCGTATTCTACAAGTAAATATTTGTTGTATATTATACTTTTAAAGGTAATAAAAGCAGTAATCGTTTGACGTTGTCAAATTGAAGATATACTTTACACAACTTGGGTTATAAGAATTTAAATATAGAGCTTTTTCGAACTTTGGGGAGCTGCAGCTCCGTAACGGTTGGGACTACAAAAAAAAGTTGTTAAAAATAAAATTAATATTTTTATGATATCTATCAGCATTCATTATTTACTTTTCTCCATCTATTTCATCTACTTTAAGGTGTCACAAACGTAATGACAAATTTATTATATCCTGAGAACTACTTCGTACTTTGTAAAAAGAAAATGTTTAGTGCGTAAAATGGAATTTTATAAATTAAAGTATTTGCTAAATTATAATACAAAAAAATCTTTAAAATTCACTATAAAATTTAAAAATTTATGTAAAAAAAATCTCATCGCAAAGAAATCTTTTCAAAAAAGCAATTAAAAAAAAAATTAATTTTAATTTTTATTAGATGAAATTCAATATTTTTTAAAAGAAAATTCATTTAGACAACTGATGAGTAATAACTTATCATTTGGGCGTCTTTTATCCTTTTATCTTTAAATCAACAAAAAAAAAAATTAAATGCCTAAAAATTTTTTTTATTTAATGTTGCTGTTGAAATGAATGATTATTTAAATCCATTTTTTCAAAATAAATTACAAAAAAAAAAAAATACTTTTCTTTATTTCACTTTTTATTTAACAATTCAATGTTGTTTTTATTTCCACATGAACACAGTTCAATAATAAATTTGCCATTACATTTGTGACACCTTAAAAGAGTCTATCCCGTCTCTTGGCAAAGTATATATTATATATATACTGATTCAATTATAAGTTGATTAAGCAATGTTTATTTGTCCGTTTATCCGTACGATAGGTTAAAAATTATGGAGCTAAAATTATGAAACTTTTATTATTTCTGATTTGTAAAATTGTTAGTTTCGCTATTGAAATTAAGGAAGTTCGTCCAACAGGTTCCAGTAGCTGCCTTACAACTCCTTTATTTTAATAAGCATAATTCGGTGTCTGTATAAGTTGGAAATTTAAAATTTTTCCCAAAAGAATTTGAATTTTATAAAAACGACTTCTGCAAATTTGATTAGTCTAACTTTAGTCTAATTAGTTCTTACAATAAAACTTGACCTTCTTTTACGAAATTTTAAATTTCGAAATTTTTAAAGTACTCAAATAACGTTTATATCTTTATAGAAATTTAAAATTTCGTAAAAAAATGATCAAGTTTTATTTTAAGAATTTCTGGAAAATTTAATTAGTTTGACGCATTTGGATCGAGTAGCTGTTAGTAGCTGTTAGTATCGAGTAGCTGTCAACTCCGACATTTCCATAAATATATCTCAGCACTTTTTTTAAGCAAAATAACTTAAATTTTCTAAAAGAATATGGAATTTCATGAAAACATCATAATAATTTCGTTCGGGTATCCTATAGTTGACACAATCTACTATACACTCTTCCTTATTTTTGTTAAAATGTTATTTAAAAGGTATTAGTTACATAAAAAAAAAATTATTAAAGGCATTAAAATTCATCTTTAAAATTTTTACATTAAAAATTTGTATATTTACATTTATATTTAATTTGTTCCTAAAAACAAGAATAAGAATGGTTTCGCCTTATTCTTATAGTATTTGATATATTATAATATACACCATTTTGTAAAGAAAATGTGTGAATAGATTTTCAAAAATTCCTTTGTGATATACGGGATATTGGCCTGCCTAAAGATTACGAAGAAAGGTGAATTAACGAGATGTGATAAACTCAGTCTATCAGATCTCATTAATTCACCTTTCTTCGTAAACCTGTATCAGATAGAGGGTTACGAGGATCGTTCACCCTCTATCAAATAGAGGAATTCGAAAGACGGGTTTATTTTTAACAATTGTCCAAATAACGGTGTTAAAAATAATTGTTGGTATATGTTTCTAAAAATAAAGATAATCAACAGCTTCCATATAAAGCAGTGGCTTAAAGAATTCTTTTTACATTAGTTTTTTATTAAAAAATTGTAATTTTTGAATAATTGAATTTTTTTTTTCATAAAAAACTGTTATTAATGTAAAACTTTTATTTCAATTTTTAATTATCCAAATTCTCACTTTTAATTTATATTGTCATAATTTGACAATAAATTTGGATTATTTTACACTGATTGCTAGATAGAGCGATTAATAGATAGACTAAATGAAATTATTGTATACATTTTCAGTTTTATTTTTAGAAATATTTTAATTTTGACTTACAATAAAAAGATATTGTTAAGTTGTATTTTTTTTTTGCCCCTTCTACTCTCTTGGTGAGCATAAGACTGCCACAAAACCTTTGTATCTAAAACTATTTTGTGCTAATGCCTTAATTTATGCCCAGATTTTTGCTGCTTCTTTGATTTATTTTCTTATTGCTCTCCATATAGTTTTAGACCCTCCCATTTTTCTTTTCCCCTGAGGATTCGAATCGAGCGCTTCTTTGACGACCGAGTTGTTCTTTTGTTGTTAAATTATATAATATTAATAATAAAATTTACGATTATATTAAAAAATAATAAAAAGATGGTCTAAATTATTTGTAATAAGTAAAATGGTTAAATATTTAATAAAATTGTTGTTTTCTTTCAAAGCTTCAGTTTTTCTTGTATATTATAGGATATTATCAAAATCCTTTTGATTTTAATTAGATTATAATTTAATATATTGCATAATTGATTTTACTAAACTATTCATTTGAAGCTGCATACATTTTAAAATACAATGAAATACAATAGTTCGTGCGACATCTATTATCTAGTACAAAAATTACATATATTTTCAATTTTTTATACAGTATTTAAGTATTTTCATCATATATACATCATATACAGTATTTAAGTATTTTATTTCATTATTTATGTTCATTATGATCCACCTTCAGAATACGAAACATGCAACGATACATTCATTCTAATTAGATTAATTGGTCTGTTTATATAATGTAAGTACATACCTAATAAGAAAACAACAATAACACTTAATACAGATTTATTTATAGAATTCATTTAAATAATATTTTGTTTGAATATAGAGTTAAAAATTAAACATTCACGGTGTATATTTAAACAAATCATTTTTTGTGGGTATATTTATAAAATAAAGATTATTCAAAAAAAAAATAAATAAATAAAAAAGTTATTTACAATTTAATTATCCTTAATTAATTACATCTAATTTATATTTCAACTACTTATTTCATCAAACTTTTCAGTATATTTTTCAAAGAAATCTTTAAATCATTCAATATATACTTTATAGTTCGTTGTTCATCAAAGTTTTATTATTTTTTATGATGCTTTTAGCCTTTTACTAATAATAGCTAACAAAACATAGGTAACAATCATAAAACACAATTTTATCTGGTTTTTTTTTTAATTATAAATTCTAAAAAAATGTTAAATATACTCGACTTATAACCTTTATATAACTTCAAATTAAGGATATGGCATAAATATCTTTTGTTTTTTCTGTTTTGGCGTTTGGGGATGGGAATCTTCCATATAATCGTTTTGGTCGCAATGGTTAAAACGGTACTGTGACGTAAATATCTATAGGTAGTTATAAATAATATTTAGGTACTTGGATTAGTTATCTTTAGTTGTAATCACATATGAACATCTAAGTAAATGTTAATATATAAAACAGGAATAGTTATATACTAACTTAACATTTAATGGATTAACATTTAATGGTGCATATAAATTACTATAATGTACATATAAATACAAGTATATAAAATAAACATCTATTATATTCTGAATGGTTTAGTTTAAAATTCTTTTGGCATATACATAATAATTTGTATCTAAAAATAAAAGTTAATTACTTGAATTTACATAAAATAGAAACTTAAGTAATCGTTTATACCATAAGACAGTATTTACTCGTAAAACGAAAAATTTTTAAAGACAAATAGTTTCAAAAGAAACAATGATAAATCGTCCAAAATTATTGGATTATTTTTAAAAAAATGTTGGAATCACTTACTTGATGATGTGATGAATAAAACAAATCTAAACACATAGAGTAACCTAGGTATAAATAAAGCTAGGTACAGTTTGTTAATTTTTTCTCGCCGTTTTTTCGGGGCGGTAATTTTTGACACTTTTTTAATCATTGAGAAAAAATGGCCTAAGCTAAAACACATTCAGGGTAAATGTTTGTGGCGGTATGTTAAAAATTGTTTGAAACACACAAATCGAAATTGCGGCGAAATCAATATAGTTATTATTGTTACATTAAAATTCAAAAACAATTTTTAATGCCATTTTTTTAACATTCAATTTGTAGATAGGTTAAGATAATAGTATGTCATTTGAAGAAAAATTAACTTCCTCGATTAAAATAGTAAATCAAATGAAGAGACATTCATTCTTGTTAGTTTCAAAAAATGTTCTTCATCCTTTTCTTTTATTTCCATATAATATTTTTGGAAGAAATCAGCTTGTCCCGATCTTCATTTGCTATGAAATTCGAATTCACCCACCAACCGCTACGACATTTGTTTTTGTTATATTTAAAACAGTCCCAATAATCGAAATAATATTAATATTTTTTAAAATTATACACTCTATTTTTCTTTAGCTTTAAAAACAAATTTTTATGTCAATAAAAAAACAGCAATTTTCGCCGCGAAATTTTCTATCAATCTTAGTGTTTTCGTAATGACTTAATATTTATCTAAATATGCCGAATTTTATATTAAAATAAAGTTTTTAATTTTTCTACATTATATCAAAAATTTTAACTTTATTTAACAAAACTACTTTCAAGTCTTTGGCGTTTATTTTTTTTTGCTTGAAAAAAATTTGCTGAATTTATTTTATTTAAATGTACTTAGGAAGAGGTCTTTGGTATATTTAATAAAAGATAATGAATTTTAATAAATTTTTCATAAATTTTCGGGCGCTTGTGACGGTCGTTTTTAGCAGCTTTTTAATTAATCTTATAAAACCATAGCGATTTTTTCTCTGGCGGTGAAATCTTGTCCGTGAATTCACCATACTAAGCAATTTCAAAGACTATAATATCTGATCTGATTATATTGTCATATTATCTAACAAATGTTATTTTTTTCCATGGCTAACAATATTATTAATGGTCTAATAATAAATTAGTACAAAATTATGAATCTATGAATCTGAGAGAAGGCTTCTAAAATGATATTTTCTATTTTATTTTTTCTTTTTTTTAAAGAAAAATATCCATTTCTATAATATTTAGTAAGTTTCTGATTTCTGTTATGAAATATAATTAGCTAAGTCTGCCGAATTTTAATTTAATAAAAAAAATTCGAATATTTTATGTTATATCAAAAATTCAGCTTAAAAAATCAAAATTTCTACCTAAATAAACAAAACTATTTTAAAGTCTGTTGCGAAGCTTTTACCTGTTTTTATAATAGTGAAAACAAAATCAAAATAAAATCGGCCTTTTATTTTTTTATTATAAAAATGAGGCTTACTATAAACTTAGCTCTTTCCACTTTCAAGTCTTTTAATTTTATTAAGAGTATATTTATTTTATTTTTTTCAAAACAAAGAAGCATTTGAAAACTGCCAACAGAAATGCCAAATAATTTATTTTTAATTTGAACTGCCAAATAATTTATTTTTAATTTACCGCTGCGACCAGTTTATAATGGATGTGGGGGACAAACTAAAAATTAAAAATTTGCTTTTAATTTGTATCGAAAGTACTTTAAAGTAAAAGTTTGTGTTTCTGATAATACTTTTAGTCGAAGATTTGTGTCTCTGATAATTTTAATAATTTAAATTATTAAATAAATATATACATACAGAAATATCATCATTGCCAGTTTAGTTTACATTCAGTGTGAGTGGTTTATTATAAAAATAAAATATTTTTTTTTATATGTTGACAAGGTCTCGCCAACATCTTGTGTATTATATTATAGATAAGTATAGGTAGGTAATCACTCAAAATTTTATTATTTATTTATTAGTATTTGTTGGGCTAGAACGAAAAAAATTTTGTTATGTAGGCGGGAGAAGTTTATTTCCTTCGGTTCTTGAGATAATGCGTAGTTTTTGAAATATTGTGTAAATTAAATTAAAATTATAAAAAAAAAACATAACTTTAGACTCTATTATCTAAAGAATCTAAGGTAATAAATCCCTGCTTACGAAACAAGTAAATAAATACAAATATGTAAACACAATAATAAATATACAAGAATAAAAGAGGTCCACCCTGTATATGAATTAAATGGGTTTTAGATTAAATTTATTGCACTTATTCACCGTTAACCACATAAATTTGTCATCTTCGAAATAAAAAATTAAAATTGTTGTGTATGTGAAAAAAAAAATCTTTCCAAATATTATATTAAATTAACACAAGAAGCTAGAGAAAATTCGTTAATCCCAATTATTAAAAAGATTACAAAAAAATAGAAGAATTCATAAAAAATGGGATGTTCGATTTGATAATAATTTATCTTTTATTGCTTTGATCTTATATTTAATTTTACACATTTTGTATTTGATTTTTTCTTATGATATTCTTAAAATTTTTTATTGAAGATGCATTTTCTATTAAAATTTTGATGAATTTTATTCTATAATCAAAATTAACCTAAAATAATATAGAAAAAGGAAAAAAAACTCAATCATGATCTTAATTTAAATTATATTTCAACCGTGAAATGATTAATGAAGTGTTTTTAGGTATCTATAGAATAAATTTCACTTTACATGTGTAAGAAATTTAAATTATAGAAATTATAAAATAATTTCGTTGATGTCAAAAATTACGTCTTCATAATGAATTATACGTGGGAGTTTCAGTTAACATTATTGCTGAAATATCTGACAACTTTTGTACAAGCATGAATAAAATTCAAATTAATTTTTTCAATTGGGTATTTCAAAATTTTACTAACCAAATCACCGAACTGATTGATAAATTAATAAATTTTAATAACACGAAATAAACGGATACAAGAGCTGTCGATGATTGAGTGATTTGTTAGGGAATAGTACAAAATCAAACAGAGTCCCTAAAGACAATATTGGAACAATGCGTATGTTAAAAGAAATTTTTAGAGATATAAAAAAGATAAAAAAATAAAAAAAAATCTTCATATAATGCATATGGCATGTTGTAATATGTACGAAATTTGGACTTTCCCATAATATTTTCCTGTTACGAAATATTCGTAAAAAACTTAAAAATTACACTACAGTAAACTACCACTTGCGGTTGTTCGATTTGCTCCCAAAGCTGATAAATCCTGAACCTGAATAATATGAACGTCAAAACCTGAATAATATGAAATGTGAACATTCAATATGAAACGTGCCCACATACATACCCACCAACACACTCATAGACATAACACTAAAAATGTTCTTTTAATATTTCTATGCACCGGAGTAATGCATATTCCCAAAAATCTCGGATACAAATTTTTGGTATGAAAACAATATTGTACCTACCTAACCTAGTCACCTACCTTAAATTCATGTATGCGATCGGTAAAAATAAATGACTAGCTTTTAATCGTCTCTTCTTATCTTTTTCGTTTCTCATTAAAAGTTTTTCCCATATTTTTCCCATTATACATTATTATTAATAAAAAGGAAGTGTTCTATATATAAAGGAACCAAGTACTTTTTTTAATAACATTTAATCTTTTTGTTCGAATTCGTTTTTATGTTAGATGTTCATTTAAAGTATTTCCAAACATGTTCAATGGAAAATTATGAATAATTTGTGGGTAGTTAATTCTTTTCATAATGTCTTATAGGTAGTTATTATTTAGAAAAAATAATATTGCTATTGATAAAACCTATCTTTTCTTTTTTTTCAATTTTCTTATATTAAATCAGAAAAAAATTATTTCTATCTTCTGATAAAAGAAACTGTGACCAATGATTTTTCATTACCACAGTTTTTTCTAATCAGATTTATCTAATACTTTTGTTATGTTTACATCTGAGAAAAGACTTTTATAAGAAATTAATATGGAATGAAAAATTCTTTATAAATATTGATTACTTTTGATGTAAAGGCGTAAAATACAATTTTGGTAATTTTTGTGGCATTTTAAAAGGTTATCGGTTAAATTTTTAAATTAAATTACATATTTAGGATTCAATAATTTTGCATTAAATATGATAAATATGTTTATTAAGGAAACTTATAGCAAAAGGAATCTCGGTGGCCTAGTGGGTAAGAACGTATAAAATACGCTGTAAACACCGAGTATGTGGAGTATGTGTTCCAATCTCATACACGTCGTAAGAATTATTCACCCTTATACGACATTAACAGCCACGCCTGAAAAAGGAAGGCTGTGCAATTTCCTGTTCACATTTATGTCGCAGAGAAATGCACTAATAAAAAAAAAAAAAAACTTGTATCAAAATTTTCCAAATATATAATAATGATACAAAAATAGTTACATTATATTAAAGTACTGTTTTATTCATGAGGGACGATGGAAAATATCCAAAGTCATGCAGAGGGTCTACTCAAAAATTCTTATAGGTAGATAGTGTTGAACATTAACCAAAAAGCACACCGTTTATTTGTAGAATACAGCTAGGATATTTGTAGAAAGAGGTTTGGGAAAACTTAAGAATAATGGAAGATGTAGAAGAAAATTTGGAGGGATATTTTCTTCTTAATTATTAGTTATAAATTTTCGCGAATACTTGCGATGGGAAATCGCTCCATACACGGGACGTAGAGACGTATGCATTTTCGAAAAATTTCCATAAGCTGTGTCATGCCACCTTAAAACAGCGTACAGATGAACTTCAGTTCCTTGTTTCTCGTTGAAAAACTTTTGGTAAGGTCATACGGTGTTTTATCTAGAAAAAAAGATCAGTTGCCACACCTATACGATAATAAGATAAATAACTTTGTTTTACTCTTTATCAAAAACTTTTATATTTCACTTAAGTAGAAAGAATTATTTTTTCTTTAGCGAGGTGGAAATTTTCCAAAGACAACAAGAATTTCTTCTTGATAAGTTGATAATGTCAGATTCTTACTGACTAAATCCAACTTCACTTTTAACATCTTCTTGCTTGAGGTAATAATTGAAGGTGACAACCCCATTGTCACTGTAATAGCTATTATTATTGGTATTAGTATTAAGATTTACTACAGAGTCAGAGTTATCAGTGGGTGCAGTAGTTAGTTTGTATTGTACAATTTCTTCAAGAACTTTTTTATTTTTTGATTAAAAATTACTTACGAATAAACTTTCAGTATTTTCGATCCAATCGATCAGTATTTTATTTATAAATTGCAATACAAAATTTAAATAAAAAATATTTATTAAAGAAATTTATTTTTTTTTTTAATACAGATTCTAATTTAATAGTTTAGATGCTTATCTTACCCTGAAAATTTACATACCACACATTTTCAATTTAAAAGCTTATTTAATTTTATTTGAAGTATAAAAGTAATATCAGTAATATGACAGGGGTTTTAACGAGATACTGTCTGATTAAGGTATCCTTCGTATGACTTTTACGTAGGATGTAACGATGCCGAGAAAGTCGAATCAATATTTTACCTATTGTGTGAATATCCGGATCTTGCTCTAAAAGTTTCTGTTAAACTGGTTTAAGGGTGCATCTGTAGCTTCTTCCCACTTATTTTTCTATTTCTTTGACGTGGATCGTGATTCGAGGATCATGGTTATCAAATAATAATTCTTTGAATTGTATTCGTACATTTAAATAAAATTTTGTGGAATTCATATGTAAATTTAGTTAAAAGTAACATACTGTAGCCTGAAGACAGCAATATTTTCTTTTATATGAACCATATTAGAACAGATGAGGACAATATTATCTACCTATAATATATTAGATAATAAATACATTAGGACTTGGTTCAAATCCGTTTCAAGTGACACTTAATATTAGCAAATTTATGTAGCAGTAGTTTATATCATTTGAAAAGAAAATAGATGGCACACAAATCAAGCACATGCTTTTAGTAATCTTGTTAATGTCAGCTATTGCCGTGTAGTCAACGACTTAATGAAAATAATGGAAAAAAAATGAAAGTTTAGTGTAATATGAATAATTAGTGACATAGTACTGGATGCTCTTTAAAGAAATGGAAAGGAAAAAAAATATATATAATATGTATATACGGGTTTTCCTATCAATTTTTCTGCACCGACAGAACAAAAATTAATTATATTATTTTAATTTGAAACAAAGAATTTCATTTAAAAAAAATTTTCTGAGATGAAATCTTGTTAAGTTTTATATAGTAGTATGATAGTGTCGGGTATATTAAAATTTCTCCTTCGTTTGTAACATCTTGAAATAAGCATTCTAGAATGATATAGACTCAAGTGTATGGATCGTCTCAGAATCGCAAAATTAGTCGATTAAGTTCTGTCCCTTATCTACCCGTACGTCTGTCAGTAGGATAAATCCCTATGGGTAGCTTTCGAACAATAACTTTTTCAAGTCTGAATTATTCATACAAAAATTTTAATTTTCCTACAACATTTCCGTATAAAAAATTTATTTATTCCGTATAAAAGATTTATACGAGTTTTATTACTATTTGTTTGTTTTATTTTTTTTTTTTTGTGCTATGTTTTTTTTTTGTGCTATCTATCGATCGATTTTTGTAATATCTATCGATAATTAAAATATGCATGTGTGTATGTAAAATATAAGTATATGTACATATTTTGCCACTTAGTATTGAATGATACTGTAGTACCTCTATGTGAAAAAGTTTTGGATTGATAATGGTTAGGTGGTAGGTTAGAATATTTGAGTTGGAATATATAATAAACCATAGTTCCAGAAATTATAAAACTCACCCAAATTGTATTAAAATAATGAAAAATTAAAAAAATAATATTATGTATAAACAGAGTGATACTATATTGTATTTCAATTGAACACAATAAAGTGTTGGTACGGGTATTTAAGAGTTGACAAGGGCAACTGTACTCTTCCTCGTTTTGTTTAAAACATGATTTTTTTTTTTTGATAATATACTGAAAAACTTATATGCATGGAATGTATATTATATAATATATATTGTATATAAATATTTTATTATTACAGGAAATAATTAACAAAGGAATCTGAACCTCAAAAAAAAAAATATTTTGCATCCCATCAAAAATAGTTGTAAAAACATTGCACAGTAGGTACTAAAGGTACCTAAAAGAAATTTTTATGTGTGGCTGTTAATTATTTAAAAAAAAAAACTAGTTATTATAATAGGTGGTTATACAACATATGGATTGTACATAAATAATATATTTTATGTAGTCTGTATATTATAATAAGTATGTATATATAAATATTTTATACAAATTATTTACTCCTAGCTATATGCAACTACAAAAATACATATACATTTTTTTTTTTAAATAAAAAAAAATTCATTGAAATCAGCATATTTACATCAGTTTTGTAGGTCAAATTTATATACTTTTAAAGGTCTTGATTTACGCAACCAACTTTCATACATCAGACTTTATCAAAACTAAATAAAAAATGCATTACTATACCGTGTACAATCATAATATTATAGCGTATAATGTGTAAAGGCAAAATATAATAAAAAGTAATAAAAATATAATATACTCGTATTAATGTATAAAAAAATAAATTTTTTTTTTTGCTATATCATAAAAAACTGTTATTGAAAAAACGTGCAAATTACTGTAAATGAAATCCTTTTATGTTTAAAATGAATGGACTTAAAATGTAATAAGAATTTTTAAGATAAATAAAATATAACTTATATGTACGTAACGCATGTATTACTTATTCAAGGACACGGACAATTTCATCTAGGGGTAAATTCAACTATGATTGCGTTTTTTGTTTAAAAAAAAAAAAAATTACGCGATCTACTCGTAATAAACATACTCTACATATTTATTTTTTTTAATTGATAAAAAATATTATTTTTATATGATCGGCATCTTTAACATTAAAATAGTTGGAATCATTTTCTAAAGAACCGTTAAATATATAATAAATTTTACAATGACAAATTAATATTCAGACTTATTCTGCAAATTAAAATAAATATTTTTCAAATTTCATTATTTCCGAAATACAAATTAACAATTTATGTATAACAACTTAATATAAAGAAACTTTGTTTACTTTGTCATAAGGACTTTTTAATTGTTCTAGAGATTTTACAAATAGGTATATCGATACTTAAACAATAATATTCAATACTCTTCATTGAAAAAAAAATGTCTTCAATTAAAGTAAAAAAGTCTTCAGTTAAAGTAAAAGAGATTGTGTATACTATATTTTTGTAGGAATACATATGTACCTATATTAAATCAAAACAAGTAAATCTAACAGTAAGTCGATGCAACCGACTTATTTATACCCTACGCCTAAAAAATTCAAATTAAATTAAAAATCCGTAAGTTATTTTAGTTAGGTATTTAATATAAGCTAAAAAAATAAATGCTTTTACAACCTCTGTACAAAATTTCAGGTTTCTATCTTTATTAAATTCGAAGATATGCTTGTTAGGTCTTGGGAAGTGTGTGAAGGCACCCGGACCACCACTCCAATTCATCTCAAATTTTAGAGACATCATCAGAACAGGGTAGAATACTCTTATATCAAATTTCAAGTTTTTATATTTATTAATTTCGAAGATATGCTTGTTCGGTTTTGGGAGTTGTATGGGAGGTACCCTAAAGACCACTCCAATTCATTTTAAATTTTAGGCAAATCAGAGATTTAAGAAACAGCACCCTCGTATCAAATTTGAAGTTCCTATCTTTATTAATTTCGAAGATATGCTTGTTCGGTTTTAGGAGTTGTATAGGAGGTACCCGAACAGCTCCTCCAATTCATCTCAAATTTGCGACAAATAAGGGATTCAGAAAAACACACCCTCGTACAAAATTTTAAGTTTCTGTCTTCATTAATTTCGAAGATATGCGTATTCGGTTTTGGGAGTTGTATGGGAGGTACTCGAACGCATGGTCCGATTTCGCCCATTTACAATCCCCGCCTAACCTTAGGCATTGTTAACCTACAGAATAAATTTCATAAAGATAGCACCATTATTTTTTGAGTTATCGTGCGTACGGACGGACGGACGGACGGACATCGCTAAATCGACTCAGGAGGTGATCCTGATTCATAATATATATACATGTTTATACCTAACTCGCTTTCTTTTGATGGTTACAAACACCATACTTAATGTTATAATAGGGTATATATACTTAATAGGGTATAAAAACTCTTCGAATTCATCGTTTATTTTCGTTTTGTTAAAATATTTCGAAGTAAAAAAGAAAAAAGGAAAACATAAAATAATCAGAGCCGGATTGGAACCTTTTTTTTAAAAACTTTTTATACAAAAATTTGTATGAGAATGGACATATTATTAGTATATATTATCTTTACTTATAGTATTGTTTTAGCTTTTGCTTTCATAATATTGACTTAATCCTTTTATAAAGATGATTCTAATAAATTTTAATAAAATGAAATACTGAAACCGTAGGAAGCATTATTCGTCTTCTCAATAAATTAAAGAGCCAGTTTTAAACGATTAAGTTGAATTCTGCTGAATTTAATACAATTCAATTGTTTTAAAGCCATTTATAAACTTATTAAACTAACTATAGGAAAAAGGATGGAACAAATTGTATAAGATATTTGAATAAGTATAGTTAGAAAAATTAGATCAATTTTTTTTTGTTGCTTGCTATTAACGGTTATCTGCATCAGGTGTATGTTGAAAGGTTAGAAGAAAACCAAAATGGAAGGTATGATATAAAATAGATATGCAATGTATAGGGAATAAATTCTAATGTTATATGTTATAAGTAATTTTAAGAATTTTAAATTGATCACACATATTTTGTAATTTTATAATTTTTAATAATTTTACATTGTGATTTATGAGTTATAAGGTTGAACTAAAATTATTTGTGTATTATAATATGTTTCTATTTTCTATTGTTTATAAAATAAGTATTAACTTCTTGTTTGTCATTAATTTGAATTAAATATGAAAAATTCTAGCTTCATCAAATCGAAAATCAACTAAATAAATCGTAGACTTCTACTGGAATTAATTCGGTGGTGTCTAAATGAGAATCAACATCCTAACCACCATATAATCCACCTGTCAACTTGTTAGTTTTGTACATGAATTACATTTTAATTAAAACTTTTTTTTACATTTTTAGTTTCAAAACATTTCATGCGGCATTCACAGAGAAAAATCAATTGTTTGGTATATAAAATTGAGGTCCCAGGGATCATGCTTTTAATATCCATTTCAATTTTTTTTTTTTTGAACACACAAAGAAAAAGAACCGATAATGTTAGAGAAGAGAAAATATTATGTTTTTAAACAAAAAACAAACTAGCTACATATAATTTATATAAAAAAGTATTTTGTTACTGAAACAAATAAATGATTAAGTCTAGATTTGAAGATTTTTCAGTTTAATCGTATTAAATTATTACTAAGTTGTAATAATCAAATTAATTTTTTGTTGTAATATAATTTACATTTTTGAAATATTTGATCTCGTGATTAGCGAGGTTTCGTGATCGTTTTCACCAACCGTCGCAAAAAAAAGGGATAATAATTGCAGTAATTGCAATTTTATACAAAAAAAAAATATTTATGCAATATTTGTGCAATATTTATTTTGAACGTTTAGGCATTAGAATCACGAATTTGAAAGGGAAATTTACTCTCTGTTATGGAAATTTAATTAAAAATTTTTTTTAAAATATAATTATTGCAATATTTTGAAAATAATTTGTTTTTAGTTACAATCTTTATGTTATACAAACCAAATACCAAATGGATACAGTTTATTTATCAAAAATTCTATAGTCACATAATCTTTTGTGATGCAAAGATAAAGCGTTCAATTCTACTGAAAATAAAACTATAGAATTTAAAGTTAGTGAAAAAAAAAAAAAAACCGAAGGTTCTATTCAGTTATGGTCATATATGATTACTATATGATTACTATATGATGTCATTTTATTATTGACTTTTATAAGGGTTGATTTTTTTTTAGTTTTTTACAACAAAATTTCTTTTTTACTTGTTGTGTCTCTTTTATTTTTACTGAATTAAAAAGAAACGTTTTTTTTTTTTTACAGGTTCAAATAGTTTATCTTAGAATAATTTATTACTTTAATAGAAAAATTGAATAAAAATTTTAAATTTTAAAGTTGAGAGTTAGAAATAATTAGTTTATTGCAGTAGGTAATATTAATTTCAAAATTGAGTAGAAGACTAGAAGAAGGAAAACGTTAGCAAATATAATATAAATTCTACTTAAAACTCTTGAAAGAAATTTTAGTACCTATACCTATACTGCAATAACGTTGTACAATAAAGTAAAATAAAAATATACATTAGCATTTAAAATAATATTTTGTTTCTATAAATTCATGAAATCATAAGGTATCATCTTCTTTTAGATAATAAAAGTACACTAGTGATTTTAAAAAATGAATAAAAAATAATTTCCAGATTGCTTTGTCGATTTTTCAATTTCTGATGAAACATAAGTTGGCAATCGCTATTACTAATAGTTCTATACAATATTAGATTTATTACCTCATGCAACAAGGTGTTACATACTACTGCATGTTATAACTGTTGATATAATAATAGGCGGATTCTAAAACTATAACATAATAAGCTGGTTGGAAACGTGTTTTCTCAATATTTAAAAACAAAAAAACCCAAAGAAAAGTCAGTGTATCTACTTTTAATTCACAATTTTTAAAAATTTTTATTTTAAAAGTGTTACTATTTGTCAGTCATAAAAATAACAAAGCAAATCTAGGAAAATTTACTTTTAGATATATTTGAAACTTATAACTTCTTTATAATACTCGTTCTTTCTTAAACATTTGTTTGTTAAGACATTATGGGCTAAGTAATTTTTAGTAAATTTACTCCACCTTTATTGTAATATTATTTATTTTATTTATATTATTATGTATTAAAATATTATATTTGCATTATATATTAATTAACCGTAAGAGGAATGTCTTACGAAAATGTACTCTTTTTCGATTGCGGTATTGGAATTGTCCAAGGAACATCATGTTCATAAACATTCGGTTCATCGAGGTTCTTTTTTTTTTTTTATTCTTTATTTAGATCTTATAAATATAACTTACAAAAAAAAAATTTAAAAATATCAGTTTACTTCTTTGTTTTATAATTAATTTTAAGATGGCATGATTTCTTATTTTATCAATTTTAGGTTTTATATTTCAATTAAATCTTTGAATGTTCCATGGTATTTTACAACCTTATATTTATTATTTTTTTGGTAATTTCATTTAAAAATCTAAATTTATTTCTATTGGGTTTTAAAATAAAACTTAACCTATCTTAACCTATCTTAACATATCTTAACCTATCTTAACCTATATATCTAATCTAATTTACCCTATGCTATCCTATACTTATCATAAATAATTAAAAATAATTTTAATCTTCTATGTAGGTATTTTGTAACCACCAATAATTTCTACTAATGTTTTTGTCCCTTTCTGGTATATGTCTATCAAATTTAAACATCAAATAATCTACGTTTCGCGGAATATAGTCAATCTTCTTGCATGTGGCCCGCCTATTATAATGAAATAATAAGGAGATATGGTTTTGATCTTGAATGGAACTATTTGAATCTAGGTATATAAAGAATTCCGGTGCAATGAATCCTGTATTCATGCTGAATCTTATATACTCATCATTGTGGTAATAAATATTTGACACTAGATTATTTTCCGTTACTTGTAGAGTACTATTAAAATGGTTACGTATTAATTTAATAGCAAAGTTATCGAATCTTATTATGTTTGCATCTTTATATATTACTTTGTTTGAATAAAAATGTTAAAAATTTCATTCTGGTTTTCTTGTTTTTTTTATGCAGATCCTAATGCATTTTCTCTGAAATTTTCTAATAAGTTCCATTGTGCTGGCACTTATGTTAAACCAAATAGGGATGGCATATGCCATTATTGGTCTTATAAGAGCTTGATATGAGATGATTTTAACTCTGGGACTTATCCGTTTGTCGTAAAACAAGTTTCTGGCGGCCATAAAAGCTTTGTTACTTTTACTTAATATCTGCTTTACATGGTCATCGACGTTCTCGATAAATCTTATTTTTATTTAAAAAGTTTCCAAAAAATTGCATATTTTTAGGCGTTATATAAATTAACAGCACAGCTATTCTCCTTTTCGATAAAAAATTAAAGTCTACGATCATACATTCCATTAAATTATTCTATTTTAAAAAATAAATAAAGCCCATTTTAATAAAAGTGTTTAACTTTCATAGTACCTATACAATATTGTTACTATCATATTTGTACTATCATTGTAACTTGTATTTCATTTGGATGTATGCAACTTGCCTGTATTATCATTTCGTCCTGTACTATCATTTGACTGTATTTCATTTGAGTAATCAAAATTCATCAAAATTAACTGATTTCTAACCTTATATCCGAATTACACTAACAAAAAAATGAATTTAAAAGATGTGTATGTAAGTATAATTAAATATTCCGGCTAAATAAATAACATATAATCAGAATTTATTATGTTGTTGGCTTGTTGGCTATAATATTTTAAACATAATATAAAAATATATATTATCCAATTATATATAGATAACTAAAATTCAATTATAAATACTAAAAAAACAATCTATAGATTAATATTTAAAATTAAAGATAATTAATTTATTATTAAGTAGTTATGTTAGTTAAAATTTGAATATTCAAACCAAAAAATTGAAACGTATAGTCATAAATGATAGTAATTATACAGAAGTCTATAATTGTTTCCATTTATTATATAACATAACTGAATTTATATAATTTTATAAATATTTGTTTTAAAATAATATATTTTTATAAGTAATTAAATCCTATAATTAGTACCAAATCTATTCAAATTTTTATATCCATATTTGCCATTTACTTTGTGGTATGTTAAAGAAGTCGAGGCAGATATAGACTCAAGTGTTTGGATCGAATCAGAATCGAAGTCTGAGACGATTAAGCTATGTACCGTCCACCTTAAGTTGATTAAGCCATGCATCAGTTCGCCCATCCATCCGTTCGCACGATAACTAAAAAAAATAAAGGTGCTATAGGATGCTGAAATATTTATTACTTCACTTTTGTAAAATTGAACAGAATGGTATCTTAAATTTTGTAAAAAGATGTCAAGTTGGATGCTAACAATTTCTATAACATTTGATTGTGCTACAGCAGCCGATTCATGTAACTTGTTTATATTGGAACATGATTAAGCTAAGCATTTGAAATCTTGTAAAAGATAATCATGTTGTATGGTAATTACTTCTGTAAAATGTGGTTGGTTCGTATAGCTGTTATTCAATTCCAAAATTTACATATTATATGTCGGTACTTAATTAAATAAAACATCTGAAATGTTGTATATGATGATCAAGTTTGTTAGTATCAGCATGTATTATGTTCATACGAGTATCCCAGAATTGACAGAGTCTACTCTATTACACTCTTCTTCGTTTTGTAATAAAATTGTAATTAAAACAAAAACAATAAAAATCTATTTTAATAAAAATTAAATTAATTTTTAAATTTTATCTCTTTGTTTGCACGCCAACATAATCTGATTATTTTAAATATTAAAATTATGAAACAAAAGGATTTTTTATGCATATCTAAAACAATTTATGTTCTTATTCATGTTCAGTCATACTATGGAAAATCATAGTATTTTTTCCCTGCATTGTCTAATAAAAAATTAATATAATATTAAAATATATTCGTGTAGTACTGTAGTTTTATAAAATTATGTAGATGAAAATCTCAATAAATTATTTGGATTTTAAAGCTGAGAATACCTGAAAATTTTAAAAAGAAAATTTTGTTTTATGTTTATTAGATACTAACTAGTATGTTTAAATTATTAATACATAATAAATAGTATTTGTAGATGTTTTCAGTTAATCTGTTTTTATAAAATAAAAAATAGAAACTTTTAAAAAATTAAAATTTTACGGACTATAATAAACTTATCCACAAAAATTATTTAGTCAAAAACAATAATTTCTAGAAAATTTTAGGTTAATCAGTCGAATTGTGAGGACAAGAAAACAAAAATATGAAAATTTAATTAGAAAGTCGTCGGAAATATTGGAAAAGATTCGGTGAGAAATTTATTTTTACAGATTGACCTGACGGAACATGCCTAACTAATAATACCAAATGAATCAACCGAATTGTTTTGACAAGAAACTCGATTTTTATAAAGTTTGCGATGGTGACAAAAAAATGAAAAGACAAAATTTTCTTCAAATTGGAAATATTGGGTTAATGATGAAATTTTCAAAAATTGGTTAAACTTGTTTCGAAATCTATTAAAGTAATGTGAAAAATTATATGCTATTCTGCTAGATTTTTTTTTTTTTTGAGAAATATCGGCGCTGCGTAACGGGTTACTGAACAGGTTACGGGTAACTGAATAGGTTTTAAACAGGGGATGATACCAGACAATTTTTTAAGGAAACTTTTACTAATTCTAAAAGTTCTATTTTGTCTCAAAATTTCAAGTTCCTATCTCAAAACGTGCCGGAGTTATGAAAAAGGAAATATCATGCAAAATTTGGTTTTCACATAATGGTAAATTAAAATAGTAAATTATAAAAAATATATATAATTTTGATATTGATTTACAAAGGCAAGAAAAATTCCTGTCGAATGGCGTCTTCAGATTGAAAAAAATGTTAAACGGAACATGAAATATGCGCATTCAAAAATAGGGCTTTTTCAAAGTTTGAGTGGCTGTAGCTCCATGATGGATGGGGCTATATGAAAAAGTTGTTCCACAAAATTAATTTTTTTATGAGACCTACCCATGGTTAAATTTTTTTTTCGCTATCTTTAATGGTGTAGAAGTTTTGTAAATAGACGGACAGACAGACAGACGGTCGGACGGACGGGCGGACAGAGTTAAACTAATAGGTCCATTTTTTCAAAAATTTTTTTGGAACAGAACGAACATATTTTACAAACATTTGTCAAACGGTTCTTTAAAGTTTAATAGCTTGTAAAATTGAAAACGTTAATTGAAAAAATAAAATTGAAATCTCAGAATTTTTTTTATATCGGAACAGGTTGAAGAATCCCGACCTTATTAATTCAAAGAATTACTTTGGTAGCAAACTATGTTTCTACAAAGTTTGAACTCAATCGATAAAATCGTATTGATAAGACAATGAAAAAACAAAAAACACTTACAGAGTTCTAGTGCCGCAACAGGTTGTCGCATCTAAAGAATAGTATACGTCATCTATCGCTTTCATAGAAACTTTCCTATACAAAATTTGTTTATAGGCGGGTACACCATGTAGAAATGTATAAATAACATACAAGCAAAAACACTTCCTATTTCAAATATAATAGATACAATTGCATATTTCTTAGGTAGTATATGTATAAATTAAATATTAGAATTGCGAAAAAAAAAAAACTTTTACATTTTGATGAATAATTAAGTTCTAGTCGACTTATTTTTGTTTAAATATAACAATTTTTGTAAAAATATCTGGCAAATTAAACCTGTATGGTAACTTATTAAATTTTTAAACTTTTTCATACAATATATGACATGTCACCATATTTTTCCAATAAAGCATGCACATTTCTATAGTGCTATCAGTAGTCCTAACTAATTTTTCTTTATTTAAATTAATCTAGTCTCCTTTAATTTCCACAAAAATAAAAAAATAAAAATCTTAGTTTTTCTAACACTACCTTCAAAAAATCTTTCAAAAAATATGTAATTTAATAAAGTCGTTAAGTTCCTTTAGCTCAAATAAATGAAAAAGTCAAATTCTTTAAATAGTAAAACCAATTATTTTTGGTATCACCTATTTTTTTTCAATAGTTTATTAAATTTTTTTTCTTTATTTTTCAAATTCGAAAACACAAACAAACAAATTTAGATATTTTATTTTAATTAATTACTGAACTTCAGGAAAATCATCTTACTTTAAATTTTAATATACCCAAAACCAAAACTACAGAAAAGTTTAATGAATAAATAAATTTTATAATATTATTATTATTAAAACCACAATGTGGTAAACAATAATCTAAAACCACCCACAGAAATATAAACAAAATGTAATTAATATTGAAAAATTCTAAAAGCACCATAAAAGCAAGGGGGAAAATGAAATTAAAACGATTTGTTTTACACTCAAATTCAGGAGGGTTGTCCGTCACATTTCACATCTCCTCTTTCAATTATGTTTCGAATAAATGAAATGAATTTAAATTATTAGATATAACTACATATTTATTTTATAATAATGACAACAGTTTGAAGGAAAATATTTATGTTGTTTTCCGTCATTGATTTTACGACTGCAAGAAACATCTAAAATTTGAAGCGGCTATGATATTTTATTCTTTTTTAATTTTTAAGTTTCTTAATATTTATTTTTACATTATTCCCTATTTTAATGACTTCGAAGTTAATTTAAAAATTGTTTGAAATTAATTTTAAACAAGAATTGAACAGCTTGCTACAATTTGGGATGATTATAACTCTTTAGTCTTGTACGGTTCAAAATATGATTTTTAAGCCTGCACTTTTTAAACGACTTCAAATATTTCTTAAAATTTCAAAACAAAAGATACATTCTGACTGCAAATCTTTGAATTCTGTATAACGTTAAAAAATCTCTTTTTCAAAATGAAAATTAGAAAAAGGTAATATTAAAAATTAACTAACAACTCATAACAAGCTCTTTTACCATGACTTTATTGTAAGTCTAGAACAGACTTAATTATGTAGGGTATTTCAAAATAGTTCTGAAGATTTCTGACAATTTGAAGATAACATGAATAAAATTCTGACAAAAAAATGTGATTTAAATTAGATTACAGTAGCTTCGCGGTCATACAAACATTGATTTCAGATTTTTTTTAAACTATAATCAACTGTTATATTTTATATTTCGACTTGTAAATAAAAAGATCTATTTCAATTTTTCACACTTTAGGTTAATGTTTGTTGTAAATTTCAGCTCAAATATTAGTAAAAATTAAATATAGCAATAAAGAACCAATTTAGGAAGATATTATGAAATAGCAGTCTACAGTTACTTTTTAACAATTAACAGAGAAAAAATATTGAAAGTTGTCAATTCAGTTGTCAACTTTAAAGGTAATAATATGCTTTTTTAAATTTCTGTTTGTTGAATTTTGTTTTGAAGAAACTTATGTTTATTCTCCCCCTTCTCAATCTTATTCCAACCCCAACTGCATGTTTTTAACATATAGCGCTTAGGAGATACAATGTTTTGCAAAATATTGGTTTCACTTAACGCTAAATTTAAATACCAAATTTAAAAAAGTGTAAAATTTTTATATTGCTTAGATTGCAAAAAATTGTATCAGCATTGGATTAAGACATAATCTTTAAAATAGGATTTTCGATTTTATTTTGTTATGAGATATAATATCTATGACTAAAATTACATTTTATTTATGTTAAACGGTTTATAGAAGAATCCTAAAGAAACAGCCCGACTGATGAACGAACAGAGTGAAAGTAATCAGCAAACATGAAAATGTGCTTAAAATTTACAGAAATGTTACATAGTTACATCTTATTTAATATATTTTTATTTATCAAAATATTAAAAACTGTATTAATAGATCTCTTATATATCTATCTAACATATTTGTTATGCCATTTTCTAATTATTTAAATTAGTTTGCATACATTAGTTGAAACAATCGGGAAGTTACTGTATAAAAACTGTTTATATACAATATATTTTTATACCTGTATGAACGTATGTTATAGGGTATAATAAATTAGCCATTACACTTGTGACATATTAAAGGAGCCCAGCTAACTACGGTGTTCATATGTGAAGTTAAATACTAAATACATAAAGTCGGACGGGTTCCAGTAGCTGCCATACAACTTACTTTATATGGAAATAACTCAGTATCTATTAAAGCTATGTATCCGAAATTTTCTGAATAGATGGCAAGTTGCATGCCAACAACTTTTGTAAAATATGTTTTCTCAAGTTCAGGTACCTTGCACATCTTGGAACTTAATGAAGCTAGGCATCCAAAATATTACAAAAAATGATCAAGTTTTATGGCAATAACTTTTGTAAAATTTGGCTGTTCTGGTGCAACAGTTTCAGGTAGTTTCAGTTATACCATATGAAACCTTTTTAATTTTTTTACAAGGGTCGGTGGAAAACTTCAAAATTCACACAGAAGAAATGCACTTCATCCTTCTGAGTGATGTTTGTACTTTAACCAACCAAAATCACCTCCATTTTTAAACCGAACATTAGATTGGGGCCTTAGATACAAATGTACAGTTTGATTTACGGAATAGGGTTAGAAACAGTATATCTTATTATGTTCGTAACGGGTATCCAGAGTTAACACAGTCTGCTCTACTTCTCTTTTCCCCATTTTTTTTTTTGATATTAAAATGTTTTTGAAACCTAAGATTTCTAGAGGAGTTGAAAATTGAAATATTAAAAGAAAATGAAATATAGAAAATACAGATTTTAATGAATTTTAATATTATAGGTAGCATAGATTGTTTAAAACAAAACTAAATAGAAGATAGATTGATAGATTATGGTGGTGGTTTTTTATTAATTTTTTGAAATGTTTATTTATATCGAAAATATGTGTGATGATATGAAATTAAAATGTCTAATAACAGAAATTATAAACAAAATTTGTATAACAAAATAATTTATATAGGAAAATAAATACCCAAAAATAATTATTTAATTTTTTTGTTTTGTTTGAATAACTTAATTTTTTTTTTTTTTGATTTTTTTGCCAATTCTTAACTTTATTTATGTTGTTTTAAATGTGTTTACATTAAAAAAAATTAAAATTTCCAAATTCATATCATATAAAAAATTTGGATCTAATCAAAAATCTGTTTCAAATTCAAATATTTGGGATTATTATTATTAAATATATTAAGCAATGCCAATGCTGCTTTAAAGATTATCCTATTATTTTCTAGTATAAAATTTACAATAACAATATCTTGTTCAGCCAATTTGTAGTGGTAATAACAATATTCAGCCAATGATGTAGTGGTTAAGACACCTGCATTCATTGAAAAGTCTTTAGTTCAACCTCTGGCTGAATTAAACCACCTGAACTGGCTTCATGTATGAATAACTGGATTGAAATACACGAACTGGCTTAATGGCGTCATGTATACATATGTATAATTAATATCATATCCAAATATATAATAAAATAAAAATAAAATAATTCTTGCATAAGATAATAGATGTCGCACAAATAAAAATATTTATTTGTGTTCTATAGATGGCTCCGCGAAATAACGTCCACAATAAAAATATAAATAAAGCTCCAAAATGTGTATCAAATTTTGGGCTTTATTCCTGATGAAGTTAAGAGCCTAAATAATGAAATATCATCCCAATAAATTCAATGAAATAAAATCCCAAAATTAAATATTGGGGATTTATTTCACTATTCCAAAGTATTAAAGCATATGCTCAAACGATGTCCTCTTAAATGGATTTAAGTTCCATCGAAATGGTATTCAATGGTTTTGTAAAATTTCTGAAAAAAGAAATATATTTCTTTTTCCAGCAGTTTTTCTGTAAAATTTTGGAAAATGGAGTATATAATTTAAAATGGTATATGAGTAAAACAAAAATTTTGAAAGGCTCTGTAAAATATCTGAAAAAAGGGTTCTCTAAGAAAGGTAATTCTAAGAAATGTTTTAAGCAAAAGTTTAAATGGTTACCCCAAATTTCAGGAAAGAAATGTAACTTTTCCAGAAATTTCAAAAAAAAATATATAATTCAAATTCTAAAAAGTTTTAGCGAGTTGTTTCATTTTTATTTTGGGGTGTTATTTCAGAATTTTGGGATGTTATAAAGTACCGAATTAAGGACAAATTGGGGTCTTATTTCATTTTTGTTTGAGGTTTTATTTCACTTTTTTGAGACTTTAGTTCATTTTTATTTTTGGGTATTAAATCATTATAAAATAAAACCCCAAATTTTGGGATTTTATTTTTTTTTTTTTGTTTTGGGCTTTATTTTGTTGAGCGTCATTTCGTAGATTATTATAATAACTACAGCCGAGTAATAAACTTACTGGAACTAATGATTTCATAAACTATTTGACTAACTATTAGCCAAATATGTGTAATGAATAATTTAATGGATGTCATATGCTCCTATATAGTACTGGAAAGAAAACAAAGAGTCTAGTTGAATTAAAGCTTCCTTAAAAGTTTGTCTTTACTGTAAGTTACAATGTAGAAATCAAAATTATTATTAGAATTTTCATTAAATAGTTCATAGATTATGTTCATGCCGATATTAATTTATAAATTACAATTAATCTGAATTCAATAACGATTTGACACTGTATTAAGTGTGTGTTTTAAACGAAGGACGAAATATTGTTTGCTTTAAATTTTTAATTTTTGTAAAAAAGTTGTGTTTTAAATATTTTTAAGAATATTTTTAAAATTATTATATCCGTATAATTTTTATATTCATAAAAATTTTTTTTTTTTTTAATTTTCAGTTACTTATTTTGCATTGCATCATATAAATCAGTCCTGAAATTCTATAATTTATTTGCATATAAAAAAATATTTTAATATCACCAGACAACCAAACCAAAAATATCATTTTATATAAATTAAGAATAAACAAAATATAATAATTAAATATTCGTATAAATAAAAATAAAAAATCAAAATAAGAATAAAATATTTAATTAAATAAAAAGAAAAAAATTGAATACAAGAACACGCTTGATAATGAAATGGATTTGTTTGGATCCTCAAATCAAGGATCAAAATTTACAAAATCAAATATCAATACAAATGCACAAAGAATTTCATCGAATATATCATTATCATCGACATCATCATTATCATCAACATCATTGTTATCATCATCATCATCATCACCATCATCTTCAATTACAAATGAATTATTATCAAATGAATTGGAATCAACAACTTCAGTTAATAATTTTACCGGATCATTATATAAATTTGAATCAAAATCAATTTCATCTAAAATACCAGAATTACACTCCTCAAAGCTTTTTAATAAGTACCTGTGTTCTATTAATCCAACAACAATTAAAAAATCATCATCTACTGAATTTGGAACAACAACATCAACATCAACAGCAACAAGAACAAATTCAACTCAAATTCAACTTCAAATTTCTGATAACCGCCCTGAATTATTATGTAAATTATCAAATTTTCCAAATGAATCAAATAAAAAATTTAATGAATCAAATTCAACAACAACTAATTATTATTTGTTTAATAATTCTACTATGACAAAAAATTTTCCAACATCATCTAATAATTATTATTCATCAACATTCCCATCATCATTTAAAAATACAAATAAAATAACAAATATAACAGATCAATATAATTTAAATAAAGATGAATCATCTGTAGTAGAGAATCTTTTATATAATACATACAAATGTAGTTTAGATTTATATGATTCAATATTAAAACAGGCAACATATTATTGTGAATTGATAACAAATGATTTAATAGATATATTAAAAAATAATACCAATAACAATAATAATAATAATGATTTAAATCAATGTATAACAACATTAAATAAAAATATAATATTAAATAATACAAAATTAATTATAAATAATATTTTAAATCCAATTGATAATTTTAATATTATTTTACCAAAAATTAATGAAAATGAAAGTATTTTTTTAAATTCAACTAGAAAATCAAATAATTTATTTAATTTATTTAGTAATACAATTATTAATAATATAACAAATAATAATGATAGTAATAATAATAATAATTATAATAATGACTGTGATTTATGGGAAAGAACAATTTATTGTCCTAATAATAAAAATCAACAAAATCAATCATTTTTTCAACCATTCGATATTGATCAAAAGAATGATGATCTCATAGCATCAACTGTTACAACATCAGTTAAAACAACATTTAATTCATTAATAAATTTATTTAATAATACGATTAGTGCTAGTACAATCAATAACGGTAATTATATTAATAATAGTAATAATAATAAAAATAACGGTAATTATTTATTTGAAACAATAGAATGTATATTTAATTTTACTAATATTAAAAATGTGATAACACCAAATAATACAAATATTATTAATTTTAATGATATTATATGGAATACAATAGATTCATTAGTTACTCAAAGTACTGTATTATATAATGATACAATAATAACTGAATATAATGATACATTGTCATCATCGGTTGAAATTTCTAAACAAATTTATAGTAATGAATTCAGTACAAATTATAATGAAACATTATTTTATAATAATAATAATAATAATAATAATAGTAATAAATATTTAAATGATTATAATATAAAAAATAATAGTTTATTAAATAATTATGATATATCAACAATAGCAACAACAATAACAGCATTAACAACAACATCACATGCATTAAAAAATGATTTTATAAGTGGTTGGGGTGCTGGTGCTGCTAATCATATGGGTAGAAATGGTTATGATTGGGTATTTTTATTTGTTATTATATTTATATTTGCTGGTGGTCTTGGTAATATACTCGTTTGTTTAGCTGTTGCATTAGATCGTAAATTACAAAATGTTACGAATTATTTTTTATTTTCATTAGCAATTGCTGATTTATTAGTTAGTTTATTTGTAATGCCACTTGGTGCAATACCAGGATTTTTAGGTAAGTAAAATTTATATAAAATTTTTATACATTAAATTGAAAATAATATTTATATACATTTTTTTTTTTTGAAATGAAAAAAATATGTTCGTATAGGGGAGTAGGGAATCTGTTTTAATTTAATTAAAAACATGAAATATTTTTTTGACATTTTAAATAACTTAACAGCTGTTATGTACAAAATTTATTAGTAAATTGTTTTTTTTTTTTTTTAATCATGTTAAACAAATAAAAATAAACAAATCTAAAAATATCTAAAAACGACGAAAAGTAATGTATTTATTGTGCCAACTCTAGGATAATCGCATAAGTTATCCTGTTACCATATAATATTGTAAGGATTTGCTTCAAACTAACAAAATTTGACATTTTAGAAGTGTAACTTTATTAAGGAGAAATATAAGAGCGACTATATAAAATACACAGTTACTTGAAGCTGTTCCATTAGACAAATAAAATTTTGCAAAAAACGTTGGCATAAGATTTAAGTTTCAGAAGATTTAAAATTTCAGATACTTGTAGTTGCAATAGACACTGAGTTATTAAATGCTTTTATATTAACTCGTCGGTGTCGGTTTATTTATTTATTTGTCATTCTGTCACGCCTTTTATTATGTTCGTATTCTGTTCGCAACATTTGTAAGTATGGTACGGTGCAGAGGAAAGTGTACAGGTTTCGAAAGTTGTGGGTAATTTTGTTCGAATCCAATTCACATGCAACTTTTTTTTTTTCAACTATCTATTCGTCAACATTTTTTGAATAATATATAAATTATAATATAAAAGTAAATAGCTAATGCAAGTATTTTGGACTGTTATAATATAAAAGTAAATTGCTGGAATAAAAAAGAAACACGAACCCCAAATTTTTATTTAACCTTATTCCAGCAATTTACTTTTATATTATAACAGTCCAAAAAGCTAAAGTTTTGCAATCAATTTTATTTTCTACTTTTTAGGGGGCGAATTCGGTTTTGATAAAAGCATATTTTAAAAAATATTGTTTTTTACATATTATTTTATTTTCATATAAAAAGGAAGTTATATAAAATGGAAAAATTAAATCTTTAAATCCTAACTTTATTATTTTTGAGGTTATCATTCGGACAAATGTATATGGTTAAAATGACTCAGAATTCAATCCTTTGTAAGACTACATAATATACTTTTAAATATCTATCTCATCTCCTTTAAGGTGTTATAAACGTATACTCGTAAAATTATTATAACTCTTGAATTATGTTCATGAAAAAATAAATGTAATTTTAAAGATTATAACTTTTTATAATAAAAATTTTAACTTTTAATAGAGTCTATTCTTCTCTACAAAATGTTAAAATTTTTAAATATGCATATTATGCACATGTAACAAATAATCTAGACAAACTTATAAATAACTTTAATTTAAATAAAATTTTTATATTCAAAACACGTTTACTTTGTCTAAAAAATATTTTTTATCTGGTTTTTTTTTTTCCCCCGAAACATAAATTTCTGAAATTTTAAAGTAAAACATTGGTATGTAAAAAAAAAATTGTACATAAGTATTTCCGCTTTTGACAGCCATTAGAGGATTAAAAAGTAGAAGCCTCAAAAATCAAAACATTTCGTTTATAGAAAAATTAAGATTACGAATTATTCTAAATATGAAATTTCTTAAATCCTATAATGTCTTTAAAAATTCCTCAATCGAATTAAGTACATATTATACCGTTTTCCTTCTATGTAGTTACAACCGTCAAAATTATTTCAATGATCAGTAAGTAGTCTGTACTCCTACACTAAAAGAAACCAAAATTTTAGATGGAACGATATCTTTTATTATAAATAAAAAATCTATACATTTTAACTACCTTTTCCCTGACATGTGACGCCAGTGCGGGCCAGTCATTATTATTTATTTTATAATAGTTATACGACTTATATGGTATGATAGGATTTGAACAGGCATTATGACAGGCATTGCTAGGTCAGATAAAAAATTTAAGAAATATAAATAGGTATACATTCATAAATATATGGTACAAAAATATTCAAAATCTATTCAAAATGTTCAAAAAAAAAAATTTTAAATAATATATGTTGAATTTTTTTTTTTTTAATTATTTATTTATTCAATTATAACTAAACCTAATAAAAATTACAAAAAAATGGTTATATTTCACAAATTAACATTATTAGCTTTAAAAATAACAAAAATTTTTTTTATTTTTATTACATTTCTCTGCCACATAAATGTGACAAGGAAATTACATAGCCTTTCCTTTTCAGGCGTGGCTCTACATGTTGTAAGGGAGAATTAATATTACCACGTGTGTAGGATTCGAACTCACACTTCCTCGATGTTTAGAGTGTATTTTACACGCTCTTACCCACTAGGTCACCGAGGCTCCTTATAAAAAATTATTTTTTAATTATAAGTTTGAAAAAAATTAATTTAATTATAATTCAAAAATTATGCTAAAATTATGCTAAATTTAGCTAAAATCTAAAACGGAAAATTGCAAGGTGAAACGGAAAATTGCAATTTTTTTTTAGTCTTCCAAATTAAATTAAATTAAATTAAACTCGCAATCATTTTGTTTAAAAAATTATTCAAATTTTTTTTTTCCCTCAGTTTACGTTATAATATTAAATCATTTTCATTTTCATAATACTCCCCCAATTTATTTCAAAGCGGAATGTATGCAATTATCCTAAGTGATTTATGGCAGAGAATTTAGAAAAGCACAAAAATATTAACATAAGAAAAAAAAAATCAACAAAAGAAATTTTTAGTGAATGAAAGAAAAAGTATGTGAAAACAATAAACAAATAACTGTAAAAGGAAAATAATATAAGAGAGTGATTAAAAAATATCCTTGAAAAGTGTTTTCATCTTTTTGGTTGTTATTATGTCCTCAAAAGTTTCTTTTTTACCTATGTATGTACATAGAAATATATTAAATAGATGTATGGTATGTTTATCCCTTTCTCTAATTTTTTTTATTTTTACAATTTTTTCAGTTTTGGCATAGTTTTGAAAAACATTAAAATGTTCACGAAATTATATATATATATAAAAATATATAATATATCTTATATATTAAAGGGAAAAGTACAAGAAATTATGTTAATAGCACTTCAAAACCCACGAAATTTACTAACAGGAATGAAAGAAAAAAAAAATAAGAATATGAGATCAAAAAATGAAAGTGTTTTACGGTTAAAACCTCTAGACTGAAAATTGTACATTTTTAACATTATTTCTCTTCTTTAACGGGAGGTTTTATATAATTTTCGTAAGTAAAATATTTTTTGCACTACTTTCTAACATTTCAAAAGAGTATATGAAATTCATTTTGACAAAACTAAAATAAGATGTAAGTTTTTTATTAGTTCTAGAGTACCTAAATATCTAAAAAAAACAAGGTAGAATGTAAACCAACGATCTTAAAAGCGCACATTTCCAAAAGATAAGACAAACTGTTTAGAATTGTGACCTCCACAAAAATTTGAAAATTTAAGAAATAAAATTTAAAGAAATTTTTGTAATAAGAAAAAACTTTTCTGGAATTTTGAGGGGCTGTAAGACCGAAACCCTATATAACTAAGAAAAACCGTTAACACACATAAAAATATAATACTGAAACTTTAATTTTTATGTCTTACCGAAGAAAAATTTGTACAGGTGCCTAAAAATAACAAATTTTTCAATCCTAATAGCTCTTAAACAGGGGATAGTCCAAAACAAATTTCTGAGCAAACTTATACTAATTCGAAAAGTTTTTTCTGCCCTCAAAATTTCAAGTTCTTATTGGAAAGCGTTCCGAAGTTATGAGGGTAGAAAAATCATGCAAAATTTGGTAATAACGGTAAATTTAAGTACTAAATTTAAAAAAATTATATAATTTTGATACTAATTTGCAAATTATTGAAAAAATCTTAAGCAGAACATGAGACATATGCATTTAAAAATAGGACTTCTTGAAAGTTTGAGGGGCTGTAGCTCCGTAATGGATCGGGCTACATAAAAAAGTTGTCGCACAAAATTAATTTTTTTATGAAATCTACCTAGGGTTAAATTGAGACCTACCCATGATTTTTTTTTTCTATCTTTAACGGTGTAGAAGTTTTGTAAACAGACGGACGGACGGAGGGACAGAGTGGAACTAATACCTAAGCACTTTTTTTCAAAATTATTTTGGAAATGTGCTAAAAAGGAGTAGCAATTTTAACGAAAAGAAAAACATAAATTATGTAATACTTCAATTTGGAGAGCCATAAGCATTTAGAACTATGTAGTTCTAGAAATAACTGTTTGATTCTGAAAAGATTTAAAAACAAGGCAGTATGTAAAACTAAATAATTGAAAAGGTGCACATTGTTAAAATGACAATAAAATTATTTTAGAATTATGACTATACATATGACTAAACATCTAATTTTTCTTCGAATTTTTTTTTTCTTTCTTGTACAAAATGTTTTACAAAATCTACAAATTAAAAAATTTTAAATATTATATGTAGCTTAATTTTGTGCCATGATATGAAAGTTTCCTGAATCTGTTGCTCTTGAGGAACCAAACTTCACAGAAGTTATTGTAGTCATAAAATAGGATCTTCCCGTATAACCTTCTAAATACCTAGCTTTAGTAATGACTAAATTAGGATGTAAATTTTGCAGCTACTCGTATCTGTCACGTTAAACTAACCAAATTTTCTAGAAATTAAGTTAATTTCTATTCGGAAAATTTTTAATACCTAGATTGAGTTATTATAATACCCTAACGAACGTATAGTTCTCAGATAATAAATTTTCCATTACGTTTGAGACATTTTCAAGGAAATGATCTAGATATTACAAAGTATATTATATTCTTACTCAGAATCGAATTCTAAATCGATCTAGCAATGTACCTTCGTTCGCTTTTCAGCCCTTTCTCACAGTAACTCAAAAAATAATTTAGCTGGTATTCTAAATTTTTCCATTTCACCTTTGTAAAATTGTTAAATCGCTATTGAAATTGAGCAAGTTCGATGTGCGGATTTGAGTAGCTGCCATACAACTTCATTTTTTATATGATTATAACTTAGTGTCTTATAAAACGAAATTTTTAATATCGGAAAAAAGATTCAAGAGGTAAAGACTGTTTTTTACAAAATTTGGTTACTCCAACAATAGATAGGTTTGAGTAGGTGTTGTACAACTTCTATTTTTATATGAGCATAACTTAATGTATATAATGTAAGCTGATCATTTAAAATGATGTGAAAAGAAATTACATTTTATGCAAATGAGTTAAAAATATTGAATAAGTTACTATTTATCGATAAACTGTCAATTTTAGATAGTTCCCATTACTAGATTTAATAAAATAAACGCGGAGCGTCACAAAATCCTTTTTCTAAAAATTCCAATGTAACAAAATCCAAAAATTTCGAAAATTTAAAATTATAAATTTTGGATTTAGTTCTAAATTTCAAAATCTTTCAAAAATTCAAAAATTACAAAATCTCAAACACGAAATTCCAAAATTGGAAATTTTCAATGAACAAAATAATAAATAAGAAAATTGTCTTTTATAGAAATTGTCAATGCTTTATTGTTGTTATTATGTTTGTATTTTTTATATTGATGTAGAAATCGAAAATGTAAGGAAATAATTAGGATAGGCTTTAGATTTGGTTACAAATCAGGATATCAATCATTTGTTTAGCGAAGGGTTGGGAGTGCCCACAGTCCCCACTTTTTTAAATTTTTTGATCTTCAATTAGGTATATGCAAAAAAAAAATATTTAAGAAGGATTTTATAGTTGATTCCAAAATCAGGGTTACAAAATTTATTAGATGATTTATTATTATTTCGAATAAATATAATATAAAAATTTTTTAAATAATTTTTATTCAAAATATTCTTTTGAGGCGATTTTATTATTTGGGTTTTTTCGAAATGGGATTTCATACCCAACACAAATAAACGTTATTATTAATTCAATATATAAAATTCTTTAACATAACTCTTAAATAAGTTTAAAAACAACCGCCCAGACATAAAGTAAAAATATTAAAAAAGTATAATTTATGTATTTTTATTTTAATTAAAAAAAAAAAAAAAAAGAATTTACCAAAGTAGGCAAAGAATGTCAACACTAAAACGGTAAATATTATTTATGTTATTTACTTCTCATTTTAGGATAGTTATGTTATTTAAATTAATGATTTTTACATAATAACAGGATGTTCATTTTTTTCTCAATTCCTTATTTTGTTTTAGAAAAAGGGTCGTTGTGTTTACATATAAGGAATACAAGTTACGAAAGGAACCTTTTGGAAAATTCATTTGAAGGAAAAGTTTTTGTTTAGTAAAAATAAAAGGCAAATGAAAGTTTTGTTTTATATTTTTTGGCGGGTCTTTTAAAGTCTTTTTTTTTTTAAATTAAGAATATATAGGTATACCAATCCTTTTTGTTTTTCTTCTAAATCAGTTGAACATTATGTAAATGAACCAAGTAAGGAAAAAAAAAATTGTTCTTTTGGGTTATCTGCATTTTAAATAAATACTAACTACTATTTGGATCATAATCATTTTTTTATTATTATAATTTTGATTGGAAAAGAAAGGAAAGGATTTTTTTTGTGTTTTTTCTTTCTTTTTTGTTTTTTTCGGTGATTAAAATTTAAATAAATGAAAATTGTTCAAGTAGAAGGTGTTTTAATTTGTTTTCTTTTTTGATGTATTTTTTAAGAAATTTTTTGTATTTTTAATATATTTAAAGTTAACAAATTCTGTTAAATAGTTATAATTAAATATAGTATGAAACCATTCTTTTTTTGGTGTGTAAAAATAGATTGAATTATTTTTGTTTTTTAAGATCACAAACTTATAGATGGATTCTTTAATTTTTTAGCAAATGTTGGTTTTTCTATGAACAGATAAATAAATCAGATAAATATTAATCTTAAAACCTATGTG
The DNA here is from genome assembly GCA_947095535.1 of Poecilobothrus nobilitatus. Lineage (NCBI taxonomy): Eukaryota > Metazoa > Arthropoda > Insecta > Diptera > Dolichopodidae > Poecilobothrus > Poecilobothrus nobilitatus. Next base: position 260,882,419 of record OX352773.1, on the reverse strand, counting down.
TTTAAACTATATCTAACAATCCTATATTATTACTAGTGAATTGTGTTTGAAAAAGAAATTTGGTATTTAAAATGATTTTAAGTATATCACTACAAAAGTATATCTATATAGGTCATCTATATAATATTTATGTTAATTATCGTATATATTATAATATAGTAATTGTGATATTTTGCCAATTGTCACCATGTTTAACTAGCTATGTATATCTACTTGTATATATCATAATGTTGTAAAGGAAAATTTTGTAAAGCATATTATATTTAAACGAGACCCAATATATGCGAAAAATTCGTTCTACAAAAACTCTGTCGAAAGTTTTTTCGTACAGCTCTACTTTAGCTTCCTCCCTACTAAGTGTTTACACAGTTCATTATTTGTGACTGATTCACTAGCAGATCTACAGTATACTGTAACATTAGTTACATCAGTGTAAACAATTTAATTCAAACATTTTGTACGTATATGGATATTATTATATCCAACTAAAATTAATGTTTTATTAAAAAATAATTTTGTCTTTAAAAATTGATATTTGTTTTATTATTTCTTAAAATATTTTAACATTTTTAGTTTTTAGTTTATTAGATACTAATATTTAGATAACATTTGTTAGATACTTCGTGAAAATTTGATAGAACTCGGGATAGAACAGTAAAAGCTAGATGAGTTGTTGGGAATATTTTGGAAAGATCAGATTTTTTTTTTATTTTTTTTTATTTATTTTATATTCAATTATAACTAGACCTAAAAACGAGATTACCAAAGAACAAAAAGATCAGAAAAAAACAAAACCAAATATATATACCGTTATACTTATATATTTTTTTTTCGATATATTTGTTTGTCAAAAAAATTTTTTAAATATTTTTTCTTACGTAATGTAATTAACCGTTTCATTGATCTGAAAAAATATATGTATGCTAGGGGCTCTGTAGCCTATACCTGGTGTGTAGTATATTTTACCGTGACATCTTAATTACAAAAATTTCTTGATTACCTTGATTACCCTATAGCTGGTATGTAAGTATATTTTACCGTGACATCTTAATTACAAAAATTTCTTGATTCCAAAAGAAAACGAGGAAAAATACAGTTACTTTTGTCAACTCTTAGATACCCGTACGAACCGTTAGTATGTTCACAGCTTATCACTCTGCTTACAATATTATTTTTTTAATATTTTAGTATTTTAAAATAATTTGAGTGAATTTTATAATTTCTAGAACTATGGGTTGTACATATATTCAAACTACATGTTTATACATTCTTCAAAAGCAGGTTCTAACCTTCCATATAACGATTATCCATCCAAAACTTTTCCAAATATGGTATAGTACCATTTAAACTAAGCGGCAAAATGTACAATAATTTATACTATACATATGTATAGTACAAATATTCATTCATCAGTGACATGTATACCAATAAGCATGTATACCAATATCATATGAATATAAATTCTTCAAGTAACCGTTAATTTTTTATTTACTCAAATTGTTTTGTACTTACGCATCATCCTCAACAATTTCAAATTATCGAGTAAAAAAAATACAAAAAAATTTGTTAGAAAAATTTAGAAAATGAAGTCACACTTTCGTCAATTTGATGGTAACCCTATATTATTAAGAAAAGTTGTTAAAAGATATAAAAATATAATGTTAGAGCTTTAATTTTTGTATATTACTTCAAAAAAATTTGGAAGGTGTTTAAGTTACAGATGTTTAAAAATAGGGAATTTTTTAGTTTTTGACCCCATATAGTTCCAAAACGAGGGGCGATATAAAAATATTTTCTGAAATGACTCATACTTATTTTCAAAGACTTAACTTCTCTCAAAATTTGAAGTTACTAACTTAAACCGTTTGGAAGATAGAAGGAGTCAAGAATTTTGCAAAATTTGAGTTTGGTATAACGGTAAATTAAGACACCATAATATGACACAATTATATAATTAGTGTATATAAGTTTTTAAAGCTGATAAAAGCAGTAATCGTTTATTGTTTTTAAATTGAAGATATACCTTATACAACTTGTGTTATAACAATTTAAATATAGAGCTTTTCCGATCCTTGGGGAGCTGTAGCTCCGTAACGGTTGGGACTACAGAAAAAAATTGGCAATAATAAAATTAATATTTTTATGATAGAGCCATGATAAAATTTCATGGCTCCATTCCAAAAAAAATGTGGGGATCTAAAAGTTAAGTGTTTGAGAGCTACTCGAAGTTTTGGTCGGATCTCAACCAATAAAAATAGGGAGCCTACAAATTGTTGTAAGAATATTTTGTGTTAATTTCAATACTCTAGCTTTCTTAGTTTTTGAGTTATCTTGCTGATGGACGGACAAAGCTTAATCGACTTAGAATTTGATTATGTTCCGATCCATACCTTTGAAGGTATATATGGCTAGCTTATTTCGAGGTGTTAATTAACGAGGTGTTAATTAATTTCGAGGTGTTAACAAACGGAGTAACAATTTTAATATACCCGATCGTAGGGGTATAATAAAAAAAATTATGATTCTAAAGACACATAATATATGTTATATGTAATGTAGATTTGGTAATAGAAAACCCGTATCCAAATAGACTTGTATTCAAAACTTAACGGAATGTCATAGTACGTAGAGTGTGTCTGAAAACTTCTAAATTATAATTATAGATATTTGAAAAGAAATATGTATATATTTGGAACTTTTTATGTCATAAATGCTCCTTTAAAAGATATAACAAAAATTATAATAAAGTCTTAAATTTGCAAAGTAGGGATAGTATTCTTAATGACGTTTGTATCAAATGGGACTGAGACAGAAATTCATTAAACAAACCAAAGGATCTGTTTGGAAAGTTACAAAGAAACCGAATACGGATACTTTCTTCACTATCTTTCTCACTTTGTGTATATGTACATACAAATTATAAAAATTGCCTATAAATTTGTTAAAAGTTTTATTTTGAATAATAAATTAACTGATTTGAAGAATCAATTTAAATAAAATAAAACAATCTCACTTTTATTACAATATATTATTATTTTAAAAATTAAAAGTAATATCAAAAAATTATATTGTAAGAAGGTAGAATGTAAACCAACGGTGTTTAAAAGGGCACATTTTCAAAAGACAATACAAACTGTTCAAAAGACAATGCAAACTGTAGAAGTCAATGTCGAGTGCTTTATACAAAGTCTTTACATTTCTATCAAGATTTTTCCCTCAATTTTATACCATTTTTTATCCCTCTTTTACGCATAGATTAACATTCCCTATAATGTAAACAGTTCTGTTATTAGATAATTTGGAAAACTTTGGTAGGTTTACCAAAAAAACTATTAATAAACCATCCATTGTCAAAAAGTAAAATATTTAATATTAATTTTAATATTAATCAAAAGAGTATCCAAGATGAAATGATATATTGAATATCGAAGTTAGAAAAGGAAACTTGACTATATTATAGAATATAAATTTATTCTATCTTATCTTTTTGAAAAAAGTGTCAATATAATTTATGTAGGTCTTTTTTTTTCATTTTATCTCTAATGTAAACGTTTACACAAGATATTACTTAAATATTATATAAAATTTTATTACAAAAAATATTTATTTGATGTTTTTGATCTCTGAAATAGAAAAATCTTTAATATTCTGGTGGATAGTAAATTGGTTTTAAATTTAGGTCAAAAAGGATAATTTTTTTTTTAAACAGATTTTAGGTTAAAATAAACTAAAAAAATTATTTTTAAAAACTAAATTATTTTTTACCGACCGCATACATTAATGTATAAAGTAGGTATTGTTTTCATACTAAAAATTTGTACCCGAGATTTTCGCAAAAATGCACTACTCCGTTGTGGAGAAGGCTGTAAAAAAATTTTCAGCATGATGTCCGTCTGTGCGTGTGTAGGTATGTCTGTGGACACGTGTACAGCTTAAACGACTGAGCGGAATTTTTTGAAATTTCATATTTAAGGTTATAACGTAAATATCTCGGATTGATAAGCTTTTGAAGCAAATCGGGCAACCGCAAATAGTAGTTTACAAGTGTACTTTTTAAGTTTTTTACGAATATTTCGTAACAGAAAAATTTTATGAGAAAAATTATTAAGAAAAAGTTGTTACACAAGTAAAGAGCAACAACTTTGCCATAGAACATTTTTTGATCTGACCAACTTTAAAGTTTTTTTAATTTTTTTTCTAAGGCCAAAAGGCCATTTATATACACTTCATATGAATTTATATGAACAATTTTTTTTTGTTTTTTTTTTATATTCCTAAAAATTTATATCCATAATATGTACTTGTATCTATGCATATTATTCTTTTGTTGATGACATAAAATTAAAACGGTAAAATATTTGTTAGCAGATTCAATATTAATCTTATGTTTGTTTTGTTGTTTACAGTTTTTATTATTTTTTACTTTTAATATTTTTGAATGAAAAAAAAATCATGTACCTACATTACATCATAATGGAAATGGATGTATGAATGAATGCACATACATACATATGTAAATACATATATTTTTACGATTTCATTGCATATAATTATTTTTATTGAATAAAACAAAATGTTATTAAATTATTAGAAGTTATTTTGCTTTGATATAAAATTATTATTATAAAAAAAATCTATAAATTTTGGTATTGTACTTTTCGGGTAGGGGCGGTCGGTCCTGTGGTGGAGACGGCTGATTTTTTTTTTCAGTCTTTGTGAAAATATTAACTATTTGAGTTATTTAATATATTGAACATCAATTTTATATTAACACTAGCTGTATGCCTCTCATAAATAACGAAAAAAAAAATAATTCCTCTTTTGTTTGTTGTATGAGACTTTTTATTATGAACTCAAAAAAAAAAAAAAATAATAATTTACTTTTTTATCATACATACCTTACAATCCACATGCATGATTTTTGAATTTTCATTAAATTCACATATTGTAGTGTATCTGTAAACGTCAAAACAGTAACATATATGGAGTTTTTGACTCCAATTGATTTTGGTATAATTTCAGAAATAAATAATTTCTAGGAAAATTGATTGAGAGAAATTCCCGGAATATTAAAATTGATATAAATTGATGAATTAAAAAAAAGAAATTGATAAAAAGTGATGAGTGACAGCACTGGAATAGCGTTGCACATCAGAACTCACTGAAGACAGATACTTTACGAAAACTACTTAAGCAATTATCTGATTTATATTAAAGCCGAAAATTTCAAAGATAATTAGATTTGTTTATAGATAACAGTTGTAGGAATTGTTCATACCTTAGATTATTTTTTAATTTCTTAACACTTAAAAAAGTGAAGACTATAACTTTTGGTCATTGTGATATGTGCATTTTTGTCAGTAGTTAAATGATATTATGTCAAATATTTAGTAGTTTAAAGGAATGTAATATTTCGTGGAATTTTCTTTAAAAATTACCTGATCAAAAAAATTACATTTAAAAATTACATTTTTCGATAGTAAACTTTTAAATGTAGAAATTTGGCTTATGGAAATTGAATGTACGAAGAATTTCTGAGTGAACCAGTCTATAAAAAAACAAATAAAGTTCTAAAACTTAACATAACGAACGTTAGGCTTTTATGGAAATTTGTACACGCCAAGAAAATCAGTAGAACGAAAACTTAACTACGCAGGGAATCTTGTCAGTACTACTACACGTTCTGTGCCAATACCCAGCTTTGAAATTCCAAAGAAGCAAAATATTGAGGAAGGGACACTGAGAGAACTTCTTTGAAGTAAAAATGTTTGACCATGGAAAAAAGTATACGATTTAGTTATAAAAGTTATAACAAATGTTCTAAAAATGGAATAAATTAATTTATAATGTTCCATATTTAGACCATAAACCTTTAAATCTAATCAAATTAAAATATGAATATCATACTATTAGTTTTGCCGTTCCCTTTAGTCTGTTAACGCTTTAAAGAGAAGCCATAATATACAAACGATTTATTATATAGATAATGCGAATGCATAGCCCCGTATTTAGTATAAATCCTATGATGTTATAAATTTTTATTTTACTGGTATATTATAGCTTCAATTTTTATCTTTCTCACAGTTTGCCGAAATTATATAAAAAACAAGTAAAAATAACAGTAAGTCGATGCAACCGACTTATTTATACCCTACACCTAAAACATTCAAATTAAATTAAAAATCCATAAGTTATTTTAGTTAGGCGTATTTAATACAAGCTAAATAAAATAAATACTGTTACAACCTTTGTACAAAATTTCAGGTTTCTATCTTTATTAAATTCGAAAATATGATTGTTAGGTCTTGGGAAGTGTGTGAAGGTACGCGGACCACCACCCCAATTCATCTCAAATTTTAGAGACATCAACAGGGTAGAACATTCTTATATCAAATTTCAAGTTTATATATTTATTAATTTCGAAGATATGCTTGTTTGGTCTTAGGAGTTGTGTGGCAGATACCCGAACAACCATTCTAATTCATCTTAAATTTTGGACAAATCAGGGATTCAGGAAACAACATTTCTGTCTTTATTAATTTCGAAGATATGCTTGTTCGGTTTTGGGAGTTGTATGGGAGGTACCCGAACGACCACTCCAATTCATCTCAAATTTTAGGTAAATCAGGGATTTAGGAAACAGCACCCTCGTATCAAATTTGAAGTTCCTATCTTTATTAATTTCGAAGATATGCATGTTCGGTTTTGGGAGTTGTATGGGAGGTACCCGAACAGCTCCACCAATTCATCTCAAATTTTGGACAAATCAGGGATTCAGGAAACAACACCCTAGTACCAAATTTGAAGGTTCTGTCTTTATTAATTTCGAAGATATGCTTGTTCGGTTTTGGGAGTTGTATGGGAGGTACCCGAACGACCACTCCAATTCCTCTCAAATTTTAGGCAAATCAGGAAATTAGGAAACAGCACCCTCCTATCAAATTTGAAGTTCCTATCTTTATTAATTTCGAAGATATGCATGTTCTGTTTTGGGAGTTGTATGGGAGGTACCCGAACAACTACTCCACTTCATCTCAAATTTTGGGGATATCAGGGATTTAGAAAAATACACCCTCGTACAAAATTTTAAGTTTCTATCTTTATTAATTTCGAAAATATGCGTATTAGGTTTTGGAAGTTGTATGGGAGGTACTCGAACGCATGGTTCGATTTCGCCCATTTACAATCCCCGCCTTAGCTTAGTCATTGTTAACATACAGTATAAATTTCATCAAGATAGCATCATTATTTTTTGAGTTATCGTGCGTACGGACGGACGGACGGACGGACATCGCTAAATCGACTCCGGCGGTGATCCTGATTCAGAATATATATACATGTCTATACCTAACTCGCTTCCTTTTGGTGGTTACAAACACCATACCAAAGTTAATATACCCTATACTTAATGTGTAGGGTATAATAAGAGTTTTTCACAAAACAAATGTAAATAGGTACCAAATTTTATTTACCTATAGATTCTAATAATAACCTTAAGTTATTTTGTTTATATAGTGGCATCTACCCACTTGTCTTATACTATATATATATATATGACAATATAGAGAAATAAAAATTATTATATATTATTTTTGTTTTAATTGAGGGTCAAATCGACTGAACTTCACATTTAAAAAAAAATTTAATACTTGTGTTATTTAGCACAGAACCTTAGAATATTTTTTTAATCACTAAAATAAACAAAAAAGCATGAGATTATTATAATTATGGTATGAAAGGAAAAAAATATTAATATATTATTATCTATTAGATATTTCTTTTCACTAGAATTCAACAAATAATTATAAACCTATACATATTAATTTATTTTACTATAAAATGATCATTATTTTGTTTCTAGAAAATTTAATTTACAAATACATATATTGAATTTCTATAGGTGCTTCATTATTCCTTAAGGTTGTATTTTTTTTTTCATTTTTAATTTGCGCTTTTGTTTCGTTAGAATAAAGGATTCATCCAATCTTGCTATTAGTAATAATTTCGTCCTTTTAATAGAAAATAATTTAAATTTAAATTTTTCCTTTTTTTGATATTCACGTGTGCATGTGTATATTTATTTTAATGGAGGGCAATATTAACCACATTAGCTGTTTAGTCCAGTACTACGAATAAATTTAAAATATTTCATGCATTGTAGTCGTGGAGGTTGTTTAGATTTAAATTCATTTTAATCATTTACTTACGTATTATTAGTATTCCCTCAAACACTTTTAATGATGTTACGTAAAATTTACTCCGATAAATCCGAGAATTTGATTATTTTCAATTCAAAACTTATTTTAAAAATGAATCCTTTATTTCTCCTTTGATGATTTTTTACTTAACATCTGTGAAATATTAAAAAGAAATGTCTAAGATTTTCATTTTTTTGATATAGGTACGAATACAAGTACTCGTATTATCGAATTTGAATTATTTTCTTGAAATAATGGTTTGAAGGGATTTGATACAGAAATGCAAAAAACTATTTAAGTAAACACGAAGCTTACGTAAAATTACTAAAAACTGTTCGACTAAAATGTTCGTAATCTCTGTGTTTACGTAATTACTTTATTTTAAACAATTTTTTAAGTTCTATTCGAATTACGGTGGTTTTGCCGAGTATTAAGTTTTTTCCCTTCTTTTGATACCGTATATGAACGTGTGTTCAAAAGTATAATAAATTTGCCATTACGTTTGTGGCACCTTAAAGCAGTCGAGCTAAATATAGACCGAAGTGTATGGATCGGATCAGAATTGAATTGTGAGTCGTTTAAGCCATATACGTGTGTTCATCCGTCCGTCCTTCAGATACCTGAAATCTCCTAAAAGACGATTAAATTTAATAACTATAACTTCTCTAAAATGTGATAGGTTCGGAGCAACAGGTTCGAGTAGCTGCCATACGAGTGCAAAATTTATATAAATATATCTCGGTACTTAATTAAGTAAAACATCTGGAATTTTGTAAATGGTGACTAGTTTTATAGAAACAGCATACATTACGTTTATACGTATCCCAGAGTTGACACAGTTTACTCCACCGCGCTCTTCCTCGATGTTTAATTATTTGAAGATTTCTTTTTTTATTAATATACCTTTCTAATTCTAATGCTTTATCCAATTTTATATATTAAAAACTCTTGAATGAGGCGTCATTTATCTTCCTATAGATAGATAATAAAAAAAAATCAATCATTAACAACTCATACTATAATTTTGTTTCAGGTTATTGGCCATTTGGATTTGTTTGGTGTAACATTTATGTAACTTGTGATGTATTAGCATGCTCTTCCAGTATACTACATATGTGTTTTATTAGTCTGGGACGTTATTTAGGAATACGTAATCCGCTCGGATCAAGGCATCGTTCAACAAAACGTATAACTGGTATTAAAATTGCAATTGTATGGTTAATGGCTATGATTGTATCTAGTTCGATAACTGTTTTAGGTAAGTAAAATAGTTTTTATAAGATCAAATAGTTTATATACGATTAGTTATTATATAAATCAGAAATTTTGGTTATTACTAATTATAGTATTAATATGTTAGTTTAGTATCAAATTCTAAACTCCACACGGCACGAAATATTATAGGAATACCATTTACCATCAAAATATTATAGGAGTACCATTTACCATCAAAATCTAGCATGTGTTTTTTACTTTGAAATATAGGAAACCATCAAAATCATAAATACATTCTAATACTTAATGTTTTTTGTATGCATATGCATATTGTTTAATATTTTAGGAGTGTTTAAAGACCTCAACGAACACGTGTGAAAAACTTTTTTTTTTTAGTCTGGTATATAATTCCAATAATGAATATTTCAAATTAAATCGGCGACTTTTAGTAAAGAAGTCTCATTTGAGTCTCAAGGCATGTGCAACTAGATTGTGTACTCATTGAGTAAATTTTTTTGATATAAGACTTATAAGAGTGCGTTATAATAGCTCTTAGTTGAAGATAATATAGAAAAGTGAAAAAGTATGTTTTTACTATCACTAATAAAAAAAGGTTTTAAATTAAAAATATAATTATATCATTTTATCTCTTTATATTTTCAGGAATTATAAATAAATCAAATATAATGCCAGAAGAACATATTTGTGTTATTAATAATCGAGCATTCTTTGTATTTGGATCACTTGTTGTATTTTACATTCCAATGATATTAATGGTTGTTACGTATGCTTTAACAATACAGTTATTAAAAAAGAAAGCAAGATTTGCAGCAGATCATCCAGAAAGTGAATTATTTCGAAGGTAACATTTACATCATATAATATATGTACTCCTAAACTGAAGAATACTGATAGATATGCTCCTAAACTGAAGAATTTTATAAAACTCATCTGCAAGACCTAAAAGTTTTATTGTTTTTAGTTTTTTTTTTATTTATTGCCAGAATTTGTGCTGTTCCCATTACTTGGACTATGATTTTTTTTGCAGTCCCAATAGTTAAAGAAATTAAGAAATCCCATCATTAGTTGTAAGAAACCAACTATTGTACTAAGCCAAACTAATTGTACCGGTATTATTTTCTTTTCGCTACGCTATTATATGGAAACTGTTTTATTGTTAATTAATTTCTGCAGAATTCACATTTTTAAAATGATTTCAAAATGAATTCTTGTTCCAAAAATATAAAATTATTATAGAATAAAACTGTATAAAAAAATTCTTCAAAATTAAATTAAATTGTTTTGGCTGCATCAAATTACCATAACATGTTTCAATATTAAATTAAATTTTTGATATTCTCTAATGCTATATTGAAAAATTAAATAATGATGCAACCATATCTAATAATTTGAAATAATACCATAAAATTATACAGGGAGCTTCTGTGGCCTAGTGGGTAACAGCGTATAAATACGCTGTAAAAACCGAGGGAGTCTGGGTTCGAATCCGTAAGAGTTATTCCCTCTTATGACATTTACAGCCACGCCTGAACAGAAAATACTGTGTAACTTCCTGTCCACTTTTATGTGGGAGAGAAATGCATTAAAAAAAAAAATATGTTAAATAAAAATTATACAAACAATTAAATATTACTACTTTTATAGATTAGGTGGAAGGTTTGCAATAAAACCGCATCATCATCATAATTCGAATAATGTAAATAAATTAAATCGGGAATCATCTAGTCGTAGTTCAAAATATGATCCGGAAATGCATCATTCGTTAAAACAATCCATATCCGCACAACAATTGAAAAGAAACAATAATGAAAGTTTTAATAATGGAAATAATTCAATTGTTAGTGGAATTAGTAGTAACGATAGTACAGGAGGCATTGTTGGAGGTGGTAATTGTAGTCGTTCTATTGATGATAATTCTAGTGTTATAAATATACATTTTAATGGAAATGGTGAAAATTGTAGTGGAATTCGTAATATTGTTAATCGTAATAATAAATCATCAAGTTGTAATCGTACAAGTTTTAATAATTCAATTTTACGAAATGATTCAACAAAATCAAATCAAAAAATGATAGAATCACAATCACAACAACCTTTATTATATAGAACACAAGGAAATAGTAGTGGTTGTTTATCAAATTCAAGTAATAGGTGGGTAGAAAATTTCATTTACTTTTAATTTATTTTTACTTTTATAAAAATTAAAAATAAAATCATATTTTATGACTATTTATTATCCTTTTATGTGTATCCCGATAAATAGAAGAAAAACATTTTATTAAATTTAGATCAAGAGATAATTATAATATAGGTTTGATACTACATCTGCCCTCTTATGTATAAGAAAATATAATATGGAAAATTTGTTTTTTCTCTTTGCTTATTTTTGTGTTAATTGTCTCACAAAGCAGCGACAAGGAGCATCCACTAAATTATTTATTGTTTAAATTAAATGAAACTTAAGTTTCACAAGGATCGGTGGTTTCAATAATTGTACTCTCAGAAATACACTTATTTTTATTGCTATCTATGCGCGTCATCTATATATAAAAATTACTTTATATTTTTATTTTTTACTATTTTATTATATATTACGATACGATTTAAGTTATATGATATATAATATATATTTATTTTTGATTTAGTTATATTATAGTACTAGTACTTGATTTAGATTCCCACATCCTTTATGAAAAAAAAAAATATAAGACACGATGACCTCGCCGAGATTTGAATCGGATGCTTTTTGAATCTAAGCCCAGTGTTCTAACCACTACACCGTTAGTTGAATCCTCCAGGAGTTTAAGAACTACATAAAAGTCTTGTTTCTATAACAGACGTTGATAGTCTTATTTGGTGGATATTAAAGCATTCATTTATGGCAGCATAAAAAATGTTTTAAAAAAATAATACTTTAAAGATTATGCAGATTATGTTATCTAACTTACTGACAATTTTTAGTATGAAACATAAAGTATTAATAAAAATTAGTTTTAATACTTTAAGTTTTAATGTTAATAAGTAACATAAATTATTTACTTTATGAATTATAAATGTAACTTACAGATACAGTAAAAAATATAAATAATTTTAATTAATATTATGTATCTTGAACCTATTTATGTGGTTTTTTATACAATTTTTTTATATACCTAATATTTTTTTATTTTTTTATTTTTATCATTCCAGATCATCGACGAGACGTAGTAATGTACAACAGCATTTAGGATATACAAATGGAGGAAATTCACGTTCATCGTGTAGTCCTAGTCTAGTAACAGAAACATGTGAACAAAGTACCCAAACACCAGATTCAATAGCCAGAGAAACAAGGAAATATAAATTAAAAGCATTAAGATTTTCTTTTAATAATGTTACACCACCAGCACTAAATTTAAATTTAAGGTGAGTATAAATAAAAACAAGATAATATTTTAAAAAAAATAAAGATTTTTAAAGGGCACAATTAAAGAATGTTAATTTATTATAAAACATTTTAAAGTTGTAGTTTTTTTAAAATTTCTTTCAGAAAAAAACTTGAACTGAACACTTCAAAAGACACTTTCTTTAATTTTAAAGACATTGGCTTTATGTTAAAAATCTATGATAAAGTGAATATTGAATGTTTTGCATTTTTGATTTCTAGTCTTATTTGATTTTTCATACTTTTGGATAATATTTCGTCTGACGCTATTACGCTGAGCCATTTTTTTCTTGCTTTGAAATTAGGAACAAATTGTTTGATATTATGGCATCTTACGATTTTTGCAATTAGATTTTATAGGAAAAGACTAAACAAAAAATATAATTTAGAAATAATTTTTTTTGAAATGATCTTTCGATTGTTAAAATTTAGTTGATTTTCATTAAATATTATGGAAGGATTAGATTTTTAGACGTATTGACAGACGTTGTAAAACTGATTAGCTTTGCTTTTCAAATTTGTTTTTTTCTATAAATGTGCTAAGAATTCAAAAATTATGTTCGGTTCAATATTTTGATACTGTGTTACTATATTGAGTTATTTTACTTAATACGAACGTATTTCTTAGGGTATAACAGGGTATAATAAATTTACCATTACGTTTGTGACACCTTAAAGAAAACTACATAAGAATGTAAAACAAAATAAATATATTCTTGTTCAGAATTGAATTTCCAGGAATGAACTGACCTATTGCCTAAATTCCAGTTTTGCTATTAAAATTGAACAAGTTAGACCAGCGGATTCGAGTACCATTGCCATACTATTTATTTTTCTATAACTCAATACCAAATTTAACTAGATTTTTGAAATTTTGTCAAAAGAATAAGTATTCAAACAATTTCTGGGTACTTTTAAGTTAGATATCTTCTGACTTAGTTTTGCAAAGGTATAGAGCGTTTAGCACTTTCTCTACATCTGTTTTATATTCTGTCAAGAAAAATGCGGAAATATCGCTGTAGTTTCTTTTTTCAAGGTTTAGATGAACTCTCTGACATGGATCTGAAAAGCCTTCAAAGCTGCTTCCGCTAGAGTGATGTTATCGTGGCATAAATCTAAGAAAACTTAACAAAAACTCTGGTCAAATAGGTTCCTTTATGTTTTGAAGTAACACTACGGAAGTAAAATCTAGTAATTTCTGATGCGTTAGCTCAGCCTTCATCGATAAAAAATAAATAAGTTAAACATCTGAAATTTAAAAAGATCATTATATTTTATTTTGACAACATTGTCTTCGTCCGGACATCCTACAATTGACACAGTCCGCGCGACACTTTTCCTTCTTTTTCTCGATTTGTAATATTAAAGTATTTCGAGATGCAAATTGAAAATATTTTTTTTTTGAGTAGGAGTATGAATTTTAAATTAAAATTATTTTTTTTTTTTCAAATATTTTTCATTTAATAAAATTTCCATTTGATATTATTATTTCCACAAAAGTCTGTAAAGTTATTTTTTCCTTTTTTTGTTGAATACTTTAATAAAAATATTCAAAGTTGGAAAATAAATAAGTCCTTGATCAGAAATTATAGAGTGCCTGTGTGCCTGAAAGCATAATAAATCATTAAAAAAAAAATAAGTTTCAGATTTCTTTTCAAAAGAATATCTAATAAGAAATCAGACAGAATTTTCTTAACTAAATAAATAAGGATATTAAGTATAGGTGCAATTAACTGTTTTTCATATATTTATAACATGAGTGATTTCACCATTTTAAAGCAGTAGAGAATATTAAATTTAATCTGATTTCAAAAGTGTATTGAATATTTATTGCAGCCTTTCAATTTAAATGGTATAATGAAGAATCTATAGAACCGTGATCTTGCCACTATGACATTTACAATGTCACATTTTCCTTATATATATGATATATATAGAATATTTAAGAGTAACCACTATTTGATTGTTTAATCAAATTAGGGTTGTGAACTCCGTTATCTGTGAATAGATGTAATGTTTAATCGTGTAATTAACTCGTGAATTTAAAATTTCAAAATAGAAAAACTTTTTTTATTTTTTAATTTTTTATTTACAAGAAATTTATTCTGACCTACCTTCCCCCTTCTTTCAAAGGGGGGCACTACCTTCCTATATATTACTATATATCGAATTTAATCAAAAATCATTTATGATGAGATGATGATTACGATAGTTCTGCTCTCTTCTATTCTAAGATTTCTTCAAAGTCTTGATTAAAAAGTAATTAATTACATTTTAAAGAAAACCTTCAATCTTGAAAATTTACGGAGAATTTTCTTTAGCACATGAAAATAGTAGACTGTAGTTCGCATTAATTAAATTTTATTTTCAATTACTTTATTTTTATTTTTTTTTATTTTACCTTAACAAGACCAAAATAACATAAAATTTCTTTTTTTAGATTTCTTACAGCAAAAAATAAACGTAACAGTTTATCAGCGAATGCAGTTGCAACTGAACAGAAAGCAACAAAAGTTTTAGGATTAGTTTTTTTTACTTTTGTTTTGTGTTGGTCACCATTTTTCATTTTAAATATAATTTTTGCAGCATGTATTGATTGTCATGTACCAGAGCATGTTGTTGATACATGCTTATGGTTAGGATATTTATCATCAACAATAAATCCAATTATTTATACGATATTTAACAAGACATTTCGAGCAGCATTCATTCGTTTTTTAAAATGTAATTGTGAAAGGTGAGTTGTTTTTTTTTTTTTTTGTGGAAAATTAATAATAAACTTTTTCTTGTCCAAACCAATTTTTAACAATATTTTACGCAATAAAGATAAAGTAGGAGAGTAGGAGAATAATATTGTAGATGAATTGATTGTATAAGTATTATTTAGATCTATAGGTATATAAAAGTATCGTTATATGTTCCGTTTAGTTCTGTGCATGTTTTTTTCCCTTCCACTACTATGATGTGCATACGGCATACTGAAACGCTTATTATTCATATTTAACTTATCGTTACTTTATTTTCAATCATTATTTTCATTAACCCGTTGATTATTCAGCTATTGCAGCTATTGTACAAGATTATGAAATACAAATATGATAATTGTGTGCCATCTATTATCTTACACAAGAGTTATTTACGATATTAGTTATTACAATATAATTTATTAATATTGGATATAACTTAACTTGTATATACCGTGCAAAGTGATCAATTAATGAAATCCAAAACCGAAAAAAAACATATAAAAGAAAAACTTTTACTGGAGACGGGAATTCATGATAATATACTTAAACAGATAACCAAACATATTTCCTAATTATAAATTGAATATTTTTCATGTACTAAAGTATTTTGAATATCATTTTAGAATAATAAGATGGGGAAGATAATGTTAAATTGATGTCCTTCTAAAATAAAAGAATAAGACTTCAGGGTATACAACAATCATAATCCCATTTTTTTTGTAAAATTTATTATTATCTACTTATAAGTGCCCTGCTGCTTTATGTGTTAATATAACTAATCTGATAAGCTCCTTTGCTTTTTTGCCACTTTCCTCCGTAGGAAAATTAATAATATTGATTATCTTTTAAAGATTCATGTTACATAGATTATTGTAAGGAAACAAATTTTTTGAGAAAAATTCGATCTCAATTGAGAAAAATTTGTTTTCTTTTAATAATCCATTAAAAACGGTGCTTTCGATTTTTATTGGTCGTAATAACCCGCAGAATCTGCAGAAATTAGATTAAATTAAGTATTAAAAAAAATCAAAAGTTTAAATATAACTTGTCTAGGGAATTTTAACATTACAATGACCTGAATACCTAAGTCTAGTAATGCAGTAAATATAAATAATATTGTGAAAAACATGTATATTAGATTAGATATTTCACTTTTATTTTATTTTGGCTGGCGAACTAGCGCCAAAAGTACCTAAATGAATAAAAAATACTTTAATTTATATGAACTAAAGGCGAAAAACCTTTTATTTTATGTAAAGTTTCCGGAAAAAGTTTGGCATAATGATATAATGTTAATTGTTAATGTTATTGTTGATAAAAATTTCTGAAAAATTGTCTACACTAAAGGCGGCAGCAATACCCCTTCAGTTTAAATTTAAAACAATAGGTATTATTTTGCATTCTATTTTTAAGGGTAAGATATAAAAGCAAAGAACTTTACTATGAACATAAGTGCATAGGTATAAGAATTGACTACTTATTTAATTTTATTTTTTTTGCAAAATTTCCAAGATTATCGGATTATCGGATGTTTTTTGTGGAGTTTTATTTTGAAATACTTTCGAGATTTAATTTTGTCATATTTTGTTATTCTAGATTGTTAATTCTACGATAACTTTGTTTTCCAGGTATCATGTGCTAGACGTTTTAATTCCATCTAAGGATTATATTTCCTTTTTTTCAATACGGAATTTCATAAATAATTTCTATTCGTATTAAAGTTTATAAATTATTTAAGAAAGTTAAGTAATATGATAATCATTCGAAAATTTGTTCCATTTTAGTTCATTTGGGTGGAACTTCAGCTCCTTATGCATTAGTTTCCTTAGTCTGTTATTTTATATTATTATTAAAGCGCACGTTACATATTAAACAATAAATAAATATTACTAATATACAATTTATATGATTCACTTTTTAGCACATTTCCAAAAAAATTTTGAAAAAATGTGCTTATTAGTTTCACTCTGTCCGTCCATTCGTCTGTTTACAAAACTTCTACACCGTTAAAGATAGAGAAAAAAAATTTTAACCATGGGTAGGTCTCATAAAAAAAATAATTTTGTGGAACAACTTTTTCATGTAGCCCCTCCCATTACGGAGCTACAGCCCCTCAAACTTTGAAAAAGCCCTATTTTTAAATGCATATATCTTATGTTCTACTTAAGATTTTTTCAATCTGAAAACGTCATTCGACAGGTATTTCTTTTATCTTTATAAATTAATATGAAAATTATACAATTTTTTTAAATTTAGTATTTAAATTTACCGTTATGTGAAAACAAAATTTTGCATGATTTTTCTACTTTCATAACTCCGGCACACTTCTAGATAGAGAATTGAAATTTTATTATCTATATAAAACAATATCAAAATTATGTAATATTTTGTAATTTACTATTTAAATTTACCGTTATGTGAAAACCACATTTTGCATGAAATTTCTTTTTTCATAACTCCGGCACGCCTTTAGATAGGAACCTGAAATTTTGAGACAAGAAAGAACTTTTAGAATTAGTATAAGTTTCCTCAGAAAATTTTTTGGTAGCACCCCCCTCTTTAAGAGTTATTACGCCTCAAAAATTGAAAATTTGGTGTTTTTAGACACCTGTAACTTAGGCACCTGTACAAAAATTTTTTCTCCGGCAAGGCATGAAAATATATAAATATATATATAAAGGTTCAAAAATATATTTTTACGTGTGTTAACAGCTTTTCTTAGTTATATAGGATTCCGGAATTACGGCCCCTCAAAATTTCAAAAATGTCCTATTTTCACGTTTTTAGCACATTTCCAAAAAAATTTTGAAAAAATGTGCTTATTAGTTTCACTCTGTCCGTCCATCCGTCCGTCCGTCCGTCTGTTTACAAAACTTCTACACCGTTAAAGATAGAGAAAAAAATTTTAACCATAGGTAGGTCTCATAAAAAAAATAATTTTGTGGAACAACTTTTTCATGTAGCCCCTCCCATTACGGAGCTACAGCCCCTCAAACTTTGAAAAAGCCCTATTTTTAAATGCATATATCTTATGTTCTACTTAAGATTTTTTCAATCTGAAAACGTCATTCGACAGGTATTTCTTTTATCTTTGTAAATTAATGATTATTATTTAAATTATGAAAATTATACAATTTTTTTAAATTTAGTATTTAAATTTACCGTTATGTGAAAACCAAATTTTGCATGATTTTTCTACTTTCATAACTCCGGCACGCTTCTAGATAGAAGCTTGAAATTTTGAGGCAAGAAAGAACTTTTAGAATTAGTATAGGTTTGCTCAGAAAATTTTTTCGGATCATCCCCTGTTTATGAGCTATTAGGGCTTAAAAATTGAAAATTTGCTATTTTTAAACACCTGTAACTTAGGAACCTGTACACATTTTACTTCTGCAAGATATAAAAATTAAAGCTACTATAATATATTTTTACGTGTGTTAAAGGTTTATTTTAATTGTAAAGGGTTCCAAAGTTGCAGCTCTTCAAAATTGCGAAAAAGCCCCATTTTCAAATGTATATATCTCGGGCTCTGCGTAATAGTTTTGCAATCTAAAACCGCCAGAAGATCGAAAATTTTATTATCTATATAAAACAATATCAAAATTATGTAATATTTTGTAATTTACTATTTAAATTTACCGTTATGTGAAAACCACATTTTGCATGAAATTTCTTTTTTCATAACTCCGGCACCTCTTTAGATAGGAACCTGTTTCCTCAGAAAATTTTTTGGTAGCACCCCCTCTTTAAGAGTTATTACGCCTCAAAAATTGAAAATTTGCTATTTTTAGACACCTGTAACTTATTCACCAGTACAAATTTTTCTTCGGCAAGACATGAAAATTAAAGGTTTAATAATATACTTTTACGTGTGTTAACGGCTTTTCTTAGTTATATAGGATTCCGGACTTATGGCCCCTCAAAATTTCAAAAATGTCCTATTTTCACATTTTTTCTTATTACATGAAATTTTCAAATTTTTGTGTAACTTTTTGTCACACTTCTAAACAGTTTGTATTGAGTTTTGGAAATGTGCGCTTTTAAAAACCGTTGGTTTACATTCTACCTTGTTTCTTATTACATGAAATTTTCAAATTTTTGTGTAAGTCACACTTCTACAGTTTGTATTGAGTTTTTGAAATGTGCGCTTTTAAAAGCCGTTGGTTTACATTCTACCTTGTTTTTTTTAAATTTAATCCTTCTCTATTTAACTTTTGAGTATCTCCAAAAATCAAAAAAAAATTTTCTTTTAATATATTAACTTAAGATGTTAATTTTATAAAATTTTAATTTCTTTTATTTGTTTTTTTTCTCATGTTTTTTTTAGATCTGGTCGTCCAGCTAGATATCGTTCAGTTACAGAATCACGAGGTGCAATGAGTTTATGTGCCCCATCAGCACTTCCATTAGCAATTTCATTACAAAGTGCACCAATTATGACACCATCAACAACAAATGAAACACCATTGAGTGAATTTAGAGGATCTTATACAATTACTGATGAAGAATGTTGATGACATTATTGATGACTATTTACATAACAGTTTATAATTGTTGTTATAACCATTGTACATAAAACTTAATATTAACGGTACATAGTAGCGTCATTATAAAAAAAAACAAAGGGATTAAATTGCTTCAGATTATTGATTATGAGGCCTCGGTGGCGTAGTGGGTAACGCTGTAAACACCGAGTGAGTGTGGGTTCGAATCACACACACGTCTTAAAAGTTATTCCTCCTTGCGACATTTACAGCCACGCCTGAAAAAGAAAGGCTGTGTAATTTCCTGTTCAGATTTATGTGGCAAAGAAATGCACAAAAAAAAAAATTATTGATTGCTTAAATATTTAAATATAAGATTAAGTTGGAAGATTAAGTTTTATTATATTAAAAGGTATTAATTAATAGTTAACAGATTTGTAGTTGAAAATATAAGTTACAATATTGTTTTTCATCT
Organism: Poecilobothrus nobilitatus; assembly: GCA_947095535.1. Lineage (NCBI taxonomy): Eukaryota > Metazoa > Arthropoda > Insecta > Diptera > Dolichopodidae > Poecilobothrus > Poecilobothrus nobilitatus. Next base: position 260,861,855 of record OX352773.1, on the reverse strand, counting down.
TAAGAACAAACTCAAAATTTAAAAATATGAAAGGAAAAAAGTTAATTTTTATAAGAGCTACAATAAAATGCAAAATTCTCGAAATAATTCTTTTCTTTTTATTAGTGATAATTATGTAAATAAATGCAATGATTGCCAAAACTACGGCAGATTTTATAAATATTACCAATTTAAACAATGATATAAAATGTTATTTATTTATTTTTAATTATTTTTAATACATTTTTTCATTGGTTATTTGTTATAATGAGCGAAAAATGGAAATTATTAGAGATAATTAAAAAAGCTAGTTTTATACAAATAACTTTTGCAAAATTTGATTGGTCTAGCACAATAAGTTCGAAAAACTTTTATATAACTGTAAAATTTATATTCTAATATCTTGGTACTTAATTAAGGTAAACTTTTAAAATTTTGTAAGAAATAATCAAGTTTTATGGCAATAACTTATCTAAACAATTTGGTTAGTTTGACGGAACGAGTTCGAGTAAGATTAATATCTGAAATTTTGTAAAAGATGATAACAGAAAGTATTACGCGTTCGTGCGGATATTTTAAAGTTGGCACAGTCAACTATATACTCATCCTTGTTCTTGAATAATTTTTATTAAATACATATGAATTTAGTATTTGAGGTGTTCTTTTAACTGAAAACTTTATGTGGTTTAAATGACAGGTTTCTGAGTTTAAAAAGATTCAAATTTTTTACTTCTTTCTCTCTCTAGACCTGAAATAAGGCAATTGATTAGCGTTATAACGGGCTATAAGTATGCACCTAGAAGATTAGGTACGCACGTGGATCTTTACTATAGATTTTGAAAAGGAAAACATGGAGCGCTTTTTATAGGCCTGAAAAGTTTTTTTCGTCAGAGTGCGGTATTTGTGTGGCATAAATTTAGAAAACTTAACACTAACTCTGTTTGAACAGGTTTTTCTTCATTTCGAAGATACTACGGATCTCCATTTGAAGATACTGCGGACCTAGAGTTTATTATTACCTACGCATTAGTTCAGCCTTCTTTAATAAAAAAAATTAAAATAATGATGGGTTTATGTGTCAAATAATTTATCCCAACCTTTTATAAATAAGTAATTTGTGGTAGAAAAATCGGAAAAAAAAAAATTAAATTGAGAACAAATGATAAATTGAAAATAAAGAGTAGAAGTATATCTACTATAGAGCATTTTGGTCTGACTAATATAATATGGCCTGTTTATGTTTATTTTAGTAAGCTATCTATAACACTACTTTTAATATACATCCCTAAATCATTGCTTCTCTTCGACGCAAAATATTTTAAAAATTCATTCCATGAAATTTTTATATTTTCCTTTAAAATATCCTTAAAATTTCCATAACTATAACTACAAATGAACTTGAACTAAATTATAAAATGAATATGACCATGAAAACTGTTACTTCTAATTTAATTTAGTTGACATTATTTTTTGTCCTTGTTTCTCATTTCCAATATTTTTTTATTTATGTAATACGTAATTTTTGTAATAATTAAGTCAAATAAATTTAAAAGAAGAAAGTAAATTGAATGATATTTTCTAATTTTCTTTTTGAATTCATTTATTTTCTTCTTTTTATTTTTTGTTTCCTTTTTTCTCTTTGTGAGTCTTTTAGTTTTTTTCAACCGCCTCAAAATCAAAACAAAACATAAATTTGGTGTTCCTTATCTGTCATTTCTTGTTGCATATCTTTTTAATTATTTTCTCTCTATCTTTGTCTTTTATTCTTTTAATATTTTTTACTGTATACTGATGTTCATCGAATCTACCAATACTAGAAGAAAAAGAAACATCATTTTTATTTTGTGTCCTTATTTAGAAGAAAAGGAAACAATGACTTTGATTTATTTTTTTCTGCTTATTTTTTTTTTCTTTTATTTTGTTGTATATTTCCGCTGACATCTGTGTTCTATATTACAAGTTTTCTTGTTATTTTGCTTAATTTTTTTTTATTCTCTTTATTGCATCTAATTTTATATTTACATTTTACCAAATTGTCTCAATTGGATTGAATTTATTTTCATTTTAGTGTTCGCAAGTTCGCAAAAATGTTACAATCAAAATTATTAGGTTATTAGCAGATATCCGGTGTTGTACTGCAAATTTGGAAAGTTCTTAAATTTTTTATTTTGTGATTTTGGAAAAGAAAGTGTTATTTATATAGAGGTTCTTAAATTTTCAATACTACACTTTATCGGCTTTATCTATATGTTAAAGCTTATAATTGTTTTGTATTACCGAAATTGATTAATGGATTGTACTTCAATCAATCGAATAGGCAACATTACTGCACACAGATTAAAATCAAACAAACCAAAACATTGAGATAGGACATCGAAAGGATGAAAAACTTTTAAATATAAGACGGACCGGAACTCAACAAATATTTCTCCTTGTTTTTTTTTTTAAAACTATACTGAAAAATTGGATACAATTCACTCACAATTATTTTAGTAAAATGAGGATGCAGCGAAACGGACTATTAAATCAGAATTAAATTAATGAAAGGAGCTTCTTTGGGCAATGTTTTATGGGATATATATATCATTTATTAGCAAAATAATCTTACAAGGAAAAAATGTTAATTGGTTCTCATACCGCAATGGGTTAATAAATTCCATAAAAAACAATTAATTTTTTCCTTTGGCATGGTATAATGTTTTAGCTTGGTTTGAGGTCAATCTGTCAAATCGTTTACCTTAGCCAATAAAAAAAGCAAAAGTTACTAATTGGTTTTCATGCCACAACTTACAGAACAAAATGCAAAATAGCCTATAGCAATTTTTATAACAATTTTTATAGCAATTGATTCATGGTTTTTAAGTTATAAGCAAAGAAATAAACAGAAAACTTGCCGCATTAAGCCTTCCCCAGACCGGCGCGTTTTTTTTTCAGCGGTGCATTTTTTTTCCGCAAAATATTATTTTAATATTTCCGTGCGTTTTAAAGCGTTTTTTTTTCGGCAAATATACATACTAATTTTTTCCGCAAAAAAAAAACGGGATTGATAGCGTTTTTCATGCAGTTTACGCAAATAAATGTCAAACATTTTTATTTAAAAAAAAAATAATAAGAAAATGGAGAACAAAGTGGAAAAATTAATCGAGTTAGTGAAAAAATATACCTTATTAATTCCCTTACATTGAAAAAGTTGAATATGGAACTTGACTATAAAATATTTGAACCTGGGTGATAATTTTTTTGGAATAAATAAATATCCTATATGATTAGGTTTTGTTTATTTATATAGTCAGAAAAGTAGATTTTGAACATATTCATCATATTTTGATAAATTCTTATTTTCACCGGCATTTTTCACTAAATCTCAAAATAGGATTTTTCATCTATATCAGTAATGTGACTTTGAAGTAATTTCCTGCAAGTATGCAAGCAAATAATGCAGCAAATTAAAATTTAATATTTTTTTTTATAGGTACCAACACTACGAGTATTTTTGAAATTAAATTTATTGATGTTCCACAAATATACAAAAATTAAATTTCAAAACAAAAAACAAAACATAAATGGCATTAAACTTAAAAAAATAAGATAAAAAAGTTCAATTAAAGATAATTTGAATAATGAAATTTTGTATTGTTTTGCATGATAATTTTGTGTAAAGGAAAGTTACTAAATATAATTTTAAAGTTCTTTTGTTTTTTAGATAAACATGTTAAAATTACAGCAATGACATTTTTTAAATAAAATGTCATTCCGGTAGCTGTTTTTAAATTTTTTCTTCTACGTTTCATATTTTTACAATAATCTTTCTGATATTCAGTAGAATATTCTGAATATTACCATTTTAGTTGTCTACGATATAAAAAATTTGCATAAAAAATTTTCGAGAAATTGTTCGTATTTTGTTACAGCTACAAGGTGTTGGTTTACATTAGTTATTGTTTTGAAAGTTATCAGGTCAACCACTCTGGTATTCAATATTTTCAAATTCCTCGGAAAAGCATTTCTGAATAAAACCGTATGATTTTTTCAAAAGTTGGGAAAACCAATCAAGTTATTAAACAACTGGCTTATTATAAAGGTAGTGTTTAAGAAGATTTTCTATTTATAAAAAAAATTTAAGGGCTCTCTAAGTAGAAAGATAAATCTAAAACAAAAATTAAAACATTTTAAATATGAAAAAAAGAAAAAAGCAAAATATATTTTAAAGTTAAATTTTTATTTTTCAAAATTTTATATTTTTTTTTTTTTAAATTTTCTTTTATGCTTTTTTTTTCTTATAAATATCATTATAACCCTCGTCATCGACTTCGTTATCTTCATTTTTATCTTCATTTTTATAATCATCTTAATTTTCCTTCTCATAGATATTATTTTAAAGAATGTTCGATTTTTCTTTATTGCTACCATTAAATTTCAGAGCTCCAAACTGGTTTAGCTCCTTAATTTTCTTTTTATCTTTTATCAGTTTTCTAAACCATTTGGGTAAAAATATCGAAACGGCTTGTCTTTGAAACATTATTTATACAAAAAAAAAATTCATATTTCCCCTTTTTTTCTCAAATTAAAATTCCTTTTGTAGGTTTAGTTTGTTTTTAGGTCCTCTAACTTCATAAAGTTAATCTGACCCATATGCCCATCTGACCCATATACAATTAATGTGACCCATATGACACATTTTAAGAGTAGAAGGATCTTTTAGGATTAGTATAAGTAGTAAGAGTTGTTTGCAAGGTGAAGTATTAATAGATGACCTGATATTGTAATGTAAATTTTTTTCAGCCTTACCAAAACGATTTAAAACAATATATAGCTTATCGTATCTCAAATGTAATTTTTTTAAGTATAGTGGCGAAAGGGTAGTTTTGTATTAAATTATTACTTTAATTCGTTAGCAAAGAATATATTTCTGTTTTCCAAATTAATTAAATTACCCTATGACGATAGAAAAAATTTAATTAAACCAAGCCGCATATAGATATTTATATTTATATCATTTACCTTAGATTTTACATAATTTATTCAGCTCGTAGATAATAGTAATTTAATCGGGGCCGCGGTGGTCTACTGGGTAAGAGGGAATACGCTGTAAAATACGCTGTAAACACCGAGGGAGTGTGGGTTCGAATCCCACACATGTCGTAAGAGTTATTCCCCCTTAGGATATTTACAGTCACGCCTGAACAGGAAAGACTGTGTAATTTCATGTCCACATTAATGTGGCAGAGAAATGCATTAAAAAAAAGAAATTAATTTAACCTGTACGCAAAAATTATATTTATATTAACAAAAAAAAAAAAAAAAAATCTGGAATTCCAGTAATGCACACACAAATATTATCTTTCATTTTCTTTTTCATATTAAAACATTTTAATTATAAATTAAATGAATTATTCTGCATATTTTATTCTAAAATATTAAATATTCAAAGAAAAACAAAAGAAAAGGAGATACAACGGAAATGTGTATCACTATAGTATCAATACTATTCGATATATTGCATATTTGTCTGTTAGGGTTATTGGTCCGCTACTTTTGTTAATATTATATAATTTAGGCAAAAAATCTAAATTTAAATATGACCTCATTGAAGTTTGAACTTCAGATCTTACAACTGCAGGCACGCTAGTTATGCTTATAGTTTGAATATTAGGAATTTTAATAAATAAATAGGAATTAAATAGGAATTAAATAAATTTGAATTAAAATTATAAGGGGCCTCGGTGGCCTAGTGGGTATAAAATACGTATAAAATACGCTGTAATCAGAGAGGGAGTGTGGATTCAAAGCCCACACACGTCGTAAGAGTTATTGCTCCTTACGACATTTACAGCCACTCCTGAACAGGAAAGGTTGTGCAATTTTCTGTCCACATATATATGGCAGAGAAATGCACTAAAAAAAAAAATATAAGATAAATAGTTAGAATTTAATTATTGTTTATATATAATAATATTTGTAAATATTGTTAAAAATAAAATTAAAATTATAACAATAAAAAAAAAAGAGTTATAGATGAATTTTTTAGTTGTAAAATTTTTAAGAAAATCAAGAAAAAAAAAGTATTTTATTGTAATTAAATAAAAAGAGTAAATAATTATATTTAATATTATTAAAAAATATGTTGTTAAGATTATAATGTTAATTTGATTTAATTATTAAAGAAAAACCATAACAAAATGAATGTAAATTTTAAGAAAAAAAAAAAATAAATTAAAAAATTAAAATGCAACTCCAATTTTTTTAAGTTTTATACAATTAATACAAAAAAATATAACATTTTGCATAATATATCTCCAGTTTAATAGATACATCTTTACTTTTGTATTTATTAATACTAAAACTGGCATATCTACATATCTACATACATGAAAGATGAATTTCTCTCGGCTTTTCAATTTGCTTTATTGTTTTCTACATTAAATTTTCAGTTGTCTACGAGATTTTTAACTTTTATGTTTTATTGAAGTATAAAAAGACCCCAGCCAATAAATTAAAATTGAAACGATAAAATTTCAGAAATTACAAGTGCAAATGATTGATATAAAATTATCAGTAAGGTCGAATTATTAGAAGATATTGTTCAAAACATTTTTAAAAAGATTAACTAAAAATTTCCAGATAAAATTTTTAAGAGATGCTATATACAAACTGAGTAAACTTCTGTCTTCGTTTTAATTCTTATAAATTGTGTAAGTAAATCGATCATAATATAATAAATATAAAGAGAAAAATTGAAAGGAAAAATAATTTAAGGTAAAATCAAATCCTATAACAAACTCCTTTAATATAAAAATAAAAAATCAAATTCTATTCCGTTCCTTCACGAAAGAAGACTTTTTATTATCGAATAGATATAATACTTCAGTTTACTATAAACCTATTTAGGTTATATTAGTACACCTACTTTAAATTTTTAGTTTGGATAGGTTTAATGCACACATGGAATCATTTTAAGAACAGTAGAACATTGGAAAAATCATTCCAAGCAGAAATTATGTTTCTAACGGGATTTCCTAAACATTTTTTCTACTTTACTTTAAACAAAAATATTAAACTTTATAACTTGTTTATTTTTGATAAAGATCTCAATAAGTTATTTTGGTGCCTATTTCAGTCTCTTATTTTTACGTTAATGTGTTAATGTTATTTTATTAATTCTTTAATATTTAAATTTTTTGAAGCTTAACTTAAGCATAAATATTATAAAAACAAATAATTTCATTGTGTTTTGATTTTGTATCCTTTCAATAATAATTTTCTTCTCTGGACCCAGTTTTTTCTTATCCTAAGTTTAAATTCAAATTTAAATTCACCTTCGGTGGAAATAAATGATTGAATTGAAATTTTGGAGACACATTTTCATAAAATGTGTCTACAGAATAGAAAATGTAGTTGTCTATACTTATCTATTTTAAAAATAGAATTTTGTTTCTGAATTTTCTTTACGGGGAAATTTTAGATTTTCAAATAAAACTTATGTATAGCTTTATTTATTTTATGAATGAGCTTTTTGCGTTCGGTATAAAACAGTCCTACATATTGTATAACACTTTTCAAAAAAATTTTTACATTTAAAAATAATATAAAAGCTTTTTAAACCTTTAGTAAAAATTTAAAAATAAATTGCGCTATTTTCTTAAATATTTTTGTATTTTTTGCTAAAATGTACAATTAAAATTTCCTTTACAAAACATTGTCTCAATATTCCCGATGACTCTACAATAATAAATTTGAAAAACAAGTTATTAAAATATGTTTTACATAAGGATTTTGTGGACAAAATAAATTTTTAGATGAACAGTTTATATGATAAAACAAAAAATATAAAAATATAAAATCTTTCGTTAAAAATATATTGCACAAACAGTAGATATCTTTATATGTTAAAAATCAAGTACTAAGGTTATGAACTTGGATATAATTCAATTTATATTAAAGCTATTATCCTATATTAGTTAGGTATTAGAATTGAGCATTACTCAGTGGTGTTAGGTAAAAATTGCGTAGAATAGCTTAGAACATACTTTTTTTTTTTGATAAAAAAGTTTGATGTTTGAGCTTTATTAATATTTTGAAGACCAGAACCATAACTGGATAACTTTTTAATATTAATTTCATAATACACTTAACTAAAAACGAAAAAAAAACATCTCAAAAACATTTCAAATACATCTTATAGTACCCACATTATTTTGAAATTTATTTTTATAATGGAAATTAAAAAAAGTTACCTATAGATAACAAAAGTGTTGGAATTTTCAATATTTTCAATTAGATAATATCAAAATTTGCTTCAAAGAAGGCTAAATTTATATAAACATGTTGTTAACATTTGAGCTCTCTGTATAGGTTTAATAACAAGGCATAGGCAGTATATACAGAATGTTTTCGACTGGATGATCTTTCTTGATATGACTTATCAGGCATGTCGAGACGAACAAAAAATCGTCTTGGAGGGGGGCTCTATTCTGGATCCTTTTCGAGATATGAAGGGTTAAAGATATTATAGCGACTTTTCATAAAAAAATCTATAACTTTTGAACAGCTTGCTATAGAGAGATAAAAAAAATGCGCTTTGTAGAGGAAGTTGTCAGCTTTAATTTTTGGGTATTAATGATTCCCATATCATAACAGTTACAAAGTTATGAAATTTCATAATACTTTAAAATGAAAAATTATGTTTCAAACTCAATTTTCTTTTGAAATACTCGGTATTTGGGGTACTTTTTATAGCATATTTCGAAACAACTTTTCAAGCCCTATAATGAGTACCCAATAACTTTTCTTTATCTCTAACCGTTTTTGAGTTTAAAAGTTTTAAAGACGCACACTTCTAAAAGATAAAAAGAAAAAAATAATTTTAGAATAAGTGACAATTTTTTATATTGTTTCTATGGTTGTCATTATCTGTGAGAAAATTAAGAAAAGTAACACAAGTCATTAACAAAGTTTTAAAAGTAACGAGTAAACCGTACATAACAAATATAATTAAGAAAACCTGTAACACAATATGTAAAAATATAATGTTGAAGCTTTAGTTTTTGTATCTTATTATACCCGTACGATAGGATCGGGTATAATAAAATTACTCCTCCGTTTGTAACACCTCGAAATAAGCGAGCTAGATATACCTTCAAAGGTATGGATCGGATCAGAAAAAAATTCTAAGACTTTTGAGCCATGTCCGTCCGTCCGTCCGTCCGTCCGTCAGCACGCTAACTCAAAAACTAAGAAAGCTAGAATCTTGAAATTTACACAAAATATTTTGGGAGTAATTTGTAGGTTCCCTATTTTTTTTGGTTTTGTAGTTTGGACCAAGCCTTAGGGTAGCTCTCGAACACCTAACTTTTAGATCCCCACATTTTTTTTGCAATAGAGCTATGAAATTTTAACTACTGATAGATCTCACAAAAATATTAATTTTATTTTTAATAACTTTTTTTTGTAGCCCCACCCGTTACGGAGCTACAGCTCCCCAAAGGTTCAAAAAAGCTCTATATTTAAATTGTTATAGCACAAGTTGTATAAGATATATCTTCATTTTGAAAAAGCCAAACGATTACTACTTTTATTAGCTTTAAAAGTATATATACAATAAATACATATTTTTGGTATACGGTGTCTTAATTTACCGTTATGCGAAACTCAAATTTTGCAAAATTCTTTAACCCTTCCATCTTCTAAACGGTTAAAGTTGGAAACTTGAAATTTTGACAGAAGTTAGATCTTTGAAAATAAGTATGAGTCATTTCAGAAATTTTTTTTGTATCACCCCCCGTTTAGGAGCTGCAAGGCGTCAAAAACTGAAAATTTTCTATTTTTAAACACCTGTAACTTGAACACCTGTTAAAATTTTTTTGAAGTAATACACAAAAATTGAAGCTTCAACATTATTCTCTTATTTCTGTTAACAACTTTTTTTATACCCGTACGATAGGATCGGGTATAATAAAATTACTCCTCCGTTTGTAACACCTCGAAATAAGCGAGCTAGATATACCTTCAAAGGTATGGATCGGATCAGAAAAAAATTCTAAGACTTTTGAGCCATGTCCGTCCGTCCGTCCGTCAGCACGCTAACTCAAAAACTAAGAAAGCTAGAATCTTGAAATTTACACAAAATATTTTGGGAGTAATTTGTAGGTTCCCTATATTTTTTGGTTGAGTTTGGACCAAGCCTTAGGGTAGCTCTCAAACACCTAACTTTTAGATCCCGACATTTTTTTTGAAATAGAGCTATGAAATTTTAACTGCTGATAGATCTCACAAAAATATTAATTTTATTTTTTATAAATTTTTTTCGTAGCCCCACCCGTTACGGAGCTACAGCTCCCCAAAGGTTCAAAAAAGCTCTATATTTAAATTGTTATAGCACAAGTTGTATAAGGTATATCTTCATTTTGAAAACGCCAAACGATTACTACTTTTATTAGCTTTAAAAGTATATATACAATAAATATATATTTGTGGCATAAAGTATCTTAATTTACCGTTATGCGAAACTAAAATTTTGCAAAATCCTTCAACCCTTCTATCTTCTAAACGGTTTAAGTTGGAAACTTGAAATTTTGACAGAAGTTAGATCTTTGAAAATAAGTATGAGTCATTTCAGAAATTTTTTTTGTATCACCCTCGGTTTAGGAGCTGTAAGGAGTCAAAAACTGAAAATTTCCTATTTTTAAACACCTGTAACTTGAACACCTGTTAGAATTTTTTTGAAGTAATACACAAAAATTAAAGCTTCAACATCATACTCTTATTTCTGTTAACAACTTTTTTTAATAATATAGGGTTACTTTATAATTGACGAAAGTGTTACTTGATTTTCTCAAATTTTCTAACAAATTTCTTTAACTAATTTTTTGCATTTTGTTTTACTCGATAATTTGAAATTGTTGAGGATATAATGCGCAGTACATAAAAATGCAAATAAATAAACAACATAACGGTTGCTTGAAGAATTTTTATTTATATGATATTAATATATATACATACTTATATAATATCATGATTACTTACATATCGTATATGTCACTAGTGAATGAATGATAAGAGTATAGATGTATATTATATAGCGCCGTATTTACATACATATATGTATTTTATTGTACTTATAAGAAATTATTCTGTCAATGGAATATTTAAATATAATATAATATAATATTTAAAATTATATTTACTATTTTGTACTAAGTAAATTTAATATACATTTACCGCTTAGTATTAAATTGTACTATAGAATATTTGAAAAAGTTTTGGATTGATAATCGTTATGGTAAAGGTTAGAATCTGCTTTTGAAGAATGTACATATAAACATATAGTTTGAATATATGTACAACCCATAGTTATAGAAATTATAAAATTCACCCAAATTATTTTAAAATACTAAAATATTAAAAAAATAATATTGTAAGCAGAGTGACAGGCTGTTAACATACTAACGGTTCGTACGGGTATCTAAGAGTTGACAAAGGCAACTGTATTCTTCCTCGTTAACAATATAGGGTTACTTTATAATTGACGAAAGTGTTAGTTGATTTTTTCAAATTTTCGAACAAATTTCTTTAAAACGAATTTTTTCCATTTTGTGTTACTCGATAATTTGAAATTGTTGAGGATATAATGCGTAGTACATAAAAATGTAAATAAATAAACAACATAACGGTTGCTTGAAGAATTTTTATTATTATTTATATGATATTGATATATATACATACTTATATAATATCATGTTTATTTACATATCGTATATGTCACTAGTGAATGAATGATAAGAGTATAGATGTATATTATATAGCGCCGTACTTACATACATATATGTATTTTATTGTACTTATAAGAAATTATTCTGTCAATGGAATATTTAAATATAATATAATATAATATTTAAAATTATATTTATTATTTTGTACTAAGTAAATTTAATATACATTTACCGCTTAGTATTAAATGTTACTATAGAATATTTGAAAAAGTTTTGGATTGATAATCGTTATGTGAAAGGTTAGAATCTGCTTTTGAAGAATGTACATATAAACATATAGTTTGAATATATGTACAACCCATAGTTCTAGAAATTATAAAATTCACCCAAATTATTTTAAAATACTAAAATATTAAAAAAATAATATTGTAAGAAGAGTGACAGGCTGTGAACATACTAACGGTTCGTACGGGTATCTAAGAGTTGACAAAGTCAACTGTATTCTTCCTCGTTTTTATTAAAAATTTAAATAGAAAAAACAAAATAAATATGTATTATAATATATAAACCTAATGACTAATGAATAGCATATTGAAATCAATTGAGAACAAGCTGGAGCACAATGACACAGGAAACTAAGGTAAATGAAAAAAACTTTGTGTAAACACTATTTACATTCGTTAAAGAAATAAAATAATTAGCATTAGGTTGAAAACGATCCCAATTAATAAGTCAAGACGAAAAATTATAGAAAACTTATTCTTGAATAAAACAAATATTTTATTTTGATAAGAATATTTAAGAACTATTTTTAATGGTAAAACGTGTAAAAAGTATATCAAAAGCAATAAATTTTTTTTAAAAGTTAAAAAATGATAAAAAATTTAATTTTAGGATTAGCTCAAAGCATGATAAGATAAAAAATTGCAATCCGTGTTTTCATGTTGAACTTCAGAATCATTATATTCTCGAAAAAAAGATGCTGCACAAAATTAATGTTTTTGTGTCTTGTTGTTAAAATTTTATTTCACTCAGACAGACAGAGGGACAAAGTGAAACTAATATAGGCATATTTTTTCAAATTTTTTTTGAAAATGTGCTTAAAAATATTATGTTTTAATTACCGAGGGCCAATTTATGGTCTTGAAATACCTGACAATTTCAGTATTCAGTAATTTATGATAGGACAATGGGAACAACTTTCCGGGAAGAACAGATGTTTGGAACAGTTTTTCCCCTATTTTATTTTTAATTTACATGCTCTGTGGTGAGATATATGTCTAAAGCCTTAATGAAAAATTGTACGCTCCACTTAGTTAAAAGTAACTTTTAAAATAAATTTTGTAAAAGTTGACAGTTTTCCGAAATAATGAAAACTTGGTAAAAATTTAACGATTGTTTAATTAAAATTGAAGAATTTAATGATTTTTTCTGAAACCATTTGAATTGTAATTCTTAGTTTCTTGATCTTCCAAATAGTATTTGTTCGTCGATCGATAATTTTTCAGTGGTTTACAAACAAACACCTTTGCTAATAGATTGAATTCGTCTTGGGTTGAGCGTATGTAAGAAATATAATGTTAATTGTACGTTAAAAAAATAAACACGTCTCTTAAAAAGATTGAAGTATACAGTTTTTTTTTTCTTTTCGTATTTAAGACTCAAAATTTGGAAAATATTTTGATTTTCCAAAATCGAACTGCATAAAAACTATTTTCTTTTCGTATTAAAATATTTCTTTCATATTTTTACAACAAAAAAATATTCAGTAGGATGTTGAAACAATTTGAAACCGAAACTTTCCCTAGCTTCTATATTGATTAGCAAAAATATAACGGTATAAGTAAAATTAGACAAAATGTGTAAGAAAATTTTGTAATACATTTTTCAAACACTGATGACGGCATCTATGTGATGTCCGTCATTAAAATCGATGATCACCCCTTTGCAAAAGTTTATCCACAAATTATTTAAATTTTAATTAATTAAATTAATATTAAAAGTTATTAAATTTCCATATTAAAAAAAAATCTCATATTATTTATATAGGAAATAAAGTTTATACAAGAACATAAAAGATGAAGGAAGAGCAAAAAAATGAAACAAAAAATATATAGAAGAAAAATCTTTTTTTTTTTTAAGTTTATAGTATTTCTATTTTTTAGTAAATTTTTTACTAGGATGGGAAAACTAAAAGAAAATTTAAAGCTGGAGTTAAAAATAAATATTTATGTTTAATACCTGTTAGAAAAAACCAGGTACAAACAAATTTTTTTTTTTTTATAAATCTTAATAAGTTTCATAGGAAAAATATAATATAAACTTCTTAACTTCTCAAAAAGTTGTTAAATTTTAAATATAAAAAAAAAAAAAGGAAAAAATTGAATTACTTTTTAATTTTAATTTATGAAGTAACTATGGTTTTGTTGTAGGTTTGGTTGTACGATATGCTTTTGATATTAAGCTAAAAATTTCTCAATTTTTTTTTAACATTTTTTCCTCTTTTTTTCTGCAACAGAATTCTGTTTTTCCTTACAAGGTATATAAATCTTGTTTTACTTTGTACCTACTATTTTTTAATTTTATCTTCTAGAAACTATAAGAAAACTAATAATTTTTTTTTTTTAACAGATTATTCCTTTTTTTTTTTGCTCAACTTGCAAAATGTCACCTGAAATATTAATCTTTTTACCAATTAACATTAAAAAATGTTAAAAAAAAAAAAAAAAAAATTTAAAAATATAAAAAAAAATCTTTGAAGAAAATCTAGAAACAATCTGACAGTTTTTTCTAACCTTAAGATATTTAACTAGTTGAATCATGGACTTCATTATAATACAGCATAAGGTGAATTCTTCTTTTTGAATTATTTTTAATTCACTTAAAATAATGGGAAAATTATGGAGAAAATTGAATTAAGGTAAAAAGAAAAACATTTTTTTTGTTTTTTATCTTTCCAACTACTTTTCCTATTTTTTTTTTTTTTTTCCGCATATTTACGTTTAAAGTTTCTATAGCAATATGTATAGATATAATATATAATTCATCTTTCCTTCAATACAAGGTGATTTCAAAGTAAATTTTGTAATCCAAAAATGAATAAAAATAAATCTTGGATGTTCAGTTTGTGTTTGTTGTTTTACGAGTGACGGTGGAAAACATCGAAAGTCACCTAAAGGAACTGCTCGAGGTTACTCTAGGTAATGTTGAATTTTTACCAACCAACACCATCCCATTTATAACCAGACTTTAGAATGAATCCTTTAATACCTAGTAACATAATGTACAGTTTAAATTTGGGTGTAAGAATATAGGAAGGATTCTGCAAAAATTTGGGTAAAAAAATACCGAATCATGAAGGATGAAAGAGAAAATTTGAAGAGTTATTTTGAAAACAAATGTTAAGGTTCTTCTTAAATTTCGATATAATTATGGTACACACAACCTGGACTGTGTAAACTTGAGTAACACTTGATTTAAAATCATTACTTATTATAAATGTGATCCAAGTGAATGTTATAGTAGAAATGTAAAATTATAAAAGGTATTTATATAAGTATTTGATTCTTTAAAAAATCATGGAGTTTAAGGTATAATAGAAAATGTATAATAGTTTAAGGTGTTTGATCCGATTCATTCAGATTAAATCTATTAAAAAGCTCACAAATAATATTGGAAAAACACATAAAAATAAACAGTTGTTATCAAGTTGATAGCTACTATGCTATTTATTAAATTCATAAATTCAAAAATAACTTAGAAGAAGTCATCCAGTATTTAATTTTCTTTTTTTTTTTTTGTATTACTTACACTAACTAATATAAATCACGAGAACATTTTTTTTTGTCTTATTTAAAAGTCATTTAAAGTGAACGTAGACAGAAGAACTTCATTAGCATAGCTGTAAGTAATAAAAATTTGTATGATATAGCTAAGAAAAAAACAAGATAACTTTTTTAAATATTTCATCATTAACACGTTGACTACCGCATGATATCTGAAAATATTTTCCGGAAACCAACATAGTTTTATACTCAATTTTTCTGTGTTTTTTATTTTTACAATAATTGTTGGCTTTGTGTCTTAACCCAGTTTACCAGACCTTTTTTTATTTTTCCTATTTCAGATACCAGGAATATAAAATTTTAATTGATTTACTATAGGTTATCTCGTAGGTTCAGAAATTTAAGCGGTAAGTATATTATACGAATACGATCATTTCAGTCGTACTTGGTGTTCTATGTGTCCTGGAGTTAACTCGTAGTAACAAATGTTACTTCAAAATCACGACTAGAAATGGATTTATACACTGTACCATATTCAGTTGATTTAGCTGTTTGATTAAATGGCTGAAAAAAATGTATTCTTTTCATTGTTCTTACTATTATGACCGATTAAGTTCAAACTTAAAAAACAAAGAAGTATTTTTAGGCCACCAGATCAATTTGATTACGTTTTGTTAATTTGCCCCGGGATTACTATTTTGTTTCTGAAACACTTTGTTTTTTAAATGAGCCACTATCTAATTGCATGAATACAAGTAGGCGTTGATAAATATGGTTTTTATTTACGAAAATCTAATTTCGAACAATGGGCGTTTCCGAATCTATCACACTAGTACTTGACATTAGACACTTGACACTGTATAATGTACATGTATTACTTTTTTAGTGCGAACATCTAGTATAGCCGAGACTACACCAAAAATTTGACAGATAATGAAGTGATGGGACAGGTTCAAAAACACCCTTAGTAATAAGAAAACAAAAAATAAAATGTTTCCCCCCCTTCCCCAGGCCACCTTTTGTTTTTTTTTTTTGTTTTTTATAAAATAATGACTTAATGATCATTATAGTAACGATTTAAAAAGAAAGTTCTACGTATTTCTTTTTCTAATTTATTTTGTTTTTGTTTTATTGTCGTAAAGAATGCGGGGATAAAAAATTTTAAATTAAAATTTTTGCAATATTTTAGTGTAATTAAGTTGATAACGAAAAATGAAAAAAGAAAATATTATGTATGTATGTATAATGTATAAAGTTTTACTCTTTTGCACTTTTAATAGAATTACATCTGTCCTCTATTATATATACATTTTGTTTTATTTCTTGGAATTTTTTTAATTTTTTATAGAAAGTATCTTAAGATACAATTTTTATTATTTTTCATAGTTTTTAATGTTTGCTTTGGTAAATTTTTTTATTTGTTAATTTTTTCACTGTTTAAATAAATGACAAATAAGAGATTTGTTTTAAAGTGTCATTAGTGAATTTAAAGTTTGATTTTTTTAAAAAGCAGAAATTAAAATTGTTTAGTAAGTCGTTTAAATAAATTTTGTTTTTATTTTCTTAAATTCTTTTGAAAAATGGCTGAAATTGCAAAACAAAAAAATGAAAAATTGAAAAAAATTTAAAAAAAAAATTTCCAAATATATATTATGAAAAAAATTTTTATGTTTCAATGGAAACCAAACTAGAAAAATAGACAAAAAATTATATCAGTGTTTCTTTAACTGTTTTTTATTTTTTGAAATTTAATGTCAGCCGAGGTAATATTTTTCGAGGTTAGAAATTAGAATTCGTACATCAGCTAAAAATGATAAAATCAAAAGTATTTAATTCCATTAATAATAATGTTAAAGTTATGTACAAAAAAACGTCAGTTTTTAACATTAAAACTTTTTATTTCAGAACAAAATATGAAAATCACTTCGACATAACATTTATGAATATAGAAGTTGTTTCCTTCTTCAATTCTTCAGGTCTTCAGTTGGCAATGTATTGTTGAATTGCATAAACTACTTCCAAATTTCAAGGATCGTATAACAATAGATTTGAATTATTTAATCCCAGATTCCAAATGAAGTTTAATATTCAACGAAAAAAAAAAACAATTTAAATTTTAACTTTTTAACTAAAAAAAATAAAAAATACTTTAAAATTAGGTTTTTAAATGTTATTAAATTTAAAATAAATGTACACAAAATAGAAGCTAAGCTTTTTCAACTTCTCTTTTCAAAAATTTCAATTTCAAAAAAAATTCCAGAGAATTTGTTTAATACTGCCCATCTGTTCTTCCATCTGACCGTTTGTTTTCAAAACTTTAATCCAATTTAAGATAGAGAAATCAAATTTTAACCATCGATAGGTCTCTATAAAAAAATTAACGTTTCAATGTACCACAACACTTTACTGAATTATAGTCCATCAAAGTTGACAGAAGCTCACTTTTCAAATGTGTATTTTTCAAGTCAGGTTTTAAGGTTCTAAAATTTTACAATTTGGTGTTTAAATTTACTGTTATGAGAAAAAAAAATGTTTACTTTCTTTATAATTTCGGCACCCTTTTAGTTAGAGCGTTGAATTTTTGAGAGAAAAAGATCTGTCAGAATTAGTATTAAGATCGAAATTTTTTTTTTATATCTTTCACTGTTTCAGAGAAATTGGGGGCCATAAATGAAAATTAGGATTTCCTTAAAATTGTGTCTTGAATTTCTACAAAAATTTCCTTATATAATATATAAAACTCTTAGAGAAATTACAAAATTTCGTGCAAGTCACAATTCTAAGCTTTTTTGGAAAATGTGATATTTTAAAAAGCTTGGTTCTAAATACTAGTTTTTTTAAACACTTTAAAAGAACAAACATTTTGTGTGTGTTTTTTTTAATGTGATATGCTCTCATAGATATTTTATATATACATATATTACATATTATGTGTATACATATGTATGTATAAAAAGAACACTTTTAAAACTTTATAAAATTTTTTTCTTGCAAATAATAAAATCGAATTTTAAATTTTTGTTTTCTATGCCTTAATTTTTGTAACTTCAATAAGGTTTTATAAAGTTTAAAGATGTTGTTTTAAGGAAATATAAAATTTTATAAAATTAACTTTAAGTTTTTACATAACCATATGGATGGTAAAAATATGATCATAATATGTTTGTAGAACTGTGGCTTATTTTGGGGTTTTGGACTTATAATCAAGGTGTGTGTCCAACAAAGAAAAACCCAATCTTATTAGAATTGTAACTTATAACCACAGCAGAAAATGTTTTTGACATTAAATAATTTCCATAAAATGATGAAAATAAAATGATAATAACTTAATTAACAGTTAAAATTATAAGGCCGGAAGTGTAAAATCATTTAAAAGCTTTATTATTAATCTTAATATACTGGATGTTTCGCATAGAGTGGAAATAAATCACAGGGTAATTATTAACACTAAAAGTAAAAAAAAAATCGTTTTAAATTGCGTTCGTGATTATGGTTTTAGGGCTAATTTAAAAAGTAATCATTTCAGAATAAAAAATCGCATTGAAAAATACAGCACTCAAACAAGAGACTAAAGTTACTTTCAGGAGAGCATGTGAGTAAAAAGTTATGCAACAATTAATAATATTAAACAAAACAATTTATATAATATAAGTACCAATGTTTCGAAAAGGACTTAGAATAGACCCCTATCCCGCTTCCATGCGATATCTTTCTTCTTTTTAGCCTCATGAATCCTCCACTGAAGTATTTTCAGTCTTATGTAATATAAATTTGTTTAAAGGTTTTGCCGTTTTGCCCCGTTTTCACTATTTCTGAAAATACTGGTTTTTCAAGTCCAAACATTTTGGAAAATCAATACATACAAAATTATCATATTATCATTGACAACCAACCAACAACTCTTCTATAATTGTTATTCCAAAATTCATGAATGCCCAACACCATATACAAGAGAAATAAAAGACAAAGACATACACTAAGACAAATAAATGCGTTAAAAATGCACTAAATCTTGTAGTTTTGTCTTGGGATTTAGAAAAACGTCATCAATATTGTTATTAATAAATTTTATATTAGAAGTAAATGACTAAATTAAATAGCCAAGGTTTAAAAATAAAGAGTTTGAAAATAAAGAATTAAAATAATATATTATTTTATGACATTGTTTCTAGTGGTAAACTATGAAAAAGTTCATATTACATTTATATAAAAGTAAGAATATGATTCTTCTAGAACGTTTTTGCAATCAAAAAAATACCTTAAAATTATTATTTAAATGTTGTCTGTATGTTGTATTGATCAAATTATACCAGACACATTAAATTTTATCGCGAATTTTAAAATATCTTTGACTTTACATATTTTATAAAACTCTTATATTTTTATTGCGTGATTGGGAAGACAAAGAAATAAAAATATATATATTTTTAAATGACTATTAATAAAAGGAGAAAAAAGCTAAACATGTAGAAAAGAATAAAAAGAATATTAATTGCAACGCCTAAACTTTATATGCATATCTGACACAATGTCATATCTGGAGAACGTGATAAGTTGTTATAGATTCTTAAATAAGGAAAATGAAAAGAAATTGTGCTGACGGTTAATTTTCTCATGCGTATTTCAAGTATTTACGTATTTACTTATTTACATTTATTTATGGTTTCCATTTTTCCTCTAGATTATAAATAAGATTTTCTGCAGTACCTACCTATTTGCAAAATAAAAATATAAAACATTGTAAAGTTGCGTAAATAAAATTTAGAAAAAGTAAATGTAACAGTAAGTCGATAAAACCGACTTATTAACACCCTACATCTGAATAATTTCAATTAAATTAAAAATTCATGATTTTGTAGCTGCTTGAACCGCTTCCCTTTTCTTCCTCATTCAATTCGAATTTCTCGAACGTAAAACAGGCACCCTTTAACATCCTTGTAGAAAATTTAAAGTTTCTGTCTTTATTAATTTCTAAAGGCGTGTGCCAGGAACCCTAACTGCCACTCTAATTTATCAAATCCGTCTCAGGGACATAGAGGAAACATTATAGAACACTCTCGCACCAATTTTAAAGTTGCTATCTTTTTGGTTTTGGAGGTATGCTCGTTTGCTCTTTGGCTAATTTGGAAGTTTCCAACACATGGTCCAAATCATCTCAAATGTCAGTTTTAAATTTTAAGGAAAAGGAATAACAGAACATTGTACTAAATTTAAAGGTTATATCTTTGTTGGTTTTGGAGATAATCTCGTTTGCTCTGGGTCTCGTTCGGAAGCCTCCAAAATCCGAATCCATGGACTAAATCCTCTCAAATTTCAGAGGCATAAATGGAATATTAAGAAACATCATTGTACCAAACTTAAAGGTTCTACATTTGTTGGTTTTGGAGATAATCTCATTTGCTCCGGAATCATTCGGAAGCTTTTAGAAACCAAGGACCGATTTTCTTCAGATTCGAACTTAACCTTCCTTTTGTAATTAGTAACCTACTATATAAATTTCATCAAGATAGCTTTCCTATAGTTTTTGAGTTATCGTTCGAACTGACGGACGGACGGACATCGTTAATTCGACTCAGAAGGTGATCCTGATTCAGAATATATATACATGTGTATATCTAACTCGCTTCCTTTTGATGGTTACAAACTCCATACCAAATTTAATATACCCTATACTTTAGATGTAGGGTATAAAAAAATGTACCCACAGATCATGACCGATATAGTTTATAATTTATAAAAATATTGCAAATCCTTATTGTAGGAACACAATATTATGTAATATTGATTTAACATAAACTATTCTTATTTTGAAAGATTCCTAGATAAATAGATAAAACCATCTTAAATTGTCTAAGATATAGAAAAAGAATCGAAAATTTTTCATCTTTCATCATCTCATATCATCTTTATAACTACATCACCTCTGGTAAATTTAAATGTCAAATTTTGAATAGAATATAAATTAATTCATATTGCCTACATATACATAAATACATTAACATTAAACCTCTCAATTAAATATACATATAGGTATCTATTAACACAAGATTTAAGTACCGATTATTTAAATACGATCTATTAATAATCGAAATTTACGTAAATTTACATTAATAATCTAAAAATAACAGTGTATAGTTAAATATTCCATTTTATACTCTGCTCTATACAATATAAATACAATCCCATTGGTTTTCTAATTGGAAAACAAAAACAAAAATACCAAAAAAAAAAAAAAAAACCAAGTCTATTCTTTTAAATTTGAACGAAAATAAAACTTCAGATACAAGATTGATTTCAATTAAGTGATTTAAAAGTATAAATAAAAATAAAGAAATAAAAATAAAAATAAAAATAACAAAACTTGTTAAAGAAAACTGTTATTCCTTTTAATACAAAATGAAAATAATAGACAAAAAAAAAAAAAAAACAAAAATCAAAATCCTAACAATTTATTACCCCTCACTTTTTAGAGATTTCATCTCCCCTCATAGAATCTAACACATTTTCTTTTCTAATGAAATATTGAAGATAAAAAGAGCAAAGAACACAAACAAAAAAAAAAAATTATGATTTTTTTATTCAACAATTCGATTTATTTTCGATTGTTTGATTTAATTTTTTTTTTCTTCTTCATTTTATTATTGTTTCTACTTTTGTTATTATTTTTGTTTGTTCTTTTTGCTTACAAATCAGTGTATGTATCTATATTCTGCGCAAAAAAAAAAAAAAATATTAACTGTTTTTATTGTAAAAGAAAAAACGAAAATTTAAACGATATTCGTGCTTTAGAAAGAAAATTTCTACTTAGTGTCAATCGAATTTATCATTCTCATCCTTTCAGTAATAACCTTTGAAAAAACAAAAAATAAATACAAAAAGAAAAATTTAATATTACACGTAGTATGATGACTCTTTAGGGATAACCATAAAAATCGACCATATGTTAAATTGAATTAGATATAAGTAATCAAGTTTGAAACTTTATTTTTTAAATTCTTCCCCATATTTTTAAAATGCACTTCTTACTAGATTACTACAGCGACTTTTTGATGTAAATCTATTTTGCTTCTCCTATTACTATACTACACGTTTTAGATTTTGTCTTAACTTATAATACTTATGTAAGCCCTACTATCTCTAAGAAATTAAAAATCTGTACAGCGTTTATTGTTAACAGTTCATCTTCAGTAAATCAATATGATTCTAGGTATACATATCTTGCTCGGGGTAAAGCTTCGAAGTTTTTCAGTATGTTTCCTGGAGAATATTCTTCTTCTTGACAGTATCTGAATGTACCGTCATTCTTTATTCCAATTTGTTTAAATGGCCCTTTGACGGCCATTGGCGCTTAGTGTCCCTACAAAATTTTTTACTAATATAATCGATACATCTAAGAAATATATTTATTGGTCTACACTATCTACAAATTCCAGTTATCGATATATTACAAAATCTTTAACACCAATATAGTTTAAATTGACGTCAAGGCTAACGTATGGTCAAACATAAATTAATATAATATCTGAACAGAATAAAACTAATAAAATTGTGTTTTATACACTTTCAAAATCAAACAAAGGCTTATTTTTGCTTTAACAAAATTCGAATATGTACCGGCTCTATGTTCGCTTAAACATTTTCGCAATACATTTCAACTAATAAAACAAAAAGTCATTAAATTGTTATATATACGTCAATGTGTTTTCCTTCCCCCAATAAACAAAAACCTCCTACATATATCAATTGACTTAAAAAGAAATGTAATTTCTACAATTATTGAATGAAACTTTTTAATCTGCAAGATGAAGCAATTTTTTATTAAAGGAAAAAAAAGTGCAAGGTTTTATCTTTCAGTTCTTTATCGTAATTCACAGATATGATAACAATCAGAAAAACATAAAACTCATGTAAGTATTTAGTCCGATAAATAAAAAAACATATTATAAAGAAGGTCATTGAATTTACTATGAACACCACAGCCTTTAGTCTTTTGGAATTTCAATCTATACCATCAGATTTGTAGTATAATTTGAATCTCTTAGATTTAATCCAAAGAATGAATTAAAGAAAAATTGAATGTCATAACACATTCATACATTTTCATTTTAAATAAAACGAGAAAGAATACAGTTGCCTTTGTCAACTCTTAGATATACGTACGAACCGTTAGTATGTTCACAGCCTGTCACTCTGCTTACAATATTATTTTTTTAATATTTTAGTATTTTAAAATAATTTGAGTGAATTTTATAATTTCTAGAACTATGGGTTATACATATATTCAAACTATATGTTTATATGTACACTCTTCAAAAGCAGATTCTAACCTTCCACATAACGATTATCAATCCAAAACTTTTTCAAATATTCTATAGTACCATTTAATAGTAAGCGGTAAATGTATATTAAATTTACTTAGTATAAAATAATAAATATAATTTTAAATATTATATTATATTATATTTAAATATTCCATTGACAGAATAATTTCTTATAAGTACAATAAAATACATATATGTATGTAAATACGGCACTATATAATATACATCTATACTCTTATCGTTCATTCACTAGTGACTTATACGATATGTAAATAAACATGCTATTACATAAGTGTGTATGTATATCAATATCATATAAATAAAAATTCTTCAAGCAACCGTTATGTTGTTTATTTATTTACATTGTTTTGTACTACGCATTATATCCTCAACAATTTCAAATTATCGAGTAAAACAAATGCAAAAAATTTGTTGAAGAAATTTGTTAGAAAATTTTAAAAAAATCAAGTAACACTTTGGTCAATTATAAAGTAACCCTATATTATTAAAAAAAAGTTGTTAACAGAAATAAGAGTATAATGTTGAAGCTTTAATTTTTGTGTATTACTTCAAAAAAATTTTAACAGGTGTTCAAGTTACAGGTGTTTAAAAATAGGAAATTTTAAGTTTTTGACCCCTTACAGCTCCTAAACGAAGGGTTATACAAAATAAATTTCTGAAATGACTCATACTTATTTTCAAAGATCTAACTTCTATCAAAATTTTAAGTTTCCAACTTAAACCGTATAGAAGATAGAAGGGTTAAAGGATTTTGCAAAATTTGAGTTTCGCATAACGGTAAATTAAGACACCATATGCCACAAATATATATTTATTGTATATATACTTTTAAAGCTAATAAAAGTAGTAATCGTTTGGCGTTTTCAAAATGAAGATATACCTTATACAACTTGTGCTATAACAATTTAAATATAGAGCTTTTTTGAACCTTTGGGGAGTTGTAGCTCCGTAACGGGTGGGGCTACAAAAAAAAGTTATTAAAAATAATATTAATATTTTTGTGAGATCTATCAGCAGTTAAAATTTCATAGCTCTATTTCAAAAAAAATGTGGGGATCTAAAAGTTAGATGTTGGAGAGCTACCCTAAGTTTTGGTCCAAACTCAACCAAAAGAAATAGGGAACCTGCAAATTACTGTGTAAATTTCAAGATTCTAGCTTTCTTAGTTTTGAGTTAGCGTGCTGACGGACGGACGGACGGACATGGCTCAATCGTCTTAGAATTTTTTTCTGATGCGATCCATACCTTTGAAGGTATATCTAGCTAGCTTATTTCGAGGTGTTACAAACGGAGGAGTAATTTTATTATACCCGATCCTATCGTACGGGTATAATAAAAAAAGAAACAGCAAACATATACCAATAAATAAAAGAGTTTTATTTTACAAACAAGTTTCTTATAGTACTATAATATATAGGTTAGGTACATATGTATATATCACAAACTCTTTCGTAGTTTTAAATAATACTGAAGTTAGTAACAATACAAAATCAAAATATGTCATTTCCGGAATTGAATTTCAATTGAAATTGTGAAACTTGAATTTGTACGAAAAAATTTTTATAAAGAAAATATTTTGTCGATTGCGGTTATCACTATAGAACAAAAATAATTTTTGAAAAGTTTATATTGTGTTCTCAATTAACGACAAAAACTAAGTGATACTACAGATATTTTAAGTATCTCTTATAAAATTTTCACTATTTACAGTTTAAAAACAAGAAAATTACGTACCTACCTACTAATGATACTCATCGATCAATTTTTTTTGTAATTCGTAATGTTTTTACATTTTTCTTTTTTGTTATTTTACGACAGTGATAATCAATAGATTCATCTTAATTTTCTTTTTAGCAGCAGCAACAGATGATGATCTAAATGCTTAATTAATTTCTCAGTTGGAATTGTTGCAAAAGTTTTGATTTGAAATTGAAATCAAGAAATGTTATTTTATCAAAGTTATGTTGTTTTAGAAAATGGGTTTTTGTTTATCTGTTAAAAACGTTTCCAATTTTCCAAAAAAAAAAAACAAGGAAGAAAACCCTTTTTTGATTAAACACAATCGCAATAAATGAATTTCTATACGGAATTGATATGCAAAAAATACTATTGTATGTCCATATTTGAAAGGGTGTTTAGTAGAATCTTTAATGAATGAATGTAGAATGTTTTTCTAATTACAAACAAATTATTATAAGCTGCACCTAATGTATAGGGTATATTAACTTTGGTATGGTAAAGGAACCAAAAAGGAGCAAGTTGGATATGAATATGTATATATTCTTAATCAGTGTCTCCTCCTGAGTCAATTTAACGATGTCCGTCCGTTCGCACTCAAAAACTAATAAATCTTCTTGATGAAATTTATACAATAGGCTACTATAATTACGAAAGAAAATCGGGGATTACAACTGGAAAAAATCCGTTCTTGGGTTCGGATTTTGGAGGCTTCCGAATGTGCCCAAGAGCAAACAGCATATTTCCAAAATAAATAAAGATAGAACTTTTAAATTTAGTTTAAGGGCGTTATGCTATGTTTCCTTTATGTTTCCTCCAAAACCAAGGAAGGTAGAACCTTTAATTTTGGAACCTTTAGCTGCTTGAACTTTTAATTTAAATTAATAAAGATAGAAACTTGAAAAACTGTACAAGGATGTTAAATCATGCCTCTTTTACATTTCTGAAATTCGAGTGGAATAAGAAAGGAAAACGAGGCGGATCAAGCAGCTACCACACACAGATTTTTTATGTGTAGGGTATTAATAAGATGGTTACATCGACTAACTGTTACATTTACTTGTTAATTGTTATATATCATATAAAAATTTCTTAGTATACGATTTGGTAGATTGATTCAGACAATTCGAACTGAAATTTTCTATAAAAATTTACACAATTTTGAAAATTATAACAATAGTTATGCCAAAAACAGTATTCAAAATGTAAATATTACTTGTAAAATATAAAATTAATTATATTTAAATTTTCTTTTTAGAAAAAGGTTTAAATTTCTTCTACTTTTTATATACCCGTACGATAGGATCGGGTATAATAAAATTACTCCTCCGTTTGTAACACCTCGAAATAAGCGAGCTAGATATACCTTCAAAGGTATGGATCGGATCAGAAAAAATTCTAAGACGATTGAGCCATGTCCATCCGTCCGTCCGTCCGTCCGTCAGCACGCTAACTCAAAAACTAAGAAAGCTAGAATCTTGCAATTTACACAAAATATTCTGGGAGTAATTTGTAGGTTTCCTATTTTTTTTGGTTGAGTTTGGACCAAAACTTAGGGTAGCTCTCCAACACCAAACTTTTAGATCCCCACATTTTTTTTGAAATAGACCTATGTAATTTTAACTACTGATAGATCTCATAAAAATATTAATTTTATTTTTAATAACGTTTTTTTTGTAGCCCCACCCGTTACGGAGCTACAGCTCCCCAAAGGTTCAAAAAAGCTCTATATTTAAATTGTTATAGCACAAGTTCTATAAAGTATATCTTCATTTTGAAAACGCCAAACGATTACTCCTTTTATTAGCTTTAAAAGTATATATACAATAAATATACATTTGTGGCATACGGTCTCTTACTTTACCGTTATGCGAAACTAAAATTTTGCAAAATACTTTAACCCTTCTATCTTCTAAACGGTTTAAGTTGGAAACTTGAAATTTTGACAGAAGTTAGATCTTTGAAAATAAGTATGAGTCATTTCAAAAATTTTTTTGTATCACTCCCCGTTTAAGAGCTGTAAGGTGT
This sequence comes from Poecilobothrus nobilitatus, assembly GCA_947095535.1. Lineage (NCBI taxonomy): Eukaryota > Metazoa > Arthropoda > Insecta > Diptera > Dolichopodidae > Poecilobothrus > Poecilobothrus nobilitatus. The sequence continues at coordinate 260,834,276 of OX352773.1, read as the reverse complement.
CAAAAACTGAAAATTTCCTATTTTTAAACACCTGTAACTTGAACACCTCAAACGTCTTAGAATTTTTTTCTGATCCGATCCATACCTTTAAAGGTATATCTAGCTAGCTTATTTTGAGGTGTTACAAACGGAGGAGTAATTTTTTTATACCCGATGCTATCGTACGTGTATGAAAATGTAAACCATTTACTATTCCCAAATTCCACTTTATTTAAATTCCCAAAATTGTATTGAGATTCCCAAAAAAACTATAAACTGCAAATCAAATTTCATGTCGTTTATTGCTACTATTAAGTATCACCCTATAATATTTAAAATAATTTAATATAATATTTAGTGGTAGTAATAAAATTAGGTACGTAAAGAACTACATAATTATAAATTGACTGATAGTGTAACTCTAGTGTAATTCTTGTCAAACATTATGTATAAAAAGGTCTTTATACCGGTACGATAAGTATCGGGTATAATAAAATTGCTCCTCCGTTTGTAACACCTCGAAATAAGCGAGCTAGATATACCTTCAAAGGTATGGATCGGATCAGAAAAAAATTATAAGTCGATTGAGCCATGTCCATCCATCCGTCCGTCAGCACGCTAACTCAAAAACTAAGAAAGCTAGAATCTTGAAATTTACACAAAATATTCTGGTAGCAATTTGTAGGTTCCCTATTTTTTTTGGTTGAGTTCCGACCAAAACTTCGGGTAGCTCTCCAACACCAAACTTTTAGATCCCCACATTCTTTTTGAAATAGAGCTATGAAATTTTATTATTGCTTTTATTAGCTTTAAAAGTATATATACCATAAATATATACTTGTGGCATACGGTGTCTTAATTTACCGTTATGCGAAACTCAAATTTTGCAAAATCCTTTAACCCTTCTATCTTTTAAACCGTTTAAGTTTGAAACTTGAAATTTTGACAGAAGTTAGATCTTTGAAAATAATGAGCCATTGAGCCATTTCAGAAATTTTGTTTGTACCACCCCCCGTTTAGGAGCTGTAAGGGGTCAAAAACTGAAAATTTCCTATTTTTAAACACCTGTAACTTGAACACCTATTAACATTTTTTTGAAGACACAAAAGTTAAAGCTTCAACATTATACTGTTATTTCTGTTAACAACTTTTTTTAATAATATAGGGTTACTTTATAATTGACGAAAGTGTTACTTGATTTTTTCAAATTTTCTAACAAATTTCTTTAGCGAATTTTTTGTATTTTGTTTTACTCTATAATTTGCAATTGTTGAAGATATATTGCGTAGTACAAAAATATAGTTTGAATATATGTTAAACAAATTATTTTAAAATACTAAAATATTAAAAAAATAATATTGTAAGAAGAGTGACAGGCTGTGAACATACTAACGGTTCGTACGTGTATCTAAGAGTTGACAAAGGCAACTTATTCTTCCTCGTTTTCACATCATTTTCGATTTTACTATTATTTTTTTTTTCTATTTTAATTTTTTACTCTTTACGGTATATCAGAAAAAAAAATTTTTGGAAAGAAGCTGAACTTTTTTTTTAAGTAGGTGTATATGTGGTAGCAAATGGGAATTAAGTTCAATAAGAACATGGAAAACTTTAAGAATTTTTATCTCGTTGTCGTTTTTTTTTTTTTTTATCATACCTATCAACTTTTCTTCAACGTTGAAAAGAAAGGAAAATAAGAAATGTATTAAAAAATAAAAATTTATAGAAAAGAATAGAATAAAAATCCAGACAAAAAAAAAAAAAAATTGAATTTTGAAAATGAAGAAAAAGAATTAAAGATATGTTAAATAGTAAAATTGAAAGATGTTCTTTCCACTTTACTTTCTATATTTTGTTTTATTTGTTTTTTTTTTAAATTGTTTTGACAAAAACCTATTTAACATGAAAATTAGAAATGAAAATTTTTTGACAGTTGAAGAAATTTGAAATACAGAGGACAGATGAGATTTTTTTTTTTTTTTATGATGGAAAAAAAAAACAAATATAAAAGATGAAAAATAGGAAAAAAAGGAAAACTGAATAAAAATTTCTAAATCTTTTTCAATTTCACCTTTTTTTTTGTGTCATAATCGAAATTTCATATGCAAACCATGTACTTAAGTGATTTCATTTTAGTAATTTTCTTTTGTGATTTGAAAAGAATTTTTGATACCAGTTATATTTTAGTTTGTTTGTACGGGGCGTTCTTTTATGACTATTTTTATTTTATAAAATAAATTTTCGATATATTAGCTAATACTTTTCATTTTTATTTTATATTAAAAGACACCTAATTATAATATTATACCTACTAAAAAAAATCTTTTAAATTGTACATATTTTTTATATGATTCCTCTTCATACTGACCATAACAATATTTTTCATATTTTTTTACAACTCTAAACTAAACTTTAAAAATGTTACCTCAGTACATGCGAAAAGTTTGTAATGATGCTTTTTTGAAAATAGATAGACATACCTACTATTATATACCACAATACCTATACACCAAGAGTTTGTTCACAAAAAATGGAAATAGTTTTGTTTTTGAAAACTCTAAATAAATTATAGTACATGTTTTCAGTCGTCTGGTAAATACTATGCATGTTGCAACTGTTGATAGCTATAATCATTAGCAAATAGTAATAATAATAGGCGAATTCATTGTCCTATCTTTTCCTATTCCGCATCCTTGTCCTATCCTTTCCTATCCCTATTCCCGAGCGAATATACTGCGTGAGCAGGTAAGGGTTTCATCCCATTATATTGGCTAAAGATGGATTAGTCAAGAATCTAACACTACCAAGGGGGAATTTTTGGTGCTTTTGGAAGATTCCCACTTCCCTTAGGGGAAAAAAAAATTAAATGAAACGATACAGAACAATATTTACTCATAATAAAGTGGGATTTTTAAAGATGAGATCTTGAAATTATTAAAGAATAGAATTTCTCTCTTTATTGAATTTCATAAACTTCACTGTTAACAATTCTTATATTCCATCTAAAAAAATAAAACAAGGTATAAAAAAAAGTTACTTTCTTTGTTATGGATGGTATACCATATAAGAGGATGTGCATCTTAAAAAATTGTGTTTTATTTTTTTTTTCTTTAAATTTTCCATAATTTTAAAAATAATTTCTGTAAATTTATGAGAAAAAAAAACTTCATTTAAATAAAAATTTTTAAAAGAAAACATATGATGACATCTTTTTGTAGAAAATGCATATATTAATATAATATTCTATAGAAAAATCATTTTATTTTTTTTTAATTTTCACCAACTTTATGCTGGATTTAAATTTAATTTGAATAGTTTAGTTTAAACGGAAAAAGATAGAATGAAAAACCAAAGGTTTTTAAAGGTGTACATTTTCTAAAAGGCAATACAAACTGTTTAGAATTGTGACTTGCATAAAAATTTGAAAATTTCATGTAATAAGAAAAATAGGACTTTTCTGGAATTTTAAGAGGCTGTAAGTCCGGAACCCCATATAGCTAAGAAAAACCGTTAACAAACGTACGTAAAAATATATTACCTGGAGCTTTAATTTTTATGTTTTGTCGAAGTAAAATTTGTGTAGGTGCCTAAGTTACAGGTGTTTAAAAATAGGAAATTTTTAATTTTTGAGCCCTAATAGCTCATAAACAGAGGGTGGTCCAAAAAAATTTTCTGAGCAAACTTATACTAATTTTAAAAGTTAAAATTTTAAGTCCCTATCTAAAAGTGTTCTAGAGTTATGAGGGTAAAAAAATCATGCACAATTTGATTATCACATAACGGTAAATTTAAATACTAAATTTAAAAAAAATTAAAAATTTTGATATTAATTTACAAAGATAAAAAAAAATACCTGTCGAATGGCGTTTTCATATTGAAAATATTTTGAACAAAATCAGATCGTATGGAAATGGATAACTTTTTCGAAATTAAATTATTCCACACAGAAGCTCAACTAGTTCAAAGAGAGATGGAAATTGAAAATGTTTTAGATAGAAACATTAAAATTATTTTAAACGAGGAAGAATACAGTTGCCTTTGTCAACTTTTAGATACCCGTACGAACCGTTAGTATGTTCACAGCCTGTCACTCTGCTCATAATATTATTTTTTTAATATTTTAGTATTTTAAAATAATTTGGGTGAATTTTATAATTTCTAGAACTATGGGTTGTACATATATTCAAACTATATGTTTATATGTACATTCTTCAAAAGCAGATTCTAACCTTTCACATAACGATTATCAATCCAAAACTTTTTCAAATATTCTATAGTACCATTTAATACTAAGCGGTAAATGTATATTAAATTTACTTAGTACAAAATAGTAAACATAATTTTAAATATTATATAATATTATATTTAAATATTCCATTGACAGAATAATTTCTTATAAGTACAATAAAATACATATATGTATGCAAATACGGCGCTATATAATATACATCTATACTCTTATCATTCATTCACTAGTGACATTTACGATATCTAAATAAACATGATATTATATAAGTATGTATATATATTAATATCATATAAATAAAAATTCTTCAAGCAACCGTTATGTTGTTTATTTATTTGCATTTTTATGTACTACGCATTATATCCTCAACAATTTCAAATTATCGAGTAAAACAAAATGGAAAAAATTTGTTGAACAAATTTGTTAGAAAATTTGAAAAAATCAAGTAACACTTTCGTTAATTATAAAGTAACCCTATATTATTAAAAAAAGTTGTTAACAGAAATAAGAGTATAATGTCGAAGCTTTAATTTTTGTGTATTACTTCAAAAAAATTTTAACAGATGTTCAAGTTACAGGTGTTTAAAAATAGGAAATTTTCAGTTTTTGACTCCTTACAGCTCCTAAACGGGGGGTGATACAAAATAAAATTTCTGAAATGACTCATACTTATTTTCAAAGATCTAACTTCTGTCAAAATTTCAAGTTTCCAGCTTAACCCGTTCAGAAGATAGAAGGGTTAAAGGATTTTGCAAAATTTTAGTTTCGCATAACGGTAAATTAAGACACCGTATGCCACAAATATATATTTATTGTATATATACTTTTAAAGCTAATAAAAGTAGTAATCGTTTGGCGTTTTCAAAATGAAGATATACCTTATACAACTTGTGCTATAACAATTTAAATATAGAGCTTTTTTGAACCTTTGGGGAGCTGTAGCTCCGTAACGGGTGGGGCTACAAAAAAAAGTTATTAAAAATAAAATTAATATTTTTGTGAGATCTATCAGTAATTAAAATTTCATAGCTCTATTGCAAAAAAAATGTGGGGATCTAAAAGTTAGGTGTTCGAGAGCTACCCTAAGGCTTGGTCCAAACTCAACCAAAAAAAATAGGGAACCTACAAATTATTCCCAATTATTTTGTGTAAATTTCAAGATTCTAGCTTTCTTAGTTTTTGAGTTAGCGTGCTGACGGACGGACGGACGGACGGACGGACATGGCTCAAAAGTCTTAGAATTTTTTTCTGATCCGATCCATACCTTTGAAGGTATATCTAGCTCGCTTATTTCGAGGTGTTACAAACGGAGGAGTAATTTTATTATACCCGATCCTATCGTACGGGTATAAAAATTTGTTGAAGAAATTTGTTAGAAAATTTGAAAAAATCTAGTAACACTTTCGTCAATTATAAAGTAACCCTATATTATTAAAAAAGTTATTAACAGAAATAAGAGTATAATGTTAAAGTTTTAATTTTTGTATATTGCTTCAAAAAAATTTTAACAGGTGTTCAAGTTACAGGTGTTTAAAAATAGGAAATTTTCAGTTTTTGACCCCTTACAGCTCCTAAACGGGGGGTGATACAAAAAAAATTTCTGGAATGACTCATACTTATTTTCAAAGATCTAACTTTTGTCAAAATTTTGTGGCTCAAAAGTCTTAGAATTTTTTTCTGATCCGATCCATACCTTTGAAGGTATATCTAGCTCGCTTATTTCGAGGTGTTACAAACGGAGGAGTAATTTTATTATACCCGATCCTATCGTACGGGTATAAAGAAGTAAAAATTTTTCAAAAAAAAAATCTTTCTTGGAGTATGGAGCAAATTAATTTCTATAAGAATAAATATTATTAAAATTAAGAAAAGAAAAATGGAAAATTTGACTGAAACTGAAGGGCAACCGCAAAACAAAATTTTGAAAATAAATCACAATTCATCAGCTTTAGAACGTAAAAAATATTGTGTGGATTGTAAAATAGAAGTGGATATAAAGTGCTGGAATTATCATATTCGGAAAAATTTACATAAATTAAATGCTACCGTCCCTTACAAAGAGAATATTACATTTTTAAAGCAAGGTTTCAAAGCCAGGATTGGAACTTTTATTATAAAAAACAAAACAAGGAAATATTACTTCTTACGATTTTTTGGAAAATATTGGAGGAGACGTTTTAATTTTATTAAAGGAGCAACTATTGATTTTAGGAGCTTATAAATTTAACATGGAAGAACATGATATATACGCATTTAAAAATAGGCGTTTTTAAACGTTTGGGGGGCTGTAACTCCGTAATGGATGGGGTTACATCAAATTAATTTCTACAATAACATTCATTTTTTTATGAGACCTACCCATGGCTGAACATTTTTTTCTCAATCTTTAACGGTGTAGGACTTTTGTAAACAGACGGACGGACGGACGAACAGAGTGAAACTAATAAGCATATTTTTTCACATTTTTTTTGGAAATGTGCTAAAAAGTTAGAATGTAAAACCAAATATTTTTAAAGGTGTACATTTTGTAAAAGACAATAAAAAAACCTTATAGAATTGCACCAAAATATTTATCTTAGAATTTTATATATATTATAAGAAATATTGGAAATCGTACATAATTAGGAAACAAAACAATGTTACGACACATAAAAATAAAATATTGCGAGGCTTTAATTTTCGCATTTATTTAAAAAAATTGTGCAGGCGTCGAAAAATAGCAAAAGTTAAATTTTTAACCTCTAATAACTGTTAAACAGGGGAAGGTTTTTTGAGATAATTTATGCTGATTCAGAAAAAATTTTTTATCTCAATTTTTTATTGCTCGGTTCTATCTTAAAGCATTCCGTAAATATGAAGGAAGCTACATTTTGCAAAATTTTGATTTAGAAAATTAGACTTTTTCAAATATTTTAAGTCCTGTATTGATTGAGACTATATAAAAATGTTGCTACAACATTAATTTTCTTGCGAAACCGATGCTTAAATTTTCATTGCTCTACCTTTAACTGTTTAGAAATTTTGTAAACAGACAGGCAAACGGACAACAAATCGATAGATAATAAAGCGAAACTTTTAAGCAAATTTTTTTGAAAAATATGCTAAAAAAGAGAAAACCAAATTTTAAACTTTTAATACTATTGGGAAATGGAAGTTTAAAACTTTTTGATTTTTTATAAATTTCCTATAGAGATAATAAATTTATCTTTAATTTGAAATTTCAGTTAGGCAAACATTTAAATTTAGGTTAGAACTAAGAAATAAAAATTATATTTAGTATCTTATTGACGAAGGTTTTGATATTGAAGGTCCATTTGTTTACTAAAGTCTAAAACTTTTATTTAAAAATAAAATAACCTATAGGGAATTGCTATTCTAAAAGAAAGTCTGTTTTGTATTAGTAAGTATTTTGATAGTTTTGTGAACTTTGTATTAAAAGCAAAGTTATAATTTTTAAGAACCTGCACATAAATTACAAAATATTAGTTACAACTAGAAAACTTTATAATTTTTGTTTTGGGTTTTGTGTTAAATTGGGAGCGCTTCTTCCGATAAATTTCTATTAGCTAATTTCTGATTTTTTAATGAAAAATTAACTTTAAGTTTATCTATGTACTTGTTCTTATGTAAAAATTAAATACATAGTATATGAGTAGTTAAAACAATTGGAAGTATATTATAAATGAAATAATTAACAGCAAAGTAAGTAAATATTAATGAGATTAACACAATATATAATAACTGCACGCTGAAGTTATTTCTTTAGTCTATGGGAACTCTATGGGAATAATTTGAAATTTGACAGAAATGTAAATTTTTCAGTCATAATAATTTAGTCTATATATAGCGTTAGAGAAGGAGGATATTTAAGAAGAAGGATATTTAGGACGGAGCAATGAAATTTTAACCATAAATTGGATTCATTAAAAAAAAGTTGGGAAAACTCAAATGTTTCAATCGCAAGGTCAAGTTATATCGCAAGTGTTTATATCCTAAGTTTTGCTAAACGTCAAACGACTATAGATTTTTAAAGATTTATAAGCTAATATGAAAAAGAAGGAATATTTAAAATAACCATATGTTTTTCATAAATTTTTTTTACCATAAAAATTACCATACCATTTTTTACCCTTTTTAAGAGTTATTAGGAGTCAAAAATTAAAAATGACATATTTTTAAACAATGGTAATCTGAAAATCTATGTAAATTATTTTACGGTTAAAATAATAGTGTAGCAAATATGTTATAAGGAACAAAATTAAAGATTCAAAATTATATTTTAACCTTGTTAATAGCTTTTCTCCATTATGTATATAGGATTTCCTTAAAATTGAAGAATTTTTCTTGCATAAAAATTTTAAAAACAAATTATAAATTTTGACGTGAAAATATTTTTGTTGTGGATGTCTTTAAAAAGTTTTGTTTTATATATTGCCTTTGTTTTTGTTTTCTTGTGTTACCTATCGCTCTTCATCATTTTTGTATTTCCTTGCCACTCCTATAAAGAGCATAGGGCATCCAATAAGTCATTTATTTATATTTGACAAAGCTTAAGTTTCTTGAATTATTAATTTCACTAAATCGTTGATTACTTGGCTGTAGCTATTATACAAAACTAGGCGTTTCTTTAGTTCTTAAGTACATAAGAATATATATTTCACCGCTCTTCATCATGATTTTACTTAATTTTAGAATCAAGCTTTCAGATGTATAAAAAAAAATTTTTTTACATGTTATAACATAATAATATTCCGATTTGACATATAAAATTGTACTTCCGGTTATTAGAAAAGTAATTTTCATTCAAAATAAGTATGTTAAGTGTCATTCATTTAAGTTAATGAATTCATGAATAATAATGTTTTTCAAAAACGATATCAGAAACGGCATCAAACAGTTGCTGTAGACGCAAGGCAAACACTTTTTTTCTTGTTTTATCTTTTCTTATTGTCAGTGGATATTTTCAAATAAAATGAAATGAAGCAAACAATTTAATCAAAATTGAGCACCATATTTAAACTAAATTTAATTTATTTAATGGATGGGTCCAGCAAATTTAAAAGCCAGAATATTCTTAAAAAAAATCTATAATTATATACCCTTAAAATACCAAAAATACGAATAAAAAAATGGAATACTATATAAAAATATAATTCTGAATGAAAAAAAAAATAACAACTATTTTTATTAATATTGATTTATTTTTTATTAACTTTATTTTTAACCTGTTGCAAGGTAAAAACGTCATAATTCATTGTAATAAATAATTCGGTATCAACTTAACAACGTTTAAACTATGATTTATTGAATAATTAATGTAAAAAACAAAAAAAAAATCATTGATAATGACATAAAAATGATAATGACAGTTGTCGAGCAGTTAAATCAATGACATTTTTTTCTTTTTTTTTTTTAACTAAAATTTATATAAAAATGTTTCGGAAAAAGATTTAATACACATGAATTGGAACACCTGTTGTTAGTTGAAAAAATTATGTTAGTGAAAAATTTTCACCTATTTTTCACTATTGATTATTTTATAAAATTTTTCTTTTATATACAGGTAAATCGCTTTTAAGTTATAATTTAATTTAAAATAAAATTTATTATTTCAACTGAATATTATAAGTTAAATAGCTAAATAGGATTAAAATAAAAAAGAATAGTCGATTTGAAATAAATTATATTCATTTATACTTCTATAGCTCCATTATTTTTAGAGCTATCGTTCGTACATAAGGACGATTTATTATTAGAACAACGTTCGTACGGGTATAATAAAAATAAATACCAAAATAATTTAAATGCCTCAATCTGGGGGCATAACACTTTGCAAAACTCAGATAACAAACATCTATTTCGTCTAAGTTCACTAATCATAAAACGCACAATGCAAAAAATCAGTTAGAAATTTTCTCACTTAACAAACTTACAATTCGCAAATATTCATTTGTCAAGTATTAAAAAAAATGTCTCTTTAGTTAATTTGGAGGGATTTTATTAAAAAATCAGAGTTGCCCCTTTTTCAGAATATTTATGTATATGTATATTTATATGTGCGATTCTGAATTTCGCTATGGCTTTCTCCAGAATATTTATAGGTATACCTAAATATCACCTATATACATATACCTAAGCTACTATTTGATGTTATTTGAAAATTTGTCAAACGGATCTTTTGGATCTTTTTATACCCTACACATTAAGTATAGGGTATATTAACTTTGGTATGGTGTTTGTAACCACCAAAAGGAAGTGAGTTAGGTATAGACATGTATATATATTCTGAATCAGGATCACCGCCTGAGTCGATTTAGCGATGTCCGTCCGTCCGTCCGTACGCACGATAACTCAAAAAATAATGATGCTATCTTGATGAAATTTATACTGTAGGTTAACAATGGCTAAGGTAAGGCGGGGATTGTAAATGGGCGAAATCGGACCATGCGTTCGAGTACCTCCCATACAACTCTCAAAACCGAATACGCATATCTTCAAAATTAATAAAGATAGAAACTTAAAATTTTGTACTAGGGTGTTGTTTCCTGAATCCCTGATTTGTTCAAAATTTGAGATGAATTGGAAGGAGCTGTTCGGGTACCTCCCATACAACTTCCAAAATCGAACAAGCATATCTTCGAAATTAATAAAGATAGGAACTTCAAATTTGATACGAGGGTGCTGTTTTCTAAATCCCTGATTTTCCTAAAATTTGAGATGAATTGGAGGAGCTATTCGGGTACTTCCCATACAACTCCCAAAACCGAACAAGCATATCTTCGAAATTAATAAAGATAGGAACTTCAAATTTGATACGAGGGTGCTGTTTTCTAAATCCCTGATTTGCCTAAAATTTGAGATGAATTGGAATGGTCGTTCGGGTACCTCCCATACAACTCCCAAAACCGAACATGCATATCTTCGAAATTAATAAAGATAGAAACTTCAAGTTTGGTACTAGGGTGTTGTTTCCTGAATCCCTGATTTGTCCAAAATTTAAGATGAATTAGAATGGTTGTTCGGATATCTGCCACACAACTCCTAAGACCAAACAAGCATATCTTCGAAATTAATAAATATATAAACTTGAATTTGATATAAGAATGTTCTACCCTGATGATGTCTCTAAAATTTGGGATGAATTGGGGTGGTGGTCCGCGTGCCTCCACACACTTCTCAAGATCTAACAAGCATATTTTCGAATTTAATAAAGATAGAAATCTGAAATTTTATACAAAGGTTGTAAAAGCATTTATTTTTTTAGCTTAGTTATATTAAATACCTAACTAAAATAAATTATGGATTTTTAATTTAATTTGAATTTTTTAGGTGTAGGGTATAAATAAGTCGGTTGCATCGACTTACTGTTACTTTCACTTGTTTTGACAAATATTTGATTAGTAGGGATTCGAATTTGATCTGGAGCGATTTGTATTTATTACAATGTTTCAAAAATTTAATTAGTTAAAATTTTGGACTGCTGCTGTCTATTTTAAATGTTTTAAGATTGGAATATTTGTATATGTATGTAAAAAGATAATTTTGGGGAGTTTTATATTGGACTTCAAAATTAAAGTTCCAATAATTTGACAATTTTGGTAAAATCTAAGTTCCAATGGCGACCCGCACTATCTACTATTTTAAATACTTGAATGTTGCAATATCTATGTTTTTGCTCAAAATTAATTAGAGGAGATTTTAGAGTTGATTTTAAAATCAGGAGTATCAATATTTTGGTTAGAGATAATTTGGAGGCTACAGACTGGTCCCATTTTTTAAATCTTTTGTTGTTAAATATTTTATTTTTTTTAATGCAATGCTCTGCCTTAATTACACAGCCTGCCATATTACAGAAACATATTACACATTACAGAAACCAAAGAGAACATATGAAAGATTTAGTGAGGTCAAATTGTAAAATTTTCTTATTAGATAAAAAAAAAACCTAATCGGTAATCGTTTAAAAAAAAATAATTAAATTTTTCCCTAACTATATTGTGAGCTATATACAAATATTATGTTAAATATTTAACTAATTTTTAATTACATAATTAACTTTTTTTTTTTTTCAACATTTTATTAAGTTTTCGTGTCACAAATTATCACAAATTATATAGGTTAAAAACGATTTGAAATTTAATAAATAATGTAATTAGATTCATAATAAATATTTTAAAATAAATATACATAAATGATTATACCTATCTCCTCAACATCAATAATCCATAAATAGTTTCGGGGACAATGAAATGAAAATGAAAAAAACCTTCAATTTGTGGATGTTTATAAATAAAATAGGCGAGACACGTTGTGCTTGCGTTTCAATATTTGACAGATATTATTTTTTATTAAAAGTAAAAATAACTATCTATAATTCAAATTATTTAAAAAAAAAACTTGTTTCTTTATTCTTTTAAAGAATTTTCTACCATAAAATTTTCCTATAAAAATTACCATAAATATTTTTTTACTTTAAATAATATTTGTATATCGTCTCGTATTTACGTTGACATAAAATGTCAGTTATCGTGTAATAAATTCATCATTATACTATTATAAAAATAAAAAAATATGACATTTTAAATGCTATTACTTTAACCTTTTATAAAGTCGATTCAAGGAGAACTCTTTAATATTAAAGAAAAAAAAGAGAAAAGATAAAATAAAAATATAAAAAACGAAAATAAAATTTACGCGAATATTTTCTTATATTGTATTTATAAGATAGTTGCTATAAGCATAAAAAAAAATACACAAAGACTTAAAGAATTTTTATATTTTTCTTATTAGATATTCTTGTGTGTTATACCATATGGATCAAAAAAAAAAACAAAAAGTATTTTGTCTACCTTAAAGATGTTAACAGTTCAGCAGAAAAGCAGAAAATCATAAAATAAAGTTAAGAAAGACGGAAGAATGCAAACTACAATGATTTTCATTATTATCCTTTATAATAATATGTATGTAGTATATCTAGTTCTCATTTTGTTACCAACATTTTTGATACTTTTCAAAATACTTCTGTTTAAAAGGAAGGAAATAATTATTATTTAAAGCATGATTGTCTGTTTATTTAATACCGCAAATGCATGTTGAAAATGTACTAATACTTAATTGAATTTTAAGAAAGATAAACCGCCTTTCATCTATGTTATCCTATATCCTAGAATATTACCTCAATGAAATTAACTAAAGGTTTTTGGTTTTATATTAAAATATTTTAAATATTTTGAATATATTAAATATTTGTTTAAAAGCATGTTTCAGCATCCTTGTCGTATCCTTTCCTATTACTTAGCCAATATACTGCGTTAGCAGGTAGTGGTTTCGTCCTATTATATTGGATAAAAGGTAAGGTGGGTTTATTCAGTAGGAATCTGACACTACCAAGGACAGTAGCAATCAGCAGGAATCTAGTAGGAATCTGATACTACCAAGGACATTACCATTCTTGCAAAAAAAATTTCCTTAGGAAAAAAAAACATATATTATTGAAAATAAGACTAAACTCTTATCATTATTAGACTCTAGATTCTAGAACGACTGTTAGGCGGTTGAAAGATGACCGTTAAATGGCAATTAAATGTACGCATAAATTATTGATTTAACCACAAAGCAGATATTATCTACTGTTAAAGTTAGTTTAGTAGAAATATGATTTTTTTAAAAGATAAGAATTTTGTATGTTTTAAGTACAACGTTTATTTATTATTTAGTAATGCACATGGAGCTTCACTGCATTAAAAAAAAAAAACATCATAGTGAATATGCATTATTTAAATGATGCTAATACATATTACCTATGTACGTTATATATTTATAAATAAAACATGCTCACAGTTATTTCAGTACATATGTCATTGGAATTTTTAAAAGAATTTCTGTATTTCCCCAAACAAAAAAAAAAAAAATGAAAATGAAAAACAAAAAAAAAAGAAAGAAAAATAAATATGTTGACAGAATTCTTTACATAACATTAAATTTTTAATAAGGCGCGAATAAAAGGATTTGCATCTTTAATGTATTTTTTAGAAGTGAATTTCTTTGTAAAATTTTACATTAAGATTAGAAAAATTTTCGTTTCTATAATTATTTTTGAAGAATTCAAAGTTTTAGAAGGAAAAAAAATTTTTTGAATAAATTGAATTTTGTTGAATAATATTGCAGCCCCTGTATTATACTTTATCACCTAATTGAAAAAGAATTTGTAAAATAAAGTCGCACTTATATAATATATAAACAAAATTAATATAAGATATTTTAGAACTGTTATTCTTTAATCTGCAGTTTTTGTTTTGTTTTCCTTTTTTCCTCCTTTAAGGGACATGGGACATCTACTAAGTAATTTTTTTATTCAGCTTCAGGTTCTGTATAGTCATTCATTATTCGGCTGTACTTTAGTCTATTTATAGACTAAAGAGTTTATAAAATTCTATGATTCTGAGCCACTATCAATTTATCTAATGTAATCTTTTAAAATAATAAATGCTGCGAAATAGTAAAAATTTTCCCTCAAGAAATCCTCAGTTGAGCAAAAAAAAAAATGTAAGGAATTATATACTATCTTTACAAGCGATTAAAATTATTATAGTGGGTATAATTAAAGGCTAACTTTTATTGTCTTAAATTTTTTAAACTTAAATATTATATTATAAAAACTGAAGGGAAAACGGATGTCTTTATCACATCATTTGAAAATATAGGATTTAAATATAAACCACCATTTAATTAACTTATAAATTGGTTATTTAAATTTAAGCTTATATGTCACAAATACTGTAAAGTGCCGCAGTACTAAAGAATAAATTGTATCATGCTTCTTTATTGATTTGTTTTTTTTTTTACCATATTTAAAGCTGATGTAACTTTTAAGAAAATACTGATTATTACTAGGATATATCGAGAAGCTAGTGGTGAAAAGTAGTTTAACCTAACCTAAAATAAAATAAGATTGCAACTGTGAAATACAAGATTACTGCTAAACATTTTATTGAGGTACTTGAAAATATAAGACTTTAAATATAATATAAGAAAAAAATTTTCACCCTCAATAGGTCAAAAATAATTTGAAATTTAAAAATTAAATTTTTTTTAATTTTGTTTTTTAACATGTGAGTATAAACCGATGTTACCTGACATTTTTTTTTGTTTTTTTTTGCCTTTGTACTTTTTTAAAACTCTTTAAGGAATCACAATTTATGTTTCATTTTTGGTTATTAAACTTTGAAAAAAAAAAAAAAAAATTTAAAGTGAATTTATTATCTTTTAATATTTTTTTTTTCAACCCTTTTAAAACATATTTTTTGAATCAATTTTAATTTCCCTAGATATTATTCAATAACTATAGATATTACGACATGAACTATAGATAAATTAGAAATTCATAGTTTACTGAAAAATCATTAGATTTTCCTTGCAGTTTTTAATCTATTCAAATCATTCAACAAAATAACACTTTTATATGTGTATGTATATATATATATTTATATTACGTGAAGGTTTTATCTGCATTTCAAAATGAAAAACGATGACTCAAGGGTAATTTTCGCAATGAACACATAATACATATGCATTCAACATATTATTATTATTATTATTATTATTATAATATTGAGGAATGTGAAAGTTAATCCTGACAGAAAAATTTTAAAAAAGAAAAACAAATTTATAAATTATTACAAAACCTAAAGCTAAACCTTCTGTCAATATAATTACAGTGAACGTAAAACAAAATACACCTATTCTTATGTTCGTATAGTTAGGGAAATAAAAATGTATGCATAGTTTATTTGTAATAAAAAATGTTTTAGGTTAACGTTATGAAATTACTGTTTTAAAAGTTTGTTTTGAATTTTAATCTTTAAAAACATAAATACGTTTAATATTTTATATTATTTTATAATTATTTTTTTTGTAGTCAGTTCGATTTTTTAGAAATTCGTAATTAATTGTTTACGAATTTGTTTTTCTGGTACCTATATCATACAGAGATGTAACCATATTTCAATTAAGTGATTTTCTTTCACATGTAAAAAGTAGCACTCACTTGTTCAGAAAAATAAATACCAATCCGAAAAATTATAAAATTGATTTTCTATTAAAATGTTAGAATCCTTATTTTTCCGAATTATGTCAATAATAATGTTAATATTTTTAACGGAATCTCCCTGTTATAAATGTTTGTATTGAAAAAACATTTCGAGACCTTCTCCCGTAGGATTTGATTAAAATATTATTATAAGTTTTGAACAGTTGAATTATTTATTTTTAAATCAATTAAATGCCTTTAGAATACGAGATGTTTCAAATGAAATAGTGACAACTTAAGCACTGTATATGCTATTGGTCAGATACGATAATTGCATTTATTTCTTTTACAAGAGTTTTTATTTTAGGTTTTTTTTTAGTGTTAGAGTATAATTGAAATGAGTTTTATCTAATTTTGGTTTTACTATCGTTTTATTATTCATAGATAACAACAGATAACATAAGTACATTTATTGCCTTAGGATATTATGTAATTTTATAATTTTTTGTATTTTATAATATGTTAATAATGTTTATAATTTGTCTTTTCATCAATTTTAAACTGAATTTACTTTTTCGAACGGTAATCGAAGTAAAAAATGGTTAAAAAAAATATATTTATTTTAATTTTTTGTTTATATTAATAATACAGACTACATAGGATAATGCAATATTACTAAACCATCGGCTATCAAAGCCATTATAAGCCAAATACTATAATTGGTATTACTATACAATAGTGGTATTCGAACCCACACTTCCTCCGTGTTTACCACGTATTTCATATACTCTTACAAGGTCACCGTTTTGTAAATAATCGATCTAAAAGTCAATAGCCAACGAATTTTATATAACATTTTTAAAACTAAAGGGATCTCTAATCATTAATCTTTGATTTTCCCCAAATAAATTCAAAAGAAATGATGCAAAGAATGCCAATCGAAATCGAATCTTAACTATATCAAAATCGATTCTCCTGAATATCTCTGGTATTAAAATAATGATTGATTCTTTGTTCTTTTTTTTGATTGATTACTGGTTTCTGCAACAGGTTATTTTATTTGTTAAATTAATTTAAATGTAACAAAAGCACTCTAAAATTTTCTAAAATTATTTAAAATTAATAAAGGCTGAGGTTAATAAAAATATAAAAGAATATAAAGCTGATTTTTATTTGATATCCATGTATTATCTTAATAGTATAATTGTAAATTTTATAGGCAAACAATCAAAAAAAAACATTATTAAATGCGATTTTAAAAAACTAAAAAAAAGATGTAATATCCTATTGCCATATTATATAGGTAATTAACCATTTTTCTGTTTAGTAATATTTTGTTTATTTTATACTAAAAGTTTTAAAGTAGGAATTTTCTATAATTTTCTCAGCCTTTTTTTTATTGCTCATTTTATCATCATAGACTTTCTAAAAACAGAGGATCTAAAAAATAATTTCATCAATTTTATTAATTTTTTTTTTTTTTGGTGGGGAATATAATTTTAATTCTCAAGTTTCAAATTGCTCTTATCGTTTTTAATTTAATTTTTTGTGGCAATTAGGTTATGTAGTCACGAATTTAATTGAATACTCCTTTTAAACCAAAGAAAAAAAAAACAAAAAAAAACTTGGACGGACTTTAAATGTAAAGGAAGAAAAATGGTAGAATCGTACCTATTGTACCAATATTATTAGCATGTCTTATATTATGTAGGTAGGTACATCAATTAAATTTTTGATATGATTTTTCTTAACATTAAAACACGTTAAAATACCATTAAATGTTGATGGTTTTTAACCATTACGTGACCAAGAGTTCACAGAGGAATACCTTCCGAAGTATTAATCATATGAATATAGAGTTTGTATTTTTTGAAAAATACATGGATCTCATACAAAGATTTTATAGAAGATCAAATGTAACGTTAAAAAATATATAAGACTTTGCTAGATAGTTAGAAAATTAAGAGTTCCTATTATAATATGAATAGTTTTGCAGACAGTTTTATAGCCTAGTGAACAATCATTAAAAGGCAATATGTAATATAAAAAAAAAATAATATTTTATATCAGAAAAACTAAATTGTATATTAACTACTTTAACAAATACTGTATATATAAACGAAAATATTTCGTAATTCTTGTATAAGATAATAGATGTCGCACAAATAGTTAAAAAAAATTTATTTTTAATCTTTCAAAAATAAAGACAGTCGAATAAGCATCAAAAGCTTAAATAATGATGTAACTAATGATTCAAGAAACTGAAAATTTGTGTAAGAAGCTATCTAGTCTATGTCATATATACCGCTTCTAAAAGATAAAAGTATAAAGCTAGGCATCTCAATACTGTTTAAAGTATTTTTGTTCAAAATAATTGCATTATTATCTCAGATTTAGCTTCATAGAAGTTTTAAGGATATATATATAGGAACAAAACTAACAACTAAAATTACAAATATTAGGTTTAGATTTTATTTATTACAGTAAATATTATAAACAAATTTAATGGCATTTTTCCTCTCGGATGTGGGCCAAGTTACAAATATTTTTTTTTTTTTGACTTTACTTAAAACTATAAGTTTGGTTTTATGGAAACAAAAATATTTCCGGTCTAGTTCTATTAGCTCACAAAAGATTTTCATAAATTTTTACTTATAAGACTAGCCGAGGAATTTAAAATTTGATAGTTATTTAGGTAATTCAGCACAACATGCCTACTGAACAGTTCAGTAGTGCTGAAGAACGAATCCAGATCCTATATTTTATATTACGTGTACCAATATATAGTGTCAGAATTTTTCTGTTTAAAATAACACGAAATTGAAAAAAATTAAACAGGGAAATGAATTTCTATGCTTTATAAAATAAATACAATTTATTTTATTGATTTTTGTCCATATTAGGGTTAAAATTATGTCTCAAAAGGAAAAATGTACACCAAAAAAACAATAATTTATAAAGTAATAAAAAAAATCTGACTTTTCGTGAGAACGTCTTCAAATGTTTTTTTTTTTCTTTATAAAAATTTACGTATAAAAATTTAATAAGGACTCTTTATTATTTTATACAAATTATGTCCTCGTCTATTCATTTGTATCGACCCCAATATTATATTTTCTATATTATAATTTTAAATGATAAATATATCTATCTGTACATGTATATAATAATAATAATATATAAATGTATGTATATTATGATGAATAAGTCCTAAATTGTTATTGGAAAAGCTTTTTTTTCAGTTTATTGGTATTTAATTTTAAAGACTTTCATTGACTTTCAATAAACAAGGTTAAATTATTATTAAATAGACTACGTTCGCGATAAATTTCCTATTTTCATTATAATATAAAATTATTCATGACAACCTTCTTATAAGTATTTTTTTATTATGATATAAATTTTTTTAGTTGTACTATATATTATATATTTTAATGTTTGTAATGTCTAAGAATATTATTAAAAATCAATTAAAGTTTTTTTTTTATTATCATAACTGGGTAATCCATATAATAATGTGTAATGAAGCAAGTAGTTGGTAAAGTAAAAAGTATCATTTTCAAAAGAATTCATTCTCTCATATACTGGTTAATATTATTTGCATGTTATAAAGTAAATAAAATAAAGTTTTTTTTTTCCTAAGGAAGGTAGGAATCTTCCAAAGACACCAAGAATTTCCCCCTTAGTAGTGTCAGATACTTACTGACTAAACCCACCTCCCCCATTAGTCAATATAATGAGATGAAACCTTTACTTGCAAACGCAGTATATTGGCTAGGGAGTAGGGATAGGAAAGGATAGGAAATAGATACGGAAACATTGAAGTGGGAAGTGGAACTGCAAAGGAAACAACGAATCCGCCTATTATTATTACTATTTTGCTAAGTGACTATAGCCGTTACAACAGTTACAACATGTAGTAGTATATAACACCTTACGACATGAGGTAATTATAAGGCAACCCCCACTGTCACTGTAGCGGCTATTATTATTGGTATTAGTATTTACTTTTAATATTATTATGATTTTACTACAGAATTAGGGCCATCAGTGGATTACAACGTGCAGCAGTATATAACACCTTACTGCGTGATATAACCAAAAATAGCTCCACTGTACAGTTATTATTATTATTATTATTATTACTATTATTATTTTTATTATTATTATTACTATTATTATTACTACTACTATTAATTATACGATATACCAAGACGCTTCGATTGAAAAGTGGGTGACTTAACCATTGGATCTGAGATAGATAAGTTAACTAAGTTCCTTCAAAAAACATACTTCTTAATAGATCATCTGCAGACGGCAGACAAAAAAATATGAATTTGTGCGGAATTTTCTTTAAGATGCTTTAAAAGTATCAGGAAGTCATCAAAATAAATTAACGAAATTTATATTACTAAATGTTAAATAAATTTTTCTTTCTTTCATTAGTAAATCATTAATAAAATTTAATTACAAAATTTGTTATTTAAGGTTTAAATACCGTCTCGGACTCATGGCGTAGTGGTTAAGTCGCCAACCTTTCAGTCAAAAGTTTTGAGTTCAAACCCCGGTCAAGTCATATAAAAAAATAAGTAGTAATTTTATATCTTAATATATCTTAATATATAATATGTATATCGTAAAAATAATAAGAATGATTATAATAGTTGATATAGTGACGATGAAGCTGCCACATGTGAAAGTTGTTTTGTACTAGTACATGTTGCAACTATCACTTATAACAAAATAATAATAACAATAAGCGGATTGATTGTTTGCTTACAGTCCCACAACTCATTTTAAAGTTTCTGCATTCTTGTCCTATTGTCTCATATCGCTACTCTCTACTAAATGTTTTGCATTAGCAGTATAGAGTTTTATCGCATTATATCTTCTAAAGGTACAGGTGGGTTTAGTTAATAAATTTAACATTTCCAAGGGATTATTCTTGGTGTCTTTGGGAGATTCGCTTTTCCTACTTCTCTAAAAAAAAATAAAAAAATGGTCGCGTTGAAATTCTTAAAAAAGAAGAAGACTTGTAATATAACTTTAGATAATAATAATATGACACTTTTGAATGACCGCGTATTCTTATATCGGTACCATTGCATAATTTATAATACATTATTTTAATTTGAATTTTTTTTTTTTTTTGTCGGATAATATGCTATAATTTTCCTTTTACTACAGTTACATTTTATGTATAGCATGGCAGAACATTTTTAATAAAATATCAATATGAAAGGTATTAAGGCACAATTCACTTTGATACAACATTAGATTGTACATAGTCCTCTAAGAAAGTTACAATGTTACAAATAATCAAATTGAATTATAATGTTGATAAAATATATTCTTCTTAAAAAATATTTTCTGATGTTTTTTTTATTTGCTATTTCAAATGTTTTGTTCAATTTAATGGTCTATATTTAGATCTACAAACAAAAATAATGTTCAACTATAAAAAGTTTTATTTAAATATTTACAACAATTTATTATACTAGAAAATAGAAAAGGACATTAATTGTTATATGTATTAATTTAAATTGTTTTTTTTGTGCATTATGTTTTCATTATATGGTTTCTAGGGAATTGTAATATACTTTACATTTTTTCCCACTCAGATTTTTTTATGTACATTTTGAAACCGATTAATCTAAATAACATGTTTGAGGAAATCGAATTTAAATTCCAGATGATGCAAAAAGATCGAAAATCAAAATATGTACATTAAAAAAGAAAGAAATTTTGCTTAAAAAAAAAAAATAGACATATGTACTTAATAAGATTAAATTTAGGACAAACCTTTCCATGCTTTGTCATGAAATGTAGATAAGTACTTTAGATTAAATTTATGATGTTTTTTCATCATTTTCGATTTTTCGATTTTTTTTCATAGTCATTATGCATAGTAATTTTAGAATTTCATGCTTTCTATTGTTTAAAGACAACATTTTTGTATTTACAATTAACAGATTTAAATAGTTACGCAGAGGTTAATTGAAAGATTTGATTTTTAGAGCAATGAGCCGTATTCAGTCAGGATTTGATCACAAAATCAGTGTTACATTATTCATTAGTTAAAAGGAGAGTTGGCTAAGTGATGAAACTGAACACATTATCCCTATATTAATATTAACCAAATTTATTTAGTTTTGGTTTGTAACTATTATTGTAATATGATCTTTTTTGTAATTTATTTAAACATAAACTCCAAATTTTGAGAGTGGCGTCATCACTCTGCAACAACTTAATTGTCACTTTAAAAATATAATCATATAAATACCATTTACCGTAAAGTTTAAAAAAAGATCGGTAAGAAGAGCTTTCTAATTAAATTATTATAATTGAATAACGTTTAACTCTACATTTATATACTCTATATTTTTTTGTTTTTTATTTAAATTTTATCTCCTTTATTTTTCATATTATTTAATAAGTCTTTAATAAAAAAATAAAAAAAAAAACAATAAAAATAAGACAGAAAATACATTTAAAAAACAATTAAAATAAAAAATCACATTGAGCCTAAGAATACATACACTATTAAAGTAACAAATGTAAATAATATACTTAAATAATATTATATACATATTCTATGTAGATATATATATGTGTATAAAAAAAAAAAATTAATTTTTATTGTATTCTATTTTATTTTAGTTATCCTTTAATATCCTATTTTCATCGACAAGCTTTACTTCTTTACTGTTTTTTATAAATATAGTACTTTCAGTAAAAGAAAGAGACAGCATTAATTAAATGCTGAAAATAAAAATTGTTGAAATTTTTTTATTTTGTTTTCAATTTAAGTTTTCCTATTTCAGAAATCCTATTTTTTACCCTGATAAACATATACATACCAGAAAAATAATATATATACAAGTATTATTTTGTTGGTATATATCTTGTAATTGAATAGTGTTGCCATCTTTTTTGGTTCTATAATGAATAAATTTAATATAATCTAAATTATAGAAAGTTCTTCGTTTTGCCTGTTTATGCCTTCGTCTTGACACTGTTTATTCACCCACTATACATTTTCATCGTACAGGCAGTTTTCTTTTCTTTCTGCTATCGTACAGGCAGAATCTTTTCTACAACTTAGACGGAGACAAGGACAAGTTTCTTTTCGATTCGAAACTTAATTTAGAGCAAAACTTTACTGACAGTTTTTCATTGTTTTAATTTAATAGTTTAACGATTAGATTAAAGTTTTGTAGAAACAAATTATCAATTAGCTAACTAATACATATTCAATTTAAAATATTAGTTTGTCAAATTGTTGTCAAATTATGTCGAATCTTGCAAATTATTATTTACTTTTTTCTACCATACTAAAAGTAAAAAAAAATCTCAATTATATTTTAAATTCAATTATATTATATTGGGTACAGGGGGAGATGAGTTTAGTCAGTAATCTGATATTACAGTAATATGTCAGTAATCTGTCAGTAATTAAGGCGATTATCTTGGTTTCTTGGTAAAGTTCCATCTCCCTGAAGAAAAAGAAAATAAAAAAAACAAGACACAATGCAAAATATAAAATTATATTTGGCAAATAAGTGTATTACAAAAAATTATAAAAGAAATATAGGTAGTACATCTGGTAGCTCTACATTATTTTAATAGATAAAAGTTGAAACGTTAAAATTTCTCTCCGGAATAAAGGAAATGAGTTGTAATGGTGTATAACATTGGTTCAGTGATAATATAATATGTAGTATTATAATATATCTACTTATATTAATATAATATAATATATAATATAGCATATAGCTATAGGTATATAATATAAATAAATTCAAGAAGAGTGTTGATAAAATATGCTAGACATTTTCCTCATTCTATATCTTTTTTCAAACCCAATAATGGGAAAAACACTTCAATTTTTTCAACACGTAAATTGAAATATTAAATAACAAGAGAAAAACAAAATTACGTAGCTATTTTGCAATTCTTTCTTAATAGTTAACATAAGAAGTAAGAATGTATTGGTATTTAAGGTTATTTTTATTTTCTTTTTTTGTATGATATTTTTAGTTTATATTATTTGGTATTTTTTTAAATTTACTTTCAAATTCAAAATTTTAGAAAATAAGAAATTTAACTACATGAAAAAAAGGGAGATTAATTTTTTTGCGGTGTTATGACATGCGGTGTTATTTGCGAAAGATATAGTTAGGACGTTGGCAGATTGACAGAATATTTCACTAAAGTAAATAAAAATAAAAAATAATTGTTTTAAAAATAAAATTATTGTTTTAAAAAATTTTAACCATGGGTAGGTCTCATAAAAAAATTAATTTTGTGGGACAACTTTTTCATGTAGCCCTATCCACCAGCGAACTACAACTTTGACAAAGTCTAATTTTTAAATGCGTATATCTCATGCTCTGCTTAACATTCTTTCAATCTGGAAACGTCATTAGACAGGCGTTTTTTTAAGATTCGTAAATTAATATCAAAATTATACAATTTTTTTAAATTTAGTATTTACATGTACCGTTATTTGAAAATCAAATTTTGCTACCCTCATAACTTCGGAATACTTTTAGATAGGGACTTGAAATTTTGAGGGCAGAAAGAACTTTTAGAATTAGTATAAGTTTGCCCAGAAATTTTTTTTGGACCATCCCTGTTTATGAGCTATTAGGGCTCAAAAACTGAAAATTTGCTATTTTTAAACACCTGTAACTTAGGCACCTGTACACATTTTACTTCGGCAAGATATAAAAATTAAAGCACCAATAATGTATTTTGACGTATGTTAACGGTTTTTCTTAGTTATACAGGCTTCCAGAGTTACATCCCCTCAAAATTCCAAAAAAGTCCTATTATCACATTTTTTCTTATTTACCTGAAATTTTAAAATTTTTCTGCAAGTTACAATTCTAAACAGTTTGTATTGTCCTTTGGAAATGTGTGCTTTTAAAAACCTTTGGCTTACATTCTACCTTGTTTTTTTTAGTTTAAAGAAATAACTTAAACATTTTAGAAAACAATAGATTAAAAAATAGCTTTAATTTTTTCAGATATTGCATAACCGTTTAGGTTAGATTTGGTTTGGTTAGGTTATTTAGAAAATAATGTTTTTTTTTTATAATTAATTGGAGTATTGGATCTAGCCAATGGTGTAGTGGTTAAGACACCAGCCTTTCATACGAAAGGTCTCGGCTTCAAACCCCAGCTGGGTCATATAGATTAATAAAAAATAATATAAATTTTTCTTATAATATATAATAATTAGTAGAATATTATAAATAAGTATATATGTCCTATAAATTATAATTAATTTATTAATATCATATTGTAATAGCTATATAATAAAATAATAATAAACCATAATTCTGGTATAAGATAATAGATGGCGTAGAAATAAAAAAAAGAAACGTGTTAGTTTTGTACAATAGCTACAGCCGAGTAATCAACGGCTTAGTGAAATTAATGATTCACGAAACTGAAGCTTAGTTAAATATCAATAATAAGTGACTTAGTGGATGGCCTATTAATACTCCTCATAGGAGTGGTGAGGAGAAAAATAATTGGAGTATTGGTCTTTAGAATGTTATAACGGTTAATTTGCTTAGAATGTTATAAATATTAACTATTTTATCTAGCCAATGTTGGTAGTTGTTAAGACACCGTCCTTTCATTTAAAAGGTCTCTGGTTCAAAACCGGGTTAGTTTTATTTAGATTAATAAAGTAAATAATATAGGGTTTTCTTATAATAAATATAATAAAATATAATATAATTAAATTAAATATATTGTAATATATAATTAAATAAAAATCTAAGTAACTCGTGCATAAGATAATAGATGGTGAAGAAATAAAAATATTTTCGTTTCATAGTCTTGTATAATAGCTATTGCCAGCTGACTAATCAAAGGGTTAGTGGAAACAATGATTCCAGACTTAACTGAAACTATTTTTATATTTATTATAACTATTTTTTATATTTTTTTTCCTCTAAGAGAGGGGAAATTTTTCAAAGGTACAAAGAATTCCTCGTTCTTAGTGTCAGATTACTACTGACTTAACTCACTTCCCTATTTAGCCAATATAATAGGATGAAACCCCTACCTGCTAACGCAGCATATTGACTAAAGAGTAGGGATAGGGAAGAATAAGACAAGGATGCAGAAACATTGAATTGAGAGTAGAACTGTAAGGGAACAATTAATTAGTCTATTATTATAACTAACAGTGACTATACCCTTTAAAAGTTACAACATGTAGTAGAGTATAACACCTTTCTGCATGAGGTAATAATTGAAGGCAACTCCACTATTTAAAAATCTGAAGAATAAGTGACTTAGTTAAATGTTATTATATAGAAGGAAAAAAAATAAAAACCGTTTCATTAAGTTTAAATATAGTTTTAAACTCGTAAAACAAAAGCATTTGAAGTAATAAAACTTTTCAATGTTAAAATGTCCTTGAAAATTTTCTTTATTTTTTCATCTATTAATACAATATTTCTTATTACCTTGTAAACTAAAGTTTCACTATCGTGTAATTTCAAGATTTGGAAAACGTTTCTGTGATGCATATTTCATATACTGATTTCATCATTTATGAATTTACTGACTGAAAGGATTTATTTTTTGTAAATAATAGTTTTATATAACGGTAGATTTAAATTTAAATTTAAAAAAAATTATTAATTTATAAAACTGATAGAATCTTCTGTCGTTTGATATTTTCTAGATTAATAAAATATTAAGCAGAACTCTAGATTAATAAGACTTTTTCAAATTTTAAGGACCATTATGTTTCCTAATCTGGTGCTTCATAAAAAAATCTTTATAAAATTAATTTTTATTTGTCACTTATCCATATAGTTACAATTTTATTACTCTATCTTAAATGGTAAATAGACTGACGGATGGAAGACTGATGGGAAAATTAATTTTTGCAAAATGCTCTGAAACTGAGCACTTTCCCATAATATAATATGCCTATATAGATAAAAGTATAATTGTTCTATTTTGTAAAAGTAATTTTTTGGTTTACATTATACTCCATTTAGCTTCTACGATTTAATAGATATTTCTAGTCGTTTTGTAAAACAGAGCAGTATTTAAAGAACATAACAGAGTTCCAAAAAAAATATCTTAGATACTTAACAAAATAAATGACATTCATTTATTTTTAATATGAATATTGTAAAAATATATCTTAAAAAGTATCCATTAATAATAATAATTACTAATATGCATTTACACGATCACGTTTAAAATCCAAATGCGTCAAAATTCAAACTTTTACAAATATCCAAAAATAAAAATCTAAATAAACGAAAATCCAAATTTACAAAATTCAAATTTAGAATAATTGAATTATTGGGGTTGTTACAAAATTGGTTATAAAATCAGTGATTTATAACAATTTTCGTGCCATAATGATTAGTTAACGTGAGTTTGTGATCGATAGCCTTTCTTGCTTTGTTATATGATTTTATATAGTTAGTTACAAAAACAGGATTTCAATAATTTGTTTGGTATAGGGTTTTGGAAACGTCAGCCCCCACTTTATTTAAATGTGCCGCATTTAACGAAAATAATTAGAAAGGTTTTTATTGGCGTTACTTGGAAAAATTTTGGGTTTATGATTTTACTTATTATGAAAATTATTTTATTTAATTTATAATAAATTATGAGTTAAGCTTTAAAGCATCATACAATATGTCAACAACATTGACATTGATTTTAAATGTTTGTGTTTCAAATTTTAATGCATGTGGATTTTGAAAATTAAGATTTTGATATTTGAATTTTAAAAGTTTAGATTTTGGCTTTTGTATCAGATTCACATTAAGAAAATAAAAAAAATTCTTTTTTTTCTTATTAATTTTCTCAAAGTCTTAAATCTATCTACCTTTTCTATTTTCTATTAATATTTTTAAGATTTGCACTAGATTGTCGTGAGTCTCAAATTTAGAACGTTTATCACTATATACCTATGTAATTTTATTTTTCAAAATTAGAATCGTATGTAACATAAATTTAAAGGAAATACAATAAGTATGCGTAATATGTCATAAACATACTATCTATATAATATATATACACACATACATATATATATCCTGTAGTTTATCTTTTATTCACGGAAATATTTTGGTGAAAGTTAACGGAATTTTTACATTATTATTTCTATAAATAGGAAATTAAAGAATTTGGATGCTTCCGAATGAATTATTTTGATTTTAACACAATGTCAATGTTAAGTTTCCAGTTTTTTGAAATTTTACTTAAGATAGAAATGAAAGAATATTACGAATAATTATGAAGAAATAATTCTGTCGCTCATTTACAAAAGGGGACAAATCGAATTCTTTGAATAAAATTTGATTTATTATATACCATTTCATTTTTTTATTATTTTTTTTTTGTGTTTTGTTATGTTTCAAAAAAGATCTCAAATAAATTTTTATCATATTCAAAAAATCGTTTATGAGTAACTTGGCGTATTTTTGAAATGGTTGCCAGAGTACACTTAAATATCTGCTCTTTAGCTGTGAAAATAATACAAAATTTCAGAATGTTTAAATTCATTCTAAAAAAAAAAGTTAAGGTAAGTTAAATATTTTTTGTTAAGGTAAGAATCTTTTAAAGACATCAATAATATCAATATTGCCTTAGCCGTGTCAAATTCTTACGTAATAAACTCGTATCCCCTTTTAATCAATATAATGGGGTGATACACGATTTTACAATATAAAATGGTTACTTTTTTTGTATATGATCTTACCGGGTTAGGTGTTAAAACTTAAATCTCTTATAGATATAGGATAAGTTTTAGCACCGAACAAGAAAATTATTTTATTTATTTAGCCTATTATATAGCCTATTTATTTTATCTTGATCCTTCACTAAAAGCGTTCACTATTTACATTTCCTTTGTTCACTATTGTTTCTTCAGATCTAGCGTTATATTTGTTTATACATAAATTGGTAATTTTTTGTTTTGGCTATTTTGCATGGGTTTCCTACAAAATTCCAATTCTCAAAATCCAAAAACTACATAATCCAAACATCACATAAGCCAAATACCACATACTCCAAACACTAGTAATCCAAACACAACATAAACCAAACATGACAAAATCTTAACTCATATAGGTTCAAATGTGAGACTAGCCCCCACAAATCAGTGTTATTTTTCCAGAATATTTACATATATGTGTATGTGAGATTCTGAATAAGGAGGGATTTTATAGTTGGAGTCAAAATCAAAGTTATACGTATTTTCCAGAATATTTATATATATGTATGTGTATGTGAGATTCTAAGTTAGGAGGGATTTTAGGATTGGATTTAAAATCAGAGTTATATGTTTTTTCCAGAATATTTATATATATATATATATATGTATATATGAGATAGTTGGTTTCAAAATCAGGGTTTAATAATGTTTTTAGCGAGATTTGGGGGCGGCAATCTCCACTATTTTAAATATCTTGTTTTTGTAATATATAATATGTAAAATATATATTATTTAATTTTATTTATTTACTTATTTATTTACTTATCCAATATCCAATGTGGAATAATGTAGAAAAAATGCAGCTATAAAAAACAACCGGAAATTATGATTTGAATTTTGTCGTGTTTGGATTTTGTGGTGTTTGGCTTTTGTGGTATTTGGATTTTTGATTTGGGATTTTGTAGGGAAACATTTTACATATAAAACTCGAGCAGAATTATATATAGTAGATCTTTTAATCTTCTTTTCTTAGCTTATTTTAATAGTCTCCTTTAAAATTCAAATCAAATTTTTGCAAGAATGCCAAGAAGAAATTAAAAGTTGAAACAGAATCTTGCAGTGGGTTGGTTAAATAACACTAGCAGCAATAGAATTTTTATTGTTTAAAACACAATATGGGAGAATATAATATTATATGTATGTTTTAATACTTTTAATTATCTAGAAAATAAAAATAAAAATTGGTATCATTATAATAAATATTACATAAATGTATATTCTAATCTTATAAATATCTTTTTCTATAATTTTTAAAAATATGTTTTATAAAAGTTGAAAATCGAAAACAAAATTTTTTATACACGAGTATGGCCTAACAAAATATCCCGAATAAATTTTCCAGACATTATTAACAACATACAAAAAAAAAAAAAAATTTTATTCCTGTATAATGTACATGTATTCTTATAAAAAAAATTTCCGAGTCAAAAAACTCCTGTAGGCTACTATCAAAAACTTATATGCCATATTATTTTGTAAGACCATAAACATGTACAATATAAAAATATGTCCATATATACTATCATATTATATACACTACGTTCATATGTACATAATGTTCATGCAGAAATTCTCATAAATATTATTATAATCGATGTGGTCGAAATAATTGAGTTGGAACTTAATTTAATACTACAACATTGTGCTTTCATTAAAGTATTTTATAAAGTAATGAAAATTTTTCTATGGAAATGTATAGAAAATTCCAACAGTATAATATTATATATGTGTAAATATAAATAAAATGTTGTAAACAATAAAGAAAGAATTATAACATCTATATATATATTGAAAATGGGAAATTCTAATTATCATAATGGCATTTTTTGTTTTAACTTACTCTTAAAATATTTTTTCATATGTGTAATAAGAATTCAAAGATCAAATGTCCAGTCTTATTGTCAATAAACGATGTTTTTGATACAAACAGTACTGAATTTTATTCATTTAAGTCAACGAGGTAATCTTTAATCATTATTCAACGAGGTAATCTGGATTAACCCAAACTATTAGAGAATATTTTTTTGGCACTGATGAAGTATTTTGCATATCATTCAACTTGATCAAATAGTTTTTAAGTTAACTAGTTAATATTTTATATTGAACACACACTGTTCGGTTGCAGAAGGTATCCTGTCGTATGAACATAGTATACAAAAGAACAGGTTCGGGTAACTATCATACAACTTGTTTTATTTATTTTTTAAATGAGCAATACTCAGTTTCTTTATAAGTTGGGTATTTCAAATTTTCTCAAAAGAAGTTAAGTATTATACTTAATTGAGTCAGACATATCTTAAATTATCGTACAGGTATCTTAGAGTTGATAGAAATATTGACAAATAGATATAAAGTACATAAGAATACATAAAATATAACGAATATTTTCACAAATACTTTTTTTAAGATTATGGATGATATATTTTTTTTTTTTTCGATCAGAATAAGTGAAGTACAAAGTATGGTTCCATTTTTATCAACGTGTTATAATAAGAGTATTGACTTCTTTCTTTATTTAATAACTATACAAATAATTTTAATGAAAAGTTATTTAAATCTCTTATACAAACCTATAATATTTTTTTATTATATAACATGCCGGCTCAGTAACCTGTTGTAAGTAAAATCATTTCGCAGTTTTCATTCTAACAAATTGTAGTATTAACTAAATATGAAGGAAATACTTTCTTATCTAAAGTAATCGCATATAGAAATAAAATACGATGCAGTAATGGAACGGCAGAGGAAATAAAGCCCACGGGCTTCAATTCCAAATTTTTTGGAATTAACGCCCGTGCGCGCGCATGAGTTCGGAACAAATGTACTGAAGCATTGAATCTAGCCTTACTGTTTAAAATCAAAACCCTAAAACAGTAACAGTTTACTGTTTTAAAATTTACTTGAAACAGTAGTAATTGACATTTAATTTATGATAAACGTCCAAAATATTTTACCTATATATATAAAAATAAAGAAAACGGGTAATATACCTATATAAACGAGATAAACAAAACGTAAAAGCAAAACCTAAACAGTTCCTATACAATATAATTATACAAAATACAAATACATAAAAATATCTGAGAAAAAATTAAGGATAACCATTTTTACGTTTAATGTCAAATTTAATGATTAAGATAAAAATGCGTTCGTCAACAAAAAGAAGAATATTTATTGACAAGGGAAGGTTAAGTTTATATCTAAAAAAATAACAAAATATTTTATTTATAGATTATTTCTTTTTATTTTTATAATGAAAGTATTGGAATCATGTAAATATTTTTATTTTAAATATTATAGTTAAATTCGATGCCCATTAGATATTTTTTTTTATCAAAGTATTGTATGTATTTATACTAAAAAAAAGTATATTAGAGATATTTAAATATTTTTAAAATTTAAAAATTTTTTTTCTATTATAGTATAGAAGATTAAGTAAGGATATATATATATATATTTTTATACCGACCGCATACAATTATGTATGTATAAGGTAGGTATTGTTTTCATACTAACAATTTGTACCCGAGATATTGCAAATATGCACTACTCCGGTGTGGAGAAGGTTGTGAAATTTTTTTTAGCGTGATGTCCGTCTGTGTGTGTGTGTGTGTGTGTGTGTGGGTATGTCTGTGGGCACGTGTACAGCTTAAACGACTGAGCGGAATTTTTTACAATTTCATATTTAAGGTTTTGCCGTAAATATCGCAGATTGATAAGCTTTTGGAGCAAATCGGACAACTGCAAGTTGTAGTTTACTAGTGTACTTTTTAAGTTTTTTTACGAATATTTCGTAACAGAAAAATTTTATGAGAAAAATTATTAAGATAAAGTTGTTACACAAGTAAAGAGTACTAACTTTGCCATGGAATATATTTTGATCCGACTAACTTTAACTTTTATTTAATTTTTTTTCTAAGTTCCAAATTTCATAAATATTATTTAGCACGCCATATGAATTTATATGAACAATTTTGTTTTTGTGTTTTTTTTTTATATCTCTAAATATTTTATATATGTGCTTATATGTATGCATATTATTTTGTTGATGACATGAAAAAAAATCATGTACCTACATTACATAATAATGGGAATGGATGTATGAATGAATGCACATATATTTTTATGATTTCATTGCTTATTATTGTTATTGAATAAAACATGTTGTTAAATTATTAGAAGTTATTTTGCTTTGATATAAATTATTATGTAAAAAATCTATAAATTTTGGCATTGTATTTTTTGTGTAGTGGCGGTCGGTCCTGTGGTGGAGACAGCTGATTTTTTTTAATGCATTTCTCTGCGAAATAAATGTAGACTGGATACAAACTTTCTTGTTCAGGTGTGTCTGTAAATGTCGTAAGGGAGAATAACTCTTACGACGTGTGTGGGATTCGAACCCCACGGTATTTACAGCGTGGGATTCATTCCCACGGTATTTACAGCGTATTTTATACGCTCTTACCCACTACGCCACCGAGGCCCCATATAGGATATTTATATTAAAATTAATTTTAATGTGTTCGAAAATGTTTCTTTGCAAATATAATTTTGAAATTCATTCATGTTTATATACTCAATAGTATATAACAATAAAGTATATATGTATGTATTATATATTTTTTACTCAATGAATTGTATTTCAATAATATACATACATAAATATACTAGAAATTTATTTTATTTATTTATTTATATTATTTTATTTATTTCATCTTTATTTTCTCAAAAGAGCTTTTCATTTTCTCAAAAGATTGAACAGAGTTTACATACATATGTACATAATATTATTTTGTGTTATTTTATTTTTATTTTATGTGCGAATTCAAATTATTTAAGTTTATATCAAAATTTAGTTCATTTATATATTATCTAAACAATAATATTTTATAAGTATAATACTTTTAATTAAAAAAAGGAAACGAAAAAAAAAAAAACAACAAAAAAAAAAGCAAAACATGCTATAAAATAATATAACAATAACGAGACAATCACGAATCAATCATTTAAATAATTAACAATAGTTAAATTAAAAAAAAAAATTAAATAATCCATCTATCGAACAAAAAAAAAAATAAATAAATAAATAAAACGAAAATATAATCAGAAAAACGAAAAACAAAATAAAAATTATTTACTCTTTGCAATGAATTAATTGTAAATTAGTCATATAAAATCCGTAAGGGTTGATTGGCCTTCCAAAACCTTAAATAAATAAATAAAAAATTGGTAGATCTTAATTGGTAGATGTTTTTACTTTAATATTTTGCTAAATAAAAATGTTTACACTCTGTTTCAAATCTTTTGCTAGGTAAATTTTTCAAATTGCTCGGTAGGATGTTATACGATGTTATATTACTGAGTTTATAATAGATTTGATGCCATTTCTTTCTAGATCAGTTATGTATCACAGGTTAAATGCATTTCTAGTGTTGTATTCATGAATTTGATTATTTCTCCCTATTATGGTGTTTGTTTTTATTGAGGTTGTGTTGATGTGAAGTTTGTATTAAATTTTTATAATCATTTAGTTTTAGTATTTTTAGTTTTTTATGTATATCTATTGTGGGTGTTCTATTGTGCAAAACGAAAAGATTTTTCAAAGCTTTGTTTTGAATTGTTTGAAGATCGTTGATATTTTTAGTATTTGTGTTTCCCCAAAGTCCAATCCGACCTACGGTATTTGCTATGGAAAAGACTATAATATGTAGAAATTTGATTTTTTTTGTGGAAGTTTTTTTCCTTTTTTTTTTGAATAATTCGGCTATTCATCGTGTTTTTTGTATTAGTTTATTCACATGGGTATTCCAGTTGATTTCGTCGTCAATTTCTAAACCAAGATATTTATAATTATTTTGTACTTTTTCAATTTTTGTTTTGTTGCAAAATAAGCTTAACTCGGCAATATTTTTAGATTTAAACAACATATTTTTGTTTTATTGAAGTTTTTGTTAGCTTATGTCGACACATGAACTTGTGAATTTTTTGCATCTTAATTAATTTTTTCTTCTAGATTTTCATGACTGTTTTCACCGTATGCGATTACTATATCATCTGCATAGAGGAATGCTTTATCATTTAGTTGTAGATTTGAGAAGCTATTCATATAGCAGGAAAAAAGGCTTGGTCCTAGAGAGTTTCCTTGGATTACACCATAATCAATATTTTTATATTCGCTTTTGACTCTATCGCTCTCTGCTTAATGCACTCTTTTTTCAAAATAACTTTCGAAAAAAGGTAATTCCACATTCGAACAAAATTGTCGAAGGCTTTAGCTAAGTCATCAAATACTAAACTTGTTTTCTTTCCACTATTAAGGAAGCTTTGAACATGCGTAATAGCATCGAATAGCGCGGCTATTGTATTAGAGTTTTTTGTAAAACCATTCTGGATTCATTAAGTTGTTTTCCTTTGAATAGCAAGACATTTGACTGTTTACAATCGTTTCTATCAATTTACTTAGCATTGATGCTATTGTTATTGGGCGAACATTATTGACATCGTTTTTATCACCATGTTTTTGTATATAGGAATTATCCTTGTTAGTTTGGAAAGTACTTACCACTTTTAGTTGAAGAATTTATTAATGCTGTAATCGGCTTAACTAATTCATTTTTACATGTCTTAACAATTGAATTCGATATTCCATCGGCACTTTGACTCTTTTTTGAAGAAAGGTTATTAATTAATTTTAGAGTTTGGCTCTTCGTTAATTTCCTCAAAAGCAAAGTACTTTTTAGTTTGAATGCATGACATATAGATCGTGTTGAATTGTTGAGCCATTTTTTCAACTATACTGCAATATATATTATTAAATTTATTTATTATACCCGTACGATAGGATCGGGTATAATAAAATTACTCCTCCGTTTGTAACACCTCGAAATAAGCGAGCTAGATATACCTTCAAAGGTATGGATCGGATCAGAAAAAAATTCTAAGACTTTTGAGCCATGTCCGTCCGTCCGTCCGTCCGTTAGCTCGCTAACTCAAAAACTAAGAAAGCTAGAATCTTGAAATTTACACAAAATATTTTGGGAGTAATTTGTAGGTTCCCTATTTTTTTTGGTTGAGTTTGGACCAAGCCTTAGGGTAGCTCTCGAACACCTAACTTTTAGATCCCCACATTTTTTTTGCAATAGAGCTATGAAATTTTAACTACTGATAGATCTCACAAAAATATTAATTTTATTTTTAATAACTTTTTTTTGTAGCCCCACCCGTTACGGAGCTACAGCTCCCCAAAGGTTCAAAAAAGCTCTATATTTAAATTGTTATAGCACAAGTTGTATAAGGTATATCTTCATTTTGAAAACGCCAAACGATGACTACTTTCATTAGCTTTAAAAGTATATATACAATAAATATATATTTTTGGCATACGGTGTCTTAATTTACCGTTATGCGAAACTCAAATTTTGCAAAATTCTTTAACCCTTCTATCTTCTAAACGGTTAAAGTTAGAAATTTTGACAGAAGTTAGAAAATTAGTATGAGTCATTTCAGAAATTTTTTTTGTATCACCCCCCGTTTAGGAGCTGTAAGGGGTCAAAAACTGAAAATTTCCTATTTTTAAACACCTGTAACTTGAACACCTGTTAAAATTTTTTTGAAGTAATACACAAAAATTAAAGCTCCAACATTATATTTTTATTTCTGTTAACAACTTTTTTTAATAATATAGGGTTACTTTATAATTGACGAAAGTGTTACTTGATTTTTTCAAATTTTCTAACAAATTTCTTTAACGAATTTTTTTTGCATATTGTTTTACTCGATAATTTGAAATTGTTGAGGATATAATGCGTAGTACAAAGAAAAATGTAATTAAATAAACAACATAACGGTTGCTTGAAGAATTTTTATTATTATGTATATGATATTGATATATATACATACTTATATAATATCATGTTTACTTACATATCGTATATGTCACTAGTGCATGAATGATAAGAGTATATATGTATATTATATAGCGCCGTATTTACATACATATATGTATTTTATTGTACTTATAAGAAATTATTCTGTCAATGGAATATTTAAATATAATATAATATAATATTTAAAATTATATGTACTATTTTGTACTAAGTAAATTTAATATACATTTACTGCTTAGTATTAAATGGTACTATAGAATATTTGAAAAAGTTTTGGATTGATAATCGTTATGTGGAAGGTTAGAATCTGCTTTTGAAGAATGTACATATAAACATGTAGTTTGAATATATGTACAACCCATAGTTCTAGAAATTATAATTATAGTTATTTTAAAATACTAAAATATTTAAAAAATAATATTGTAAGCAGAGTGACAGGCTGTGAACATACTAACGGTTCGTACGGGTATCTAAGAGTTGACAAAGTCAACTGTATTCTTCCTCGTTTTATTTAATTTCTCCTTAGTTGGTATGTTTTCGTTGTTAAAGAACTAATTACTTCGACTATTATTTGTTCCAACCCTAGCTATTTCTTTAATCAGGTTCCATGTTTTTTGCGGATTATTTGAACATTCGCTAAATTTACGCGCGTCGTTTTCCTTACGTATTTTACGTTTGATGGTTGTGAGCTTATTTAACCAATAACGATATTTGTTTTTGTATTCTTGATTATTGTAGTTTTACTTATGTTTATAATGCCAATTATTTTTGTTCTTATCAATTTTACAAATTCTATATCGATCCAGGGTTTTGAGTATTTTTTTATAATTTTTTTAATATGTTTTTCACTTGTCGAAAATTTAACACTATTTCGCATTGAATCTACTATATTTTCATAAATTTCGCTGGCAACATTCGAAGAACTGTCGATAGGATAGTTTATTAGTCGACTTTTGATCATATTGTTGTGATATTCAATTTTCATATTTGTTGTTTTTTAGTGATTTATTATCAACTTCAATCAATAGCATATGTTATGATCCGAGATATCCAAATGTACATGTGTTATATTAATATTCTTATTGGAATTATTAGTTATGAGGTGATCTAGACACGTATTTGAGGCTATTATTGTAGCTGATTCATCATAAAAGAAGATCCCATTGAATTGAACAATATTTTTATATTTATTAATAGTAGGATTTGCATTTTTTTATATTGAAATTAAAATCTCCAATTACTAAAGTGTAGTTGCAATTATTATGAATTTCGTCTAGGTGTGCATCTAGTAAATTAAAAAAAGTGTTAAGTTTCGTTTTGTGATTTTCTGGTGGTCTGCACTCTGTTGAAAAGTTTAATTTGTAATTTGTTTAATTTGTTTTAAATGATAAGGATATCAGGCTGTTGTGATCATCATTAATTTTTTTTAAATTTAGTAATCTAAGGTTTTGTGTACAAATATGCCAGCACTCCCACCTTTTCTTTTATTTCTACAAGTGAACACTTTATTATAGTTTTTTAAGTTTATCGTATCAATTTCCTCGTCAAGCAGCCACGTGTCAGTAAGTGATATTATATCAACTATAAAATTCAATTCATCATGCATAATATCATCCGTTTTGTTTTTCACATTACGTATATTAAAATAAAGAATTTTGAAGGTGTTTTGTTTTTTAATTGTTATATTTTTTATTGATTTAACTTTACGAATTTGGGTATTTGGTAAAATATTGTAATTAAAATTATTCGCTATTACCATTAAATCTTTGCAAATTTTTTAGTGATTTAGTGATTTTTAGTTTGCTGCTCTCTACAAATATTTTGTCTTCTCCTTGCTGTTTTCTTACAAATATTTTATCTTCTTTTACCCAAGTGAATTGAATCGTTTTTTGTCTTTTTAAGTCCTAGCTTTTTTGTATAGATACCTCAGACGTTAGAAGGTTTTCTAGCTTCCCGTTGTAAAGATATATTTGCAGGAGCATTATTGGTAGAGTCATTCAATTCCATCGATATTATGATATTATTTTCGATATGTTGATGTGTTGGATTATTGGAGTTATTGCTATTTGTTATATTTTGTTGGTCTTTCTTATTTTTACCTTTTACGCCTCCCTTATTCTCCTTTTTTCCTTACTATTTTCAAAAACAAATTTTGGGATTCACCTGAGTTTTTTGAATAATTGGCTGAGTACTTAGCTTCTTTGATATTCTTACGTTCTAAAGAGATTCCTAATTCATTTGCAATTTTAATAACATGTTCTGGTGGATCAGAGTTATTGGTATTCCATATACCGGTAATCTCTACACAATTGATTAGTAGCTCTTGTTTATTACTTCAATTTCTATTCTTTTTTTTTTCTATTTCTTGTTTTAGATTGGAGTTATCATTACGAAGTTGATTATTTTCTACTATGATTTGTTTCTGCATTTCTTTGTATTCAGTAATCTCAGTTTTGATTTAAGCGTAGAACAATGCCGTTTTCTTTTATCTCTTTTTACCGATGGCATACATGTAATGTAATAAGGTAACGTAATAAGCTATTATGTAATAAGGTATTATTATAGCACCAAAATTTCAAATCTCAGATTTTTACATTTATTCATTTCGGTACGTAGAAATCTGAATTAAATGTTTTTGGAGTTCGATAAAAGTTTATATTTAAAATTTTAACGTAATAGAAATCCGTCAGAACCAAGTGCCACTTTACTATAAGGCCATTTTAAATTTTATGATAGAGTATTAATGATAGAGAAAAACATTATGAAAAGGTTATTAACAGAAAGTTGCTATACAAGTTCAGAGCAACAACTTTTTCATACAATACTTTTTAATTCGACAAACTCTTAGGTCATTTTCCACATTTACCTCATTTTCAAACAATTTTTAAATTAAATCACGAAATTTATTTTGTATGAAAATTTTTTTATTTTTCAATTTTATAAAATGCGCAAATATACAGATAATTTAGCTCTATACATGTTTCATATATATATACTTATATATTTATATGCTCTTATATTATTTATAATTTAAATAACCATATTAAAAAACAAAAAAAAAACAGATATTATTAAGTTCGCTTTCATTCTTCAAGAAATGCGGGGATAGTGATATATATGTTTTTGAAAAGGTGACGTAACAAGATACGTCAAGTTTGCTCTACTCAGGGTCCCGCTATCTTTAGAATCCCCGTACTTTGTATTTTTACTTTTATCTTAAACTCAATTGAAATTGCAGTTTTATATCAGCTTTCTAATAATGATTGCTTGAACGTAAATTAAATTATATTATTTTATCTTGTTTGCATTCCGTCGTTAAAAGAATTCGATTTCAGATATTATGGAATTATGATAAGTCATAAATTATTATTCTTTCAAAATCGACTGTTATGCTTTGTTGTAAATTAGCAACAAAAATCCTCAATTTAGCTTTTAAATCTTGTGTTTGATTTGATTTTTAAACTCTATTAGCTACAAACTTTTAAAAAATTCTTTAGAAAAATGAAAAATTTATTAGACAATAATCCCTATTTTTTTTTTTATTTACAAAATGTGACAAGGAAATTACACAGCATTTCCTTTTCAGGCATGATACAACGATGAAATGTGGTAAGAGTGAATTATTTTTACGACGTGTGTGGGATTCGAACCCACACTCCCTCGATATTTACAACGTATTTAATACGCTCTTACCCACTAGGTCACCGAGGCGCCGTATCTACTTTTACAATTTCCATTTTATAATGAACATACATTTTTTTTTGATATAAACGAACGATACAAAGTTTTCTAAAGTGTTTTTAATTCAACGGTAACTTACATACATTCATAATATGTATATATAAATTGATTTTCGATTATATTACTAATATAATCTTACATTAGATATATGTTCATCTTTCAAACAATATGGTAATCTCAAAGCTGGAATAAGACTCGACTTATAAAAAGGTTATAAAATAATAACAAAATAAACTACCATCAACCTTTTCAAAGTTCCAATAAATAGTGCCCAAAAAATGTATTTTAACATTTTTTTTTAAATTCAACAAAAAGAAAAATTCTCTTTTTTAGAGAAGGTTTCTACTTTTTAAGGAAGCAAAAAATTAAATTTTAAAAAGATTTCTTTTATTTATCAGCAATAAATTAAGATATGAATTTAAAAGGAAAACATTTTTGGCTTAAGGAAAATATGTATAATATTCTCAATAATAATAATGCTAGTTTTATATTTTATAATTTAGATTTAAGTTATATATATTACAAACTTTTCCTATATACATATTTAGATAATATAATAAATAACAAATTTTTCCTTCGGCATTTTAAATTTTAGAATTTCCCTTATATTAATTTTATTAGATTTCTAGTAAAGGTAACATAATGGCAATTACCTGACAAATAAAGTTAAAATTTTTTTTTATTATAAATAAGTTGCATATCTTTAGGCGAATAACTAAATAAATAGTAATATAAACTAGATAAACCCGGCTTCTGGTGTGTTTAGTAATCTAGAAATAATATTGTTTTTGTCACTATATTTTTAATGAAACAAAAAGAAATATCTTCCTTTTTTAATACATTTTTTATTTATCGAGGTTTTCGAAAGGGTTGCAAGGGAACCTTACCATTATGACACCACTTTGAATATAATTTTAATCTTTAATATTATAATTTTAATCTTTAATGAATATAATTTTAATCTTTAATATTAAACTTTGTAGCA
The DNA here is from genome assembly GCA_947095535.1 of Poecilobothrus nobilitatus. NCBI lineage: Eukaryota > Metazoa > Arthropoda > Insecta > Diptera > Dolichopodidae > Poecilobothrus > Poecilobothrus nobilitatus. The sequence goes on along the minus strand of OX352773.1, from coordinate 260,792,639 downwards.
TTATTTATGCCGATGATATGAAAATCTTTAGACGCATTATTTCGCCAAGTGGTACACCACTGCTTCAAGAAGATCTGTCACAGAACTAACTATGGCTTTTTCACAGAACTAACTATGGCAAAAATGAGCCGTTAATTAGAATGTTTATGTATTGTAAATGTTTGATTTAAACATGAATAAATAATAAATAAATAATAAATAATATTTTACTACTATTTAGTTCTGCCATCTAATATTTAGCTTTCTAAAATCTACATTCGTTTATTGAACTACCAATGTTATCTTCATTTATATCTACTAAACTCCGACTATTAAAACGTTTAATTTTTCTTTCTAGTTTGTTGATTTTCTTTTAAACGCTCTTCTCTTTGAAGAGGAGTCTCATTCGCTAGTCTTTGCGAGAATTTTTCGGAAATCAAATTATCTCTACGCACTCTTTCTTCCGCAGTTTCAGTAAGCTTCCTTTCTTTTTATAATGTTGAATCAGATTCATAATAAATAATAATTTGTGTATTTTGAATTAAATATAAATATTTTTCTTGCAAATGTAAGAACTATTAAAAATATTAAAAAATTAAAATTAGGGACTAAATATTATCAATAAAAAAAGAAAAAAATATGTAATGTTCCTAAAGAAATTCACTTTTTCTTTAGGAAAAAAAAATATCAGTTATTCTTAGCTTTGTTATTTTTGTTATGAAAAATTATTACCTTTGTTACTTCTTTCTTATATACGAATTTATTACTTCCTTTGATCATTTTCTACATACATATGTATTTATTTATGCACAATGTTTGATGTTTTGTGTACAATGTTCATAATATGTATATATATACCTATACATAATATGTATAGGTATTAATAAAAATTTGAATCTTTTATTGTTTCTAAAAAAAATACTAATTTTTCTAATTAGTACTAGCAGAATTAGTACATAGTGCAAAATGCAGAAAAGAGTATGCCAACATCATTGCAAATCTACAATAACATGTGATCGCTTATCATCCAGTAGTGGATTAGCAGCTGAAGAAGATACCTTTATTACTTTTTTTTTTATTATTTAATAATAAATTATTACCTTTGGAAATCTCAAATATTTTTATCTTCAAATCTGAAATCAATGCTTAATTCCTCACAAAAAGTGTCAATACTTAATTGAAATGTAATATAAATAATGTTATTTCTAACTCTACGTATACTTTTGTAATAATAAATTAACTTCTAATGTACAATGCAGAGTGCTGCAGACTGCAGTTAACACATTTTCTATGATTTATGAATTATGTTATACAAACATAATATGAATTTTGAATTTCTTTTATTCTTTTTTTCTGTTATGTGCAGTATTAGTTTTGCTATTAAAAATGTTATGTTGCAAAAGTTTACGGCTTTTAGATGGTATCGGAGAGATTTCAGTTAGTATGAATAATTTTATAATTACCTTTCAGTTAAAAAGTGAAAAAAAAAGAAAACAATTTGGTTTAAGAAATGTATGAAAACAACAAAAATAATAAATCGAAAGTGTAAAGTGTAAGGCTAAAGCAAAAACTGAAGCAAAAACTAAATAATTTTGATTCCGATATTTCTTATAATCTTTGAATGTAAGAAAATATTATAAAGCCTTTTCCAATTTGAGTGATATGATTTCTTTTCAAAAACAAAACACACTAAGTGTTAAGAAAATTCAAATGTTTTTTATTTAATGTGAAGTAGAATCGATACAATTAAGTTCTGAATAAAACGTCATTCAAATGGCCTGCAATGGACTTCTTTTGCAGGAACGAATTCGATGAACCCAATTTTCGAGCACTTTTTCCACTAAATCAAGTCGTATGTCATGAATAGCACGTTCAATATTGACTTCTAAACCTTGAAGAGAGTCTGGTTTATTGTTAAAGACCAATGACTTTAAATAACGCCGGAAGAAATAGTCTAATGGTGTTAAATCACAACTTCTTGGAGGCCATTCAATGTCACAATTTCTTGAAATAATCGAATCTCCAAACTTTTCTTGCAATAATTCGGTTGTTGCACGTGCTGGGTGGCACGTAGCCCCGTCTTGTTGGAACCAGATGTTGTCAAGATCAACTTTTCCATTTTCCATCGGCCATAACAACTTGGTTATCATCGATCTATACCGCTCTCCATTGACAGTAACGGTGTTATCAGCTTCATTTCGAAAGAAGTACAGACCCATGATTCCACCAGACCAAAAACCACATCAAACTGTCAATTTAGGTGAATGTAATGGTTGTTCGTGAATAATTTGTGGCTTTTCTTCGCACCAGAATCGACAGTTTTGTTTATTTACCGCACCACTCAGATGAAAGGGAGCCTCATCGCAGAAGATGATTTTCTTAAAAAAATCGTTATCGTTTTCAAGTTGTTCCAAAACAAAATCAGCAAATTCACGACGTTTACGGTGGTCCATGATGAAATTGTAGACATTACTGAATACAATGAAAAAAAAGACAGATCATGACATAATACAAATGGTCACTTAATGGTCAAACGTCACTTAGAAATCATATCACTCAAATTGGAAAACCCTATATTTAAAACCAATTAAAATGCTTCCAAAAACTTACTACAAACAGGCATAAAAACAACCATACCAGCCCACATACATAATATTTTCCAAATAAAATAAAAAATTTCAGACTTAGTCGAATGCAGGGTAGGATAAACAAGTCTGATCAGTTTAATACAGATATTATTTAAAACAAAGATAAAATTAAGAATTTTCAAAGTTTTATTATGGAAAATGAATTTAATTTATTGTAAGCAGGTTTGAGGCTCTGATTTTATATGAGGCTAAATCTTATCTCAATTTATTTTTTTATATCATAAAATAAAAAAAAAAAATTATTAAAACTAAAGAAGTTATAAGAATATAAAATTTTTGAACAGTTCTTGCTTTTTATTACATTTTGATATTTCCAAGATATAACTAACACAGAAAAACAAATTATGTATAGGGTGACCAAACGTTCTTTATTTTCTAATATTATAATACAGTGGCAGTTTTCAAAATTATTTTTAATAGATTATTGATATTCCATGAAACAATTTTAAATACTATGTGCTGATAATATTTTAAAAAATATAGTATTTAATTTAGTCCATAACAAGTTTACATATCTCTTAAAAGTCTATATCACTTTTATCGTCACCTTAAAGTTAATGATATGTACCTATACATATTAAACAATTAAAAGAAATTTAAAAGTATAATTAAGAAAAACAGAAGACTGTATTCTCTTGCAAGAAAAAAACTAATTGGAAAAAAAAATGATAAAAAGAAAATAATTCGTAAGTAGATACTAAACTTAAAAACAAACCAAAAGAAAGAAAATTTATTTAAATGTTATAAAATTAAACGTGCACCTGGTAAATATGAAATAAATTATTGACTTGACTAAAACTTTTAGTATAATAAAATTAAAAAAATGTTATGATTTTTTGAAAAATTTTTTTAACTTGCTTCTTAAATTGATAGTAAAAATAAAAGAAGGCAGAATTTAAACCAATGGTTTTTAAAAGCGAACATTTCCAAAGATAATACAAATTGTTTCGAATTGTGACTTGCACCAAAATTTCAAAATTTCATATAAGAAAAAATGTAAAAATAGCATTTTGTTTTGTTGTTTGTTGTAAATCCGGAACCTTATAGAATTAAGAAAAACGGTTAACACACGTAAAAATATATTACTAAAGTTTTAATTTTTATATCTTTCCGAAAAAGAATTTCTACAGGTGCCTAAGTTACAGGTGTCTAAAAAAAGAAAACTTTTCAACTTTTGAGCGCTAATGACTCATAAACAGCTTTCAAAAAATTTCTGTAGAAACTTATACTAATTTTAAAAATTATTTTTTTAAAAAAATTTGAAAATTTCATGTAATAAGAAAAATAGGACTTTTCTAGAGTTTTGTGGGTTTGCAAGTCCGGAACCCTATACAACTAAGAAAAATCGTTAACAAACTTACGTAAAAATATATTACTGAAGCTTTAATTTTTATGTTTTGCCGAAATAAAATTTGTACAGGTGCCTAAGTTACAGGTGTTTAAAAATAGCAAATTTTTAATATTTGAGCTCTAATAGCTCATAAACAGGGAATGGTCCAAAAAAAATTTTTGAGCAAATTTATACTAATTCTAAAAGTTCTTTCTGTCATCAAAATTTCAAGTACCTATCTAAAAGTGTTCTGGAGTTATGAGTCTAAAAAATTCATGCACAATTCAATTTTCACATAACTGTAAATTTAAATACTAAATTTAAAAAAAACTGTTTAACTTTGATATTCATTTACAAAGTTAAAAAAAAAATCCTGTCGAATGGCGTTTTCAGATTGAAAAAATATTAAGGAAAACTTTTTCAAAGTTGAAGGAGCTACAGCTCAATTTTCTACAACATTAATTTTTTTATGAGACCTATCCATGGTGAAAATTTTTATTTCTATCTTTTAATGGTGTAGAAGTTTTGTAAGGCGGATAGATGGACGGACGGACGGAATGAAACTAATAGGCACATTTTTTTAAAATTTTGTTGAAAATGTAGCGTGACATTTGTTTATGTGTGTGTGTGGGTATATCTGTGGAAAAGTGTACAACCTAAACGGCTAAGTGGCATGTTTTGAAATTTCATATTTAAAGTTTTGACGTAAATTTGGATCTTTTGCATAATTTTTACAAAATTAATAGTTTCTTATGTTAATATTTTATATTAATTAATATATAAATTGTAAAATTTTAGTTTGTCATTTTTGGTTCTTAATTTTATGAAATTAATTATTTTTGAATGTATGTATTTGAAGATTAACTATATAATATTTATGGTATAAATTAACTGTATTAATATTGTAATAAATAATCTATATTTATTTAAATAAAAATGTTTAAGTTTATTAAAATATGTTTTGGGTCTTAACTCTTCTTTTTTGTGGGTTATGATTCTGCCACATAAGTCCTTCTCAGATGAATGTAAATGTCGTAAGGGGGAATTAATCTTACAATGTGTGTAGGATTCGAACCTACAATCCCTTGGTGTTTCCAGGGTATTTTATACGCTCTTAACCACTAGACCACCGAGACCTCCTCTTAACTCGAAATTATATCAAATTTATCAATCTTTAAAACTATAAATTTAATAATTGAATTTGTTCTATAGTTCAGATTAAAAATTTAAAAAATTTCTAATTTTTAATTTGTTTTTTTTTTTTATATAACGAATCAAATAATATTTACTGAATTTATCGGAATTTAATTTATTTAAAAAACGTATTTTACGTATCAAAATTTTAATAAAAATATTTCCACAAGTCTTATATATTGTTGATCTGAAAATTAAATTTGTTTGCATTAGAAGCATAAACACAAAAAACTAAACAAATCATTTTTACTTTTTATTAGCTTCAAAAGACGAGATTGAACACATTGATTAAAATACTAAGTTATATAGCTTCACTTTTTTATTAAAAATTGTACTCATACGTTAGTAGCAGGTTGTTTTAAGATCTTGTTTTCTGAAACATTAAATAAATTTAATTCCAATTTTTCTAGGGCTTTTGATAAGTATCGATAATAACTGAAGTTATTAAATGTTCATAATATTGTACATTTGTAAAAGTTGGAAGAACATTTGAATGACACCTATCCATATCGTTTATTCCAGAAATTATACCATTACTCATAACACCCCATAAATGGTAATACCGTTTATTGTTAATATTTTCTACAACTACAAATCCACCGCTATCTGTTTGACAAACATTTTTCCCATCACTAATTTCAACACAAAATTTATCATTGACTATCTTATCGTTTGGTATCAGCTTCCTTTTACTACATGTTTGACCATCAATCGTTTCTAATTCAACAGATCGTAAAACCCAACTGATTTCTCCACTATCTATGATTCCCCATCCACCAACTACACCAAATATTCCACTTGTGATGTAGGTACTGTTCATCTCCATGTTTCCATGTTAAACAAGCAGGTCGAACGTAGTTGTTATATTTAATGTTAGTACAGCAATGTCAGCTTCATAATCATAATTGGCACCCATAAGCCTAAAACAGAAAATTTGAACTCTTCTTAAAAACAAAAAACAACGTTACATTGAGGGAACCTGTATATTTGAGAGAGTTCTTGTCTGAATAAGTTCGGTTTCATTTTTAGCATAAAAGTCACTATAAAATTTCCCAACAATATTTTGATATACAATAATAATATTTTTCCCAACAATATTTTGATATACAATAATATTTTTCCCAACAATATTTTGATATCCCAATATTTTGATATATCAAATAGTTTTAAATATTTTGGATCCCAAAAACAATGCGCTGCACTTATTACTATTTTGTATCGAATCAAAGTACCTCCGCAAAGGTGATCAAATATTCTTTCTTTGCCTTTTTGATATATGCCAACATGTCAGGATACTCTATGAACTTTAGTAATCTGACTATTAACACTGAACGCTATTTTCGTAGCTACTTATTTGTTCATACTTAAATAATGAATAGTCCCAATCTCCATCATCTTGGCAATGCAAATCTGTATTAACATGACGATCTTTAGGTTATGTAACAGTAAGTCGATGTAACCGACTTATTAATACCCTACACCTGAATAATTCGAAGTAAATTAAAAATCCATAAGTTTTTTGGCAGCTGCTTGAACTTCTTCCCTTTTCTGTCTTATTCAACTCGAATTTCAGGAACGTAAAAGAGGCATCTTTTTGAGATATGCTTGATACCCTTTTAAAAAATTTCAAGTTTCTATCTTTATTAATTTCGAAGATATGCTTGTTAGTCCTTGGGAGGCGTGTGTCAGGTACCCGAATTGCCACTCCAATTCATCAAATCCATCTCAGGTACATAAAGAAAACATGCCAGAACACCTTTATACTAAATTTAAAGGTTCCACTTTTGTTGGTTTTGAAGATATACTCGTTTGCTCTTGTGCTCGTTCGGAAGCTTTCAAGATCCGAACCCATGAACCAAATCCTCCCAAATTTCAGAAACATAAATAAAACGCAAAAGAACACCACTGTACCAAATTCAAAGATTCTATTTTTGTTTGTTTTGGAAATAATCTCGTTTGCTCTGGGGCTCATTCGGAAGCTTCCAAAATCCGAACCCATGGACCAAATCCTCTCAAATTTCAGAGACTTAAATCAAACATGAAAGAACACCATGCTGCCAAATTTAAAGGTTATATCTTTGTTGGTTTTGGAGATAATCTTATTTGCTCTGCGGCTCGTTCGGAAGCTTCCAAAATCCAAACCCATGGACCAAATCCTCTTAAATTTCAGAGATATAAATGAAACGGTAAGTAACATCATTGTAAAAAATTTAAAGGTTCTATCTTTGTTGGTTTTCGAGATAATCTCGTTTGCTCCGGAACCATTCGGTAGCTTCCAGAAACCGAATCCATGGACCGATTTTGTCCAAATTCGAACTTAGCCTCCCTTTCGTAATTAATAACCTACTATATAAATTTCATCAAGAATGCTTTACTAGTTATCGTGCAAACGGACCGATGGACGGACATCGTTAAATCGACTCAGGAGCTGATCCTGATTCAGAATATATATACATGTCCATATCTAACTCGCTTCCTTTTGGATTACAAATTCCATACCAAAGTTAATATACCCTATACTTTAGGTGTAGGATATAAAAAAAAATATAAGTCTTCAACTTTATTTTTTAATTTATTAATATTATAAAATATTTAAAATTTTTTTTTTTTGGTCAAAATATTTAAAATAATTTCACTTCACAATTACAATAATAATAAAATACAAATGACAATTCAAAGCAATGAACACTAAATAGATTTCAATAGATATTCAATCCACTTTTGACTGATTAATAAGTCATATATTACTCGCCTACCAGGAACATTTTACTTTTCGTTTAACATTCGCTTTCCACAAATAACAAAATTAGTTTATAGGAAAGAGGATATGAGAAAAAGAGTAAAATGTTCCTCTTGTGGCTTGGTTGAAATATACATACCCCAACAAAGTGCCCTTAAAATAATATCTATTCTATATTTTTTATTTTAAATTATTGTTTTTAATATTATTTAACTTTAGAAATTTTTAAATAACTTAATTTTGTTAAATACTACTAAGCTTATAATAGTTAATTATATTTTAAGAATAAGAAAAATGAAAACAATAAAATAAATTAACTTTTTAAAAGTTTAATATTAATTTTTGCAAAACACACTAAAAATATGAAATTACTGTTTTAAAACTTACACCTTGTCAAAACAGTTTTAAGTTCAAATCCAATCCTTTATTATTTAACTAAATTCATTATTCGGAAGTATTTCCTTAATTTTTTTTTTTGTAATAATGATTTCCGTCTACAAATATTAATATTATTTTTTTGTAATACTCTTTCATTTTTAATTTTTCAATTTTGAAATAAAATAAAATACAAAAAAGAAAATAAAATTTAAAAAAATATAGAAAAAAACATTTTTATTACAAAAGAAAAAACCTAAAATTAATCCACACAAAAAAAAAAAAGATTTAATCGAACAATAGAATAGAAAACAGAATAAACAAAATAAAAAAACAAAGAAAAGTCCCTGACCTTGTACAATGCATTTTCTTAACCACTTACAATATACATACATACATAAGTGCAACCCCAATTGCATACAAATATAAATATTCATTCAAATTCACAGTCACGTATACACATATACGTATATATATATATGTATATGTATTATATTATATTTATTGCAAATTTTTTATATATTTAAATAAAATTCTTTACAAAATAATAATAAAAAATTTGACATACATTTTTTTGTTTTGTTTTATTTTATTTATAATTTTTCTAATATTGTGCTTAAATTTTTTTTTATTCCTCATCATCCAAAAATCCTTTTCCAATTCTCAACTCAAATTTTATTTCCATTCTATCACATGACATTGGCCTTCATTCAATTTAAAAAAAAAAAACTAACAAAAAAACATATTTTTTCATTCAACAAATTTAAAAAAAAAAAAAACAAAAAAATAAAATAAAATGTAAATATCAGCTTATTGAAAACTAGTCTGCTTCCAATCAATTTTCCAAGAACAAACACATACTTATTATTTAAAAAATTGGAAACTGGAAAAGCTTTTTCCAATTTTTTCTTTGCAATTTCAATTTGAACATACACCAAACAAAAAAAAAAAACTAAAAGCTCATTGCCATTTTTCTTTAATACATTGACAATCCAACAAGAAAAAAAAAAAAAAAAAAAAACAAGAACAAAATGAATAAAATAAAACATTAAAAATGTCATTATTGTCTTTTCTTTAAACTCTTCAAAAAATTTTTCATTCACCACTGAGAGAAAAAATGAAATATAAAAACTATAACGGAAAAAATTACACATTTTGCAACACCATTGATTTTGTTTGTTTTTTTTTTTTTTTTTTTTTTTTAAGGTGTATTTAATACGTGTACGTATGAATATGTGTATATAAATTTTACTAAGGTATATTGTGTATACTTTAAGCTAAAAAACAAAAAATTAAGAGAAGTATAAAATTAATAACAAAAAAAAAAAAAAAAAAACTTGAAAATTATTTGAGGAAAATTGAAAACCTGATTCATCAGTTTTCCTTTGGCAATCATTCATAACGGTCAATTCACGGAATATCTCATATTTATTGTTAAATATAAAAAAATAATAAAAAAAAAAAAAAAAAATTAAAAAAGAAAAACTTAAAAACAAAACAAGAAAAAAAAAACTTCTATTTCTAATTTAAGTTTTTTTTTTTTTTTCATTTTAAATATTAAATATTTAAATAGACATTTTACTGTTATATTATTTAAATTTTATATACAAATATACAAAGGAACATATATTTGGACTTATAATTATAAATTAAAAGTTTTTAAAAATAAAAAATATAAAAAAAAAACAAAGTATAACTGAATAAAAAATCGCTTTTCTTTTGATATTTTATTGTAAAAGGATTTAACAGGATATTAAAAATAATACATATGAACAATTCAAAGTAATTCTCAGTAGAATTATAACTGTTATAGTATTCATAATGTTTATAAAAAAAAGATAAAATGTAAAAAAACACAATTACCGTTATTTATTATAATGTGATATTTAATTAGAAAATAAAAAAAAAAATAAATTCATATTACGGTAAATTTAAAATATTGTTCATTATTTAAATAAAAAAATATATATATATATATGTAAAACTACATAATATATAAAATATATTAAAGTTTTGTGATAAAATAAAATTAAAAAAAGTATCATCAGTATCTATTTATTAAATAGATATTATAAAATTTATTCAATTGTAAGACGGTAAATAAAAATAAATAAAAAAAAAAGGCACTTGTGTTATAGAATTAATAAAAACAAAAAAAAATTGTTAATAGATAATAAATAGATAAAAAAATTGTTTTTTTTTTTTTTTTTATTTAAAAACAAAATAAATTTAATTAAAACAAAAACTTTTTAAATATCTATCTAAAATGATTATTTTATAAGAAGAAATTTAATTTATTTTTTTTTTGTATTCCCGACCTTCAGTCTTGATACCGGTATCAGAATATAGTAATCTTTTTACTTACATTCCAATGTTAAGTTAGAGTTAGAGAGTACAAAATGGAAAATATAGAAGTTTTTTTTTGGTTTTTTTCGAAACATTACCTAAAAAAAATTTTAATTATTAGGATAATTATAAAATGTTATAAATAATCGTTTTACTATCTATAATTTAACAATTTGAATGAAAAATTACTAAAACTTATAAATATGAATAACTTAATTATTACAGATTATATACCTCCTATAAACGAAAAAACGTATGTTCAAATTATATCTAGCATTTAGCAGAATCAGATCTGTAAATGATGTCTAATTCAGTTAGATCAAACTAATTTACAGGATCAGTTCGAACAGCATAAGGGTTATTATACCAAAAAAAAAATAGTTTATGGTGGAGTTTTACATTGAAAGTAAAGTTAATTTTTTTTTGTTTTTTAGTGTATTTATCTGCCACATAAATATGTGAGCAGGAAATTACATAGCCTTTCCTTTACAGGCGTAGCTGGGGAATAAATCTTACTACGTGTGTGGGATTCGAACCCCGATACGATACGAACTCCCTTGGTGCTTACAGCGTATTCTATACCCACTAGGCCACCGAGGCCTCTAAAGTTAATTTATTTTTAAATTTTAAAGATAGAAATAATATTCTTTTCGTTCTTTATATTTACTACACAATTGCCTACGCGATTCCGTATACAGGCTAATCTATAGTATACTATAAATAAAAACTAATAAAAATAAAACTAATAAAAATTCCTTTACATTAAAATTTTATATTCCAATGAGATTTATTTATTTTAAAAAATTTATCTTTCAAAAATTAATTTTTAAATAAATGAAATTTTACAAAGAATTAAAATGTTAAATTTTGATTTTTAAGAATAAAAATAATAAAATTCTGGAATAACAATAATATTATAAGGTTAAAATTTATATTATAAACATTTTTATTTTTATTTATTTATTTATTTATTTATTTAAATTCTCAGAAGACCATTCGATGCTCATATAGATCGTATATAATATAACAATGGCTACGTTCATTTGAATGAAGCAATGGTAAATTGCATCGCTTAAAAAATTGTCGTTGTAAAAGTTTTACTAAACGTTTCGCACCAAAATTTATATACATTCATTCGTATTTCTTTTATAATAATAAATAATAAATTTTAATATATATTTTTTTTTTAAATAAAAACTAAATAAAGAAATAAATATCAAATAAATTTTTGCTACACGATTAAACATATAGTAGTTTTTTTACTGCAAAATTTGTAAAACGTTAAATTACAAAATAACTAACGCTTACAAAAAAAAAAAACGTTAAGTAAAAAATTTTGTTAAAACGATTTAATAAATTTAAATCACACTTTACTCAATTGAAAGCACCCAATCATAGTTAGTTATAAAAGCAAACAAAAGTTAAAAATTGTAATAAAAATTATTTAACAAAAATTAAAAACTAAAAATAAAAATTATGTTAGGTTATCATTAATTGTAATAAAGAAGAAAATTCCATACGCCTATATACATACATACATAATATTTTGTTGTTTAAAACTAAAACGAGTTAATATTTGAATAAAAATAGATTTTTACATTTATAAAATATCAACGTTTAAACTTTAAATATCAGCTGACAAAAATTATTATAAGTCGAAAATATAAACAAAAAATATTTAAAGGGTTAATGATTATACATTTGTTTCGTATATTTAATTACAAAGTCATAGAAAAAACTGCACAAATATTTGACAAATTTTATGTAGGAGCATCCCTAAATTTCAAATCACAAAATACCAAAATTACAAATTCTCAAATTACAAAATCCCAAATCACATAATCTCAAATTTCAAAATTAGAAATTTTCAATGTAAAAGTTTAAATTGGAAATCCCAACTAGCCCTGAATTCACTCAATTTCTAAAAAAATAAAAACAAATTAATATTTTATAATAAATAAAGCATTTTCTTGTATTAAATTAAATTTTTTCATACTTAAATATCAATATTAAACAAAAAACATTTCAACTAAAATAGATTTAAAATTTTCCATAATAATTTTGTGTAATTCCATAATATTTTTGTGTAATTATAAATAAATCAAATTGAAGCAATAATAGTATGTATGTGGAAGATTCTGAATTAGAAGAGTTAAAACTGGTGGATTTAAAATTAAAATCAGGGTTATTCGCGTTTTACACAGGGTTTCTAACTCGATTCGACTCGGAATCGGACTCGCTCAATATTTGATTAGTTATTCGGACTTGGGACTCGACTCTAATACTCGACGAATCCAAATTTTTAAAATTGAGCAAAAACCAATAAATTTTTTAAAATAATCAAAGCAAGTAAATACATATAAAAAAAATTTTAAAATCTATTTCTTATTAAAAAAAAACAACTATTCTAACTCTAAAGTTTTAAAAAAAAAATTATTCATAGCTATTATATAAGATATATTATGCAATCCCTATTTTTTAAGCATGGTTTACACTCTTACTTAAATTACCCAAACTAGGTTTATATTTGATTTGTTTTAAATTATACACATTGCTACTGACACTAATTTGTCTGATTTGGTTGATTTAAAATTCCTCTTCATTTTCCATCATTGCTGGTTAAAGTGAAAGTTCACACAAATAAAACTGAAAAATGAAAATGTAAACAGTTAATCATATTGGTGAAAATTTTGTGTAAATTATTTAAACGTAAAATTTGTACAATTTAACTGAGAGTTCTGGGCAAGATTCAAAATTCATTTAAAAATTTCATTTAAAAATTCTTGTAATATAATAAATACTTCTAATTTTAACAAATTTTAATAAGTTTCTTTGTTACAAAGATCTTCGCAGTTATGAAAATTGTTATTGAACTCCAAAACTTTAACCGTTTTCGCTTATTAATTTGAGTTTGGATTTACATATGGACTCGATTCGGACTCGTCGAGTTTTCAAAATTTAGAACTCGAACTCGACGAGTCCTGATAACCCGAGTTTTCAGAAATCCTAGTATTACAGTATTTATATGCGATATTCTTAATTAAGAAGGGTTTTACAGTTAGTTACAAAATTAGGGTATTCACTTTTCTAAAATATTTATATAATATTATGTCACCTTATATTTTTTATAAAACAGGTTTATTATAGCGTTTTAATTTAAATTTTGATTATTAGTTCAGTTTATCTTTAGTGAAATTTATTTGTTCACAACGTTTTGATTACTATCTAGATTAGACTTTTTTGACTTTACAATTTCTATAACATTTATTTATTTCGATTTATTTATTCATTTATTTAACAAAATATGTATATTTAAAGAGGAAAATTAGCTTAAGACTACAATTTATGATTAATTTTAATTTTTGGAATTTTTCCTTTTTTTTTTGGAATTGTGTAAATGGAATTAATGCGCTACAATAAAATTTCTAAATTTGGGATTTTGTGATAAGTTTAAAAATTTTAGGTTATAATTTAGGATTTTGTAATTTGGGATTTTGTTATTGGGATTTTAAGAAATGGGATTTCGAACTCAAAACCTTTTATTTATCGTACCTCTGTGCCTAAATAAAAAAAAAAATCTTTTATTTATATTTGTTTTTAAATATAAGAAATTTGTAGATTTTACAAATTTTTAACAATAAAACTTTGAATACTTTTACGAGTACAACAACTTAATATTGATTATACATCGTCATGTACACAAATTATATAATTTGGAAAAACTGAAAACCAAATTGGTATTGATTTGTAATATTAATAGAATATTGAGAAAATTAAAATGAATACTTAAAATAATCTTTAATTTAAATCATATAAACTATAAAGAGATCCTATAGTACCACATTTTAGATACTTACCCACATTAAACTTTAATTTTATTTATTCCTTATTACATCCTTAATTTGATTTGGGGAAAATTTTTAAGTATTTCAAAGTAATAAAAAATAAAATTATAATTTTTCCATTTCAAAAAGAAAAACAATTAATAAACATTTTATGATAAAGAAGTATAAGTACCTACCTAATACCTAACCTACATATTTTTCATAATACTTACATTCAAAGTTAATGTAAGTATTATGGCAATAAATAGTATTTATTTTTTTATTTAATTTATTTAACATTAATTATTAAAAACTAGATAAACCCGGCGGTAATCTAGAAATAATATTGGTTAATAATTCTGGTATTTTCGTAATCTATAGAAATAATATTGGTTTTTTTGTCACTTAACTTTTTAATGAAATAAAAAGAAATATCTTTCTGTTCTAATATAGTTTTTATTTATCTTAAAAATATTTTTTGAGAACTATGTCCCCTTCATCAGTAAAAATACTTAACTTTTTACAATAAGAATAAAAATAAATTTAAATAAACGTAAAAACATAGATAACAATAATAAGAAAACTAAAAAAAATTTTGTAGTGGTAGTTTGGGGGCAGCAGCCTCCGTTCCTTCAGAAAAAATCTTCTTTTCGTAAAAAATGTCTAAATTCGTATAAAATTCTTTATTATTTAAATGAAATACAAAAATTGAATATTTTTGCATGGAAACTTGTACGCATGGACATGCTTTAATACTGATTTTAGAGTTGGATTCAAATAATTTTGTAGCGCGTAGTTGCAAAATTAATTATTTTTCATATTATGGAAATGTGAAAATTTAATTTTTTTTTGAATAAAATTGGTATATATGTGTAGGCATACTGTAAGTATTAATATGTAGTTGAATTCAAAATCAGAGTATTCCCCTTTTCTCCAATATTTATATTCATATATGTCTGTCTATGCGAGATTTTGCAATTTGGGAATTTTGATTTTCGGTATTTCGTAATTTTGGAATTTTAATTTTTCGGGATTTCGTAATTTCGGGGTTTTTTTTTGGAGATTTTGAATTCGAGATTTTTATTTTCAGTATTTTTTTTTCGGGATTATGCACCAAACCCTATTATAAATCTTAATTTTTTTTATTCTTTTTTTCTGTTATGTGCACTATTAGTTTTTGTTATGAAAAATATTGTTGTAAACGTTTACGGTTTTTATATAATAGATAGATTATTTTTGAAAATATTTTATTTTATTGTGATTTAATTTAAAAAGAAAAAATAAAAAATATATATCAATAAAAATAATTAAAACTATTTAATAAATAATAATTAACATTCCTAATAGCAGTCCTAATATCTACCACTCCACAATTGGATGCATTATATTTTCTTCCTTTACAACCTTTACAGTGTTCTATGTTACAGGGGTGAACACTGTAAAGTTCTTAAAAATGATAGACATATCTATAATATTGTAATATTGAATAAATTCTGGAAATTTAAAAAAAAAATAAAATTTTAATATTTATTTAATTATAATTTTAAAAATTTTATGCACATTTTCTTTTCTTGAAGTTTCTTCTTTTTTCAAATAAAATAATAAAATTTGTACTGTAGATGCTCTCCCCTTGTTTAAAGTGTTAATATGTAATACATACAATATAATAAAATAAAAATTATTTGTATTGTTTAATGATGTCAGTAGGTATCGTGATACATATAACCTGTATGAACTTTTTTTTTTCGCGTTCAAGGTGATATATGCATGGGACTCAACGATTATTACTACTCATAAAAGTATATGCTACTATACTGCTACTTTATACATATACATATTATAGCTGTACAATATATTGTATAGATGAATAAAATAGAAATACCCTATACCTAATATAAACTATTTGGATCATGTTATAATAATTAATAATTGTTCTTGTAATTTTTATTTCATATTTAGTACATAACAATTTTTTGTACAAAAAAAAAAAAAAAAAAACAAAGACAAAAAACAAAAAGCAAAAAAATCATTATTGTATAAAAACATTGTTTTAAATATAAGTTTTCTTTTTTTTTTTTTTTTCATTTTTCTTTTTTTTTTCTTTAAATACAAAAATAAATACAATAATATTTAAATGATGAATTAGTGAATTTAGTTTTCTTTTTGTTTTTTTTTTTTGTTATTTTTTCATTTAAAAAAATAAATGAAAAGTATTTTCACAAAAAAAAAAAAAATAAATAATTATAATATTATATTATATACGTTATACATGCATACATATGTATATGTAATTTATACAATATGGTATATTTAATAATAATTGTGTTGGAATTATGGGATAAATCTAAAAGGTAAAAAAAAAAAAACAGAAAATGAAAAAAAAAAAAAAAAAAGTAATATTTGTCAGCTGTTTCATTTTTAATAATGTTTAATGTTTAAAAATATTTAACAAAAAAAAAAAAAATAAAAAATAAGCTATTACCTATTATTATTTTTTTGTTTATTATTCGTTTTGAAAAGTGAATGAAAAAAAAATTTTTGAAAGAAACAAAAAAAAAAAAAAAATAAAATGAAATATTTAGCTATTAAAAAATATGTTTACAGATAAAAGATACAGAAAAATAATTATTTATTCATTTCATTGATTGTATACACTGTGAAAATTATGAAAATATTTTAAGGTAAGTTAAGTTCTATATATTTTAATATGACGTTATATTTAAGTTTTTATATTTTAATTATTATTTTAATAATTTAAATGTCATTATCAATTTTGTTGTTTTTATGAATTTTTCTAAATCAATTTAAATTGCCATTTTTACTGTATAGTTTTTTAACGCTTGTATTAAATACATATAATAATAAATTTTTGATATAATTCAAATAAAATGTAAAAAAAAAATTTTATCTTTGAAATGTATTATTTTATTCAATTTTAACATTTTATGCTACGTAGAAAAAGTTAAAATTTAAAAAAAAGAACTGTTTGTCTTCATATTATGGAAAATTTATGTTTCCGGATTTTTCAACTTGTCACTTATTACCTCACAGAATATTTTCTGAAAATTTCTTATAAGTAGTAAGATTTGTTGAAGTTTAAAATTAGGATTTGTCTAAGGATTTCAATACTACTTGCTTACTGATGAGTTTCGGTAGTATTGTAGAACATTTCCTAAATTTTATATTTTCAAATATACCTTATAGTATCTATAAAAACGGTAAAATAATATTTAAAACTGTATGTTATACAGGTTGTAATACGGTTCATTGAAATAAAGCCAAATGAAATAAAGCTAAAATGTACATTGCACATTTGAAATAAAGTCACAAATATAAAATTTTTATTTCATTTTTTAAAAACGAAGTTGTAAAATCGCTCCTATTTAGAATCTCGCATATACACACATTATATAAATATTATATAAATCATTCCTACTTTTTTTCGGGTATATTCAAAATATTTTCTTAAATTTTTTTATTGGTTGGATTCAAAAAGAAGGCTGGATTCAAGCAGGGTTGTACGTTTTTTTTTAGAATTTTTATATATTTGTATATGCGATATTCTAAATAGGAGGGATTTTATAATTGGTTATAAAATTACGGTTGCCCCATTTTCCGGAATATGTATATATAACTAGAAATTTTGTTCTACATATAACAAATTTGCTTTTCACAAAATTTCTGTAAAATAAAAATTCAATTTGCGCAAAAAAAAAAAATAATAGGTAATTGAAATAAAACTCAAATTTAAAAATTGCGTTTTTCACTTGATTTCAAATATGAGAATGAAATAATGTAATGCATTTTTCTGCTACATAAATGTGGAAGAAAATTACACAGCCTTTCCTATTTAGGCGTGGCTGTAAATGTCGTCAGGGGGAATAACTCTTACGACGTGCGTGGGATTTGAACCCTTGGTGTTTACAGCGTATTTTATACGCTCTTGCCCACTAGGCCACCGAAGCCCATAAAATAAAGTCAATTGGCTTTTTATCAGGGAACCTGCAAAACCAAAGGTTTTTTAAAGGTGCATATAATATGCAAAAGACAGTTTAGAATATTGTAACTAATAATTCTAAATTTTCTTAGAATTTTATATGTAAGGAAAAATTGTGGAAAATCAAGAGATAGGTATTTTCTTCAATTTTAAGGAAACTCTCATGTAATTAAGAAAACCTGTTAACATAAATACAAATTAAATTATAACGTTGAAGCTTTAGTTTTTGCATTTTATTTTACAAAAATTTTCTCAGGTGTCTAAGTTACAGATTGACTAGAAAATTAAATTATCAATTTTTGACCCTATATAATAGCTCTTAAATGTTGGTTCTAGCTAAAAGCGTACTGTAAACAATGTCCAGGTGTTCAAAGTTTACAAAGTTTAAAATCTAAAAAGAAATTTTAGAAAACAAAACATATTTAAGGATATCTGAAAAGATTTGTCAGTATATAACTGTAGATTTATCAATGAGTTCAAGTTATTCTCAAGTTATTATTATGAATTCAAGTTATTAATCTTAATAATTGGCTGAAAGTGTTTTGCAGTAATATATAAAAAATCCTAATAATAATTCAGTAAGTAAATTGATCGTGTGTTAAATGAAACTTGATTTAATAGTTTTAAGTTTTTCGAACTTCAGAAACACCAAACTATGGGAGATGGCTAGACAATTGAAGAACCAATAAGCATTCAGATGAAAAAGAAAAATAGAGATAGATAGGTTACACTCTAAGAAAATCTAATAGCAGTAATATCCAATATCAGACATTAAACTAAGAGTAGAACAACCCACAAGGTAAAATAAATATAGACAAACCTTAAGAGACGTAGCGCAGATCAGTTCAGAGACAAGTGACAAGTAACCATAAGACATGGGTAGAAATCAAACAACAGGCCCAAAAAGCTCAAGTCCTATTCTCCTAAAGGAAGTGAAATATGTATTAATCAAAAAAAATTTTTTTTGAACTACAAAACAATTCCGATACTGCCGAATTTGTCCTTTCGTTTATCCCAAAATTACCATATTAATTTTTTTTTTCACTACTGAAATAAAAAGAGCTAAATAGAAAATGACAAAAAACTTAATTGAAAAAAAAGAAAATTATTAACTGTAAAACAATTTTGTGGAATATAACCAGAATAACGTACCCAATATTTCATTTTTAAGAAATGAAAAATCTAAATTTTAAGTTCCATTTACCACTTTTCTTTTTGATTTTTCTTCAGTTTTTTGCATTTAAAATAATATGCTTTTAATTATTAATTATAGTGATTCGTTAAGTTATTGACATTTCATTCATATTCAGAATATGCTTTCAGAATTGAAAAAAAAAATTTTGACATTTTGATAAATTTCATTGATGTGAAAAAAAAATTGTACATTTTTAAATTTTTTCAAAAGATTAAACCATGAACGACTGTAATAGATTTTAATCAATATCATACAATGATGACTGATTGATATTCTAGAGAATCATAAAGAAACGAAAATATTCATCTGAAAAGTAATTTGTATTTGTCTAAAACAGTACTGTTTTTATAAATACATAATTAATGGTTGAAAAATTTGAAATTTTCATTTTAACAAAAAAAAAAATTTTTAATTTATACCTATAGGAAAAACCTCGTTTTATATTCGTACCAACATACTGTGTTCTAAGGGTATAATAAAATTTATCATTACGTTTGTGACACTCTAAACAAGATAAGATCGATATTTGTTAAAGTATACCTATTAACATTTTTGATCTGGTTCGAATAATTAGTAGATTTAACTATAAGTATAACGTTCTTCCGTTCGTAGACACTAATAATAAATAAAATAATAGGACCTAAGATTTTTACCATTTCTTTTATATAAAGATGCCAGTTTCACTTAAATAAATTGAACCAGGAGGTCCAAAGAACTACCATTCAACTTTTGTTTTTATATGAGTCAAATTTATTGGTTAATTAAGCTATCAATGCTAAATAAGCTGTCAATGAGCTTAGTAAAATTTGGTTGATCTACCGCAACAGATTCGTGTAGCTCATACAATGGTGAAATTTATATCCTTATAATCGGAATTTTAGCTATAGATATCTGAAATTTTATGGCAACAACTGTTAAAATATTGTTGGTTTGACGTAACACCCTCGAGTATCTGTCATAAAATTTCATAATTTACATTTAGGATATCTAGCTAAAATATGTACTTAATTAGGTCAAGTATCTGAAATTTTAGAAAAGATGATTAAATTTTATCGAAACAGCATATTATATTATGCTTGTTCGAGTATCCTAGGATTAACACAGTTAACTCTACTTACACACTTTCTCAATTTTTTCTTTCCTAAAAGAGAAATAAATAATTTAATTTTTTTTTTTTTGAAATATAACTTTTTTTTCGATATCATGGAAACATTTTTAAATATTGTTTTATGAATAACTTTAAAAAACTTTTTCAATTTACACCAGCTTAAATATTATATTCCTTTTTTACGTAATATGTATATTATGTATTTCAAACTAGAGTTATTTTTAACCCACTTTTATCGTATAAATTATCCTCAAATTTCATTGCAATCATTATCTATGACAAATTAATCTAAAAAATAAATAAAACGATAGGTCATGATGTGAAATGAAAATTAAGTAGTAAGCGATTCGAACTCATTCTAGACAAATAACTACAGTCAACTGAACATACATGTTGAATTAAAATAAAAGTTAAATCAAATTTTTTTAGATTAAATATTATGTAGAAATTTAATTAATTTTTAGCTTGCATAATATGTATGAATGTAACTTAGCTTAATTTTCTATTATGTGCACCAAACGTTTTTATTTTAAATCTCATGTTAGGAACTGTTGAGTCCTTTTTAAAATAACATCGCGGTGCTTAATTTGTTTTTTTTTTTACGCGTATAAGAAGCATAGGGCATCCAGTAAGTCATTTGACATTAATATTTTAACTAAACTTCAGTTTTTGGAATTATTAATTTCACTAAGCTGTTGATCCGCAGTACACTGTTGTACAAGACTATGAAATGCAAATATTTTTATTTGTGCGCCATCTATTATCTTAGACAATTTATTATTTATTTTATTATATAATATTACAACTTGATATTTTTTTAAATAATATGCAGTAATATTAGGCTCAATATTACCATTTTAGCAAATTCTGCTTATTTAGCATAATTTAAAAAAAATTAAAAAAAAAAACGAGGAAGAATCCAGTTGCCTTTGTCAACTCTTAGATACCCGTACGACCCGTTAGTATGTTCACAGCCTGTCACTTTGCCTATAATATTATTTTTTTAATATTTTAGTATTTTAAAATAATTTGGGTGAATTTTACAATTTATAGAACTATGGGTTGTACATATATTCAAACTATTCTTCAAGCAACCGTTATGTTGTTTATTTATTTACATTTTTTTGTACTACGCATTATATCCTCAACAATTTCAAATTATCGAGTAAAACAAAATGCAAAAAATTTGTTAAAGAAATTTGTTAGAAAATTTGAAAAAATCAAGTAACACTTTCGTCAATTATAAAGTAACCCTATATTATTAAAAAAAAAATGTTAACAGAAATAAGAGTATAATGTTGAAGCTTTAATTTTTGTGTATTACTTCAAAAAAATTTTAACAGGTGTTCAGGTTACAGGTGTTTAAAAATAGGAAATTTTCAGTTTTTGACCCCTTACAGTTCCTAAACGGAAGGTGATACAAAATAAATTTTTGAAATGACTCATACTTATTTTCAAAGATCTAACTTCTGTCAAAATTTCAAGTTTCCAACTTAAACCGTTTAGAAGATAGAAAGGTTAAAGGATTTAGCAAAATTTGAGTTTCGCATAACGGTAAATTAAGACACCGTATGCCACAGATATATATTTATTGTATATATACTTTTAAAGCTAATAAAAGTAGTAATCGTTTAGCGTTTTAAAAATTAAGATATACCTTATACAACTTGTGCTATAACAATTTAAATATAGAGCTTTTTTGAACCTTTGGGGAGTTGTAGCTCCGTAACGGGTGGGAATAACAGAAAAAAGTTATTAAAAATAATATTAATATTTTTGTAAGATCTATCAGCAGTTAAAATTTCATAGCTCTATTTCAAAAAAATGTGGGGATCTAAAAGTTAGGTGTTCGAGAGCTACCTTAAGGTTTGGTCCAAACTCAACCAAAAAAAATAGGGAACCTACAAATTACTCCCAGAATATTTTGTGTAAATTTCAAGATTCTAGCTTTCTTAGTTTTTGAGTTAGCGTGCTGACGGATGGACGGACGGACGGACGAACGGACATGGCTCAATCGTCTTAGAATTTTTTTATCATCCGATCCATACTTTTGAAGGTATATCTAGCTCGCTTATTTCGAGGTGTTACAAACAGAGGAGTAATTTTATTATACCCGATCTTATCGTACGGGTATAAATAGCTATATTAATTTTTTTTAATTTTTTGTGGATTCTCCGTCTATCTACCAAACTTTTATATTGTTTCAAATAAAGTATTATTGTATTAAACTTTCAATAAGAAAAAAGTTAATTCTCCAAAAGCACTTTTTAATTACGGAGTTAGTCATTTAAAGTCAAAAAGGGGCTATTATTTAAATAGTAATAAGAAATTCTGACGCAAAAGGAAACGTAATTTTTAGGACTCTTTATATTAATTTTGTGAATAATAATTGGGCCAATAAAAACTCTTTTATGGTAGGTACATATTATGTCAAGATTAAACTTCCTCATTTTTTTTTATGACCACTACTTATACGTTTATCCATTGAAAAACTCATCCTTTAAATCTCTTTCACTAAACTACATATTAATATAAACGATTTTTAAACCGAATAAAAAATTGTGTTTTACGCTAATCAAATTACAAAACCAATTGGTTTTTTTTGCCATACATACTACTAATATATTTTTATATTTAATAGAACAGAAAAACACAATATATTTAAAACTGTAAGATAGGATTACTACTGTGGAACTCTTGTTATCGGTAAGGAAAATAATTTCTTAGTTTACCAGTGGAGGATAATAAATCATATTCAAATGGTATTTGATCTATAGCAAAATTAATAAAAATTGTATCTTATAGATTTATTTTGTAATTTTATAAAAGAATGAAAATAAGGTAGAAAATAAACCAAAGGTTTTTAAGGCGGACACTTTTTAAAAAACAATAAATAGTTTAGAACATGGTGATTTGCACCAAAGTTTCAATTTTTCTTTGAATATTATATGTACCAAAAATTGTGAAGAAGCATAAGATATTTTCTTTAGTTTTACGAAAACCATGTTGAAGCTTTAATATTTCCGTTTTTCTTTGAACAAATTTGTACAGGTGCCTAAGTTAGAGGTGTTTAAAAATATAGTAAATTTTAAATTTTTTACTCCTAGTAGCCTTCAAGCAGGGGCAGGTTCAAAAAAATTTTTGAGAAAATTTATGCTAATTCCAAAAGATTTTTCTTCTCTTAAAATAAGCGTCTTTTCTTCTCTTAAAATAAGCGTCTTCTAAGGCATGTAAAAATGTGAAAATGTAATATTAAAGTTTTAAAGTTTGTGTATTAATTTGAAAAATTTAAACAGATGCCCTAGTTACAGGCTTCTGAAAATAGTAAATTTGAAATATCTATATCTAGTAGCTCCTTTTCAAAAAAAAATTTCTGAGAAAACTTATAATAACTCCAAACTTTCACCTCTAACAAATTCAAGGTTCTACCTAAAAGCATTTCGAAGGCATTATGAAGGAAGCAAAATATTGTAAAATCTTCTTTTCACATACCGCTAAATTTAAATACTAAATTTAAAAAAATTGTATTTTGCTAACATTGATTTATAGAGTATATATTATTAGCTGTTGTTTGACTCTCTACATTAAAAAAAATGTGAAGCAGAATTTGAGATATAAACATTAGAAAATAGGATTTTTTTTCCAAATATGAAGGGATGCATCTACGTAACAGCTAAGAAAATCTATTAAGTCATGTAAAAATATAGTACTAGATATTTAATTTCTATGTCTTGCTTAAGAAAAATCTGCAGAGATACCTGAGTTACAGATATTTAAAAATAGCATATTTTATTGACTAATGGCTCTTAAACAGGGGAAGGGGATCACTTATACTAATTCTGTAAGATATTTCTTTCCTAAAAAATGTTAGGCTTCATTTGGAAGTATCTGCGATTTTAGATTGACAAAACAGTTAAGCGAAACATGTATGCACATTTTAAAATACGATTTTTTCAAAGTTTGAGAAGCTCCGTAATATATGGGGTTACATAAAAAAATTGTTCTACAACATTAACTTTTTTAAGAATCTTACCCATGCTTTAAATTTCATTGCTCTATCTTTAACAGTGTAGAAGTTTTTTAAACAGACCGACAGATGGACGGACGGACGAACGGACGAACGGACAGACGGACAGGGAGACAAGGTGAAACTAAACAACTTTTTAAAAATATGCTAAAAACCAACATTTAAATTCAATATAATATTTTTATGTTTTCTTATACATATAGAAAGAAAGTAATGTAAAAGCAATGGTTTGATAGAGTCGCTCGTTTTTTTTAGTATCATTTTAATATTAAATAAAAAAAATTTAATGTTTTATTTTAAATTTAACTTAAATGTGTAGATATCTTTAATTTTTTTGATCAGACCTATATCAAATTTTTCAATGTGTTAAAATTGCAGATGTGTTAGAAATTTGAATAAAAAACGGGGAAGAATATAGTTGCCTTTGTTAACTCTTAGGTACCCGTACGAATCCGTTAGTATGTTCAATAGTCTATCATTCTGTTTATAATACTATTTTTTTAATTTTTTAGTATTTTAAAATAATTTGGGTGAATTTTATCATATCTAGAACTATATGGGTTGTACATATATTCAAACTATATGTTTACACATTCTTCAAAAGCAGATTCTAACCTTCCACATAACGATTATCAATCCAAAACTTTTCCAAATATGCTATAATACCATTTAATACTAAGCGACAAATGTATAATAATTTATACTATATATTATGTATTATATATCATTCATTTCTCAGTGACATAAACGATATGTAAATAAACATGAGTATAATATAAGTATGTATACTAATATCATATAAATAATATAAATTCTTCAAGCAACCGTTATTTATTTATTTATTTAATTTTTTTTGTGCTACGCATCATCCTCAAAAATTTCAAATTATCGAATAAAAAAAATATTTTAAAAAATCTTTAAAAAAATTTGTTAGAAAAATTTAGAAAAATTAAGTCACACTTTCGTCAATTTTAAGGTAACCCTATATTATTAAGAATAAACTTCAAAAAAAATTTGGACAGGTGTTGCAGTTACAGATGTTTAAAAATAACGAATTTTTGTTCCGTAACGAATTTTTGTTTGTAACGAATTTGAGTTCCGCATAACGGTAAATTAAAACACTGTATGCCACAAGTATATATTTATTGTATATATATTTTCAAACCTATTGAAAGCAGTAATCGTTTAGCGTTTTCAAATTGAAGATATGCCTTATACAACTAACAATTTAAATGTAGAGCTTTTTCGAACTTTGGTGGTCCACAGCTCCGTAACGAGTGCGGCTACAGAAAAAAGTTGTTATACAGAATTAATATTTTTATGATATCTATGACCAGTTAAAATTCCATAGCTCTATTTCAAAAAAATTTGGAGATCTAAAAGTAAGTTGTTCAAAAGCTAGCCGAAGTTTTGGTCGGATCTCAACCAAAAAAAAAAGGGAATCTACAAACTCATGTAAGAATATTTTATGTTAATTTCAAGACTCTAGCTTTCTTAGTTTTTGAGTTATTTTGCTGACGGACGTACAAAACTTAATCGACTTAGAATTTGATTCCGATCCGATCCATACCTTTGAAGGTATATATCCAGCTAGCTTATTTTGAGGTATTACAAACGGAGGAGCAATTTTAATATACCCGAACCTAATCGTATGGGTACAAAAAAGTCCATTTTGATTTTTCATTTCATAGAGTCATAAAATCTGAATTATTTATTTTTCAGGAAATAATATATCTACCTTAAATCAATTTTCTTATAATATATAAAATGCCTATAATTTCATCACGTTTCAATTCAGATTTTTGGCAATAATTTTTTTTAAGATTTATATCCTTTGAATCTAAAGGACAATCTGTTCTGATTTTGTTCATAAATTGAAACTAAAGTATCCTATTATTTTAGTTTTTTTGGTTTTTTTTTTAAAAAAAGAGAGTAATTTTGGTGTTTGTTGTCACCACTTCACAGCTTCAACAATAAAAATTAACTTTAAAAATTTAAATTTTTGTCGTTTTCTGTAATACTAAAGTTTACGATTTTCAAAATGAATATAATAAAATAAAATTTAAAATATTTTAAAGAAGTAAAAAGAAATATTTCTTTTCTATTTTTGTTGCATTTCAAAGTGATTAAAAAGTTTACGAGCTCTTCCCTGTTTAGATATGGACTATTGTTTTATTTTTTTTTTTGAAGAAAAATTTGACATTAAGGCGAAACGAAAGATTAAACTTATTTATTTTACTATTCTTTAATCTTTTGTCATTATCTTTACTATAATGTTTTAAATTTACTGTTATAAGAAAAGAGAAACAATCGTTAATTTTTTTCTTCCAAAAAATTTAATGAAAATATTTTACTGAGAAAAGTTTTTCCGTTTACCGGAATACGAACGAAACAAACAAACAAACAAAAAAAAACACTGATATTGCCAAAATGTTAAGGATTGCTGTTTTTTGAATCTGATTCTTTCCCGTTTATTATTTGGTTTTTTAAGGAAATCATTTTTTTTTTGTATGAACATTAACGGGAACACGCCATTTTTCTGAAAAAGAAAATCTTGACTAAAAAAAATCTTTAAAAAAAAAATTTGAATCAAGAGAAATCTTGAAAAAAAACGAGAAAGAATACAGTTGCCTTTGTCAACTCTTAGATACCCGTACGAACCGTTAGTATGTTCACAGCCTGTCACTTTGCTTACAATATTATTTTTTTAATATTTTAGTATTTTAAAATAATTTGGGTGAATTTTATAATTTCTAGAACTATGGGTTCTACATATATTCAAACTATATGTTTATATGTACATTCTTCAAAAGCAGATTCTAACCTTCCACATAACGATTATCAATCCAAAACTTTTTCAAATATTCTATACTATCATTTAATACTAAGCGGTAAATGTATATTAAATTTACTTAGTACAAAATAATAAATATAATTTTAAATATTATATTATATTATATTTAAATATTCGATTGACAGAATAATTTCTTATAATTACAATAAAATACAGATATGTATGTAAATACGGCGCTCTATAATATACATCTATACTCTTATCATTCATTCACTAGTGACATATACGATATGTAAATAAACATGATATTATATAAGTATGTATATATATCAATATCATATAAATAAAAATTCTTCAAGCAACCGTTATGTTGTTTATTTATTTACATTTTTTTGTACTACGCATTATATCTTCAACAATTTCAAATTATCGAGTAAAACAAAATGCAAAAAATTCGTTAAAGAAATTTGTTAGAAAATTTGAAAAAATCAAGTTACACTTTCGTCAATTATAAAGTAACCCTATATTATTAAAAAAAAAATGTTAACAGAAATAAGAGTATAATGTTGAAGCTTTAATTTTTGTGTATTACTTCAAAAAAATTTTAACAGGTGTTCAAGTTACAGGTGTTTAAAAATAGAAAATTTTCAGTTTTTGACCCCTTACAGCTGCTAAAGGGGGGGTGATACAAAAAGAATTTCTGAAATGACTCATACTTATTTTCAAAGATCTAACTTCTGTCAAAATTGCAAGTTTCCAACTTAAACCGTTTAGAAGATAGAAGGGTTGAAGGATTTTGCAAAATTTGAGTTTCGCATAACGGTAAATTAAGACACCGTATGCAACAAATATATATTTATTGTATATATACTTTTAAAGCTAATAAAAATAGTAATTGTTTGGCGTTTTCAAAATGAAGATATACCTTATACAACTTGGCTATAACAATTTAAGTATAGAGCTTTTTAAAACCTTTGGAGAGCTGTAGCTCCGTAACGGGTGGGGCTACAAAAAAAAGTTATTAAAAATAAAATTAATATTTTTGTGAGATCTATCAGCAGTTAAAATTTCATAGCTCTATTTCAAAAAAAATGTGGGGATCTAAAAGTTAGGTGTTTGAGAGATACCCTAAGTTTTGGTCCAAACTCAACCAAAAAAAATAGGGAACCTACAAATTACTCCCAGAATATTTTGTGTAAATTTCAAGATTCTAGCTTTCTTAGTTTTTGAGTTAGCGTGCTGACGGACGGACGGATGGACGGACAGAATTTTTTTTCTGATCCGATCCATAACTTTAAAGGTATATCTAGCTCGCTTATTTCGATGTGTTACAAACGGAGGAGTAATTTTATTATACCCGATCCTATCGTACAGGTATAAAAACATATATATCTTTTAATTAAAAATATAACAAAATTAAAAGTTTTTCAACAAAAAAAAATACCAAATCAATATTGCCTCTTTTTCCGGGTAAGTTTATATGCGAGATTCTGAATTAGAACGAATTTTAGAGTTGGATTTAAAAGTAGGGTTATACGCTTTTTCCAGAAAATTTAATTATATGTATGTGCGAGATTCGCAATTAGGAGGAATTTTAAGTTCATTTAAAATTAGGATATCTCCTTTTTCCAGAAATGTATATGCGAGATTTTTAAAGTCGGGATTTCGTTACAGACCTTATTATGTTTAATAAATTTTAGTAATGTGCTTAAATACTTGATATATAAACTCTATAAATATAAAGAATACGTTTTGATTAATTTAATTAAAACTATATTTATATATTATAAACGTATTTATAAAGGGAGCGTATTGAAATCTCGCGAATCAAAATCTCGTTTATCAAAACCTTGTGCTTTTATAAATATCACGTTTCTAAATCTCACATGTCAAAATATCGTGTCTCAAAATCTCGTGTTTCAAAATCTTTTGTTTTTGCAATATTTTTTAAAAATCTAACGAAAAAGTATAATTGAAAAAATACAGTATTAGGAGGTAAGTACAGCGAATTAAGAGCGATTTTATAGTTGGTTACAAAATCAGGTTTTCAATATTTTGTTTGGCGGGGTTCGGAGGCAGTATCCCCTACTATTATAAAATGTTTTTAATGTTTTAATATTGAAATATGTATGCAAAAACATAATTAGGAAGGATTTTATAGTTGGTTAGAAAATCAGCGTTAGAGTAATATGTTTAGCGGGGGGTTGGAGGCGGCAGTCCTCATTATTTTAAAAATTTCCTTTTCTTAAATATGTATGTAAACTGGTTTTCTTAATTCAATAGCATTTACTTAAAATTGAAGAAATTGTCTCATTATTAAAAATAGGAAATCATATTGAAATTTTGAGGCCAGGAAAAACTCAAAGAGAAATATAAATTCATATGCAAAAGGCAACGACTGACGCAGTGCTTGCAGTACCATCCTATGAGTCTAAACCTCAAAAAAAAAAAAAAAAACTGAAAAACAAATTTTTAATAGGTTAATTTTTTGGAGTTATTTTAAAGAATTCAATAAAAATTTGTTATCAGCATCATTAAACTATACATTAGCATTGTTAGTTCTATTTTTGAATTTAAATTATTTTTATTTACTTTGTTAAAAACATAATCATAAATTTGCAGTGATGTCTAAATGTGATTCGCCAACATCCAAAAGGATTGGCAGCTAAAGAAGAAGAAGTTAAAAACTGATGATTCTAAACAAATTGAAGAAGAATTAACGAAGATCCCAAGGTCGAGAGAATTAACGAAGGTCAAGAATGTCCTAAACAAATTTAAAAAGAAATATATATATATTTACAATTAATATTCAAATTCAAATTATTCAACTATAGTGCAACTTGCAATTAGAACTATTGTAAAATTTCCAGTAGTCGTAAAAGAAATTATTACCTTGTCATTTTATACCAGACTAAGAGGAATACTTTAGGGCTTTGCCCAGAGTATTTTATTGGTTTTATGAAATAAAAATTATTAAGTTTTGTTTTTCGATTAATGAGCCGGAAAGCAAAATAGTCAATAACTCCTTCCTGGCACCTAAAAATGTTCGACTACAAAATTTGATTGACAAACAAACAAACAAACACACTTTCTGTTTTATATAATACATATTAAAAATAATATTCGTATTCTGCACAACAAAAATAATTTTTCACTTTGTCCGCACCACTTAAAATATTATACCTATTAATAATTTATTCCAAATATAGCTAGTAATATTGGTATTTATAGCAAATTTGCACAATTTTATATATTAAAGGATTCATTTCAAAAAAAAGATAAAATTTCCAATAAGTCAATTAAAAATTATTTTTAAGTTGACATTTATGCAAAAATATATTTTCTTTTACAAAGAATGGAAAACCCTTTATTTTATTGATTTTCATTTTCTGAGAATTTATTAAAAATGAGACAGGAATTCTATAATTTTTTTAAAAAATTAATTTATTTTTTTATAATTTTTACTGTTCTAGTTATCTTTGAAAATGACAAACCGTCAATAGACTAAGCAATTAAATCTATTTTATGCCCAAATACAAAATAATTTAATAAAATGCTTTTTTATTTGTTACCAAACCAACATTTCTTTAAATAAAATAAAAGTATATTTGGTAATTAAAGTTTACTTCCAATGCACAGTTATAAAATAAATTAAGCTTTTTTATATTATTACGCTAAGACTATAATGAAGATCATCAAAAATTAATAAGTAACAAAATACACCGAGCAAAGTCCGGGATTCATAAATAATAAGTAACTAATAAGTAATAATATAGTCATTCTAAGAGATCATCTTATAACTTCTAAAAATGGCGTTAATTAAGTTAATTTTTTTTAAACCCAAAAAGGTATACAGCTTAGTGTATGTTTCATAATATATAAATACTAGTAATGTATGCTTGCATTACAACCGTCAAACAGATAATTAAATCGCATGATGAAAAAGCATGTTGAAAAAGCATTGTATCACTGATTTTTATAGTAAGGGATCATAAACGTTCTCATCCTCCAACAGGACGGTCTTGAACCATGGTCCACAAACAAAAGTTGTAGAGCTGGTCAAGATCTTTTTAATGATACCCCACATGATAATATACCGTTGTCTTTTATATTAAGGGCTTATAAACATTTTTAGAAACCAAGCAGGGCATGATAGAGCAATGGTTTCCAAACTAAAGTTGAAGAGCTCGCCAAGATCTTTTCAATCATACCCCACACAATCACATAAAGCTGATTTTATATCAAGGGCTTATAAAACCCTCTGGGCGCAATCATCCTGGAGCCAGATTTCCCAAACAAACGTTTATAAACTCACCAAAACCTTTTTAATGATACCCCACATGATAATGTACCGCTTACTTTTATATTAAGGGCTTATAAACGGTCTCAGAGACCAAGTAGGGCGTCCTAGTATACTGGTCCGAAAACAAAACTTAAGAGCTCGCCAAGACCTTTTCAATGACGCTCCATATGACGTTATTAGGTTGTAAATTTTGAAATCCCCATACAACATATAAAGGGCTAAAAGGGCTCCTTTGGCACCAAAAAGATGTAATTTTTCTGGATGGTTTCACACCAAACTTTATTAAATGCCTTTTGCAGCTAGTCTCTAGCACATCTAGAAGTGCTTCATCTTTTTGATACGAAATGAGTGAGTGGTTTCATGGATTTGTTAGGAACAGCTTTATATATATAATAGTCAGCTGATGATTCTTTCCAAGCTCCAAACCTTTTGTATAAGTAAATTAAACCTAACTTCAGTTTATGGCACCAGCCACCAAAAATTACTTGGGACTTTATAAAAGCGATTAGAATTTTGACATTATTAAAATAATTATGATATTACCGCATAAGGTAATAATATAAAAAATAAAATTGAAATAAAATTATAAAATATGAGTACCGACTACCGATATAGGGAGCTGTAAAACAGCCAGAGACAATTTTGGTATAGGAAATGAACCTTTTATTATAAGATATTTAATAAATAGAAAATATTAAAAATTTGTAAGTAGTTTTATTTAAAATAGTATTCTCTCGATATATCTTATATGTATATATATATAGGTATATATATAAAATAAAATTAAAATTAAATAAAAATTAAATTTTTGAAGCTTTCCTCAGAATTTTGAAGCTATAGCCAAAAGTTATCTATAAACTTTTTACTCACTGCAAATTTTTTCGAATATCTGTTTTTCCATAAAATTCCCTTTTGATTTTTTTTCTGACTCAGTGACGTTCAAAACAGCAGAACTGATTTAATACCTATAATTAAATTCGATTACAATACATTCTTTTACGATACGAGAAATTTTTATTATACAAAGCAAAAAAAGAAAGAACAAATTAGAAGCTATACGTATTATTTTTTTTTGTTTTTTCTTTTTATTTTGTTCTGTTTTTGGAAGAAAAACAAAGCAAAATTTACTGATTGAATGCTATTAATAATTTTTATTTTTTGACCCAATAGCTTTTTATTTTTCAATGTTACATAAGACATATGCCAGAAATACAAACTGGTACTTGTATGTAAAATTTCGTGTAAAAATTATGATTTGTTCTTTTTTTGCCAAAAAAAAAAAAAAAAACAACAAATTTTAAATATAATGTTAAAAGTCAAAAATTTTTGTTTTTGTGCCAAACAAATTAAATGAAACAATCATAAAATATTTTTTTCAAAAGAAAATCTAAATCTTCTCCAGACAATGACTTTGCATAGTACAATAATTTACTTTCAGAATTAATTATCTACTACCGATATTCAACCAAAAGTATACAATATAGATGGTGTCTCAGAATTAATAAAATATAGGCCAAAAAATAGTAGGCTACGCAAAAGTATTTTAATATAAAATTAAAACTTAGATAAATGTAGAAAATTTAAATGTTTTAATATGGATATGGATTTTTAAGAGTAAAATACCGTTATTTTATTTTCCAATATAAAAATAATATAGTTTTTACTTTAAAAGGTATAGCAATTACGTATAACAAGACGTTTAAGCCTAAGTTCAAGATAGGTAATTAAAAGTCGTGTTACAATATTGTTTGAGACTAAATATTTTAGAAATAGTTAGCGAATATAAAATTGAATGTTTGTTTGTCTGTTTCTGATGTATAGACTCCTAAACTGCTCAGTCGATCAACATGAAAATTTGTATATACAAATTTTAGGATATGGGGAGTGTTTCTTAGCTAACAATTTTTCTCTAACGGACGTCAAGTTGGGGCTGTGGTGCAAATATTTAAACTTTTTCGCTCTAAAATAAAAACGGTTTGATTGATTGACTTCAAAGTATGAATACGTGTTGCTCTTTAACAGTGAATTTGACTCTATAATAAAAGACTTGAAATTTGTGAACCCATATCTTCGATTAAAAACCCATAGCTTATTTATTGAGGGGCTCAGCAACGCCCACCGAGTATTAACTAATCTATTATGTAACTTATAACTTTTTGCTTTTTTTAACTTTTTTTATTAGCTTCTATAATAGTGTCCACCAATTTTCTAACACCCTGCACTATAATCAGTTTCAATTTTAATCTTCTGAACTTTGTGTCAATTAAAATCAATAAAAATTAAAAAAAAAGAAATTCCCGCAGATTTTTTTAAAAGTAAATGAAAAAGAAAAGCAAATAAACAAATGAGAAAATAAAATAACAGATAAGAATTACTTAAAGTATTAAAAACTGTATGTTCTTTATTTTAATATATAAAAAAGAGATAGAAAAAAAATTAGTTACATGTTATTCTAAGAAAACTACAATTAATATACTAACTGAAAATACTTACATCTAAAAATGAAATTATATGGAATATCTAAAACAGTGTTTTAATCATCTTAAAAAAATATTTTCAAGATGAATGATATTTTTAGAATTTAAAGATATATTATGATACACTAAAATGCGATCTTTGAATTTCTTTCCTATACTTTCCCCTCAATAGATAACCAATATTTGTACCTTTTTGAAGTAGGAAGATTTTTCAAGTTAAGAAGCTGACGTAAATTCAACGTCATGTGATATTATTATCTTTTGTTTGGTTTCTTCATTATCATGTCATGTTTTTTGTATTCTCCTCAAAAAATATTTAAACTGGTGAATTTTCAATATCGTTGACTTAATAACAGCACGATGCTTTTATGCTGAGATGGGGTATTCATTTAAAGGACTATCATTTCCCCATCGCATAAATCTTATTTTGTATGTTGATATTTGACCGAGGTAAAGGGCATAATATATTATCAGCATAGTTCTATCTTTATGTCATATTGTTGGGTACGATTTAATTACTATATTGGTATAAGGAAAAGTTTTTCATTATCTTATAATATCTAGAGTCATTATAACCAAAAAAAATTATATTGTTTTGTGTAATTATTGTATAATAATATATAGTTGACCATTATGTAGTATTCTCGATTATGCCTTTATGTACATCGCTTTGACTATTCGAAATATTGTACCCGAAATTCATTTTCGGGTTCATAATTTCAGATGACTGCATGTTTTTATTTTTTAAAATCTCTTCTAAAGTTCACGAAGATGTGGTATAGAATGTTTTTCCACTCATTCAATTATTTCATATTAATCCTTACTGTGTTGAACTGATTAACCTTTTCCTATTAAATAGTTATTTTTCTATTTTCAAAGTTTTCTATCCCTTTTTTAATCTACTTTCTTTTAACTTTTTTAAAATGAAAGTAACAAACTTTTTTGAAACATTCAAAAAATAGAATTCAAAAATTAGAGAAATTCACTTTTTTTAGAAGCATTTATTTATATTTATTTGAAAATTATTTTTTATTTTTTAAAATTTTCACTATCTCTTACTTTTTGTGCCTGACCATATTAAAAAAAATGTTACTTCTAAAATGAATAATTCAGAACCTCTGAAAAGATTCACCGTATTTAATAACAGCAATAAATGTCGGAAAACATATATAAAAAACATGTAAAAAAAAAGTGAAACAAAAGTGGAAGCAAATTAGAAAAATTTCTATTTTTCAGTTTTGAAAAAAATTAACCAACAGAGATTAAGCATAATACGCTTTGAGCATAAAAGAGGAATACAACGATGACAATATCTAACCTCTAAGTAATAAATCCATCTAATAACTGATGACATATTCGACATATTAGAAAAAAATATTTTTTGAACTCTAAATTATTAATTAAACATTATAAACTTTTCAAGAATAATGTAATAACTTTTTAAAATTTTGACAAAAATATCAGAGTACTAAGTATAACATATGCCTAATCACAAAAAATAAATCAATAAACAAATTTCAAATAATTTTATATATTTCGCCATTTTACTTAAAATCACTTATTAATTAATTAAGTAGAAATCAGTTGTTTTTATAGGAATTAAATCCATAAATGTAAAACAAAATTAAATTCAAAAATATTATATCATTTTTTTTTTAAAAAATACAGTGTTTAAGTTGAATTTTTTTTTTACATTGAAAATGTATAAATTACGGTTCCTTACTGTTATCGCAATTTTTTTAACATTAACATTTTCTAAACAGATTCGACCAAAACTAATAACTGATGAACTTGAAGAAATGAATAAAGAAAAAGATGAATTTGGTAAACATAATTAATTTAATTATGTACAGACTTCCATTTAATTTAATATAAAATTAAATTTATTTTAAATGTTTAAGGTGATCCAATAAAAGGTGAAATATTAAGACGTAATGCAATATACTATTCAAATGACAGAATTTTAGGACCTGAAAGACCATATGGTTTAGCTGGACCACGAAAACAATATGAACCTCTACCAATTTATGGTTTTAAAGGAACAAATTATATACAATATCCTATACAAGGACCAATATGCCCACCCGGACCTGCATAATTCTTATTAATATTTTTAATATAGATAGTTATTAGATTAAATTTAATTATGTATAAAATATTAATTAAAGCTTACAAAAATATGGTATAAGACATCAAAGCAATAAATATGAAAAATAAAAAGAAAAATTTAATTAAATAACCTGGAAATGTAATTAAATTTGTGTACCAATTAAACAATGATTATCAGAAAGCAATTTAATGTCCAATTTAAACAGTGATACTTAAAAATAATTAAAACATTTTAAGAACAAGATATTATAAAAAAAATGTTGTGATAGATTTAAAGATCAAAATACATAGCATATATCTTTTTCCAATAATTAAATTTATAATAAAGTAAAACCTATGGTGAGATCCGGTAAAAAATGCAAAAAAGAAAAAATTGAAAGAACACAATCTTATATACGTAAAGTTTTCCGTTAATTTTGAAATATAGTTTAAAAATGTCGTTCTTGTTGTTATTGAGCCTGTCACTATTGTCTTTCAATAAAGTGAATAGGTTTGTTGTTGTAAATAAGTTGTTCTAAATCGGTCTAGAGTTTATAACGTTCTAGATGAGCAAAATATAGGATTTAGTATTAAACTTTTACAATATAGGGTCCTTTTTGCTTCAAAAGTATTTTGATTTGTATTCTGAGATGTGAGAAAAGTAATTAAGTAAGTATTTCTTGGTTCTAGATATTTTTAAGAACATTTTTGTTTTTTTTTTTTTTTTTACAGAAATTTTATAAATGATAATTTTTAATAATTTTTTAAACAAAAGCGTTCATTAGATTTAGAATTTGTCCTAAAGTGTTGGACATATGGCTTTTAAAATGGTATTTATGATCATGTGCTGTTCTAAATGTTCTGAACTAAATAAATATAATTTTCATTTCTTTGATTCGATATTTAATTTTTTATTTGTTGGCAATAATAATAACGACATACAAGATTTTAAATTAAAATGCTTTCAGAAAATTAACGTTCATTAAAAATAATATAAATAAAAAAATATTAAATCAGCTATAGAAATGGTAATGGAGTAAAAAAAAAAACTTTGTTTTTAAATAACGATTATTGTTTTTTTTTTCAATACATAAGTATACACCTACATAGAATTTTTTTTCGCCCACATATACAATGTAGTACGAGAATAAACTTTATTATGTGTTATTAACTAGTAAATATTGGAAAGAGGAGTTTTAAGTTTTTTTTTTTTTTTCTAAATTAAAATTGATTAGGTATTACGACACGATACAACATTATAATGTATAAAAGGTGGTATGAGTTATAGAAAAATGATTATATTAGACGAATGTTTTACATGTACATACTGATATTTTTCTTTTTATTTAACCTTCATAATTGTCCTTAGGTGATTTTTTACCAAATTTTAACTTTTCTTATTAGCAAATTTTTCTTTTTTTAATTATCTAAACTGAAAGTTTTATGTATCTTATCTACATAATCAATACATAACAGATCAATTTATTTTATATATTTTCATAAAGTCTTTTCAAAAAATGGTGTCAGTCGTTATGAGTGCAAATATGTGAATTTTCTTATTTAAATGCACTGATTCACCAGAATTTGATTCATATTTTGAAACATTATTTTTATACTGATGGGTAAAAATTCACAAAAGTTTTTTTTAGGAAATTTTTTTTTGAATTAAATATAAGATAATGTTTTAGTAATAATGGATGGAATTAAATTGTAATCATAAAAGATAATAATTTTTGTTACTGCAGATTGGTTAACTTAAAATATATTTTGTATTTGCTTTTATTGAATAAAGTAGCCGAAGTTTGATAGAACCCTAAAATTTAATTATATTTATTATTTAAGGATAATTAAGATAGAACTTCTCATTTCAATAAAAACTATATAATTATTTTATTTTTATACAAGTACAAGAAAATAACATTAAAAACTTTTTGATTTATTTTATTTTTTATTGTCATTTTGAATACCTACCTATTTTTAGATTTCTAAGAATTTGTATTATAAAATAATTAAGGATTTTGAAAAAAAGCAGAATTAAATTTTTTTTTTTGCTCAAAGAACAGTAAATTATAATGGTTTTTTCATGACGGTTTAAAAATTCATTTTCAACAAACATTTAGGCAATTTAAGTTTGGTTAGTTTAGCAGGAAAAAATGGTCAAGAACTAGTCCTTGAAGGTAATTTAACAGCATTAGTTAAACTACTTTCAAGAACTAGTTCTTGATCATTCCTACCTATGTCCCATAATCCCAAATTTCCTAATTCCAATTTCCCCAATCATCCTTCCCACATCCCTATCCACAAAACCAAACTCTATGTTTGTATTAAAGGTTCCATTCTAAAGTTTAATTTTAAAAAGGGGGTAGTTTTGGTTGGTTAAAGTCCAACACTTCCCTGAGGAAGAACGAGCAGTTTCCCTTGGTGACTTTCGAGTTTTCCACCAATCCTTGCCCAAAAAAAACAAAAAAAAAATTTTATTTAATAAAATATCAACAGATTTTTAAATTTAACTTGAAGAAAGATCCATATACCATTTTCTACTAAAATTAAAATCCTGTTTTTTTGAAGCTTTTAAATAATAAAATAAGTTTAATAATAATAATAAATTTTTTATTGATATTAAGTTTTTTTTTTAGTATGGTAAAAATATTAAAAATTAGCTAAGTAAGTAAATGCTTTTATTATAGTGAATAATAAATCAATTCTAAAATTTACTTTTGACTTATAACAGTTAACCTTTTATAGTTGACAGTAAAAATAAATTTGTACCCCCGCAATCTTCAGAAGACATCAAAAAAATTCAAACCGCTGTGTAACGGCTTTTCTTACTAAATCTATATACCTAGTAGTACTATAGACGTATATTTACTGGAGTATATACCCTAATTGCTTAGGCAGTATAATGGTTGAGGTGAGTAAGAATGAGAAAGGGATGGACAAAATCACGTTTATCAGATGAGAAATTAAATATAGGCAATTGAGAACGAAGATGTTGATTTACAATCTTCAATTTTTACAGTAAATTATGCTAAATATCAAATTTCAATAATTGTTAATAAAAATATATATTTCACTGTCAAATTTTGATTCTAGAAATAATAATTATATCTCTAATAACTACGGTGTTTATTTCTTACGTATGTTGTTATTATATCATTGTTTTAATATTAACGACATTTTGCCAGTTTGTGAAATAAAACTTAATTTACTGGTGAAAATTTTCCTATTATAAAACTTTCAAGTTAGAGTAATTACATCTTCATAATAATATATTAAAACAAAAAATACTTTTAGCTAGGAGAAGAAAAAGAATAACAAAATGAAAAAAGTTTAAGAAAATAAAATATTGACGATGTACACTATGTTGTCAGAAAGTTGGAAAAGAATGTTTAACTTTCTTCTGTACCTTTACCTTTTAAAAGTAGTTTTTAAACGTTTGGTTGTAGGTACTGTTTATATATATTTTATGTATAACTTATATAATATATCCATCTATTCAATAGTGTAGTGCTTAGGATAGTGTAGTGCACCGAGATCTAATTAGCCAGTCGTTGGGTTCAAACTCCGGCTGGCTAAAGAGATTAATAAAAAATAATATGGATTTTTATAATTATATAAACATTTTTAAAAGATTTTTATAACATATAATATAATTAAATAAAAAACGAGTAAGAGTACAGTAGAGTAGACTGAGTCAACTCTGGGATACCCGTATGAACGTAATATACCTTGTTTCTCTAAAACTTGGCCTTCTTTTAAAAAGTTTCAGATGCTTTAGTACCAACATTAACTACAGAGATATATTTATGTAAATTATGGAGTAGTATGACAGCTACCCGAATCTATTGCACAAACAAGTACAACCAAATTTAACAGAAGTTGTTGCCATATAACTTGATCCTCATTTGTAAGATTTCCGACCCCTAGCTTCATTAAGTTCCAAGAGGTGCAAGAAGCTAGAAGCGGCTACTTTAAACCAACCAAATTTTACAAAAATTGTTGGCATGTAACTCGACACCTTTTCACTAAATTTCAGATAGCTAGCTTCAATAGAACGAACCTGTTGCACCAGCACAATCAAATTTTACAGAAGTTATGGTCATACAACTTGATCATCATTTGCAAAATTTCAGATACCTAGCTTGAATAGATACTGAGTTATTTCCATATAAAGAAGGAAGTTGTATGGCAGCTACTCGAACCCGGCAGCCAAAAATTCTGGATTTAAATATCAAAACTATCAATTCTGCAAAAATGACGTAAAAAAAATGTCAGCCTCCTAGCTCCTTTATTTTTTGATTTATCGTGCGGACGGACGGTCGTACATATCTTAATTGTCAATCTTAGCAATATGCACTGTGTTCCGCATAAAAGTGCATATGTTTCAGGAGGCGATTTGAGAGACTAAAACTATAAAAAAAAATTGTATGGGAGGCGGGATTCTATTATCAGTCGTTTCCAAGACTTTTCTGTTTTTTTTGGTTTTTAATTATTAATTGTCAAATAGTTATTGATCCACATGTTTTGCAGAAGTTATCTATTTTCAAATATTTTCTTTAAAAGTAACGGATTTTCTTTCAAAAATATCGTAATTAAGTACCGTTATTCTGTAAAATGCGCAAAGTAACCGTTTTACCATTTCGTAGACACAAGCCAAAATTAAAGATTTTTTAAATCTGCCAATTTTAAAGATGCATACAGCGTCACTATCAAACATTTTATTTTAATTTTATTTCAGGTATACCTACTAAACTATGGGTTTTATATCGATTGTTTTAGCCAATGTAATAGTTAATAAGAAATTTACCTATAATTTTTTTTTGTATCGATCTGCGATATCAAAACCCTAGTCAGCATAATATAATATTGGGGACTTTCTGCTTGTTAATCATAATTATAATTATGGATGAAATCGTAGAAATACACATTTAAGTTATAAACAAAATGTCATATTTATTTAATTAAAGTAAAAGAATAAAAATAATATAATAAAGAAATGAAAAAGAAACCTATATATTATAAAACATTAAGTAATAAATAATATACAAAATAAAGTATCTATAAAACATAAATAAGATATATTTTTCGATCAAAAACGAAGAAGAATGCAGTAGAGTAGACTGTGTCAACTCTGGGATATCCATATGAACGTAATATATCCTATTTCTATAAAACTTGATCGTCTTTTAAAACCTTTCAGATGTTTTAGTACCGACGTTAACTACAGAGATATATTTATGTAAATTGTGGAGTTATGTGACAGCTACCCGAATCTATTACACAAGCACAACCAAATTTTACAGAAGTTGTTGCTATAAAACTTGATCATTACTTATAAGATTTTAGAAGCCCAGCTTCATTAAGTTCCAAGAGGTGCAAGAAGCCTGAACCGGCTGCTCTGGACCAACCAAATTTTACAAAAGTTGTTGGCATGTAACTCGACATCTCTTTATTAAATTTCAGACTCCTTCAATACACACTGATTTATTTCCATATAAGGAAGGAAGTTGTATGGCAGCTACTCGAACCCGGCGACCGAAAATGCTGGATTTAAATAGCGAAACTAACAATTTTGCAAAACTGCAGCAAAAAAATTTTGGTCTCCTAGTTCCTTTATTTTTTATTTTATCGTGCGGACGGACGGACGTACATGGCAGAATTAGATTCTGAGCCGATCCAAACTTTTAACACTATATCTAGCTTTTAAGGTGTCATAAACGTAATGACAAATTTATTATACCCTTGAACATAGTTCATACGAGTATAATAAAAGGTAAAACTTTTTTAAAAGATTTTTCTGTCAATTTAATTATTTATAAAATTGAAAAGATATGAATTTATATAGACTGACTAAAATATTATTTATTTACTTAGAAATCGATATTTGAAAATGTTAGTTATTATTTTTAATTAATTGATTATTATTTCTTTATTAATAAATACAATTAAATATAAATAACAAAAAAAAAACCTAATAAATAAAAAATTAGAAAACCCGTGTTTTTAGCACAAAAATTCAAATCTTTGCTGGCACTCAGTTTTTATTAGATAACATATATCGGTACATTACATAAATATAACAAATACAAACTATACAAATAGAATATTTTTTCTGCCTTCAAACGACTTTTTACTAAAATATATGGCTGCAGAACTAATATGAGGAATCACTTACAAAATAGATCCGTCTGCTTCTTTAAGAAATTATAACGATATTTGTATCTTTTTTTATTTTAGAACTATATGGTCAGTTCCTTATGTCTGACGCCAAATACTTCCTCTTCTTGTATTTAATTTCTTCCATAACAAATTTAAATTAATATTAACTAAAATTTATAACCCTGACTTCAAAATTTTGGGAAATTTATATATTTGATTTATTTTTCGCTTTAATCGCTGTATTCTTTAAATACTTTGTGGAACGAATATGTATTATAAATGGAAGCAATACGTGTGTATCATAAGAATGTAATGCAATGAGAACAACGGGATTTTGATTTGGAATGAGAATGAGAAGGATGGTGAGAATTATCAAAAGATACATAGTTATACATGTGACAGGAAACACAGTTATTTTAGATTTTAACTCATTTAAAAAAACGGCCATTTCTTAAATGATGAAAACTAGTCTGAAAGTTTATTCATTTTATGCTGACACTTATAGATCTACTGCAACTGTAAACTTCAATGAATGTGATTTACGTTAATTGATAATTGAATAGAGACTAACTAATTGACTAAATGTAGCTTCCTATTTTCATTTTCGTATCGGATTAAGCTTCAATTTTGTGCCTTTCTAAACGGATCTTATTTTTATTATATGCTATTTTATGTCCTGGCATATACATCAGAAATTTCTAGATTCAGCAATATTACGTAACATATTACTTTAACTAGAACTAGAAGCTGCTGAGCCAATTGATATTCGTTTGTTTCCCAAAATTTTTTTGTTATCATACAAAATAAGGTTGATTATTTAGAAGTATATCAACAATTTATATTCTGTTGACAATCTGAAGCTTCCACCTAGAAGGCAATACATTTCTGTATATTAAGATTCTACTTTAATTTATTAGTTTTTGACTAGCTCTTTCACCTTAGATTGGATATCTAATACTATTCCTTGTTATTTTGCCTTGTTTTCTATAGATATATATACTCCATTTAATTTTAGAGCAGGAGGTTTTTTAATTCTATTTACTTGAATTTTTCTTAGGTATCATTTAAAATAGTTGAAAAATTAGAATAATTTCATTTACAAATTATAGTACTCTTATTAACTAAAATCATTTTCGTCAAAATGGAATGCAATTAAATTAAAATTAATTACTTAATAATAGAATTAAATATACTTAATATTATCACAACAATCTTATTATACAAATTTAACACATATTTGTTGTATTTTTACTGAAATAATTTAATTGGATCAGTAATTATTAAAACAAAAATTTTTTATAAAACAAGAAAGAGTGTAGAGTTGGTTGTATTAACTCTAGGATACCCATACATGAACATGAACATAATATCTGATAATATTTTATTCTATTTTATAAAATTTAATCCTCATTTAGAAAATTTAAATGATCTGACTTAAATAAATACTAAGATATATTTATGTAAATTTCATACGTCATATACGTAAGACAATTCTTTGACTGCGTTGCACAAAAAACAAACCAAATGTTACCATAAATATTGATCATTATTTTACAAGAAATCATATGTCTAGCTTTATTAAGTAGAAATGTATGACAATGTAAATGTCGCAACTGTTTCGAATCTGCTTGACTAAACTAATCATATTTTGCAGAAATCGTTAGCATTAAACTTATAACTTCTTTTAAAAAAATTTTAGATAGGTTAATTAAACATCGCTTTATTCGCAAAAAGCAAGGAGTTGTAT
Organism: Poecilobothrus nobilitatus; assembly: GCA_947095535.1. Lineage (NCBI taxonomy): Eukaryota > Metazoa > Arthropoda > Insecta > Diptera > Dolichopodidae > Poecilobothrus > Poecilobothrus nobilitatus. The sequence goes on along the minus strand of OX352773.1, from coordinate 260,748,308 downwards.
GGCCAGCTATCCTAAGCCAATTAAATTTTTTTAATTTTCAATATAACAAAGCTGGTAAATATATAAAAATAAAATATTGTAAATATTTCAGAATCCTAGATCCATTATTTTTACAAGTTATCGTGCGAACTGCCAGAAAGACCCAATTTTCCTAGGTAGCCTCAGAATTCAATCCAGGGCAAAAATATATGTAAACTTTTATTTATTTATCTCATATATCTCCTTAAAGATATCACAGATGTAATTATAAATTTATTATGCTATTTACCAATATGTTTTACGGGTATAAATATTACAAAATATAGATTCAGATTGTGTACCAATCAATGGAATTTCTACATTTTAAGAGTCGTTAGGTACATTTTAATCCAGAATTCGAATAAAATTAATAAAATAATCCGCCCTCGTTGATTAATAGAAAATAAAAAAATCACAAAGGATTAATTCTGTCTAATTAATTTTTGCTTTGTAGAAGTATAATGTATTCGTTCCTTGGAACATTAATTTCTATTCAAAAATCATATAATTAGGTTACATCCAATTAATTGCTTGATTGATAGATTGGTATTTAAAAGAGAAACAATTAAAAAACAAAACAATAGAAGGAAGAACAAATATTTATTTGATTGTCCTTTACTCACTTTATCCCACTTTTAATTAGAAATGAAATTTTTTTTTTTTAATTTTTCACTAATTAGTAAATTGTTGATTGGTTATCAATTTAATTAATTAAAAGTAATTGAAATGTTTTAAATTTCTATCTATTTGCAACAGAGTTTTGACTGTACTCGTATTCAATCAAATTTAAAGTATTTGGTTGTATTCAATAAAAATTCTTTAGTATTTTATGAAATACAATTTATAGATTTTTCTACTATTTTAATAAAATTTTATTGCATTTGTCAGCCTTGAAATGGTATCTTTTTATTTTAAATCTTATAGTTTAATCTATGACAAACCGTTATATGTACATCTGTTTGAAGTTTAACTCTTGATTGAAAAAAAATTAAAATACAGTTTTAAATCAAATATGAAAAGTTACTAAAACCTTCTTAAACAGGGTTTTTAAAGGCGGGTTTAAACAGGGTTTTTAAAGGCGCACATTTCCCAATAGATAATAAAACCGTAGAGTAATTGTGACTTGTAATTTGTGACTCATGAGTTATTGTGACTCATCAAAATTTCTAAGTTTTCTTAGAATTTTATAAGTATAAAAAAATTCTGAAAAATCTAGAGATATTTTTTTCAGTTTTAAGAGAAACCCTTTATAATTAAGAAAATCTATTAGCACTAGTGAGCTATAATGTTGGACTTTTAATATCCACGTTTTACTTTGAAAAAATGTGTACAAGTGCCTAAGGTACAGTTGTTTAAAAATAGTAAGATTTAAATGTTTTGTCTATCACTAATGCCTCTTAAGTAGGTGAAGGGAGAAAAAAAATTTCTAAGGTAATTTATGTTAGTTTGGAAATATCTTTCTGCTCTCAAAATTTCAAGTCTCCATCTAAAGGCGTTGTGGAGATATAAAAAAAGAAAAAAATTTCAAAATCTTGTTTTCACATAACAGTAAATTTAAATAAAATAAAAAAAAACTGGATAATTTCGATATTTATGAAAATAAAAAAAATCTTTGTTGGGTTTTCAATAGAGGTTTCTCAAAAAAAAATCCAATAGGGACTTCTCAAAGCTTAAGGGCCTGTAGATTCTTAACCTGTGGAGCTACATAAAAAATTTGTTCTATACAACATTAATATTAATGGTTCAACTGCTCTATTTAAACGGTGTAGAAATTTTATCCGGACAGAGTGAAATCAATAAGTAAATTTTTCAAAGAGTTTTTAAAAAATGTACTAAAAATGCATCAATTACAATACCTGTCAGGGTGTGGACGCATAAGATTTTGCGTAATAAATTTCATTTTAATAAATAATTTGACCATTACTTTTTTTCTAAAAAGATACGATCTCTGTGTTGTCAAATCTATTAAAAAATCTAGACCTTATCAGATGTTTGATTTATATTTTTTTTATAATTTTATAATATTGTGTAATAATATTTTATAATGTTGAGTTATAACGTACATAATATTATATTTAAAATCGTTTGTTTATATTTTTAATATCTGTTTTATATGTCAAAATCTATATGTCAATCTTCTATGTCGCTTAATCTTGGCAAAATTACTTATCAAAGATTTTCGAAATCACATTTTTGTACGGCAAAATTCAAATTTTTTATTTACAAAATGGAAACATGAAATAGTTTGTTATTCGAAAGTTAGCCAAAGTTTTGATCGAATATCAACAATAGTGAAACAGCTAATTCTTTTAAAAATATTTTGCGTGATTTTCGTGACGTCTGGCTATTTTAATTTTTATGTTATTGTACTGACAGACAAACTAACAGCCATACATACGGTTAAATTAGATTTCGGTACTAATCTTATATTCATACACTCGATTCTATATTTATTTTACCTATAGGATTATATTTTAAGTGGAATTTATTGGAAGAATTATTAATGGATATAGCGGAGGAAGTGGTATGAATTTTATTTAAAAAAAATCTCGTTATTTCGAAAATCAGTATAAAATAAATCCCCGTTTTCTGAATAATTTTCGCTTAATGTTCGATTGCCCACTTCAACAATTCAATTATCACTTCAACAATTCGACTCCTCCTTCTGTTTTTTTTCCACCATATGTCTTTGTCATATTGTAAAACGATATGAGTATATAACAAACGATATAACATTCCTTATATTTTTTAAGTTTTACTTATTGAATTTTTGTTAAAATTTCCATTTAAATGACAGAATAAAAATCTTTGACATTAAATAATAATTTTTTGTATTTAAAAAATATTAAAAAGAAAAACAAAACATTAAAAAAAAAGAAAACCTTTACAAATAAAACCGCAACAGAAATGAGTTTTGAAACTTTACAGAATTTTCATAAAAAAAAAAAACCAAAAAAAAAAATATATATAAATTGTGTTTTGGACTAATTAAATTCATTTCATTTAAAGAGGCACAAAACTTTACCCTGTGGGGTTCATTATTTTTATAATTTTAAATATTAATGGGATTTTATATTATGAAAGTCAAAACCACCTATTGTCTGACATTGTACTGTTTAGTTTGAAACAAAAAAACATAAAAAAAAAATTAACTTTTAATATATTGTATAATTAATTTAAACTTTTGTATATGTACATAAGGTATTAAAAATGTCACATTATTTTTTAGCTATACCATCCAAATTAAAAATTCACAGTTAATTTCTTAAAGATTATCAAAAAAGTGTCTTTTAATGTAAACTTTAGTAAACTCACAAAAAGACATAACTCAATTGTTTTGCTATATTTCCTCGTATTAAATTTGTCACCAACCCTTAAAAATTTTTTCGTATTAAAACTAATTTAATTGAAACTGATATCATACGACATTTTTAATTTGATTAAAGATGATGAATGATTTTTATATAGTTTGGAACAGACAGTATGTCTCAATTAAAAGCAATATTTCAATTAAGATTTTAAATCTTTATGTACTATGAAAATGGATTTGTCCAAAAAACTTAAAAAATCCCTTATATATTATACCCGTCCATTTTTACATGTCTATATAGATTAACAATGTGACATTTAAAAAAAATTAAAGTTATCAAAGGGTTAAATACAAAAAATTTCGATTCATCTAAAAAAAAAATCGATTATGTCAAAAATTTAAATATACTCGTACAGCCTTGGAAATAAACTAGTTAAAAAATGTCAAATTTTTTCATAGAATATTTTCTTGTTAATAAATAATAATTGAACTATTTTGTCGTGTTAAATATGTTTAACTGTGTATTATGAACATCGTATTAGATCAAAATGAATATTAACAGACTATATCGAAACTCTTTATTGAATATTAACTGACTTACTGAAAAGATAACTAAAGGTTTTCAATCACTAATGTTTTTCTTCCACTTCCCCGTTCTATTTTTATGAAAATAGAATTTAAAGAATCTAAAAACAATCTTTTTCTTGTTTAAAATAATGGCCAATATTTTTAAATTTATTTTCTTTAAATTTTTATTTATTTTTATATTCTGTATATCACTTTTCATGATTTGGTTTTCTAATCCTATTTAACACACTCATAAATTTAATTTTTCATAGAGTATAGTATAAATATAATTTCGTGTACCCTTTATAAGATCAAATTAAACTTAACAAAGAACCAGCAGAATTATGTTAAAGTTTCAACTTGCGAAATATTTTATTTTCTTTTAAGAGTTTTACCCTTTGTAAAATTTCCTATTTTAGAGATCATGGTTATGAATAGATTCAATTTTTTTTTGGATTTATAAGGCAAAAAAAAAAAATCATTCACTTTTTAATTTTTATTGTTAATAAGTTTTTTTTTGGCCAACTTTTTATTTAAAATTGTTTCAGTATCACTATAAGATATGTATTTTTTTTATTAAAATATTCGCAATTTTAGAGAAGTTGTCATTCATAACTTTATTTAATTTACTCTAAAATTTAAACTAAAGAAAATAGCGGTGTAATGAACCAAGTCGACTCACCTGAGGTATTAATAATTACTAACTATTATTAAAGTTATAATTTTTACTATTAAATATTTGCCGAATCTAAAAAAATTAATCAAAACTAATAAATCCAAAATGAAAGTGAGCTATAGATCTTTTATAATATAACTCAATATCATCTATGTTTTTATAAGGTGACAGTAATTGTTTGATCCATTTATTTGTGTACATTTTCATCAATTTTCTTCAAATTAATTTTCTTAGTATTTCTTTTTGTATATTCGTTTCCTCCTTTCATTCAGTTACAAATTAGCATCTAATTTTTTATGAAATCTGGTTTCAGTTTTGGTTAATTTTTTTTTTGAAAATTTTATTCAGATTTTTCTTTTTTTTTTTCCAACTTGTTATTCAGGACTTACAGATTTTTATTATTTATTTTATTTTTTATTCTTTTTACCGTTATCTTAAAAGAAGAAAAAAAATTAACCGTTATTTTTTCGGTATATATTTACTTGCTTGAAATTCAACTCAGGCTATTTACAGTTTTAAGGAAATCCACTGTAAAATAAAATAGGGGCAGAAAATTTAAAAAAAAGGGGATATATTGAAACAAATTGTGGAAGTTGGACAGTGAGAGGGAGAAATAAAGCAAAAAAAAAAAAATTAAGTTGAAGTAAAAGAAAAAAAAAAACAATATAATATTTCTGTTCAGTTCCTTAGGTTGTCTCTCTCAATATTTTAATGAGTAAAATAACGGTGTTTTTAGAAATTTTATTTTTGTTTGTTACCGCCCACGTTACAGTGCTGCCCACATTAATTATTGAACAGAATAAAAATAAAATTTTATATTATAAAATAAGATACAATATTTTTTTTTTTAACATTCATACATATTTTTATCCGAAGAAAAATATTTGGGTTTACCTAAGGCTGAACCTAAATGTCTATCATAATAATAATATGAATATAATTGAAATTAGGTACACTCTTGAATTAGGTAATCATCTTTTTGTATACTACAAAACATAATGTTGGTTTATTTTCTAATTTTTATAATTCCCTCTGCTCATATCTGTTAGAGAAATTTTGAAATTTTTCACATGATGGATTTATATTTTATTGCACTGTAGGTATGAATTGTATATTTGTAACATAAAGTACTCTATATGGCTCATATGAGTTTAATTAGAAATTAAAAAAAACCGGGCGATCGTAAAAATTTTTAAAGGGGGCGATCGTAAAGATTTTAAAATCGCGTCGAGATGCTTTTTACGTGGACGAGGCTTTAAACGTTTTAAAAGAAATTATTAGAAAAATACCAATCCTCTCCTAGCAATCCAAGTTTCAATTAATATTAATGTAATGATACTTTGTAATGTTTGTATACTATCTATTAGTTGGTTACACAGTAATTGAAAGATAGTAAAAATATTTTGGCAAATTAATTCCTATGTAATAAATACAAGACTTAACATTTTCCAAAACATTTATGTATTTTATACTCGCACCTATATTGAATCTATTAGAAGTTTGATAGATTGACAGTAAGTGAACTCTTGAATTAAATTAAGTGACGCTTTCAAATTTTTATTATTAATAAATTTCTTTTGACCAACTTTTTATTTAAAATTATGTCAGTATCACTGTAGGATATGTATTGTATTTGTATGTATATGATATACATACATATTATATATACGGTATAATATACGGTATAATATATATATATATATACGGTATAATATATGTATATATATATATATGGTAATTTGTGTAACATTGTTTAATGTTTATTATTTGTTTGAAAATTAAACGCTCACAGCGATACAAGTGTAAATGGATGGACAAGAAATGAAACACAACAAAAAAAAATAAAAATAAAACATGAAAAAACAGATATTGTGTTCCCTTTTTTTACAATTTTTTTTTTCTATTTTTATAATACTAAGTATATGTTTGTTGTTGGTCGATCCCGAGTGTTTGTTTTGTTTACTTTTATTTTTGTTTATTAAATACAAATTTTGTGTTTTTCTTTTTGTGTTATTTTTGGGATAATGTTATGAATATTAAAGAACATAACAGAAACAAGAAAACAAACAAAAAACAAGAAACAAAACAAGAAAAAAGACATTAGAAAAAATAACAAAAAAAAAAAAAATGTATAAAACAAAGATAACAGATATAAAACAAAAAGAAGAGAGAGAGAATAATATACATACGTGAAAAGTTTCTTTTTTTTATTTTTATTTTGATTTTGAATAAATTTGAATTTTTTTTTTGATTTTATTTTATTTTTTCAATTTTTCTTTTTTTTTTTCTCGTTTGTAGTAAAATTGTAAATTTTGAAACCATTACCAACCACTTTAAATTGAAAAGTTTTGTTTTTTATTTCTTTTAATAACAAACAAAAAAAAAAAAAAAACAACAGTAAAAGAAAAACCAAAACAACAAATAAAAATTTCTCATTAATAGCTTTTAAGTCTTTTTTTTTTGTACTTTTTTATGACACGTACTTTGAGGTTTTTTTTTTGTGTTATTTGTTAAAATTTGACAAAAAAAATTGAAATTAAATTTAAAAAAAAAAATAATTTAGAACATAAATTTAATGAAAAAAATTAGGTATAACTCCTATAGATTCTGTTTCTTTTTTTTGGCAAATTTTGGTTTCTTCTTTTTTTTTTTGGCAAATTATTGAATTTAGCTTTCTTTTATTCTTAATGATTAAGTGACAAGTAAATATTATGTATTCGGAATTTCAAAATTTATTTTTTTACTGTTATTTTATAAAATTTCAAGAAAAATTTAAATAAATAGGTACAAACTTTTTAGGTTCATAGACATTCTGATAAATTATTTACGATGTCCAAATATTATTTTAGCACTACAGGATAATAAAGTGTAAAGTTTTATTGATGGTGGTTTGTATCTCTTTTGAAAATTATAGCCTATAACAACTTGGATTTTCAAGTTATTGACTATATCTTTTTAAAAAAAAACGAATTTATTGTGCTATTAAAATAATAACTTCCGTAGATTTTTCAAAACAAGATTCACCTTCATCGACATACCACAGTTTCCTTCCGTTTTTCGTTTAAATATGATTTTTAACCTTTAAAGTTTAAGGCATTGAAGACGTTTATCATTATTAACTCGATTCGTTACACTTTATAGTGAAAATATATTAAAGGACTAGAAATTGTGTATAATTAAGTGAAATAAAATTTTCAATTTGGAAAAATCAAATTTATATTTTTATAGGTAGCCTAAATTTTTTTCTTCCTTCATTATTTTGATTACCCCATTCTAAAATAGGGTAATATTTAATATAAAATCTCGTTTTTTCCAATATTTAATTTCAAGAAAATTCTTCATACTTTTTCTCAAAAAAAACATTAAAATACCTTTTGACCTTTAAATGCATATAATAATATTAGAGTAAATTTAGATACTTATTGCATTATTGATAAGTTTATATTGTAAAAATAAAAACTGCATTCTAAAAGGTAATAAAACAAAAATTTACATTTTACAAAAATTTTAATTACAATGTAATTAATGGAAAAAAACTGCATTACATTCAAGTGATTTCAAGTGATGAAAATAAAATTAGTGTAATACTTGTATCCGTTATGTCAGAATAATAATAATAATAATGACATTGTATTAAAGGAAAAATTATTCAATAAACTAATTTTAGTTTAATAATTAACCGGTAAATAGGTTTTGACATGCTATAAATAAATTATAGTAGGTATATGGTTAATTACATACATATAATATAATATTATGTATACGATAATTTAAGGACACAAAAAATTTCCTAAAGTCCATATTATTAATTAATCAATATAATTATATATATATATTTTAGTATATATAGGTACTATTTTTAATTTTATTACTTAAAATCATGAATCAATTGAAATTTTTTCTAATAATAATTATTGTTATGCTTTTAATGGAAGACTTTAGTATATAACTTAAGGTTAACCTTATAAAGGACATCATATGGTTAACTTTATAAAGCACATCATTTTATGATAATATGTAAAAAAACAAAACAAATAATATCCAGTTTGTATCTTAAAAATATTTAATAGTCAGTAAAAATTTAATATCTAGAATAAAAATCCTAAGATATTTTCAAAAATGTTCATAACTGTATAATGGTTTCTTTAATTCCTACCATTAAATTCCAATTTTTTGTTTTGTTAAAAAATTAGTAGGGGCCTCGGTGACATAATTGGTAAGAGCGTATAAAATATGCTGTAAACACCAAGGGAGTGTGGATTCGAATCCCACACACGTCGTAAGAGTTATTCCCCCTTACGACATTTACAGCCACGCCTGTAAAGGAAAGGCTGTGTAATTTCCTGTTCACCTTTATGTGGCAGAGAAATGTACTAAAAAAAAAAAAAAAAAAATTAGTGTGTGGGGTTTAAATGCATTTAAAAGTTTGTTGTTAATTGAGAACTATTGGGCCCTTGGTGATAAACTTATTTGTTAAATTGAAGGAAAAACATAGTATTTAAAATAAAATAAAGCAGAATATTTTATCAAACATTTTTAAAAATGCAAATTTCCAATAGAGACAGTTTAGAATATTTAGAAAAAAGTTATGAAAAATTTAGAGACACTTTTTTTAATTTTAAAGAAAACATAAGTATAATATGTTAGACTGAACTTTAATTTTTGTGTTTTATTTTTAAAAAATTGTCCATAGATGCCTAAAAAACTTTAAATTATGATTGCAAAACTTTAATCTTTGACCCCTAATCGATTATAAAAGGTATACAAATATATTCCGAAGTATTTTATGCTAATTTTGAAAGATTTTCCATATATTACAATTTAAGGTGCTAAATATATGTGTGCTGGAATTATGAGTGTATCAATTTTGTTTTCACATAACATTAAATTAAAATATTAAACTTATATAATTTTGATATAGAAGGTAAAAAAAGGTCCTGTTGTCTGACGTTTTAGAATTGAAAAAATAAAATAGATTTTGAGTTATAAACATTTGAAAATATCTAATCATATTTTTGTTTATGACTTATGATATTTTTATTTATGTTTATAGGCAGATAAACAGTGAAAGAATGTGACACAAAAAGAAATAATTTGCAAAATTTTTTGAAAATGTGTTAAAAATCAAACGGTCACCAATAAATCCTCGTCTTATTATTAAAGTAAAGAGAAGACTGAAGATTCTCGAACTGAATTAAGATTATTTTAACAAAACTGGAATAATTTTGTAAAACGATAAAGGAAAAGGTATTTTTAATTTACCTTTATGAAATTATTTCTTACACGTATTTACCTATTTTTTTTTACATTAATTAAACTGTTTTAATTATGTATGCATTGTAAGTGTACACATTGTGTATACATATTATATTTATAAATTGTTGTGAATTTTATTGATCTTTTTATTTATTAAAAATTTCCTTGAAAGAAAATGAAATTTTGATTGATAAACTTTAGTCTAATGTCAAGGTTTTTCTTGAAAACAAAAAAAAAAATAAGGATTAAGTATATTATGGTAAGTAGGTATTTATTTGGATACCTATGTATATGATATATATAGAGTACAATTCTATGTTTTTTGGTTTTTTTTTTTTTTGTAACATGCAATGTAAGACGAAAAAATTATAAACTTGAACAAAATTAAATTACAATAATTTAAGTAAAATAATTTTAACCCTTCATGTTAAAAATTATAACAGTGTTGACAGCAATACGGATTTAATACTAAATCAGATTATGTCATTTTTGAAAATATATTTTGAATAAAAATAAAAGTAAAACTTAAAATTATAATGATTAATACTTTCTATAATTGCGTGTAATTCTTTCTTTATATAGGTAATAATATTATTTATATTGCTTTTTTTTATTTCGTCAGCAAACTTTCATTTTAGTTCTATAAATTTATTTTATAGTTTTTAATCATAACGCCTAAAAATATGCAATTTAGTTTAAATTAAAAGAATTTGATAGATTTAAAAAAAAATGTAGGGGGCTTCGGGATAGACGTGTGGCGTATTAACCGAAGAAGTGTGGGTTCGATCCCTCGACAGTAAGTGTAACGTAAGTGTTTTTTTTCTTTACATACCCCTCTTACGACCAAATATAATGTAAATTTATAGTATATAATATAAACAAAACAAATAATATTAGTATATAATGTAATAATAGTATAAAAACTTATGATGGCTATAGTAGCCGATGGTTCAATAATATTGCACTACATTTATGTATGTAATATTAATATAAATAAATAAATAAATAAAAAAAAAATTATGTTTTATTTAAAATTTAAAAAAAAAAAAAACGTTTTTTATTCCTATTAAAATGAGTCCAGAAGCTTATAAAATTATGTATAAAAATAGCATAAACTTTATAAAAATATCCTTAAGGTATATTTTAATTTTAAATTTTGAAATCAAAAGAAATTTTGTTTTTTGTATATTTTATTTTTTCCGCAAAAAAAAAGTAAAACTTTATTAAAAAGTGCTTTTTATCATGAAAAACTGAGAAAATGCGGGAAAATTAAAAAATGAGGGATTGAGACCTATAGGAATAGATTTAAAGTTATCAACAAAAAAAAAAAAAAGTAATTTTTATTAATACGATGTCTTATTACAAAAGTTTCAAAGTGATATTTGTGATACATACAACAGCGTACAAAATATTTTTTTGTTAGGTTTTTGTTTCTTTTTTGTTTTTTATGAGCATTCGGTGACATAAAAAACTTGAAAAATTATCACATTCAAGAGTTGTACATTATAATAATGTCATAGTATTTTTCTTTTTGTTTTAAATTTTTTTTTTTTTAATGATAAAAATTATGCAAATGAAAAACTGTTTAAAAATTTTGTTGTAACGTTTCTTTTCCATTCCATTATCTGAACATTATGTTTTTAATATTTTTACTTATTTTTTTGTTTGGTAAAAGACCATCTCATTAATAATTTTCCTGTATCTGATAGTCTTATATTTGTTTTGTAAATAAATTTTCTTAGTTTTAATATAACACTTATTTTATTCAGTGCAGTGTTAATTTTTCTATTCGAAATATTTCTAATTTAAACAATTGTTCTTAGAAGAATTTTGATTTTTATCTTGATTTATATTTAAAGTTTATTTAAATTAGAAATTTTCCTACTATATAACTTTTTTAACCTTGATTGAAGCAATTAGATAAAGTTTAAGATATTTTACTAGATAAATGGAGAATCCTTTGGGTTTTTAATTTTGTCAACCAGGGCCTCGGTGACCTAGTGGGTAAGAGCGTATAAAATACGCTGTAAACACCGAGGGAGTATGGGTTCGAATCCCACACACGTGGTAAGAGTTATTCCCCCTTACGACATTTACAGTCACGTCTGAACAGGAAAGGCTATGTAATTTCCTGTGCACATTTATGTGGCAGAGAAATGAATTAAAAAAAAAAAAAAAAAAATATTTTAAGACAACAAGAAAATCTAAGCTTACTTATACTAATGTGGAATTTTTACCTTTTAGTGGGTGTCTCCCTGTAGACAGTATAAGGTGTTAATTAATCTAACTGCATAGTATAATTTAGCTGAGAAAAGTAAAGGGAATAAAGAGGAGAAATTTTAAAAATGATATTGTAAAAGTGAAATTAAATTGGAATTTTGTAAGTGCAAGTTGACTGATTTCTTCAAAATCTATATATTATTATAAGATCCGGGGAACACCTCTGGTATTAATGAAGGTAATATAATATATAAATTGAAATACAATGATGTTAAAGAAATATTTTATCCAAGTTGAATAACGATAAGATTTTTTTAAATTATTTTACTATAACGAAAACGAAATCTTATTGAAAACCTGAAATGATGAAAATGTTATATGAAAATGTTTAGAATAATTTTTAAAATACGTACCATCAGATGATCATCAATGATTTGAATATTAATTAGAATTCGAATATTTTTCAGTAATGCTTCATTGAAACAGTTTTTACAAGAGCGATAAAATAATTATCAATTTTTGATTTTAACATTTATTTTTTTCAATTCTTTTTTGGGTAATAATTAAATAATATTTATACTATTGATAAATATTTTGGTTTGGTTTTTCCATTAGATATGTCCTTATTGAAAAAATATTATAAATTTATATATACATTATTATCAATATTATAGGTTATAAATCTAAAATTACAGTTTATTATTTTAAAGTAATATAATAATACTTTAAAATTAATTTAAATAGTAAATAAATGTACTCTTGTGAACTTCATCGTTTACTTTATCCCAAAAAAAAAAATGTTTAATACAGAGCCACGTTCATGTATAAGCCTCATTTACATGAATTATATGACGTATAACAAAAATATTTAAAAAGAAGAACAATAATTTATCAAATATGAAAATTTTGATATATTTTTTGAAAAAAATGTTTGACATACCAACTTACAACATTCAGAAACGAGATTTCACATTGTTCAGCTGCTAGGTAGCTGTTAGGAAATCATAGTGTTATGCTACCTTTTACTGACATTACTTTTCTAAAACTTACTTAATTGCAATCAATTGTTTTAACCTTTTTGGTACTTTTGTGCTCCTTTCTTTATACAGTGCATTATAATCTATATTTGTATAGTAACCGAAGTACTTAATTTTGGGCTAACATCTTGGAAGAAAGGAAAAAAGTCTTACACAAATTAGTTAAGTGCAGTGTTTGTCAAAATATCTGTTTTCATATTTTTTTTATATAAAAAAAGGAAATTTTTATTTTAAAATAAAGTTTATATTTTTATTGTTGTAGAATATAATCAAAAACTTTAATAATTTAATATGTATCATTAATCTGTTTCGATAAGACGATTCGTCAAAATAAAATCATTTATTCCATTTCCGCTTTGTCGATTTTGGGGGAAAATTATGAAGCTTCTAACTTTAAACTCATGCAAAGCTGTATTTTTCTATTAGTAATATTGCAAAGAACTGTTAATAGACGAAACATATATTTTCCAGAGAGTCGTGGAATAAGGTCTTGCTGAATAAAGCTCGGACTATTATTTCACATTTAATGAGAAGTAATATCACGGAGGTTTCAATATTACAAAATTGGGACTACCAAACTGACTTAAAAAAAGAATTCTATTGCCTTTTTTTCGGAATATACATAATATCATTATGTTGTATAAAATTTCAAATAAATTGAGTCTTTTATTATTTATGTAATTAATCAATAAAAGAGAGTAACGAAAAAAAATAAACTTTATCAGCTCTTTTGAAGGCCACATAATATTATAAAAGAATCTATTTATATAAATATTGATACAACACCATATTATGTATATTCTGGAAAAAGCGGCAATATACTACTTTTTTTTTTAATTCAGTCTGGTAATCCTTCTTTAGTTAAATCTGGTTTATATTACTATGAAGTTTTCATTCTTGAATTTTATTCAGGTTTGAGTATTACAAAAGTAGATTTTATTACATATTTAATAAGAAATAACACCCTAGGGTCTTATTTCTCATATGTAGTTGAGAAATAAGACCGAAAAATATGAGAATTAACTATATTTCTCAAAATCTCGAAAGTTAAAATAAAATAACCCCCCGAGGTGTTTTATTTCTCATATTTTTCTGTCATATTGACGGTACAAATTATGCCCACAAAAGCCTTATTGCACGGTTCCATTTTTCAGAATAATATTATTATGTTTTTTTATACCCGTATGAACATAGTTCAATACATTTTCCATTGAACTATGACACCTTAAAGCAGTCAAGCTATGACATATATGACAAAGTATATATATTTTTCCTCAGAATCGAATTCTGAATCGATTTAGCAATGTATATTCGCTCATCTGCACGTTAACTCAAAAAATAATGGAGCTAGTATTCACAATTAATTTTACATTTAAATTGAGCAAATTCAACCGGGGCATTCTACCAGCTATAATACAATTTCCACCTTAAAATGAAAATAACACAGCAAGCAGTAATCCCTCGAACGGCGCGGTAGATATGTTTTGAAAAAACAACGTGCAAACGTACTGTGAACCCTATTTTGTATGAAATTAAGGGGCTTACTTATTAATAATGATAAAAACGCGCAAGTGAAAACGCGCGCAGTTCGGGGCATTACTGTATATTAAACTATTAAAGCTAGCTATCTAAAGTTATATGAAAAGTAGTGCAACCAACAATTTCAGTAAAATTTGGTTGTTCTAGAGAAGTAGAATTTGATAACTGCCATAAAACTTAGTTTTTTATATGAGCACAATTTATATCCTCAATGGTACCTTAATAAAGATATACATTTCGAAAAGATCATGAAGTTTTATGACTACAACTTCTAGTCTAAGAGTTTGGTTGTTGTCGCGCAACATATTCAGATAATTGTCATATCTTGTCACTTAATTAAGCTAGATATCTGAAACGATGTTTAACGATGATTTTATGGCAATAACTTTTGTTAACTCTCTTTTCACTCGTCCATTTTAATATAAATTTGGAAAATTTTTTCACTATTACAATTCATTCTTTACATACCGTTAGTTTGTTTGAATGAGAAAAAGGAGATAATTTGTCCCAAAAATATAAATTATTATTATATACCTACATAAATTTAAGTATCTACATAATATATATATATAAAATTTTTAAACTTAATAATAAAATTGAAATAATATCTTTTTTTAATTGAATTAAAATCATAATTAGGGTATTAGTATTAGTTTCAAAAAATAATTAGTACAAGTAAGTACCTATTGCTGTTAATTTTATGTAAATTATAATTTTAATTGAAATAATCAATAATTATTTAAATTTTAAGGGCTTTTAAAAATTAGTTTGCTGTGAAAGCAAATGTATCTTAATAGGATTTAATTTTATTTAGTCAATTAGGACAGTTATTAAATATCTTTTTTTTTTCTTTTTTTTTTTTTTTGGCCAAAAATAATCTGATCATCATAGTGTTAAAGAACTTTTGGTAATAAAGTCCTTTTTTTCTGTTAAATTGCTTCTAAAAATTAATTGGTTAATTAAATGATAAAAATTTATTAAAAAATGTTCAAAAATGTTTTTGGTATGTTTTTGTCCCACTCGACCGTGTTGAGTTAAGAAATTTTTTTCTTGGGAATCATTAAATTATTGACTTTTGTTGCTGCTAATTTTAATATTTCATTAGATATATTTTGTTTTCAGATTTTTACATAAAAAATTATAATAAATGTATTAATTCAAATGAAATAAAATCTACTTCAAAATATTATATGCCTTCTAGCAACATTCATAGTTATATGTAAAAATAATGTTTATTTTATTATTGTATTAGAAATATGTATATGGCAATATTATGTATGTATATGTATTAGTTACGTTACTCTTCATAAATGACGAAAGTAAAATTACACTTAGGTACCTATAGTGTTTTTTGTCGTAAAATTTTTTATTCGAAATTAATTAAATATTTATAAAATATAAAATATAATTACTATTTTAGCCCTTATATATAATCAAAGATTTTAGTTATGAAAAACTGTACGTGAATTTAGTGATTGGTTTGTGTTTATTATTGAATTATTGAGGATTGGTTTGTGTTTCTACTAGAAATTAGTAATTTAGAGAAAAAATGGCTCCAATAGGTTATAGCATTACACAGCACTAACTGAAGACAAATGTATTACGAAAATTATTTAGGGTACCTATATATAAAATTTTAGGTATATAAAATGTTTCTACAAATACATGTAGAGCCGCTAAAATATTATATTTAAGAAAATGAATATAGTGAAAATGTGTGTTAAATAGACAAATTTTTGTAAACTGTACTTCGATTGTTTTTTGAATCTTTTGCCTTTAACTTGAAATCAGAACTTTTCGCCTTAAATCTTGAGATTTCAGTCTTTCAATTTCAACCTATGTCCTACGATTAAAGTTTTAGTTTTAGATTAAAAAGTACCCAAAAATATAATGTCAACTGATTATTTAAGTTCCTTATATTTTCGTTGGGATGGAAAATTGTATAAGGATCTTCAAAAGATCCCATAGAAAATAATTACCACCTTGGTAGTGAGGAATTTTAACTCACCAAATCCATTTCCCACTATAACCAATATTATGGGATACCATACCACCTTTAGCAATATAATAGTCAAAAAGTAAGGGTGGAATAGGATAGAATAGGGATGCGGAAGTTTTCTTATACAGTAGATTAATCATAAACAATAATGGTATTTAAGAAATTAAAATAGTATCAATTTTAATATGAATATAGTAATGAAGATCTACCACAAATAAATTTATATTCAAAAAGATTTTTATAGTTCTTGTCCATCGAATACAATAAATATTGTTTAAATAAAGCAATCACTTGATTTTTGATAACTCTATTTAAAATTTTAATATTATGTATAATGTTATAGTATTACATATATACATATAACATATTATTATATATAGGTATTATATAAATATAATAGTATACACAATATAATATTATGTTTGTGTACTTCCGACATTTTCATTTTTCCTTTTTTTTTTTTGCCAATCTGATTAACCAAGAAAACCACAAAAAAAATATTTCTTTATTTTTTTTTAAATGTATCCATTTTGTATTTAAATTCAATTTACCTTTTCCTTATAACAAAATTTCAAATTTTTTTTTGTTAAATATTTTATCAATGATTTTTAATCCAAAGCAAAAAAAAATTGGGGATTGCATAGAAAATTGAAAAGAAACTGCTATATATAAAATCAAAGGACCAACATAAAAAAACAAGAAAAAGTATTTTCAACTTTTAACTGATAAAACATTTCCATTTCCTTTCATTTTTTCCTGTTTTTCTTCATTCATTTTTTTTTTTTTTTTTTTTTTTGTAATTTGGAGAAGTAAAGAAATCGAAACACCTGTGATCAATTGTATATTGAATTGGAATTGTTAAATTTTAGAACATATGTTCTAACACAGTATTAAATCTTTAAAAAAAAATTTTTTATCATCCTCATTTCTCATTATGTGTCGGAATTGATTGACCCTAAAAACTAATTTTTTAATACAAAATGTTTTACATTTTTTAGAAACTTTACTTATAAACTAATAGGGAATATAATATAGGAAAAATTGGATTAATATAAGGTAGTATATAATAATATAATATGTATGTATAATAAAAAATATATAAGTATTTGTATAACAAGATTTTTTTGTTTAACGGTTAAGTGATTTTTAAAAAGTTCTGTGAACATTGGGTTTAAAAATACATATAAATAAAAAAAACTAGAGTTTATGTTGCACTTCAATAATTTTACATAATAATCGTTTTAAAATTGGTAAATGATGACTTCAATTTTAAAATGGATTTCTAATTAATCTTTAGAATAAATTTTTCCTGTTTGATTTGGATATTAAGGTAAAGTTTAAAAATAATGGAATGTTATTTAACATTTTATAAAGAGATGGAAGGATTTGTGCAATTGATTGAAAACTATTAAAAGTCAATATAAAATCTATAACAATTTTGAGATCGGATGAGTTTTTCAATATCTTACGGCACTCCACAGACTACAGCAAATTTGTTAAAAGAAACCAACTTACTAAATCCTTTGATACCAGCAGCGTTAACAACTTAACACTTGGGGGCCAAACTTTATGTTAGGCGGATGATTAATACTCGTAGTCTGTATAATTTATCTCGCATTGCAATTTAATTGCATGGGTTTGCAAATCTTATCCAATAGTAGAATACTTTTGCTTTACTAGATGTTTAGTTTCTAACGATCATTTCATTTCGTTATCAGTAATCAATGAGTTTGAAAAAGTAATTTAGTCTTTATTTTCTAACAAACTGATTCAACTAGATGATGACTAAATCAGTGACAATTCTTAAAATGATGAATTAACAGAAGCTTATACTATTGTATTTATTATTAATTTTCTTTTGAAACTATTGATTTAAAATATTCTTTTTTATATTGTGTTTGATCTACGATTATCCTGATTACTATCTATATGAGATTATAGAAAAAACTTAATATCTATTTCATTTTCGATGATAAGAGCCGATCATCACGAAACTTCAAAGTTATTTTTGTTTAAAAATTGAATCAAATCATATACAAACATTTTGATTTCTATTTCTAAAATAACACGCAAAAATTCTATTTTCGTATATGATCCCAATTTCTTTGTCAAGATATAACTTATAAAAGAGAAATCATACAAGAGATCTGCAATGTGTTTAGCAAACAAGAAATCTTAATATAATACAGATCCAAGATTGAATCCCTTGATTTAAATTTTTTTGATTTTCTTTAACAAAAAAAAACAAAAATTTTTTTTTTTTGTTCTATCTTAAATCCGTTCGTAATAAAATGTAACCAGTAAAACTAAGACAACGAAAACATAAAAAAAAAAAAAAATTTATTACCCATAATACATTTAGAAACTTAAAAATAGAAAACAAATAGGAAATATTATATCAGATCATCCTGAAGGCAAATCAAAATGGATACTGTATTGCATGTTTTTAAGGATTTCAAAAGTTTTTCATTTAGTTCCATTTCACTTTTTCAATATTTTCATAAAAATCCTTTCAAATTTAAAAGTTTTCATTTGTTTTTTTTTTTCGAAAAATTTTCTATTTCTGTTGATTTAATTCTGTTTACTTTTTATTTTGTTTTTTTTTTTTTTTGCTTTGGTTCTGCCTTAGGAAAATTTCAATTTTTCCTATTTTCATTTGTGCGTTTTTTATGCCTGTATCATGAAAATTTGTATTGTTATATGCTTCGTTAAGCATATCAACGTCCTTTCGAAAAATTTCATGGAACATTATTTGTTTTTGGTTTTTTTTTTTTTCAAGCATTGATTATAAACATATTATATATACAATATATACATAATATATAGGTAAAAGTATTGTAATTTCGATTTATTCTCAATCTAAAAATTTCTAATACTTGTATTATAGGCAATTTCCTCAAAAAAAAAAAAAAAAAAGAATCAAACTAAATCATATACCTATACTTAATTATTTTAATCAGTATTATTTATATAATTATAAAAGTGGCTAATTCATTAATTTCTGGTAACCTTGACTGGATTGACTGTAGTTTTAGATATTTGATATAATAATTTCTCTTAAGCAATTTAAATTCGTTTCTCAAATCCGAACAAAATATTTATCTTAAAACTGATTACTTTGTTTTTTTTTTAGAATTTTTTAGATTTTAAGAAATAATATTGTAACTACACCCTGAATATAGAGTACTGGAACAACAAAAAGTCACAAAGTTAATTAATACAAAGCACTTTCAAAACCCATTCTTTTAGTTTTTAAAAGGAACTAAGATTCTATTTAAAAATCTGGAGTTTCTTTGAATCAGTGGACGGACCTAGTTTGTTTTTACTAAATCAAAGTTTATTTAACACATTAACCATTATAATTGTTTTGTAGAAGAAACTCTTCTGGTACTTTAAAAAAAAAATAAATAACGGTGATTAATAAGACTAGAATTACTTTCTTTCTTTGTTAATGGACTTCCGCACTTGTATATAGGCAGATGGGAATCATCACGCTAAAGACGAGGTAGTTGTGAAAGACGCTAAAGAAGACAATAGGGTAAATACAACCTTCCTTTTTTGCCTAAACAGTAAGTTAGGGGACTTTTAACACTATTGTGTTGTTTGGATATTTTATACAGCTTTAGTTAAATGTCTACCTTTATTATCCAAACTACCCAAATAGTACAATAGTTTGGGTATCTTTGAATACCTTTAGTACTATTTGTACAGTTGTACTATTTGTACTGTTTATCAAATAAAACTGGACATTCTTAAATAAACAATTAGATATTCTAAACTAGAATTTCCTCAAAAATTAAAGCTGATTCTAATCCATCTAAATACGATGTCTTCATATTTTCATTATCTATATATATATATATATGTAGTATTACTTTTTATACTAACAGCTACTGAAAGCTATAATAATATGACTAACATGATATAATGTTTTAATCTCTACGAATATGCAAATATTAATAGGCTCTACTAATATACTAATACTAATGGGCTCCATTAATAGAAAATCAAATAATCGATAAAGAATCGTAATAGTTTTTATTAATGCAGACATCATTGAACGATCTTTTAGTAAGTTAGTTTAGGTATGAATCTGGAGATTTTAACTATAATTTATAGACTGTTAAAACAAATTTTTGACAAAAACGAGTAAATTTTGTCCTAAAAAAGAAAACAAAACAACGAGTATACTACAAATTCTAGTTTAGTAATTAAAGATAAATAAATCAAAAAACCGAACTTCCAATATAGTAATTTTTAAGAAGTGCTTTAAATAAAAATGTTGTCTTAAAACGTTTTAAAATTCGTAATACTATAATAAATTCCAAATTTAATCCTAGATATCATATCTATAAAATTTGTTACAAAATTTCTACATTAGAAATATAGGAGGGAAATCAGATTTATAGCAAACCTAATCCCAATTTGCAGAACTAATAGAAAAAAATGTAAGCAAAAAAGGATAAATTTTCTCTTATATATAAGAAATAGGTATATACAAAGGAAAAACAAAATAAATAGAAAATAAAAGACAGCAAATAAAAATATTTGTATATGTATTAAATTGAAAAATAATTTATTAGTATATCAAACAAAAATAAATAGAATGAATAAAAAAATAAGAAAAGAAAATTTAAAACAATAAATTTTAGAGTGCTAACATAAAAAAAAGTGCAAACAAAACTTAAGATTTGTTGAAATTTTGCATTTGATTTTTATTTACTTTAAGCTCCAACAAATTTTACAAAGCGAAATGTAGTTGCTTAAAAATTTGCATCTTCTCAAACTCAAAATGCATTTTAATACCAATTCATAAAATTTTCTTTAAAAATATCAAATGTAATGGAAAAGTACAGTGAAATTTTAAAATATTAAAATAAAACATATTGTAATATATTATTGTGTGGCAAGAGGTTAAAATATATAAATTGTTGTATTTTGGGGAAAAACCTTTTACTCAGTTACTGAAAAATCAGCATAAAAAGTAGGTACCTTAAAAATAAATATCGAGGACTTATTATAAAAAAATCACTATATGATAGAAAAACTTCCATTTCACACCTAACAATCATTTTGCATTAGAATTATTTTATAGTCATAAAAAACTTTAAAAATAAAATCTTGTATATGCAAGTGCAATTTATTTTAAATAGTTCTATTTTGAACGATCATTTTTGAAATATATTCAAAAACAAAATTATTTTCTACAGACAATTTTCCCACATTTAATTCGAAATTATAAGACATGTGGGCGGAAAATAATAAAAAAAAAGTTAACTTCTTTCTTCTCTTTTTTATCCTTCCTATCCGCATTATCCTTAGGATATAAAAAAAATTGACCATTGCATTTCCGACCCTGTTAAGGAGACAAGATAAATATGGAAAGATATATATGCATTATGTTTTTGCTCTAAATTGAATTTTGAATTGATTGATTTTGATGTATGTACGTCCGGCTGCACTGTTGCTCAAAAAATAAAGGAACTAAGATTTTCCATTAATTATTATTTCATCTTTGTAAAATTGTTAGTTTTACCATGCCATAAATGCAATAAAATTTCTTCTTTTTAAAAGAAACATTTACTTAGGTTTATTGAAACTAGGTATCTGAAATTTTGAGAAGAGATGTACAGTTGTATGCCAACAATTTCCGTCAAATTTGGTTACTGTAGAATAGAATTGCTCTTCTTGAGGGAAACTTTTTTTATTTACAGATAATATATGGCTAATAGCAAATAGAGAATATTATAATATATCGCTTATATTATTTAATTTTTACGCTAGCTGTTTTATAAAGTTACAGAAAATTTAAAAAAAATTCAATTTCATGGACTATAACTTGCTTGGCTATAACTCCAGGAAACTTTTTTAGTAAATGGAACAATATTTCTAGAAAGTTTAAAGTTAATCAGTCCAATCACGTGGCAGACCACGCTAAAGAATCATAACTAAAAGAATCAACCAAACTCTACTTTGTTAAAGAGTTAAGTTTTTACAAAATTTGTTATAGTGACATGATAATGAAAAGAGAAAAGTTTATTTAAATTTGTCTTAGTGCCGGAACGAATTAACAGAACTTTACAAAAATCGTCAAAAGAACAAAATCCATTAAATTGGACACGCCTCAGTTAGAAATTAGCTCCTTAAAAGAGCTAACTGGTGGTAATAAGATTAATTCAGCGGACTTTTTTGGGAAGGAGCTACTTCTTGACAAAATGTTAACTGAAATACTTGAAATTCATATGATTATGAAACAAGGTAAAATGTAAATCAATGGTTTTTAAAAGCGCACATTTCCAAAACTCAATACAAACTGTTTAGAAATTGTGACTTGCACAAAAATTTTAAAATTTAAGAAATAAAATTAAAGAAAATTTTTGTAATAAGAAAATATGTGAAAATAACACTTTACTGGAATTCTTCCCGAAGTCTTTATAACTAAGAAAAACCGTTAACACACGTAAAAATGTATTATTGAACCTTTAATTTTCATGTCTTGCCGAAGAAAAATGTTTACAGATGCGTAAGTTACAGGTGTCTAAAAATAGCAAATTTTCAATTATTGAGGCGTTATACATTTTAAACAGTGGGTTGTACCAAAAAATTTCCCGAGGAAACTTATACTAATTCTAAAAGTTCTTTCTCGTCTCAAAATTGCAGATTCCTATCTCAAAGCGTGTCAGAGTTATGAAAAAAAAATATATTACTGAATCTTTAATTTTTTTATCTTGCCGAAGAAAAATGTGTGCAGGTGCCTAAGTTACAGGTGTTTAAAAATAGGAAAATTTCAATTTTTGATCCCTAATAGCTCATAAACAGGGGGTGGTACAAAAAAATTTTCTGAGCAAACTTATATTCTAAAAGTTCTTTCTTGCCTCAAAATTTCAAGTTCCTATCTAAAGGGGTGCCGGAGTTATGAAAAAAGAAATTTCTAAAAGCGTGCCGGAGTTTTGAAGGTAGTAAAATCATGCAAAATTTGTTAACCCATGGTTAAAATTTTTTTTCTCTATCTTTAACGGTGTAGAAGTTTTGTAAACAAACGAACAGATGGACGGACGGTCAGACGGACAACGGACAGACGGACGGATGGACAGAGTGAAACTAATAGGTATATTTTTTCAAACTTTTTTTGGAAATGTGCTAAAAACGAAAATTCCTTTTAATTTTTTTAGCGCTGGAGCTGGAGTTAACGGAACCTATTTAAAATGTTAAACTTCTTCTTGAAAGCCATTAAATAATCATAAAAACTTACACACGAATAAGAAAGATTTTTTTTAACAAATCCACAGGTCGGAACTGGTTCACGAATTCTGACCATGTAAATCCAGCAAACCGCCTTTATTAGAAACTATGACGTGTTCACAAAATTTGAACTCAATCCGTTAAACAATATAACAATAAAGATTAAAAAACGAAAATTTGTTTTTTAAAGCCTTGTAGCGCCGAAACAGGTTAACGGAACCTCCCAAAAATTTGTTAAACTTGTTTTTGAAAGCCACTAAAGAACTCTAAAAATTAGATACGTTTCGAGAAGATTTTTTTGACAAATCCGCGTACCCGAACGGGTTTGATTCACAGGTATTGAACTTATAAATCCAGTTAAGTAGTTCTTTAGTAGGGAACTACGTTTCTACAAAGTTGGAGTTTAAAAAATGATTAAATTATTCGTTATTTGTTAGCAAGATGCAAAAACAATATATTTTTTCAGTAATTTATACTAAACTTATACTAATTCTAAAAGTTCTTTCTTGTCTCAAAATTTCAGGTTCCTATCTAAAGGGGTGCCGGAGTTATGAAAAAAGAAATTTCATGCAAAATGTGGTTTTCACATAACGGTAAATTTAAATCGTAAATTACAAAATATTACATAATTTTGATATTATTTTATATAGATAATAAAATTTTCGATCTTCTGGCGGTTTTAGATTGCAAAATTATTACGCAGAGCCCGAGATATATACATCTGAAAATGGGGCTTTTTCGCAATTTTGAAGAACTGCAACTTTGGAACCCTTTACAACTAAAATAAACCTTTAACACACGTAAAAATATATTATTGTAGCTTTAATTTTTATATCTTGCAGAAGTAAAATGTGTACAGGTTCCTAAGTTACAGGTGTTTAAAAATAGCAAATTTTCAATTTTTAAGCCCTAATAGCTCATAAACAGGGGGTGGTCCGAAAAAATTTTCTGAGCAAACTTATACTAATTCTAAAAGTTCTTTCTTGCCTCAAAATTGCAAGCTTCTATCTAGAAGCGTGCCGGAGTTATGAAAGTAGAAAAATCATACAAAATTTGGTTTTCACATAACGGTAAATTTAAATACTAAATTTAAAAAAATTGTATAATTTTGATATTAATTTACAAAGATAAAAGAAATACCTGTCTAATGACGTTTTCAGATTGAAAACATCTTAAGCAAAACATAAGATATATGCATTTAAAAAAAGGGATTTTTCAAAGTTTGAGGGGCTGTAGCTCCGTAATGGGGGGGGCTACATGAAAAAGTTGTTCCACAAAATTATTTTTTTTATGAGACCTACCTATAGTTAAAATTTTTTTTCTCTATCTTTAACGGTGTAGAAGTTTTGTAAACAGACGGACGGACGGACGGACGCACAGAGTGAAACTAATAAGCACATTTTTTCAAAAATTTTTTGGAAATGTGCTAAAAACACTTACGACCTGTGCAGGGATCGAACCCACTTTAACCACTTTATTATTTATTTATTTATTTATATTAATATTACATACATAAATGTAATGCAATATTATTGAACCATCGGCTACCAAGGCCATTATAGGTCTTTATACTATTATTAAATTATATACTAATATTATTTATTTGGTTTATATTATATACTATATATTTACATTATATTTGGTCGTAAGGGGGGTTTTTAAAGAAAAACACTTACGACCTGTGCAGGGATCGAACCCACACTCCTTTGGTTAATACACCACGCGCCTACCCACTAGGCTACCGAAGCCCCTTAACCACTTTACTTAACCACTACCAAAGATTTTTAAAATTTTTATAATTGCATACCTACAGGAGTAACAATTTGTAAATTTTCTGTTTTATTTTCCAATTTACTTTTAATATTTTATATTTATGTTAAAAAAAAAAATTAAAATGTGTTAACTATTCATACGTTACGCTTTGCTCTTAATTAAATTAAAAAAAAAAAACATTGCATGAAATATTTGTATAAAATTTTTTTTTTTACTAAGTGCGTACCTACATTCCATAAACTAATTTTTCATTTTCTAATCTATTTCAGTAATGAAACCAGAGATGTGGAAAAAGTGAAAGAATTGTTTTTCTTTTTTAATTTATAAAGTGCTACATATTATAATTCGAGCGAATCCAAACAAATAAAAAAAAATTATTTATGAGTACCTATTTCTGATATTATTATTTTATACTGTAATTTCATTACACGTCATATTTATTATAAATTTATGATCTGACGACTTCAGTAAATATGGGCAATATTTTAAAGTTATTTATTTATTATCAGAACAAACATTTAAGAATATTAATCTGGCTTTTATTAAATTTTATTACTGTTTTGCTTTATAACTTTTATATTTTATTTTGTTTTTAAATTAATTAAAATTTATTTGATACAGTTTTTTTTTTTTTTGATCTGTTGTCTGTTTATAATAAATATGGGAATAAGGTCTTCGATATATTAACAAAAAGTT
This sequence comes from Poecilobothrus nobilitatus, assembly GCA_947095535.1. Taxonomy (NCBI): domain Eukaryota; kingdom Metazoa; phylum Arthropoda; class Insecta; order Diptera; family Dolichopodidae; genus Poecilobothrus; species Poecilobothrus nobilitatus. Next base: position 260,721,975 of record OX352773.1, on the reverse strand, counting down.
ACTTAATTTTTTTAATTTGAATTTGTTGCCAATTAATTTGTAAGTCAAATATATCACCTTTTCTCAGAAAATCTTTATAATAATTTGAACCACTTTCAGTTTTCTTAATGAATCTTCAACAAAACTTCCACGCTGCCAGATTTCTTAACGAAGCTTTGACAAATATTAACGCTATAAACTAACATCTAAGTCACTAACCCCCAAAAGCAAAAATTAACTAATCCCCAATGTGAATGAACTAATCCTCAATATTAATTATGAACTAATCCCGAAAAAAAACTCAACTTTAAAATCCCTCCAAATTGTAATGTTATTAAAATTTTTGTGATTTAGTTCATATGAATTAACACCCAACTTTTAAAAAGGTGAATTAATTCCCAAGTAAAATGTTAACTAAAATAATAGGAATTGGTTAATTTTGGTTTAGGAATTAGTTTATAATGCCATAATAATGGCATGTTGTTAGAAGATGCTTTGTATCTCTGACTTTTCTTTTCTATGTTTCAGATTTATGTGATAATATTATAATATGTATAGAATATTTATTTTAACGCTATGTAATTCATTCTGTTCTGGTATAAATTTCAATTGAATGATTCAATCACTTCATTATTTCAGCATTTCTGGCTAAATATAAATTTTATATCCATGTTTTTGTTTTCCTTATGGAGGTGGGAATCTACCACATATACCAAAAATATCCCTTGTTAGTTGTTAGTGTCAGATTCTTGCTAACTATAAACCCACCTTCTCCTTAATGAAATCTTTTGAAAAATGTGCTCTAGCACATTCAAATATCAAATCTTACTGTTAAGCTGTTATACAAAACAAAATTATTCTTTTTTCCTACCAGAACTGTTATAGTTCATAATAGGTAGCAATGATTTGTTGAAATATCTCTACAATGTAATAAACACAATAAAATTCTTAAAAAAAATCATTACTTTTTATGTAATTAATCTATTTGAATTTTGAATTTATTAAAAAGTTAATTTCCCCCTTTTTAATATTCAAAAAAATCACCAAAATGAAACAAAAAAAATTGACTTGAATATTTTATTACTCATTAACTAAACGAAACAACAAATGAAAATATAAAAGAAAAAACTTTTTTTTTTAATTTTCATTACCCGATTTGCGTAAATTTTGATAAATGTAACAATTAAATAATGTAACAATACCTATATATAACTAAATTAGACCATTAGGAGTTTTCAATTGAAATTAAATGAAATTGATTGAAATGGAAGTGATAATTTCGAAATTAATTAATTATTGGAGGCTGCTTACAGTTAAATATTAAATTCAGCTTTAGGATGTAATAACGTCCTATTCGATGTGCACTAAATCTAAGGTAGGTGTATCTTCACCTTTTTTAATTGACTTTATAATTTAGTGAAATATCTTTGACAGAGTTCCGTCATATGAATCGACTTGTTTAAAAGCTGCTTTGTACAATTAATCCATCGAAGGGTCCAGAGTCCAGGGGCTTTTAATTATATTGTTCATATTTTATCAACTGCTTACCGAAATTAGATAAAAGTAGACTTTGTAGGACATTAATAGTCATTGATTCTTTAAATCTAAAATTAATAACTGAAATTTACCTTTGAAAAACTCCTGCGTAGAAAATAACTTAAGCTAATCGAAACTATCCGTTATCATCGAATTTATAGATATCGTTTTAAGAGTAAAAATTACGGTAAAATTTAAACAAAGTTAGAAAACAATAAAGAATTTATATTTTATCTATTAAAATTTAAGATCTTAAGATGATGCAAAATCAGTCTATAATTATAAATGACACCATTTGGCAAAGCCTTTTTTGATTCCACTAGACGGAATATATTTTTAAGTTTTAAAGTTCAAATTGTCTAAAAAATTTTGAACTTTAATTTTGTAAAAACATTTTCTATCTAATTTTTATTTTTTATATTTATACACTAAAGGAGACTGTAATAAAGTATAAATTTAACTACCGTTCACTATAAACGCCCATAGTTTATAGTCACAGATCATAATATATCTACTACTAATATAAACATTTCCATATAAATTGAAAATGATTACAGTTGTTTTATATATATATATATATATATATATATATATATACAAATATATAATATACATAAACATACATAATGATCATTTGTAATACAAAACCATTTAATTTTAAGTTAATTTATTCATCATAAACATCATAATCATTATTTTTATCATTACTATCATTTTCATTATCATTGTAATCAACATCCTTTACTTCCATTTGCAAAAAAAAAAATATATGAAAATCAACAGAAAGAAAAACGAATAAATTAACCTTTAAGAGTAGATGAAAGGATTTTAATAATATTTACCACCATTTATCCTACTTACTGCCTACCTATATAATTTTTAACTTCACCACTACCACAAACTTCACCACTACCTCTCCTCCCATCATTTTTAATAGCTCTCAATTACAATTCACTAAGCAAAACAAAACAAAAAAAAACTACTGCTTGCTTAACAGGTGTGCCAATTCAAACCTTTGAAGTGTAGAAAATATTTTTTTTCCTAAAAAAAAAAGTATAAAAACATTTTGGCGAAATGTTTAAAAATAATATCTATAGATATAATATAGACTATAGCTAATATTTTTTGTATGAAAAAAAAAATATCTAAATTTCTTACTAAAGGCTTAATAAAATCACTACAGTTTTCAACATAAAAAAATATATTTTTTATTGCATTTTTTTTGGGTATATTTTTATTTTTAAAAATAAAATGTTTGATCTAAATAATTTTTATTTCGAGATATTCTCAATTTTCTGATTATCCTGTTGTATGAAACCCTTACAAACAGATTTATTTAGCAAACTTCGAAGGGATAAAATATTTCGACTGCAATGCATAAATTTAAAACTGAAGTGTCCCACAAATTCTTATTAACCAAATGCAAAAACTTGGTAATAAAGCTGGCTGTTCTATTGCAAATGAAAGCAATTTTTAACGATTAGAGCGATTGCTTTATTTTATTTATTTTAATTTCTAAAATATTTTAGGTAGGTATCTAGAACAGTTTTGATGCTCTCACAATTCAATATCTCAAGCTTCATGCGATCATCAAATTATGATTTTGTCTAATAGACATGTCAATTGGAGTTCAAAGCTTTGTCGATAATCTGAATAGTTGAATAAAACTATGATACCGTTAGTAGTAAAACTAAGAAATTTTTATGTTAAATTTCTATAATTTAATCGATCCTTAAAATATTTTTAAAATTGAACTGTAAAGAATAATGGGAGCTCAATATTTTCTTAATTCAAAGTGGAATATTATCGTTACCTTTGATTGATTTCTAATTGCAGCCAGTTACGGTTTAGTCTAGTATTAAAGAAGTTTTATATTTATAATTCTTTCAATGAAGTTATCTTACATCAACAACAACAATAGCAACACTACCATTTGATAAAGAAGTAGGTTCTATTACAATTTTAATGACTAATTTTTTCCTAATTTGACTGATACAATTTGAGATTTTAGGAAATTATAGAAAATTATAGATTTTCAAAAAACACTAAGAACACGTAAGTCCCTTCAGTAGTGTGGAATTTTTTCCCACTAAAACAACCTCCTTCCATACTCAGTATAATAGGATAATCATCCTAACTGCAAAGCAGTATAATGACAGAGGAATGACATGAGGAAAGGAAAGGGAATAAGAAGGACGAATTTTGAACTTAAATTGTATAGGAGTGGAATTAATGGGAATTTTAGCAGATGCAAGTTGACTGATTCCTTGCACTTATTAAAATTCAGCAATGTTGAAAAATGAAACAGTTCAGCAATGATTAATTGACTAACGGTAACGGTTTAATCAAATTAAATTAAATTTATTTTGAAGGTGAATTTTTTTATGGCTAGTTCAATGTGGTATACCTACATAATTTTCAAAACCAAAACAAGAACAATATAATTTTGAAAAAACTTAAACTTAATATTAATTTTAAATTTCTAACTTGATTTGTAATTGCTGCCAAAATGATCTCTATTAACAATTCCATGTGGATTTGGTCTATTTTACACAAATTAATTTGTCTTTTGTTTCTAATTTGAAAAAAAAATAAAATAAAAAATTAATAGTATTTTCCAATAATAATAGGTTTTTTTTTTCCATTTTATGTTTTTTGATCCTTTGTCCCTTTTAAAGTAATAACTATTAACCATGTTTTATTATGATTACAGATTAGTTTGTTGTTAAAACAACAATAAAAAACATAGGACCCCCTTATATTATATTGTTTATTTAATTTACCAAAATTATGTTGTTCAGATTAAGTATTTTACTGAATTCATTTATTTTATATTATTATGCATGTGTGTGTTTCTGTGTGTGTATGTAGTTATTTGTTTATTTATTAGGTGTTACTGTGTAAAATGGGTGGGGAAAACGAAAAAAAAAACAATTTCTTGGTAAGAAAATGTTATTTCAGTGTTCATAATCAATAAAATTAATTTGAAGGTACCTTAATATGAATGAATAATTTGTAAACAAAATAAAATTTAAATGAATTTTATTTACTGTTAAATCTCTATTTTGTTTTAATACCCCATATTTTTTTTTCCCACCTTTAAACAATCATTAAATGAATTTAATTCAATCAATAAATAGTATTACGAACACAGTTGGTTATTTGAAGTTATTTACATAAATCGATTAAATTTTGTTAATTGGTTTGATTTATTTAAAGGCATTTTTTAGCATATTTCCAAAAAAAATTTGAAAAAATGTGCCTATTAGTTTCGCTCTGGTCATCCGTCCGTCTGTCCGTCCGTCCGTCTTACTGTTTACAAAACTTTTGCACCGTTAAAGAGAGAGAAAAAAATTTTAACCATCGGTAGCTCTCATAAAAAAATTAATGTTGTAGAACAACTTTTTGATGTAGCCTTATCCATTACGCAGCTACAACATTTCAAACTTTGAAAAAGCCCTATTTTTAAATGAGTATATCTTATGTTCTGCTTAGCTTTTTTTCAATCTGAAAACGCCATTCGACAGGTATTTACTATTTACCTTTGTAAACTAATATAAAAATTATACAATTTTTATTAATTTTAGTATTTATATTTACCGTTATGTAAAAACAAAATATTGCATAATTTTTCTTTTTCTATAACTTCGGCACGCTTTTAGATAGGAATTTGAAATTTTGAGATAGGAAAGAACTTTTAGAATTAGTATAAGTTTCCTCAGAAAATTTTTTTGAACCATCACGTTTATGAGCTATTAGGGTTCAAAAATTTAAAATTTGCTATTTTTAAACACCTGTAACTTAGGCACTTGTACAAATTTTAGTTCGGAAAGACATAACAATTAAAGCTTCAGTAATATGTTTTTACGTCTACTAACTCTTTCTTTTAATTGTATAGAATTCCACAGTTACATCCCCTCAAAATTCCAAAAAAGCCCTATTTTCAGATGTATATATAGTTTTATATACGTAATTAAAAATATCTTGGGTCGATAGAGTGAGTAATACCGAAGTTCTGCACAGATTACAAACTGAACGCGAGCTACCTCTGCATACCTTGGACACATCATGCCCAACAATAAATATAAAATTCTACAACTTATAATCCAAGGCAAAATTGAAGGCAGACTTGGTGTAGGTAGAAAAGAAATATCTTGGATTCGTAATGTCAGAAACTGGACAGGGTTAAGAACAATCGCCGAACTATTACAAACAGCATCCAACAGAGAAGAATACAACAACATTATCATCAATTTGCAGTGATGTCTAAATGTGATTCGCCAACATCCAAGAGGATTGGCAGCTAAAGAAGAAGAAGAAGATATACGTAATAGTTTTACAATCTAAAACCACTAGAAGATCGAACATTTTGTTATATCTATAAAACAATATCAAAATTATACAATATTTTGTAATTTACTATTTAAATTTAGCGTTATGTGAAAACCACATTTTGCATTAAATTTATTTTTTCATAACTGCCGGCATACCTTTAGATAGATTCTTTTTTTTGTACGGCTCTGTTTAAAAGCTGAATTGAAAATTAGCTATTTTTAGACACCTGTAACTTAAGCACCTGTACAAATTTTTCTTCGGCAAAACATAAAAATTAAAGGTGCATTATGTTTACGTGTGTTAACAGTTTTTCGTAGTTATAAAGGGTTCTGCATTTACAGCCCCTCAAAATTGCAAAAAAAGTCCTATTTTCACAATTTTTCTTATATGAAATTTTCAAATTTTGGTGCAAGTCACAATTCTAAACGTTTGCATTGTCTTTTGGAAATGTGCGCTTTTAAAAACCGTTGGTTTACTTTCTGCCTTTTTCTTTTTTTTATTAACTTGCAATTCATTTTCTTTGTTTCGTTAGAATTTTAGAGAATCAAAAATTTTTTAGAGTACCTACTTAGTAAATACAAACCTAATATTTTATTGTTTACTTTTGAACTAAAATCACTCCAAACATTTTATTAAGCTAATATTGACTTTATTAAAATGATTTATTAATGTGGTAAATACAATATTAATTTAGATTTGCTATTAATTAAAAGAACAGCTACAAAAAAGAAAAAAACTGTATTATCAGATTGGAAATTTTACTTAATTAGATTGAATATTAAATTTAGTAAAAGTTAACAAAAAAAAATGTTATTATTGAATATTCCATTATGGAATGACTACTTAGTCCAATATATACAATCAAAAAATTCTGTATAAAAAACTTTTAAATATTTTTAAGGTTATCTTTTAAAGGTTACCTTTAAGGTTTTTAAAAGAAAGTATTGTACTTATTTTATTTAGTTCTCTACGCGTGTGCTGACATGATACCAGTTTGGATATAAAGTGATCACATTTTATTGATTTTAAAATCTTAAAATGATATTGTTGAATTTCATCTCGATTATTTGATATGTGAATAAGATCATCTATTAAATGTATGACTCATGTCCTATTTCGAATATTTCTTACCCATGATAATACTCCTTTCCTCCTTCGAGTTTTCCTTGCACTATCAGTTGTAAAAGATCATATATATATTATTCCGCATCATATTCCAAAAATATACAATTTTTGTTTGTTTGACTACTTGAAGGAGTTTTCTTTATTGACCTAATATGTTTTAGGTCATCGGTATTTAAAATATGGTCTACCCATAAGATCTTTTCCATTTCTTGTAAACCCACATTTTTTAAGCTACCATTTTGTTCATACATATATCAAGTCTTTAATATCCACGCTTGTAGGCCGTATAATACAACAGATCAAAAGTAGCATTTAAGGAATCGGAAGCGTTTCCGTTATACTAATATTAATTAACAAAAGATAAACATTAGTTATTGCTCTGTAAAGAAGTAAAGGTATTGAGCAATTGACCTTATAAGTCTTTTTAATTATATACAAAAGCAAAGCTAAAGCTTATCTTTAAAGAATCTAAGGTATTTCCTAGATTTCATTTTTGTTAAACTTTATTTTATTTAGTAATTTTTCCAAAAATTTGAATGTCTTTCTATATGTTTACAAAATTTGTTGAGTATTTGAGATAGAACAATAAACTGTTATTACAAACAGATAGATCTTATTAATATTTTTATGTTACCAAATTCAATATAAAGTAGTAATTCAAATTACAGTAGTTTTTAAAAAAATTAAAAAAAAAACTAATATATAAATGATAATAATTTGATAAATGGCGTTGTGGCTGATTTTTCAATTAAATGGCTTTGGGTATAAATTCCGGTTATATCCAATTTTAGTAATTTACATCAAAATAATTTCTATCGTAATATAAAATAAATAAATTAATAATTCTTGTTTACGACAATAGATGACACCCAATATAGTATGTATTTGTGTTTCATAATTCATATGTTCATATCTTATATGACAGCTATTATAGTCGAGTAATCAACTTCTTAGTAACAAAATTAGCTCAAAAAACTTAAGATTTTTGGAACTTAAGAAAAAGCTTGCACGAAAATTTGTAAATTTTCTTAGAATTTTTTATGTGCAAAATTAAGAAACATTTTCTCCAGTTTAAAAGTCCTAAATCCTACGTAATTAAGAAAAGCTGTTAACACGTGAAAAATTATAATGCTCAATATTTAAATTTTGTGGTTTAATTTTTAAAGTAACTCATTTTAATTCAGCAAGACAGATTTCTAAATTTCAAGGATTTAACTAAAAATGTGTCGCAGTTATGGAGAAATCAAAATTCTTGCAAATTTCTTTCTTTCATTTATGTAATAGTAAATTTAAATACCAAATTGCAAGGTCTATCTAGAAGTTAATGCAGAGATATGAAAAAAGGAAAATCGTGTAAAATGTTGTCAAGTGTTAATTTAAAAAAAAAACAAGGAAATGTTTATACCTTTTCACTTAAGCATAAAATATTGTCAATAGGACTCTTAGTTAAAGAGAGGGTTCATTTTCTTAATGACGTCATAGGAAACTATCACTTATTCGGAGACTTATATATAATAAACTATAACTTTCTCCAAAGTTTCCAGGAATTTTCCTCTTTAAATTATATTTTAAAATTTATGTTTTTGAAATATTTTTCTATAATATAAAATTTATAAATTTATTTTTACTTTATTTGGGGAACTGCATGTGACATTTTTTTATTCTTTCTGTACAATATGAAAAATAATTTATTTTCCCTTTTTTTATTTTTGGGAATGCCATGACCAGTTTTTGTTTATTTAAAATTAAATTAAGATAAAATTAAAGTTAAAGTTAAATAACAGTATGTTATAATTTAAATAATATAGAAAAAAAATATTTATTTATTTTTTATAGGTACCTACATATTATTGTATACAATATAATATGAAATAAATTTAAAGCAAAAAAATATCTAATACTTATACCTTAAATATCTAAACACTCAACAGTTTTATTGATCTTTTATTGAAAATACTTGACAGTTTATTATATTTACAATAAAAAAAAATATACATATATAAGCTTATGTACATATCCAAATGCTTTTCAAATTATCTTTACTTTTATTTAAAGCATATCTACAACTTTTATTTATATTACCCCAACTTTTTTTTTGAACCAATTTCATAAATGTATCTATCAGTTTTAATATCTAGATTTCAAAGTACATATTTTTATAGAAATTTAGATCTATCAGAGGGAAAAAAATCAATTTCATTATTAATGATACCATTTGCATATTTTATATGTAATTTAAAGAATAACTAGTATTCGCCCACCCCTCGAAATAACCCCATAACCCCACACTCTACCGATGTACTAAAACCTTAACTGAAACCAGAATGTTTATATTCAGTTTTATTGTGAAATTCCTACTCCTAGCATACAACCAATATTTTAAAATTTTTAATCGAAAAGAAAAAATAAAACAAAAATTCAACGGAATAAAAGAGCGTCGTTCTTAAATATGTATATTATAGGTATAGATTATACATACTATATGATACATATGTATATACTTTACATGGGTTTTTTATAAAAATGGAAAATTATTAATGAAAATCAGAAAATTTTGGAAAAATATTAATTTTGTAAGATGGCTGTACTGAATATTTATCATTTAAAAAGAAAAAAATTAAAGTTGGTTGGTAAATAATTGAGTGACAGGGTTTTAAATGTCTGTCATTTACAGATTAAATATTATGATTTTTTACTTTAAGTGAAGAAATTTTTACCTTAAATGAAGATTTTTTATGTTAAGCGAAGACATTTTCACTTTAGGTGAAGATTTTTTACTTATAGATATAAATATCATATCCATACATATATCCATATATATATAAGTATATGTTTTAGATAAATTAAATATATGAACATTAATTACTGAAGTAAACACTCGCTTCATTTAAAATGAAAATAATTTCTCTTAAAGTAAAAAATTTAAATAAAAATGTGTTCACTTAAAGTAAAAAAGTTTTCACTTAACGTGTAAATTTGACTCATACTTAAAAACAATGCAAATAACATAATGCTAATATCCCATATCCGAAAGGAAAAAGATCTAACCTTTACTGGTATACATATTTATATATTTAATAAAGTTTTTGAAAAAAAAAAGCAAATTATGGAATATAATTTGAATTTCTCCTCTTCTTCTTCTTCTTCCTTGCGTTTGTCCCAATCACTTGGGGTCCGCTTTACGTGTCCTGAGGCGCCAAGTTTTCCTATCTTGGACTGTCTCATTGTTAAGATGTTTTTCTTTCAGGTCTTTTTGTACTCTACTAAGCCATGTGCACTTTGGTCTACCAGGTTTTCTTTTGGGTGACTTGAGTCTCAAAACTTTTTTAACTGGGTGGTTTTTTTCTCTTCGCTTTACGTGTCCATACCAACGTAGTCTTGAATCAGTAATTTTATCTCTATATATCATTTGAATTTCAACCTGTAAAAAAATATTTTTAATTAGTGTTTTACCTAACTAAACTAAACTAAACTAACTAAAGAAGACAGTAAAAGTAGATGGATGGAAAAGCTGTTGCACTTATTAATTCTTGAGAAAGTAAAGAAAATTCACAATGAAATCGGCATTATAAAACTCGTCCTTTGAAAAATATTACAATTTATTCTTAAAATTAAGAAAATATTATATACAGTTTTATATCGTATGTCCATATCCGAAGCATACATTATTTAAAAGTAATTTTCATTCATATAGGTAATAATTTATTTTGCATTTCAATTAAATTTTTCTGTTTTTTTTTTTAAAAACTAATTTAATAAAATTTAATCTAATTTATTATTTTAAAATAATCATAGCTCCTGGCAATGACTAAAAAACAAAAAAAATATTAAAATTATATATTTGTTTTTAAAACATCAGAATAGAAACAATTTAAAAATAAAAATTTTTAAATTTAATTAAAAATTTATTTTTAATTATGTAAAAAATGATTATAGGAAAAACATTTTTATTGTCACAAGTAAAGTATAAAAGAAATGGATTTTTAATAAGCACAAAATTACAATAATTTTTTTTGTTTCAAATAATGTTAAATTTAAAAATTTTTGAGTTAAATTAGTTTAGATATTAAATTTTCTATCGACTGTCATTTACAGATTTAAAAACAATATGCAGTAGAGATTTAATTATACATATGTATTTCGAATATATTTGGTTTATCTAACCTTGCAGTATACTGTTATAACTCCAATATTACTAAAGAACAGGTTAGGACTCTTGCAAAATATTTTATTCCAATATTGTGTGTTAAAATTTATCCTTATTAGTACTGAAATTTTGAACTACCTGTAGTACTTATCTGAAGAGGGTTTTTATTATTTTTCTTTTCATTAGACAAATTCATAATTTCACAATCAATAATTAATTAAATATAGAAAAATACGGCTCCTTATGACTGCAAAGTACCACCTACTTCTTTTGATACCACCTCATTATTGATGGGCTCATTTAAATATACAATAAACTCTAACTAAAACCACAACTCCACACGTTTAATCCCATTACATCATTACATACACATTAATCCCATACACATCACAGTTCTTATAATAAATGTATACAATGACGTATAATGAATATATTTTAATCTTGTCATATTTAGCCATATTGAAAAGTTATCCAAGGATATTCCAGTCTTAAAAAAATACATCTATTAAAAGAAATGTTAGGACAAAACTACAAGCCTTAGACACTTAAAGTTAATAAAATCACTCATGACGGGAACAGATTACTTTAAAATCATGAGTCTTGATCAATAAATTAACAGTGCAACAAATAACAGGCCATTTACGGTCAATAATGCATTCGAAAAAAGACGTTTTCTTGAAAAAGTTTTTCTAAATTTTAAATATTCCAATTTTTTTTACTTTTTATATGGCAGCCAATTTAACACTTTCAAAAAACAATGAGAACAAAAGAGAACAAAATGTCTATTTTAGTAAAGGGTTAATTCTCTAGAAGTCTATTTTTCTAATGTGCTCTAAAACCATAATTTTCTAAAAATTATATCAACATTGATGCAGATTAGTTTGGGGTCTCCAATGAGTTTTAGTAATCATTTTAACAAATATGTACATAATTTAAAAAAAAAAATGGTTAGAGAGGAATTTGTGAGAAAATTTAATTAGATGAATTAATATGATGTATTATGGGAAATTGAACAAAAGAAATTGATGTGGCACTAGACAGAGAAAGACAAACATTTTATGGAAATTATCTTTCTTAATTAAAATGAGTTTTCTTCAAATTAAAAAAAAATTCTCTTTCTGTCTCAAAAGAAAAGTCTACAACTTGTATGACAAAATAATCACAATATTGATATAATTATTGAACTTTTTATCTGTCAGATTAGCTTTTATTGGTGTGTTAAGCAGGACTAAATACAGTAGATATTTTACAAATTTTTATGAATATATATGATTTGAATAAAAATAAAAATTTTTTTTTGTTCTGACGAATTTGTAAGTTCAATGTGCTGTTATAATATTTTTAATTATTTTAATTATTGATTAAATAAATTTTACTATATATATTTTATGTCCTTTTACCACTCATGAAAAACGACATCAAGAGTAAATGCTTTCATAAATTTGAAAGGAAATCGATTAAACCATTTAGGACAGACAAAAAAATGAAAGAAAATATGAAATAATTTCCATTCGAACGGAAAGTATAGTGTTTATCTCTTTTTAATAGTTTCTCTTTTAATTGTTTATCTCTTTCTTATAAAGTTTATAAAACAAAACAAAATAATTAAAGAGTACATCATGATGACAGCCACACAAATAGACAACATTTTAAGTTTGTTTTATATTTATCATAATTTTGGATATTTCCTTTTTCAAAATTAATAAAGGAATATTAATATTTTGCTGAATTAAAAAATATCTCCACCTGTTGTCGCAAAATAAAAATCATTACCAAATTCCAAAATTTTATTAAAACAATCCAACTTTGTTTACGTGATGAATTTTTAATTTTTATAAATGATAATTTCCAACGATTAATCTGAAATAAACTCAAAGGATTAATCATTTTTTTTTTTTTGTTTTATTTATATATACATATATATTATATAGATATATATAATAAAATTAAATTTAATATGAATATCTAATAAAATAAAACAGTAAGAAAAAATACAGTTAGTGTTAAAAGTATTTCATAATATGTTTATATCTATGAATTTATGATAATGATTATAAATTTAACACAATAAAATGGTGAAATTTATAACCGCACGGAAAATAATTTATTTTTTATCAATTTTTTTTATTTTTTTTATATATAATAAAAGAATTATTTAAGCAAAATAAAAAATCTATTTTTGATTTTTCATAATTCCTTAGATACACGTTATTTTATTTTTTATATTTTTAATATTTTCATAACTGGGTCATGGATAGTCGGAACTGGGTCAGATAGTCAAATAATGGAATGTATTACAAAAGTCAATGTAGTTTTCGTATGTTCTTAAAAAAAAAACATTTTGCAATGAGGTATTTTAATAATATTTTAATCAACATTTTTATTTGATTTTAATTATCAAAACCTTATATGGGTAGGTACTCTTCTAATATTAAGACAAAAACTTTAGATACAAATATTCAGCAATACATAGTATTATGCCAAAATATATATCTATAATCTGCTTTAGTCTTTAAATTTTTAAGTTATTATCTTATGGTCTTTATTTTCAATGATAGAATGATTAAAACTGAGTTTAAACTCAAATTTAATTTTTTTTTAAAAAAAACCTCGTATCAAAATGGAAATAAATAGAGCTTAGTTTTAAATTTGCATCAGTTTCGCATATATAAAAATACAATGATACAAAAATCTTTTTTACCCTTAGCTGTATAACAAAAATAAAGATACTTAACTCGTTCAGTTCCACTTGCATTACAGGTAAATATCATTTTAAAAGGTTCAAAATCTCATGCTTCCCTGTAAATATAAAATTAAAATTGCATTAAGCACCATGTGTATCACGGATGAAAATTGTTGAATATTTTCAAAATTCCGAATCAATTTAATATTCTATTTTTTACTTTTAAAAATGTTCACGTGTAAAAATGTTCAAAATGTTCACCGCGCCGGATTTTACGCAAATTTATTTTTATGTTTACCGATGAGAACCGTATTTGAAATATTTGAGTGATGGTCTCCGGTGATACACGTGGAATTAAACGCAAGTTTTTTTTTATGTTCACGAACGAGCATGGAGCTGAAGTTATTAAACAATAAAATAAAAATTCCCTTTAATTTTAAACAAGCGAGTTTTAATTTATAGTTTTTTGCATATACAATCAAAGTTCAAGCATTCGCTGATATCTAGAAATAATTTAAAAGTTTGAACTCTCTTGCTCATAAAATATAAGCTCAAGCTCTCTTAATCTTTGTCAGATAGTTCTAAATTTCAAACAAAAAAAAAAAAAAAACTTTAGAAGATGTTACTATTTAATAATTTACACAAAATCTTAAGATTCTATTGTCACCCATTTCAATAAGCTATTTAAGAAAAACAATAAAAAAAAATTGATTTCTCACATAATTTTACCATCCACTGTACCTAATGATAAAAATTTTTTTCTTTAAATCAAAATATAAACAAAACAAAAGAAAATAATAATATATTTAATATTTTCCTATGATTAATTATGTTAATAACTTTTAGAATTTTATTTTTCACCCCTCAAAAAAAAATTTACTCCAACCACTTATTAATTTTCTTTCATTGTTTTACCGTTATTTTTAATGATGTATCTTTAGATTTAGCGCACGGTTTAACTGATTTATAAAAGAGTTTTAAAAGAAAAAATAAGAAGAAAATAAATAAATAATAATTAACACATCTTTTGTGGTAATTTTGTTTTGTTATTTTGTTGTTTTTTGTTTTTTTTTTTTTTTTTGATTATCTAAAATAATGAACTTAATTCCTTTAATCTATTTAATTTTTTTTTTCTTTTTTAGTTTTTAGAAATTTAAGATTTTCTTTTTCCTATTTATTATTCCCCTTTGAATATAATTATAATATTCTTTGTTCGAAAAAATAAAACAATTACAACAACAACAACAAACAATAAGTTATTGCGTGACATTTTAATAATAAAAAAAAAAAGGTTTTTTTTTTGCGTAAAATCGTTTAATGGATTCAAATTTATTGTGTTTCAACCGAAAGGCATAATAAAGTATGCAAGAATTTAAGCAACCCAATTTTCCAAACCTGTTTCTGAACTATACACAATCAAAAATAAGTGTATTTACTAATTTGATGGGATAGGGTTTGAAAAGAACTATGTTTTTCGTTTGTCTCCTATATTATTTCAAAAAGATGATTTAGTTTGTTTTACTGTTATAATATATCTTATGCAGTATTTAACAATTCCGGTCGACAATATGTTGTTACTAGTTGCAACACAGAAACACACTCATATACCGGTACTAAAAGCCAGAAATATATAACAAAAATGTTAGATGTTAAGATGAAGTGCATAAACAACGAACTTCAAGGATACGGATAAAAGTTGATAAACTAACAAATAGGTCAAGTCTGTATTAGTGATATATCAAGTCTCTATTAGTGAAAATTCTCAGATTTACCATTATTACCATTATTGCTGATCTCTAAAATATTAATGGCGGTCTGATTAATCTGATTAATCGATTAATAAACATTTTTTAATACAAAAAAGGTATTTCTGATGTGGATGTGAAGTGCGGACCATCGAGCATCATATTTGATTGTAGTTATAAAAATTTATTTAATACTAAAAAGGAATAAATCATAATTATTTAAAATATGGTATGTAAAATAAGGAAAAATATTTTACACAAAAATATTATAATAATATGCTAATTTAAATATAAGCGTGCCTATATGTACATTATGTTGCTAAAAACATTTCTTAAAATTATTATAATTTTAAAAGAATTTTTTTTATTTCTTTCTTGTCAAATTATTATCGAATTTTTGTACAATTTTGATAAATTATCAAAATCATAAGTGAATTTAGCATATTTTAAAAGGTATTAAATAAAAGATAATATTTTTTTCTGTATTTCTATAACGAATAGATACTAATTATAGAAATTCATAGAAAGAGTAAACATAAAAGGAATTCTTAAAATATTGAAAGACTGGCAATATTTAGACTAAGTTCCCATAACAGAGAAGATCCAAGTAACAAAAAAAAAATAAATAAAAAGGAAAATATAAATAGAAAGTGCTTCTAGTTGATAAAATATGAAAGAAATTGTTAATTCTTGATTGCCTAAAAATATGCAATTTAATTTAATATACATCGTAGCGAATTACGTGCGAAAGGACTTTGGTAGCCTAGTGGGTAGGCGTGTGGCATATTAACCGAAGGAGTGTGGGTTCGATCTCTGCACAGGTCGCAAGTGTTTTTTTCTTTACATAACCAACCCCCTTACGTCCAAATATAATGTAAATATATAGTATAATAATAATATAAACAAAATAAATAATATTAGTATATCTATAATATAATACACAAGATGTTGGCGAGACCTTGCCAACATGTAAAAAAAAATATTTTATATCTATAATAAAACACTCACACTGAATGTAAACTAAACTGGCAATGATGATATTTCTGTATATCTAAATATAATAAAAGACAAGTTGCTGCTGCTGAGTAGCGTGCCCTCCTGTTATGTTAAATGTTAATTTAACAAATGTTATACTATGAAAAGAAAGAAACGTACATCTGATATTTACCCATATAAAAGATAGAAAACAATAAATATTATAATGTTATGCTATGAAATGAAAGAAAAAACAAGGCAGTGTATAAATCAAAGTTTTTAGAGGGTCGTATTTTTAAGTAGAACATTATAAAATTGCAATAATATTTTTATTTAAATTTTGCTAAGTAACATTTTCTTAATTTTTTAAAAATTTTGCCATAATATAGTACAATTTTAGAATCAGAAGTTTAGCCCATAATATAGATATATGAATAAAAATATGGGTATACATATATTAGATTTATTATAGATTTATTATTTTTTATATAGGCAACAGTTATTTATATGAATGAATGGACGGTAAACATAAACGAACAAAAAAAAAATTCAGAATGTTCTATAGGTTATAATTTATATTTTTTAAATAGACTGTATGTATAAATTTAATACTTAAAAAAAAGAACAGAAAACAAAAAAAAAAAGTAAAATGTAATACTGCGAAGAAAAATAAAAACGAATAGAAAAAAAAGAGAACAAAAATGTTACTTTGATTGTTTTTAAATACTTTTAAAGAAAAAAAGAACTATTAAAATGTTATGATTTTAAAAGAAAAAAACATACGTCTGATATTTACGTACCTACATAACAGATAGAAAAAGGAAAAAAAAAAATGTTACGCTATGAAAAGAACGAAAAGGCCATCTGATATTGAGGTACATAACAGATAGAAAAAAAGAAATATCAAAATGTTATGCTATGAAAAGAAAGAAAAAACAAGGCAGTGTATAAATCTAAGTTTTTAAAGGTTCGGATTTTTAAGTAGAACATTATAAAATTGCAATAATATTTTTATTTAAATTTTGCTAAGTAACATTTTCTTAATTTTTTAAAAATTTTGCCATAATATAGTACAATTTTAGAATCAGAAGTTTAGCCCATAATATAGATATATAAATAAAAATATGGGTATACATATATTAGATTTATTATAGATTTATTAATTTTTATATAGGCAACAGTTATTTATATGAATGAATGGACGGTAAACATAAACGAACAAAAAAAAATTCAGAATGTTCTATAGGTTATAATTTATATTTTTTAAATAGACTGATGTATAAATTTAATATTTAAAAAAAATAACAGAAAACAAAAAAAAAAAAGTAAAATGTAATACTGCGAAGAAAAATAAAAACGAATAGAAAAAAAAGAGAACAAAAATGTTACTTTTATTGTTTTTAAATATTTTTAAAGAAAAAAAGAACTATTAAAATGTTATGATTTTAAAAGAAAAAAACATGTGCCTGATATTTACGTACCTACATAACAGATAGAAAAAGGAAAAAAAAAAATGTTATGCTATGAAAAGAACGAAAAGTCCATCTGATATTGAGGTACATAACAGATAGAAAAAAAGAAATATCAAAATGTTATGCTATGAAAAGAAAGAAAAAACAAGGCAGTGTATAAATTAAAGTTTTTAAAGGTTCGGATTTTTAAGTAGAATATTATAAAATTGCAATAATATTTTTATTTAAATTTTGCTAAGTAACATTTTCTTAATTTTTTAAAAATTTTGCCATAATATAGTACAATTTTAGAATCAGAAGTTTAGCCCATAATATAGATATATGAATAAAAATATGGGTATACATATATTAGATTTATTATAGATTTATTATTTTTTGTATAGGCAACAGTTATTATATGAATGAATGGACGGTAAACATAAACGAACAAAAAAAAATTCAAAATGTTCTATAGGTTATAATTTATATTTTTTAAATAGACTGTATGTATAAATTTAATATTTAAAAAAAATAAAAGAAATACTTAGCGTACGTAAATAACAGAAAACAAAAAAAAATAAATGTAATTCTGCGAAGAAAAATAAAAACGAATAGAAAAAAAAGAGAACAAAAAATGTTACTTTGACGGTTTTTAAATATTTTTAAAGAAAAAAAGAACTATTAAAATGTTATGATTTTAAATGAAAAAACATACCTCTGATATTTACGTACATAACAGATAGAAAAAGAAATATTAAATGCTATGCTATGAAAAGAAAGAAACGTACATCTGATATTTAGGTACATAACAGATAGAAAAAAAGAATTAAAATGTTATGCTATAAAAAGAATGAAAAAACAAGACAGTGCATAAATCAAAGTTTTTAAAGAGTTGCATTTTTAAGTAGAAATTATAAAAAAATAAAGCGGTGCGTAAAACCAAAGCTTTTAAAGGAGCGCAATTTAAATTATAAAATCACAATTTTCAATTAAATTTTGAATGTGTAACATTTTCTTAATTTTATGCTTCTTTTATGATTTTTATTTTCTAAAACTTCAACATTATATGCACAGCCAATTTTTATTGTTTTACATAAAAGGTGCGTAAAACTTAAGGTGTGAAGATTTTGTAGAGAAAGCGATAGATAAAGAGACAGAATATTATTACGGATAGAGTAAAAATTTGTTTGAAAAATATAACAAAGAAAGTTTTGAAGCATTTGCTATGGCAACCATAGAAAAATATAACAAGTGTACTATATATTATAATTAGGCAAATGCATCAGATCAGTGTAGTTTAGTTTCAAAATTATAAAGTTTGATACTGTATTTTTTCGAAGCGAAAATTTTTGATACTATTGGCAAAAATTTATTTACCATTGGTTTTTAATCCAACCTTTGGTTTTTTAATCCAAAGCTTGACAAAGAAATTTACAAGAGATGAGATTTATTAAATAATCATTTTTATTACATTTTTGAAAGAAACTACTTCACAGCATCATTGAGGTTTTTCATTATTTAAAACACTTTAGCAATAAATTTTACATTTATCAATATCTAAATATAATACATATAAGTATTTGAATAAATTTACTAAAATTAAATTGTTCATAAAACTGAGGAAACTTTCACAAAAGCTTTATTTTTCTACTTATACCCGTCGTATGACGGGCTTTTTTACTATTTATTTAATAATTTAAAGTTTTATTACCAGAGATACGAATCTTTAACTCAAAGTATTATCAAGAGACGCAAACCGTTAATTAAAAATATAAATAAATTTAGTAAATATTATTACCAGAGACTAAATTTTCCACTAGAATTATTTTCAGAGACACAAACCGTTCATTAAAAGTGAGTACAGTCAAAAAAGGAAAAGTACATACATACTTAAAAAACACATTTTCAATCAAAATAAATTCAGCAAATTTTTAATTTTTAAATTTGACCGCTACGTCCACTATGAACTGGTCGCAGCGGTAAATTAAAAATAATATTAATCTTCTGTTGGCGTTTTCAATCTTTGTTTTGGAAAAAAAAAATAAAAATAGGTACTCTTAATAAAATTAAACCGCCTGAAAGTGAAAAAGTGAGAGTGAGCAAAGTTTATAGTAAACCTCATATTTATTAGAACAAAATAATAGGCCGATTTTATTCTTGATTTTGTTTTCATTAGTATAAAAGCTGGTGCTTCGTAACAGACTTTAAAATAGTTTTGTTTATTTAGGTTGAAATTTAGATTTTTAAGCTAAATTTTCGGTAGAACTGGTATAACATAAAATATTCGAAATTTTTTTATTAATATAAAATTAGGCAGACTTAAATAATTATATTTCATAACAGAAGTCAGAAACTTACTAAATATTATAGAAACGGATATTTTTCTTAAAAAAAAAAAGAAAAAAATTACATAGAAAATGTCATTTTAGACGCCTTCTCTCACAAAAGATTCATAATTTTGTACTAATTTATTATTAGACCATTAATAATATTGTTAGCCATGGAAAAAAATAAGATTTGTTAATCAGATCAGATAATATAATACCTGAAATTAATGATTGAATTTCTGATAATATACACAATATAATGATTATGGATTATGGTTTAATTCACAAAGATAAAAAAATTTTGTAAATGCATAAAATATATGAATGATAATTTTTACATTTTACACCAGATTTTACAGAAGATTCTGGTTTTCACTAAATTCTTTTAGCTATGACACAAATCAAATATTTCTGTGCTTTAAAATTTTTAAAACTAGCCAGTTTTAGCTGGCCCGTTTGAAAAAAAATTAGTACAAATTTTTGTATGAATTTGTACATCTCTATGTAGTCTCTGATAATACCAATTCACACAAGATATTAAATATCATATAGATATTAATACCAGACACACAAGATGTAAAAAAAAAATATTTTATTTCTATAATAAACCACTCACACTGAATGTAAACTAAACTGGCAAAGATGATATTTCTGTATATTTATTTAATAATTTAAAATTTTATTATCAGAGACACAAATCTTGGACTAAAAGTCTTATCAGAGACACAAATGTTTACTTTTTAAAAAGTACTTTCGACACAAAATTTAAAGCAAATTTTTAATTTTTAAATTTGACCGCCACATCCATTATGAACTGGTCGCAGCGGTAAATTAAAAATAAATTATTAATCTTCTGCTGGCAGTTTTCAAATGACTCTTTGTTTTGAAAAAAATAAAAATACTCTTAATAAAATTAAAAGACCTGAAAGTGAAAAGAGCAAAGTTTATAGTAAGCCTTATATTTATAAGAAAAAAAATAATAGGCCGATTTTATTCTTGATTTTGTTTTCACTATTATAAAAGCTGGTAAAAGTTTCGCAACAGACTTTAAAGTAGTTTTGTTTATTTAGGTTGGAATTTTGATTTTTTAAGCTGAATTTTTGATATAACATAAAATATTCGAATTTTTTTTATTAATATAAAATTCGGCAGACTTAGCTAATTATATTTCATAACAGAAATCAGAAACTTACTAAATATTTTAGAAATGGATATTTTTCTTAAAAAAAAGAGAAAAAATAACATAGGAAATATCATTTTAGATGCCTTCTCTCAAAATAGATTCATAATTTTGTACTAATTTATTATTAGACCATTAAATTAAAAAGCTGTCGAAAACGACCCACACAAAAAAAAAAGGCCCCGAAAATTTATGAAATTACATTATCAGAGACATGAATCTTTTATTAAATATACTAAAGACCTCTTCCAAAGTACATTTAAATAAAATAAATTCAGCAAATTTTTTTCAAGCAAAAAAAAAAATAAACGCAAAAGACTTGAAAGTAGTTTTGGTAATTAAAGTAATTCGCGGCGAAAACAACTGTTTTTATCGACATAAAAATTTTTTTTTTAAACTAAAGAAAAATAGAGAGTCTGGTAAAATTTTAACAAATATTAAAATTATTTCGATTATTGGGATTATTTTAAATGTAACAAAAATAAAAATGTCGTAGCGGTTGGTGTTGGTTGGCTTTTCGCCGGTTTTTATTGTGCACTTTATACATGTGTTTCAAACAATTTTTGAGATATCGGCACGAACTTTTACCCTGAATGTGTTTTTAGCTTGGACCATTTTTTCTCAATGATTAAAAAACTGTCAAAAATTACCGCCACGAAAAAACGGCGTGAAAAAATTAATAAACTGTTCCTAACATTTTTAATTTTATGTGTTCAGATTTGTTTTATGTTTTTTTCTATTACATCAAGTAAGTAAGTGATACCAAAGTTTTTTTAATGGTGCTGATGTAAAAATGAAATTTTTAGGTAGTTTATTAAGGGAGTCAGTATGATACCGCAAATGTTTTTGAATCTATAGAAATTGTGCAATTGCACAGGGGATTTTCTAGTAATTTAATAATAGTATAAAAAAAACCTACAATGGCCTTAGTAGCAGAGGGTTCAATAATATTGCATTACATTTATGTATGTAATATTAATATAAATAAATAAATAAATAAATAAGGAACTCGATAGTGTAGGATTTAAGCACGTGACTTATTAACTAATGTAGTGCGGGCTCAAATCCTGCACAGGTAACAAGTTTTATTAATTGGAAACAAATCCCTTTCTCTACCAAATATAAATAATATTATTGTATAGTTTGATAGTATAACAATAGTATTCAACCAATAATGATCTTAGAAGCCGATGGTTTAAAATATTGCAATATCCTATGTGATTTTGCAATACAAATATAACTAAATATATATATATTATGCGCGGGATTGCATAAAAGTCATATTTCACAATATGTTTAATATTACTCAACATTAGTTGTAAAGTTTGACTCCTGAAAAGTAATATTACCAAAAAAGTTATCTAGCATATTTTTTTGGTTTCGTAATCCGCTCAGTAAAACTCACAGTGTGGATATTAAATAACATTGGAAATAATTTACAATAAAGATACCAAATAAGTAAAAATAGTGCCTTATGCAGTAATAGTCCCTTATACAATAATAGTCTCTTATGCAATAATAGTCCCTTGACCAATAATAAATAAATCGTTAAATACTTTAAAATTCAATTGCTTCGTAACCTTAACTAATTATTCCGATCAAATAAAATATTATATATATTATATTATTTGAAACGTATAAAAGCTATGGCTGCAAAAAAAAAACTTTTTTACAAAAAACAACATTAGTAAAAAGGTTAAAATACGAGTAATATGTTATCAAACAAGCCAACACTGATATATAGCGTATCAATATGGTACAACATTTACGCGATCTTAATGAAAACATTATGTAAATTCGAAAAAAAGTGCATACTTAAATAAATAATTGTAGAAGGAAGCAAAACTTATAAGAATAGAAAATGGTGATATGGTGAAAAAATCAATCCAAATTCACCATAGAAAACAAAATATTCCCAAAAAATAGTTTGATATCAAATACATTCTAAGATAATAGATGGCGCACTAATAAAATATTTGCGATTCATAGTGTTATATAATATTTAGAGCCGAGTAATCAATGGCTTAATGATACTTTAATAATACTAGAAATTGATGCTTAATGAAATATTAATAGTAAACGACTTAGTGGATTCCGTATGCTTCTTGTGACAGTGGAAAGAACAAAAATTCTATCACAATAAGAGTACATTAAAAAGACTATGCTCAAGATCTTTTATATAGAGTAATATAGCTCCTATTACTATAAGGCACAAGCAATATTCAAACTTATAGAATAGTACCCGGACAATATAAACTGAGCAAATTTAAAATACGACATGTATGGCATGATAATGATTTAAAATAGCTACTTTTTTCAAATAGGAAAAATTATTATAAATTTATTATTCATATATTAATACAGTAATATTACAGTACATATTACATATTACATACAGTACATTAATACATATATTAATAATTGCAATATAAGAATATTAATACATATACAAAATTAACCTAAGAATCAGGGCTTTAGGTTAAAAAAAATTCTTAAATTTCTATTTAAACAATCTAGAAAAATGTGCTTTTTACAACTGTATTATTTAATATCTAACTGTTTTTAAGAATTTTTAAAATTTAATATTCATATAATATGTATATATGTATGTACATAATATGTATAAAATATAATACTTTAATGATGATGCATTACCGATTAAATTAAGTTAACAAGGTTGACGAGCATTTAATATTACATTGTATTCTTGGAATTGTCTGTTATAACATCTCTTTTATGTTATTTTATTGCTGTTACTGGTTCCTTATTTTTACTTTTTTTTTCTTTTTTTTTTGTAATTAAGTCTTTCCGTCGTGATAGCACATTAATTTAATTATAATTAAAATAAAAAGCATTTTATTTGGAATTTATTTGACACAATTTCATAAAATATGAGATTATTTTTTATTAGGGTTAGGTTTTTATTAATATGAATAATAAAAAACAAAAAAAAAAAACAAATTTAAATATTCAAATTTATTAAGTGTAAAATTATTGTGATAAAAAAAATAAAGAAGAGATGAAAGTCTGCAATTAAATTTAATTAATTTGTTTCATTAGATAATTATAAATTTCAATTTAATTCTAGTAATATTTTATTGAAACTAAACAAAATTTAACCGACAAAAAAAAATTTGAAAAGTAAAGGGCTGCAAAGCTTTTTAACTACAGTTTAATCCAGAGATTATTTAGTGATAATCTAAAATATCAAAAGGGCCTCGGTGGCCCGGTGGGTAAGAGTGTACATGTATGCTGTAAACACTGAGGGAGTGTGGTTTCGAGTCCCACACACGTCGTAAGAATTATTTCGCCTTACGACATTTACAGCCACGCGTGAACAGGAAAAAAAATGAAATAAAATAGCAAATAATAAATTATAATCGATTTTTTTTTTTCGAGAGTACTTGGGAATCTTGAAAAACACTAGTGATAATCAATGCGAATTCTTTTTGGTAGATAAGTTTTTTTTGTTACTGTTGGCCTTTAATCAACCAAACACTACCTTCTTTTTAAACAAAATATTAGGTTAGAACCTATATGGTACAATTTTATGTTTATTTGGAGATTGAGGAAAAAAGAAATAAAGAAAATTGGAAAATATGGGAAATTACTGCATGTCGGGCGGGGTGGTTCCAACAAAGATGCTGATATTCTCAACTTTTGGGAATACTTCCGGTAACGGCATATTCCATATTCGCGCTATACAAAATTCCAAAGGATTTTTTAGCAAAATATAAATAATATATAAAATAAATAAACAACTTGATACAGTTTTACGTAGGTAATGAAAAGAGAAATTCTTAAAGATAAATTTTATAAATAAAATAATCTATAAATTCTTTTAATAAATTTTCAACATGTCCCTTCTACGTTATTCCAACATCTAACAATCAATTATTTATAGACTTCGCAAGATTTCAAAATAAAATAATAGTTAAAAAGAAATCAACCTATTAAATTCCAAACGATTATCAAACCTATTCAGACGATTAAAACTATGACATTAGATTTAAAAATATAACTTGGTTTTTTTTTTTTTGTAGATGAGTAGGATTAGAAAATCAATAAATTTTTATAAATGATTTTCTTATTATCAGTTTTAATAATATTGAAGTTTGTATATTTAAGACGAATGATCTAGAAGATAAATTTTAATAAATAAATTGTTAAGCTAAAACAGATTAAAAACACAAGTGAGATTAGAACATAAATGTTGTAGAAACTAATGAAAATATGGAACTTATTGTTTAAATAAATCACAACAGAATTTCACAACAGAATTTCTTCTTGTGATTAAAATCGAACGCTACTAAAATGACAAGTCGCAAGACTGTAACGATAACCTGACGTGATTTTTATTTATATTATGCATTTCTTGTAAAACTATTCACAAAGAACGACATCAAAGATGAGGCACCGACGTTGTACTATGATGTAAAATATGGTTCTGAACGATTTTTTTTGCGATCAACAAGCAAATTCTCTTTGGTAGTGTTGGGCTTTAACCAACTAAACGCCACTTTCCTTTTATACTAAACATTAGGTTAGAAGCTGGTACCAATACACTGTTTGGTTTGGAGATTGGGAAAATGGGAATAGGAATAAACAACATAAAGAAAATACTTCGGGCGGAAAGCTATTTCATATTTCCCTTGTACGCATTATAAACGATTTTCCATCTACGAAGTTGTGCCATCTGGAGATCTTTAAGATATAGTGGTTAGCCTGTGCACCCTCCTTGTATCTAGGTTGAAATTTTTAAGAGGAGGCATTAAGTTTTTTATTTGTTCTGAACAGATTCCTATACCAACAAAATATCTATAAAGTGTGTGTAAAGGACAACTTAACGTAAATTTAACAATCTTTTTTGAACAATTTTTCAATAAAAAATACAATCAAGTTCAACGTCGGTATAATGTGAATAAAAATATGCTGCCATCGCAGTATGTCATCATCACGTTCTAATTTAATAGGAATTGACCTTAAAATAATTCCAAAATCAATAAGCCTACAATTATTAAAATATTTATTAATGAAGTGCCCTAAGAAAAATTTAGTTCAGTTAGGTAATTTCGCGGGCCAATATTGTTTTTTTCCTGTTACTAATTGAATACACATTTTAAGAAAAAAAAACCAATTTTTTTGTTTTCTATTTTGAGTTATTCTTTACCTCAATTAAATCTAAAAATAAAGATTTTAAGAAATAAATTTTCCATTTAGTAAAAAATATTCTATAAGAAGAACCAGAAAAATAAAAATAAAAATATAAAAAAAATTATTTAAACACAAAAATACTTGAAAAGATTTGGTTTTATGCAAATTTTTCGAATTTTAAAATAAACCATTTGGAAATTTTTTAGGTAATTTTAAAGCACTTAAATAATTTTTGGATACAAATCAGTCTTCAATCATTCAATATTAATTTCTCTAAATAAATTCTTTAAATTTTCTTTTTTTTTCGGTATTTAAGGGTTTTTTTTTAAATGTTTTAATTTTTAATATTAAAAAAAAAAATTAATTGGCTCCCACAGACTTTTTTTTACTCATAATAAAAGTATACAGGGTGTTTCCTAATCGATAGTCTTCCTTCAAATGGGTGATCGCGCATGTCGAGATGAAAAAAAAAATTTATGGTAGGAGGGAGGAGAGGTCTATTCTGGATCCTTTTTGAGATATGAGGTGTTAAAGATGTTTTAGCGACTTTTCGTAAAGAAATTTATACCTTTTGAACGGCTTGCTATAGAGAGGTAAAAAAAAAGCGTTTTGTAGAGTAAGTTGTCAGCTTTTTTATTCTTCATATCTCAAAAACGGTTAGAGATAGAGAAAATATATTAGGTACTAATTATAGGACTTAATAAAAAGTACCCCAAATACATGGTGTTTCAAAAGAAAATTGAGTTTGAAATATAATTTTTTCATTTTAAGTCATTTTGAACCTTCAAAACTTTGTAACTGTTATGATATGGGAATCATTAGTACACAAAAATTAAAGCTAAAAACTTACTCTACAAGACGCATTTAAATCATTTTTAATCCCTCATATCTTGAAAAGAGTCCAAAATAGACACCCCTATACTACTATAAAATTTTTTATTCATCTCGACATGCCCGATCACCCATTTGAAGGAAGACCATCAAGGCGGAAACACCCTGTATAACGTGTATTATTCGTTTAAAAGGCGAATTTAACTTTTATTTTATTTCACAAATTCTGTTTTGTGGGAAATATTATTTACCTAACCTAACCAGGTTAGGACCAAACCCCTAACATAAAATTGTGCCCATTCTGAATGAGAAAAAAGCACTTGTGATATCCAAATTGATATTAATGTCAATATATAAGATTTATCTTTTTTTCTCGTCTCCATCCGTCCGTCTGTTTACAAAACTTCTACACCGTTTTAAATATAGAGAAAAAAAAATTTAACCATATGTAGGTCTCATAAAAAAATTAATGTTTTACAACAATTTATTCATTTAGCCCATCCAGAAAATATTTTTGTTGCGCTATTTTTAAATGCGTATATCTCATGTTCTGTTTCACATTTTTTCTTTTTGAAAACTCCAGTCGACGGGATTTTTTTTTATCTTTGTAAGTCAATATCAAAATACTAGAATTTTTTAAAATTTAGTATTTAAATTTACCGTTATGTGAAAACCAAATTTTGCCTGATTTTTCTACCTTTATAATTCCGGAAAGCGTTTGATAGAGACTTGAAATTTTGAGGAGAGAAAGAACTTTTAGAATTAGTACAAGTTTTTTTAGAAATTTGTTTTGGACCATCCCCTTTATGAGCTATTTAGGGCTCAAAATTGCTATTTTTAATTACCTGTAACTTAGGCACCCGTACACATTTTTCTTCTGCAAGACATAAAACTTAAAGCTTCAGCAATATATTTTTATGCGTGCTAACAATTTTTCTTAGTTATATAGGGTTTCGGACTTACAGTCCTTCAAAAAAGTTGCAAAAAAGTCAGATTTTCACATATTTTGTTATTATATGAAATTTTAAAATTTTGGTGCAAGTCAGAATTCTGAACAGTTTGTATTATTTTTTGGAAATATGCACTTTTAAAAACTGTTGGTTTAAATTCTGCCTTGTTTTTTCACTACGTTCACAACTGACTAAAAGGAAAATATTTTTTTGAAATTTTAATATTTTTTCCTGAAACAATTTTTAATTTTTGAAGAATGGTAAAGTTAATTTAAATTCTTTAAGAGTTTCTCTAAAATTTAAAAAATTTTACAAATCATTAGTATTTTGAGATTGAATATTTTGTAATTATTACTGAATTAATTATCAAAAGCATTTTTTTTCCGTTGAGAAAAAAAATATTTTAAATTAAGAAGAATTTCACTGTATGTGACTAAGATTGTAAACAAAACAACCTGCATTAATACGGTGCCAAAAACCATAGCTAATAAAAATTCTTTTGAGATACCTAATTTATGTTTCTTCTCAAATATCTCATTGTTTTTCTAAAATTATTATTTTTTAACCTTAAGCGTAAGAAGATACGGCGGTTCAAAATTTTACTTTCTCATAACGGTAAATTTCAATACCAAATTTGCAAATTAATACATCATTTTTATATGTTAAAAAAATTTCGTGTCTTTTACTTTGCAATATACCTATGGTTAATGGTCATGGTTAAAATTCCATTGATTCATTTTAAATGATGGAATGGATGGGTATTTTTTGATTAACCCTATTAAACAAACCCTTGGTACATTTATACCAATAATATTTTTCATACATTTTGTATAACAAATAGGTAATATTTAAAAAATAAAATGTTTTAGTTTTTTTATAACTTTAATTTATAACTTAACTTTAACAAAATATTTCATAATTTAATTCAAATAAAAAAAGAATAAAAAGAATACAAAATAAAAGAAAAATTAAAAAAAAAAAAAATTTATTTTGAGAAGCATTGCAATAAAAGTAATATTTAGCAAAGCAACGTAGTTGACATCGTTTAAGTCCCGCAAATCCTAATTGTCTCCACCAAACTATATATTTTTTTAGTATGTCTTTGATTCATTCATTCAACACTTTAATTGAAGATGTTACGAAGTTACAGATTTGCGTATCAAAAAGTGTGAGAGATATAGCGGGTTGAACTTAAAATTGTTACATTTGTACTAAGGGTTTGACATAAGGGTTAATAGAGGGACGACAAAGTAAAACTAATAATTATATATTTTTTAGATTTTATTTTGAAAATGTAGTTAAAATACATACCTACTATTAGTTTTTCATTTGTTAAAATATTATTAAAATATTTTACGACTAGCAGCAATCCCCCACGTTGCCCGTAGTTGAATTTTGTTAGTTTTATGAAATATAAATTATTAGCTTCTCATTTTACGTTAATAAAATTTCTAATATGTATTTATAGTTGTTAATGGTTAATATTTTTTTATGAATGTGTAGATATAATATAAAATATAATAAAGAACAACAAAATATTATTTTAGTAAAATTTAAATTATTTTGATTTCTAAAAACGTGTTGGACTAATATTAATTATTGAAGATCTAATAATGAGTTGTAATGATTTCATTGTTGCTTTTGTAGTGTTGTCCTTGTGGGAAACTGCTTTTGTTTATATATAAATACATGGCTAATAGAAAATAGAAAATTAATATCACTTATTTTATATCATTTATTACGCAAGTTTTTTTTATGTGAAGAAAAAAAAAATTTAAAAATTAAAATTTTACGATATATACCTATGTAAGATCGAGAAAACTTCTTTGGTAA
This sequence comes from Poecilobothrus nobilitatus, assembly GCA_947095535.1. Lineage (NCBI taxonomy): Eukaryota > Metazoa > Arthropoda > Insecta > Diptera > Dolichopodidae > Poecilobothrus > Poecilobothrus nobilitatus. The sequence continues at coordinate 260,691,724 of OX352773.1, read as the reverse complement.
GGAATAATATTTCCAAAACATTTAAAGTTAATCAGATCAGTGAAGATCAGAAATAAAAATATGAAAATTAAATTAGAAAGTTGTTGGAAATATTGGAAACGTTTAATTTAGAAATTTGTTTTTACAGACCGATGAGAGGGAACATGCTAAAGAATAATAAGAAAACGAATCAAGCTAACTGATTCGTTAAGCAGCTACGTTTTTACAAAGTTTGCAATAGTAATATGATAATTAAAATATGATATTTTTTTCAAATTGTAGTAGTACCGCAATGGGTTAACAGAACTTGAACTAAAAATCGTCACGGTTGTTTTTAAAGCTATTAAACCAAACAGAAAATATTGGATTCGGTTAGACATATTTTTTTGACAGATCGACATCGCGAAAAGAGTTAAGGGATCGTAATCAAATTAATACAACCACCCCCTTTGGCAATGATTTACGTTTTAACAAAACTTGAACTCAATCGGTAGAAAGACAACATGAAAAGACAAAAATTTCGGATTATCGGAACTTCCCAAAAATTAATCGAGCTTGTTCTTTAAAGCAAGCACCCCGCAAAACTGAACACTATCCGGATAGATTTTTTTTTTCGACAGATCGCCGGGATGAAATAGGTTAAAGCATCGAGATTTTATCTATCCAACGAAACTCTTTTGGTGGATAACTACGTTTCAACACAGTTTAAATTCAATCAATAGAATATAGTATACATAAAGGTCAACGAAAAAAGGAAAAACGTTAGACAGATTTTGGTGGGGAAACGAATACAAAATCGAATACACCGTATAGGAATGCACTAATAAATAACAAACAAACAAATAAACAAACACATTTTCTGCTTTATATAATTTTAATTAATTATAAATTTTAATAAATAGATTTAAATTCTTCTGCTACAGTTTCTATACTTTTTTCGAATTTTTATGACATTTTCTGACATAAATGAATACAATAATTGAATCAGAAAAAAATAACTCATTTTCATATTTGTATGATGTCAGTAGGAATACTAAAATAATAGGATTTGTTTAAAAAAAGTCTCCTACACTGTTCTAGAAAGATAAAATCCAAAATTCTATTATATTATTGTTATTATTTTAGTAAATTCATTTTTATTTTGCCATCAGTTGCAATCAAAATCAATTTAAACAAAATAAAAATATTTACCTTTGTTTTAAGTTGCATGGAAAATTGTTATACAAAAGATAAAAATATAGAAGGTGTTTATTTTGTAGTTTATATAAAACCTTTTGTTAAATTTATAAATAGAATCAATTTAAGACATAAAATACAATTTCAATACCTTATATAAAATTATTCAAAATAAGATTTTTTTTTTTGTTTTGTTTTCATGACACCTACTACAATAAAAGTTTGAACAAAACAATGAATTAATATAAAAATTACAAAATAAACCATTTTTTAAATTCATTTTTTCTCATCTATTCGAAAACCATACGAAAGAGCAAAAATAAAAACTTATCCATCCGATAAAAACGCATTGAATTCAACAATAAAAAAAGAAAAAATGAAAATATCATTTGTACTAACGCCTTTTCAATAAAAATATTTTCTTTTTTCTTAATTTATTTTATTTTTAACACAGCGCTTGATAAAATATTGTACGAATTGAAAATTAAATATTAGGCACACAAAAATATCTTTGTACTGAGTGTCCTTTAGAATAAAAATATAATTTCTGGTTTTAACTATAAAATTGTACGAAAAAAAAAATGAGTAAGAAAAATATGAAGAAAAGAAGTTTTAAAAAGAAGAAAATTTCAGGAAATTGAAATAAAACTTAAATCAATAGATAAAATTGATTCTTCAGAGCTTATTATTATAACTCAGTGTTATTAATTTTAATATTTATTTTTGTGATATGATACGATACGTCTTATACGATATGCCTACAAAAGTTCCCAAATTTATACATTAGCACGTTAATTTTCAATTTATTACGATAAGTATACAGTATTTTCTTCTTTTGTTCAGATATCTGCAATTATCTAACACAAAAAAAAAAGTGTTCCCAAACATCTCATAATTTCTTCGGTTAACTTCATTAAGTTTCTTTAAATATTTTTATATTTGCTGACAAGGAAGTTAAAATCTTTATATACATTACCCCTGCAAATATGCAATTTATTTTTGTAATATCCTACTTAATATACTAATATAGGTACCTAAGGGGGCTTCGGTAGCCTAGTGGGTAGGTGTGTGGCGTATTAACCGAAGGAGTGTGGGTTCGATCCCTGCACAGGTCGTAAGTTTTTTTCTTTACACACCCCCCTTACGACCTAATATAATGTAAATATAATGTAAATATATTTACATTATAATGTAATGTAAATATAATGTATATAATATAAACGAAATAAATAATATTAGTATATAATTTAATAATAGTATAAAAACCTTTTATAATGGCCTTAGTAGCCGATGGTTCAATAATATTGCACTACATTAATGTATGTAATATTAATATATAAAGAGACTCGGAAACCGAATGGTTAAGTACATGGTGTATTAACTAAGGTAGAAGAGGTATTAAATCCTACACAGATAACTGTAATATTAATTAGATACCACATAAGAATCTCGGCTAAAGAATAGTTAAGTACATAATGTAATAATCCAAAAAGAGGGGGCGTTTAAGTCTCAATCAGGTTGAAGTATTTTTAATTAGAAGAAAAATTATTAAAAAAATAATTTTTTTTTTCATAAATCTGCCTTATTGCAATCAAATAAAATATAATATAAAATATAAATAACATGAATATATCTAAGAGAAGATAAAAATAGTATTTCACCCATAAACAGAACCGATATTTATCAATCCCTGTTGTAAAGTCTCAGAATGTAAATAATGATGATGGGAAATGATTTTACATTTTTTCACAATCGCCTTCTGAATAAAATTTTTTCATGATTTGACAAAGGTATTCAAATTGGCTCTTCCCTATTGAATTTTTCTATTTTTTTTTTTTTTTTATATTTTATTTATACATATTTTTGTAGGTTGAATATATTTCAAATCAGAACAATAATTTTTTTTTTAGAAGGCGATAAAAGGTCATTTATTGAACACATAGATAAGGGTTTAATATAATTTTAAACAAATAAATTAAAGAGTGGGTTATTTTTGATTCAATTCTGAGGAATTTATTGTTAAATTAAAGAGTAAAATCGGCTTTCTTATAAAAAAAATTATTTATCTTCAAAAAAATCCTAAATTTTAAATAGGATTATGTAGTTAAAATTAAAAGATTTAGAGTAATCTATTGATCTTTTTTATATGAAAATTATAATGATTTTATGTAAAAAAAAAAGTAAAATAGATAAAATTTAAACACTTTTCAGTAAACCAATATGGGACACAATATTACGTTAAATTACGTTAAAGGCATTGATAGTAAAAAAAAAATGCCTTGAGGTGGTCCCGGAGGACATTTTGTTTTATTATTATAATTCCCTGTCATAATGATTAATCATAATCTTTTAAATAAGCCAAGAAGCCAGTTTCTCTTTATTGTTTAAGTCTGCTAAAAATTATATAGAATATTATCATTGTAGAGGACATCTTGATTTAACCAAAATTAATAAAATGTGGTGTATAAAAATATGTCGTGTTAGCTAATACATGTACAGAATATTTATTTTTTTGATCTTTAGATATTAAAAATTTTACGACTTATACAATTACTACCACAAAAAAAAAAAAAACAAATCAGAGACAGTTTCGTAATAATATAGTTGAAAAATTCTCGTTGGAGCTTAATAAGTTACTGCAATAAGAATTCGAAGAATTTTAAACAGTTTTATTTTCACACCTAACAGAAATTTTATCCTGATTCAGATGAAGGTTTTTATTAAAGTTTTCCAACTTACCTTCTTTAAAATATAAAAAAAAAAATATATAACCGCTTAATTAAATGAAACGTTTCACTCACACACCATTTCTGTCAATCAATTATTAATATTGTAGGCAAGATTTTTATTTAAATTCTCTTTTGTCCCTTTTTGGTTATCACTTACAGTATTATTTTCATGTATTTTTTAATAAGAATTAAAATCAATAAAAATGAAAAAAAAAATTTAGCAAACACGTAAGCAAGTAAAATTCATTCAACTTTACATCAATTTTAATATTTATCAGAGACGATAACACAAAAAAACATGAGCAATAACAGTAGTATAACACAACAACATCATCACATCACCGCGACAGAAACATACCCAATCACTATAATAATATAGGCAATTAAATGAATAAGAGCAATATAGTAATACAGTGTCATTTAAATTACAAACTGTAATCTGGTTAAAAGACAAAAAAATGGAAACAATATTTTATACCGTTATATCACATAAAAACATAATTCAATAAATGTACAGTTGATAAAAAAGACAAAATTAAAAATTGAAAAAAAAAAAAAAAAAATTAAAATTACGAACAGACACTATAAAAAAATAAAAATAAAAATCCAAGTTAACTTGTTGCTTGTGCAAATGAAACCTGTCAACATTGTCAACACGTCGATTGTTCATTCGCTTCTTTTGCTTTGTCATCATCATCATCATAGTTGTGAAAAATTTTCTAAGTTATTTTGCACGATTTTGTGTATTTTTCCCATTATATGTTTTTTGCTCTTTCTATTTCTGTTTAACTTTTTTGTCTCTTTCTTTCTTTCTTTCTGTATACTTTTTTGTATCAAAATACGTTTTAAACGTATGAATGTGTTCTTTTATGTATTCTCGTATCAGTGTTATATATATGATGTTTATTTAAAAGTTTTTTTTGTTCTGACATTTTTTTTTTTTGTTTTGTTTTTATCCATCAAAAAATTTAACATAACCTCATGTTTCGCTTCTTTGTTGTCAGCTAATTTTAAAAAAATGCTAGGCATTCATTTTGTTTTATTTATTGTTTCTTTTTTCGCAACAGTAGTTAAAAGTCGAATAGAGATAGAATTATGTTAGAAAAGAGATGGATATTTTGTAAAATTTAAAAGATCATATTTTTTGTTAAATATAAAAACAAAAAAAACTTTTTTTTTTATCCGTCATTTTGATTTTTATTAACTTGTTCACTTGTGCAAAAATAATTTACTTATAGATAAAGTTTTTGATTGATATTATAAATACCAATTTTCTATTTTTTTAGACATAAAAGACGAAGATATATTTATAATATATATTATATACTATTACATATAATATGTGTACATAACTATAACCCGAGACGATATTCTAAATAATGAAGTATATTTTTAATATAATTCTGTTCAGAAATATTAAATAATATTGATATCCTGATATCCTTTGGTTCAATGTAGTACACATTTTAAAGTAATATAGTTTACCTTTTAACTCCAAAAAGAATGGTTTGTAATTCCAAAAAGATTGGTTCTGAAATCATCGGAATGTTAGTGAACATCTTAAAAAAGTTTTTCTTTCGAAGTTCGATCTGCATCGTAATCAGTGTACTACTAGTCGAGTATTAGTAATTATGGTGCTATTATCAAACTAATAAGTGTTCCCAAATTATTTTAATTAATGAAAGTATATTATAATGACTTATAATGACTATTTTTAAATACCTTTAAAGTATTATTCCTATCTTAACTATAAATAGTTAATATAGTAAAACTCTTTGAAATGTTTTTTTTTTTACCCTATCGGAGATTTTGAAAACATCTCATTTAATTCATCATATTGAATTAAATTTGTATTCGTGTCAGTTAATCATTCCGATTTCTACGATAGGCGAAGTATTATAAACGCACTGCACTTTTCATTATATTCTCATAAACTCATACTCTTCCTAATTTACGATTGTTAAATTTATTGATTTTATTACCATATGAATATCGGATAAAAGCTACTTACCTAACTCGAATTGGAATCTAAAATTATTGAAGTCTAGAGGAATTGATAACATATTGTTTGTTATACTGATAAAGAAGGCTTTATTTAATCATTTACTATCTGGATCCGGATGGCATTACTGCCACAGTTTTAAAAAATACTTTTTCTACTATTGCGAAACTATTGCGCAATCTCTTCCATTTATCCCTCTCTTCGGGTAGATATCCTACCCAGTGGAAGACAGCGCGCATACATCCCATTCCTAAAAAGGGAGAAAAAAGCGATCTCTTAAACTATCTATTGCAATCACTTCGGTCCTTTCCAAAATAATGGAAAATTTAATAAATAGAAAGCTTCTGAAATATCTACATAACAAAGGATTAATTCATGATCACCAATATGGGTTCCGAAACCATCGGTCAACGGGTGATCTCATCGCATGCCTCTTTGAAAGGCTCAACATCAGCCTCCATCATTCGGGAGAGTCTGATGTTCTCGCTTTGGATATTTCTAAAGCTTTTGATCGAGTTTGGCATGATGTTTTAATAGCTAAATGAAAAGCAATGGGCCTCGGTGTTATATTTGTAAAATGGATTGGAGATTTTCTTTCGAATCTTTCGATTCATATCCTGGTCGATGGTTATTCTTCAGACCAATTCAAAATTGACGCTGGTGCCCGCAAGGATCTGTTCTCTCCCTGACACTTTTTCTAATATTTATAAACTATCTTTTAAGTATAACCTCCAATCCAATCCATAATTTTGCAGACGACAGCACGCTCATTGCTTCTTATGAAGACAACGACAGTAAATATTCTGCTTCGCTTGAGCTAAATCTCGACTTGGACAAAATTTCTAATTGGTGCAAAATTAACGGAGTCGATTTTAACTCTAAAAAAACTCAGTGCTGTTTAGACTCTCGGAAAAGAAACACTTCAATCCCAACTTTAACTTTTCAAGGGTTTTGCAGCATGCGGATGAGCTCAACATATTGGGCATGGAGCTAAATGAAAAATTAAGTTGGTCCAATCATATTTTTGGTATAGCTAAAGATACAGCTAGGTGTATGGGTTTCCTGTATCGTTGTAAAGCCTTCTTTTCATCTTCTGATCTCCTTAATATCTATAAAGCATTTATAAGTAATAAGACAAAAGATGGAGTACTAACATCGCAAATGTTGAACCATCTTCCACCTAATGGGTTCACCAGAATTAGTGATGATTACATTTACAAAGTGCAAAGATTCAAGGTGAATATTAACAATCTTGTTCACAATATGTCTGCCAATTTGAAATCTATTTTCATTCCCTAACTCAACTTCCTCTGAGTTCATTAGTACTAAAGGTCGTTTAACCTATTGTTTGGTCAAAAAAGGTAGATGGTGTTTAGTGGGTTAAAGTCCCACACACTCATAGAGGACTCGTGTTCGTTTTCACTCCTCTATAGTTTCTTTCGTTGATTCCCACCTCGCAAAAAAAAAAAATTATAAAGAACCAAATTAAATATTCGATTAAGCGTACGATTTTTATTCTTAATTTATATTTATTTAAAATACGTTCATTTTTCTAAAAGAATATAAATCTTCTTTATCCCTGATCCTATTCTTCTTCCTGTAATTTTTTGTGACTGCTTGGATATAATATGAAATGAATAGAATAAAATGATTCTGTTGCAGAAAATAAATTGATTATAACAATATGCCACTTAAATTTAAAAATTTTAAAATTAAATGGTTACAAGAAAAAGGATAGAATCGAATTTCGAAGAAATTTAATGTAGTTCTAATATTTAAAAAAAAAATGTAATTTATAATCAAAAGATACTTGTAAATTATTTGCAACTTTTTAATAATTTTTACCGTTTTTATATTTTTTCTTCATATCATGGTGTAATGAATGAAAAGTGTACCAAGGCAAGTGTACCAAGCAACAGATTTGTATACCAGTTTCTTGTAACCAAAGTTGGTAAACATTCAGATTTTAACAAATCTAATAAAAGCGTAAATTAAAAAACAATGTGATTGGGATCGATTATGCATTTTAAAATTATTAGTTTATTATTAAGTTAATTATAATTAAATAATATCACAAACAAAAGGCACCAATCACACTTGGTAACATACTAACTAAATATGAATATGAACTTACACATGGAAGGTTAATAATTGATCAAATTTTCGTTTTAAATTAGGGAAATGAAAAAAATGCAATAATACGATTTACGTCTCCACACATTATTCTTGGACTTTAAATATGCTTTTGATAGCATACAAAGAAGCAATATTGTTAAATTATTGAATGACTTTAAAGTAGCCGAAAAACTAACAAGATTTGTGATGGTGACCCGCAAAAATACAAAAAGTAGAGTAATGATGCAAAACGTCACAGTCATTCACAATAAAATCAGGGATCAAATAAGGTGATACTCTTCTTCTACAATTTAATCTGATACTTTTACAATATGATCTGATCATTTTAAAATAAGACATCTGTATAGAAGAAACAAGACAATACAAATTAATGCATCAGTGCATCTAGGAATTTCTGGGAACTACTATGAAACTTTTGAAGCCTAATAAACGTCAATATTTTAGTAATATTTGTCTTCAAATAAATAAAGATAAAACCAAATACCTAAAATTGTTCAGATCACAGATCATTCAAGATAGAATTCAGATGGGTAATAGATATTAATATTAATAAGCATATCTAAAACTTTTCAAATCTAAAATATTAAATAGACAAAGTAAAAAGGCCGATGTATAGAACCCTCGTGAGGCGAGTTGTAACATATGAATCAAAAGTTTGAACGTTTGGAATAATATGACATGATATAAAAGATGATATAAAACAAACTTTAGGTTAAGAAATTGTTAGGTATTATACTGTAGGTATAAAATTTTTTTCCATACAGGATTTTTATTTCTAATTTCTATTTAAATCTTAATATAATCTCGGACATATTACCAGAATATTGGAAACATAATATTATACGTAGTTTCCACATCAAATTTTTGAAAAATTCGACATTAAGAGGAAGGTTTGTCAATATTTCCTTATTAACGTATTAAAAATTGGTATAATATTCATTCCATTTTTTTGGTTATATGAAGAAGATCTTTGGTGTTTCTCCTATCGGAAAAGAACAATGTATCATCTTTGATATTGTTTTTTTTTTTTAGTCCTTAGGAAATCAAATTTTGTTCACATTACCTTTTTATATCTTATATAAATATTTTGATATTTTTCCTATTTTCTTTTTTTTTCTATCCTCAAATCAATATCATCGTCGCAACATCTTGTTTGGAAAATCACACTTTACAACTTGTAAAAATTGCGAACATCATTTTTCATGTTTGAAAGAGAAATGTTTGTTATTTTTCATGTTTGTATAGTTGTATGTCAATATGTATGAGAAATAAAAAAAATAAATGATTATTCGATTAAAATAATAAGTACTAAATAATATGTATGTATGTATGTATGGAATTATATAACTGTGAATTTTAATTTTCACTTTATTATATATTCATTCTCTTGTAAACATGAACGTAATCTTTTGTATATTTAATTTTTTTTTTTTTTTTTTGTATACTCTTTAGGTTTTTTTTCACTCCTTTACAGTTAGGTACATGTAATATAAACGGCTTCGTATATAGGACTTATATTATAATAGTCTATTCTAAAAATAAAAAATAAAAACGGTCTGATAATAAAAAAAAAATTGTATTTTAATATTATAAAAAAGATGACATATAATGACATTTTTCTATGAGTTTTATTAATCCGTGATTTTCTTTTTGTATGTTATATGTTTTTTTTTTTAACCAAATAAAAGAATCCGTGTATATAATTCAAAGTTGATGATAAATAAAAAAGAACTTGTATAACAATATAAAAAAAAATATTAAATATGATACATTTATTATTAAATTTTTCATTAAAATTAATTTTTGATAATATCAAAAATTTTGCATTATCTTATGATTATCTAAAGGTTTATCTGAAAGGTTGTTATAATTTTGGGTTCTTTATATTATAGTTAGATATATCTAAATAAGTTTTGATTTGTTCAATTAATTAGGGCGAAGACGACGTAAATCGAAGAACAAAATTTCACATATATTTTTTTTTTGTTGGTAATGACCAAAAAGTTGATACCTGAATAAAATGCAATATGTGTAATTAATACAATATTTTTGTTTCAATTTAAAATTTTTTTTTGTCATCATTCAAAACTTTAGAATGCAAGAAGACGACATTATTATATCTGTCATAACTAAGACAGTTGGTCCCTATTCCATAAAATCGGACAAGCGCGACAATTGGCAATATATGTCAATGACAAGTTGACAAGTTGACAATTTACAATTTTTTGTTTTATAAAAAAGTGTATAATATGTTAAGTGACAATTTACAATTATGTCAGAAAATTTTGACAATAAAATTACTTTTCGATTTCATAAAAGCCGAAGTTTTTCCTACAATTGTCAAGATTTTTTAATCAATTTATAATGACAATTTTACATGAAAAAGTCAAATTTTTACAAATTTACAAAATTGTCGGACTTTTTTGTCAAATCTTGACAAATAAAACTTTATCAAACAAAATTCATTAAAAATTGACAAGTTTAATTAAGAGCGCGAAGTAAAAGCATAATTATTTAAACATTTGTGTTGAAAAGACGTATAAATTTAAAAAAATGTTAGCTTTATTGGATTTAAACGAAAGTGAAATTCAAGATCAAGTTAATTCAAGACGTTCTCGAAATTTCAAAGAAAGAATCAATAATATTTCTTCTTATTTGCATGTCAATGAAAACAATGAAAGAAACTGTTGAATTTATTTTAAATACCTTAAGCATGCAATAAATCGAAACTACACTCTTTAACCGGAGAATCAGCTTCTCTGCGCTCTGCATTGTCTTGGAAGTGCAACGCAATGCCATGTAGTTGGAGATGCACAAGGAGTGTGAACAAGTACAATTCACCGTTGCATAAAAATTGTTTCTAATTTAATTATTGAGCATTTTCTCGGCGAGAAAATGTGGGTGCGGTATGTCAACAATTTATGTATTATGCTAATTTTCCACGTGTTGCTGGTATTGTTGTGCTCATTAATAGAATATCTTTGCTTTCTTTTATTAAATTTAAAACAGCAATTTTCTTTTCAATCATTTTATTTAATTATAAATATTTTATTTATACAGTCACAATGTTTTATTTATATTGAAGGCAAAGGTGTTTTAATGTGTGGTTAAAACTAATTTTGTCGTTTTTATACCCGTACGATAGGATCGGGTATAATAAAATTACTCCTCCGTTTGTAACACCTCGAAATAAGAGAGCTAGATATACCTTCAAAGGTATGGATCGGATCAGAAAAAAATTCTAAGACTTTTGAGCCATGTCCGTCCGTCCGTCCGTCCGTCCGTCAGCACGCTAACTCAAAAACTAAGAAAGCTAGAATCTTGAAATTTACACAAAATATTCTTGGAGTAATTTGTAGGTTCCCTATTTTTTTTGGTTGAGTTTGGACCAAACCTTAAGGTAGCTCTCGAACACCTAACTTTTAGATCCCGACATTTTTTTTGAAATAGAGCTATGAAATTAACTGCTGATAGATCTCAGAAAAATATTAATTTTATTTTTAATAACTTTTTTTTGTAGCCCCACCCGTTACGGAGCTACAGCTCCTCAAAGGTTCAAAAAAGCTCTATATTTAAATTGTTATAGCACAAGTTGTATAAGGTGTATCTTCATTTTGAAAACGCCAAACGATTACTACTTTCATTAGCTTTAAAAGTATATATACAATAAATATATATTTGTGGCATACGGTGTCTTAATTTACCGTTATGCGAAACTCAAATTTTGCAAAATTCTTGAACCCTTCTATCTTCTAAACGGTTAAAGTTGGAAACTTGAAATTTTGACAGAAGTTACATCTCTGAAAATTAGTGTGAGTCATTTCAGAAATTTTTTTTGTATCACTCTCCGTTTAGGAGCTGTAAGGGGTCAAAAACTGAAAATTTCCTATTTTTAAACACCTGTAACTTGAACATCTGTTAAAATTTTTTTGAAGTAATACACAAAAATTTAAGCTTCAACATTATACTTTTATTGCTGTTAATAACTTTTTTTAATAATATAGGGTTACTTTATAATTGACGAAAGTGTTACTTGATTTTTTCAAATTTTCTAACAAATTTCTTTAACGAATTTTTTCCATTTTGTTTTACTCGATAATTTGAGATTGTTGAGGATATAATGCGTAGTACAAAAAAATGTAATTAAATAAACAACATAACGGTTGCTTGAAGAATTTTTATTTATATGATATTGATATATATATACATACTTATATAATATCATGTTTATTTACATATCGTATATGTCACTAGTGAATGAATGATAAGAGTATAGATGTATATTATATAGCGCCGTAATTACATACATATATGTATTTTATTGTACTTATAAGAAATTATTCTGTCAATGGAATATTTAAATAATATAATATAATATAATATTTAAAATTATATTTACTATTTTGTACTAAGTAAATTTAATATACATTTACCGCTTAGTATTAAATGGTACTATAGAATATTTGAAAAAGCTTTGGATTGATAATCGTTATGTTAAAATCTGCTTTTGAAGAATGCATAAACATATAGTTTGAATATATGTACAACCCATAATTCTAGAAATTATAAAATTCACCCAAATTATTTTAAAATACTAAAATATTAAAAAAATAATATTGTAAGCAAAGTGAGAGGCTCTGAACATACTAACGGTTCGTACGGGTATCTAAGAGTTGACAAAGTCAACTGTATTCTTCCTCGTTTTTTTTTTTTTTTGAATAGACAAGTTTTTTCTTGTCAATTACCACCTCCGTTTCAATAAATGTGACAAGTTTTTTCTTGTTTACTAAAAAACAAAACTTGTAATTGTTTTAAAAACAGTTACTTGTCACGTTTTTATGTAACAAAAAACTTGTTATAAAATCAGACAAATTTGTAAAATTGTTACACTTGTCCCTCTTGTCGGATTTTATGAAATAGGACCCAACTGGTTTCAAAAATGGCTAAAGTTTTATCATATGTTGCTATTTTTTTTCCCTGATAAAATTGAATTGCAATAGTAATTGTTATGGTCAACCAGAGATTTTTAAACTTTTGAATTGAGATTTTCACTTAGATCCCAAAAATAAACTGTATTAAAATGTGTAATAAAATTAATTACTCTTGTATACATGGATTTTTTTATCTGAAATTAAAACAATATATTTAAATATTATTTTCTAATGTTTGTTATTAATTTCTTTAACTTTCAAAAACCGAACCTAATTTAGTCGCCATTTTATGTTTCCGAAGTTTCGTATTTCAGATAATTAGTAATTGTATAAAATTTGTCTATACAATTTTGGTATAAAAATCATATAAAATTTTTCTCCATATTCCGGAATGCTCTCAGAACTTTGAATTTTGAGAGGAGGAAAAACTTTCAGAATAAGCATTAGTTGCTTCAGATACCAGAACAAGTGATCGTAGAATAAGCATTAGTTGCTGTTATACCATAACAAGTGATCGAAATTCAATTTACAATTAATTAATTTGTTTACACTTTTCTCCATAAAAAAAAATTGCAGTCATTTCAAAAGTAGTATATAGGTACAGCTACTTCGATCGATCAAATATATAGATATATACATAGATTTGTATGGAGAATTGTATTGAAAAATTGTTTTATGAAGTATCTTCATGAAAATATTGATGCGTTGAAAGAGTCCTTCACAATTATCACAACTGTTGTATAATTAATTCGACATTTATAAGACTTGGTATCTATTAGAAGGTACTGGAATAATCTTATGGTATTATGATACTTACTTTTTTTAGCTTAATTTTAAACTTTATTTCCACTAAGAAAAGCATGACAAAGACAGATATATAAAATTGTTAAATTTTCCCGCAGTTTCTTTAATTTGTTTAATTAATTTAACTTAATTTTTTAAACTAATATTTTATTTAATATTTTAGTTAATAAAATTATTTCGAAATAGAAAAGAGTATGAATCAGAAATTTGTTATTGAAAGTGTACAAAAGGATACATTATTGTAGAACCCTTTAGAGACAAAGATTATTACAGTAAAAGTAAAATTATGTTAGATTCTCCGCTTCAGATATTTTACCCGCCGCGCATGTTTTTTATATGAAAACTTGAATTCTTTCATTTTTCAAATTTAGTTCGGAAGTTTTTTTTTGTCTCCGGAAAAAAAGTTGATTTAACTTTATCTTTTTGTGCGAAACTTTTTTTCATCTATCTCTTTTTGAAAAATTTCTTATTCGATTCCTCAAATAAACAAAAATTTAAAATAATTTCAATGCCATTTTCAAATTTCAGCTGTCTAAATTTTTTTCTTCTGCAGAAAAATTGTTCTGAAGCAGTGAATTTTTAAAATGGTTCAGAAAAAATATACCGAAGCGGTGAACTAAGCATTAGTCTTTTTTTCAGTATTGTGCACGCAATTAGCTTCAAATTGTAATGATTCATTTTCAATTTTTAGCACATTTCCAAAAAAATTTTGAAAAAATGTGCTTATTAGTTTCACTCTGTCCGTCCGTCCGTCCGTCCGTCTGTTTACAAAACTTCTACACCGTTAAAGATAGAGAAAAAAAAATTTAACCACAGGTAGGTCTCATAAAAAAAAATATTTTGTGGAACAACTTTTTCATGTAGCCCCCCCCATTACGGAGCTACAACCCCTCAAACTTTGAAAAAGCCCTATTTTTAAATGCATATATTTTATGTTCTGCTTAAGATTTTTTCAATCTGAAAACGTCATTCGACAGGTATTTCTTTTATCTTTGTAAATTAATATCAAAATTATACAATTTTTTTAAATTTAGTATTTAAATTTACCGTTATGTGAAAACCAAATTTTGCATGATTTTTCTACTTTCATAACTCCGGCACGCTTCTAGATAGAAGCTTGAAATTTTGAGGCAAGAAAGAACTTTTAGAATTAGTATAAGTTTGCTCAGAAAATTTTTTTGGACCACCCCCTGTTTATGAGCTATTAGGGCTTAAAAATTGAAAATTTGCTATTTTTAAACACCTGTAACTTAGGAACCTGTACACATTTTACTTCTGCAAGATATAAAAATTAAAGCTACAATAATATATTTTTACGTGTGTTAAAGGTTTATTTTAATTGTAAAGGGTTCCAAAGTTGCAGCTCTTCAAAATTGCGAAAAAGCCCCATGTTCAGATGTATATATCTCGGGCTCTGAGTAATAATTTTGCAATCTAAAACCGCCAGAAGATCGAAAATTTTATTATCTATATAAAACAATGTCAAAATTATGTAATATTTTGTAATTTACTATTTAAATTTACCGTTATATGAAAACCACATTTTGCATGAAATTTCTTTTTTCATAACTCCGGCACCCCTTTAGATAGGAACCTGAAATTTTGAGACAAGAAAGAACTTTTAGAATTAGTATAAGTTTCCTCAGAAAATTTTTTGGTAACACCCCCTCTTTAAGAGTTATTACGCCTCAAAAATTGAAAATTTGCTATTTTTAGACACCTGTAACTTAGGCACATGTACAAATTTTTCTTCGGCAAGACATGAAAATTAAAGGTTTAATAATATATTTTTACGTGTGTTAACGGCTTTTCTTAGTTATATAGGATTCCGGACTTATAGCCCCTCAAAATTTCAAAAATGTCCTATTTTCACATTTGTTCTTATTACATGAAATTTTCAAATTTTTGTGTATGTCACACTTCTAAACAGTTTGTATTGAGTTTTGGAAATGTGCGTTTTAAAAACCGTTGGTTTACATTCTACCTTGTTTATTTTCTTTTCGAATTATTTTTGTTTGTCAAAAATTTAATAAAGAAAATTTCTACGTTTTCTTTTTTTTTTTATTTTTATTAAAAAAAGTGAATGAACGTCAAAAAAAGAACGAAATGTCAAAACATGTACACGAAAAAGAATGTAGACAAATTAAATTTCTGAAAATTTAAGTACACGAAAAAAATATACGAATTAAATATACAATTCATATATCTAACTCTTTCACACTTAAGCAAAATTTGCATATGATTTTTTGTATCTTTTACACAATTTTTAAAAAGTTTAAAAGTAATATTATAATAATATTAAAGTTAAAATACTTAGATAATATTTTTAATATTTTTAATCTCAAATTTAAAATTACTTCTCTTACTTATATCCTTTTTGATACTTTTTAAAACATTTCAATAACTTAATTTGTAAATTTTCAGTTTCTTTTTTTTCAAAAAAAAAAAAAAAAATTAAAAAGAAGGAGAAAAATTTTATGACAAAACTCGTGACGTCTATAAATTATTAACTTTTTTTTTATTCCGAAAATAAATTTTTACGGTTTTTTTAAAAGCATAATTTAAAACTTTTTTTTTTGTTTTTTTGTTCAATAAAAAATTTGTTTTGTTAGCAGTATAAAATTAAAACTCCCACTTGTTAAACGACATGTTTCTCATAATGTATTCGGTTTTTTTTTTTTTTTTTCACTTTAATGTAAATGCAATTATACAGATATGAAGCTAATTATGCAGGCGTATAGAATATGTCTGGATGTTGTTTTTTTACATTTTTTGCTATAGTCTAATTGAAACTATTATAACATAAATCTTATTTTTCTTAACCCAAACTGTTTTCCTATAATAGAATGTGTACAATTGATTTTCTAAAAATGCTAGATGTAATAAACAGTGTTAACACTGAAACCACTTACTAAAAATTGCATTAATTTCCGTCAATCTATAGTAGCAGGTTTATGAAATGATTAGGGTTTTATGAACCATTTAATTACATTTTTTTTTATTGCATCAGAATTGAATAGGTTAGCAATTTCTATTATTTTTGAATTTTTAGTTCTTTTGATGACAAAATATATACCTAATTTCTATTTACTTAAGAAAAATATAAGAATGATCCTTTTATATTCATTTTGATCTTTTCAATAGATCCTAGTTCCGTTGGAAAAAGTGATTTTAGAATTCTTTACTTAAATTTTATAAAATTAATATGTTAGGTACTGATAACCTTATACTATTCTTGATTAACTTTTATTTTAAACTTTAAGCAAATGATATACAAAAAAATTGATCTTAATAGTAAACGAATTTATCCTATGATAAGAATGAGGATGAAGATGAACAAGTGTTTAAAAAAAAGTTTTTAATAACTTTTTTACAGTTATATTATGTATTATATACATAATATATATTATATATTGTAAATATATAAGATAAATTATATTTAAATTGTTATGTACGTAATATGTTATATTTAACATCAAAATTTATAAGCAATTAAACTTAAGGTGCGAAAAAAAATTAAAAATTTTGTTTAGAACTTTTCCGTAACAAAAAGAAAAAAATAAAACCAAAATTTTTCCAATACAGTTAAAAAGAAAATTTGTTAAATTTGGTATTTTTATTATTTTTGTTTATTTTTTTTTATTTTGTAAAAATCATAAAGTTAAATAATTTTTACTAAGTCTTGTGTATTTATTTTGAAAAGAAAATTTTGAAGAAGAGTAAATTAAGTTGGTATAAATATTGTAAATTGTTTAACTTTAAAGAGTTAAAATTTAAAAAATAAATGAAAAAATTCGTTAAAAATGGATAAAAAAAAAAAATTCAAAGTTTTTTATTCATCATTTTCTTCAAATCAATTTTCTAAGAGTTATTCACCCTTACGACATTTACAACCACGCCTGAACACGAAAGGCTGTCTAATTTCCTGTACACATTTATGTGGAAGAGAAATGTATTAAAACAAAAAAAAAAAAAATTTTTTTAAACCATTCAGATACGTCCCTGTTTTACACTATTAAATGCTTAATATAAAAACAGATTTTATATGTCCATTGGTTCTCGATTTATTAATTAACTAGTGAAAAGACCAATCACATAATGGACACCCGGCGAATAAAAAATTTTTTTTAAATTTTGTAGTATTGTTAATCTGAACCCAATCATTTTTAAATAATAAAATTTAAATTTTGTTTTTTCTTTTTTTTCGAGTAGCAAAAAAAAATTCGGTCACATGTTGGAAGTGGTTCAGCTCTTATAATAGATAATTGATTTTGAAAATTTGGCCGAATTTGATTTTAAAAAAAGACAAATATAATATTAAAATAAATAAATTTGGAGTGAAGAGTATATATACATAGTTTTATAAAATAAGATTTGTTACATTTATTACAACACTCATAATAAAAATTATTTTTCATCATATAATTTATATTCTAAATCTTTTTCTGTACTTATTTTACTATCTAAATAATAAAATTAAACTATCTAAATAGTATCTACGAGTAGGTACATAAAATTTTCAATTAAAATACATTTTCCATATTCAAATTTCAATAAACAATTTACAACACTTTCGATTACTACTTTTTGCCACTATGTAATAAAATTAAACAAAGTTGCGCCTTTAAAAATACATTGTAATTCAATATCAAATATTTCTATAGGTATCTTGTATTATAATAATACATAGACACAGTAACAAAGTTGTGCCTTTAAAAAAGCATTGTAAAAATACTATACCTAAACAATATTTCGTTCATTTTCTCTCTTACAGTAATTTCAATAACCAGAAAGGTTTTGGAATGAAGTAACATATAGTTTACTTACTTTTACTGATGGTTTTTTTTTTTGTTTAAGTAGTTGTAAAAAATTAATTACTTTTAAAATCCCTATTTTTAAATGTGCATATCTCAATTTCTGCTTAACATTTTTTCAATTTAAAAACGCCATTTAACAGAAGTTTTTTTAAATTTAGTATTTAACTTACCGTTATATGAAAAAAAATATTTCATATTTTCTTCCTTAATAACACCCGCACGTTTTTAGATAGGGACTTGAAATTTTGAGGGAAGAAACAACTTTACATTTTTTTTGCACCATCCTCTGTTTAAGAGCTATTAGGGCTCAAAAATTCATAACTTAATTCTTAAACAGTTGTAACTTCGGCACATGTACAAGCTTTTTATCGTTAAGGCATAAAAATTAAAGACATTATAAAAATTATACATTATATCAAATGTATACATCTCAGCTGATTCTGCGTAGTAGATTTACAATCCAAAAACGATAGAAAACCGAAATTTTTCTTACCTTTATTAAACAATATCAAAATTATGTAATATTTTGAAATTTACTATCTAAATTTACCTTTATGTGAAAACAAAACTTTTAAGATTTTCCTTGGTTTATAACTGTGGTACGCTTTTAGTTACAACCTGCGTCACGCTTTTAGTTAAAATTTCATAAGAAAGATCTTTTAGAGTTAAAGTGTATGTTATCTCAGAAATTTTTTCACTGTTTTTGTACCACTCTCTGTTTAGGGATTCTTCGGGCTTAAAAATTGAAATTTTGCTATTTTTAAATAACTGTAACTGAGACACCTGTACAAATTGTTTCAAAATAAAAGGCAAAAACTATAGCTTCAATTTCATAATTTTACGTGTGTTAATGATTAATTATGTAGCATTCCCTTAAAATTGATGAAAGTATCTCTTTATTTTTCACATGTACTCTATAAACATGTCACATGCTAAAGGCAAAAGAGTCCTAAAAATGTCGGCAGATATTTATATTTGGACGATATAATATATAAATTTTTCCCATACAATATTCGTCCTTTAAAGAGATTTTTTAAGAACGAATCCTTTACTTTTTTAAATAAATATTTAGCAAAAACAAAATTTACCCGTTTCGCTATACCAATTTTATTCCCAAATATAAACCAACAAAACGAACTTTCATACAAAATATACCTACGGGGAATATTAACTTTTTTAAATATACCTGCCTGTCAAAGGAAATAAAAATTCTTGTCGAAGTCAAAGTTCCACAAAATTTTCCACATATAAATTCTATATATTTTTACATTGTAAAATTTATTTAAGAGAAAATCTCGTAATATGATAACAATGTGGTTTCAAATACCAAAAAAAAAAAAGGAACAATAAATGAAAACAAAATAAAAATGAAACTAAAAATAACCTAAGGTATCTATATAAAAAAAAAACATGAACTAAATTACTCTATTAGATATGATTAATGAGACTAGAAAAATGTTTTTATTCTAATATTAAATCAGCCATCTTCTAAAATAACGTGATAATATTTTTCTTATTTCCTATGTTTCTATTTTTATATTTCTATATGTATGTATGTAATTATTAATGTTACCTTCTAGCAAATTTTATCATCAATATTCATTTATTATATTGTTTTGTAACATAACTTTATATTTTATTACCGTTATAATCTTTGTAATTTTCCACAATATTTTTTTTTTTCTGACAATTTTTTTTTTTTTGTTGAAATTGAAAGAAACAGAAAAAAAAAAAAATTCATTATTGATTTTCATTCATACTGAACAAATAAATTGTAAAATATTTACTGGGAGGTAATAATAAATGATTGCGATCTTTAAAGTAATGATATTATTTTAATTTAATATTATAAAAAAGATTTTATAAAATGAAAGTCACTTCAATTAGTTATTTAGAACGTGAATAAATATTATTTTGTATTATAAAAAGTGACGGAACTTTAATAAAATCTTTCGAAAACATTTTCTTAAATGATGCCAAAAGAAAAAAGAAAAGAAAATAGGTAATTCGTTTTTTTTTTTATTATTTAGATTTTTTCTTTTTTTTTTTTCTGAGGAAACTTAAAAATATTTTTTCGTCCTTCGATATTAGATTACTATTTATAACAAGACTGTATTTCATTTGACTGTATATCACTTGACCGTTTGTCACTTGCCTGTATTATCTTCATCTCTTATATTTGCCTGTATTATCATATCACGGTGTTTCATTTAACTGTATTTCATTTGACTGGATTCCATTTAACTGTATTTCATTTGATTGGATTTTATTTGTAAACAATTTAAAAATCCCCCTAATTAAATATTTTACATATACAGTCAAATGAAATATTGGCAAATGACATACATAGCGAAACGAAATTTAGTAAATGAAATATCGGTAAATGAAATACAGTCAAATGATAATTAATACAGGCTTCTTTTCAGTTACTTTCAATAAAATTCAGTCAAATGAAATACAGGCATATGACATACTCCTTCGATATTTTATAAAATCATGAAAATAACTTAATAACTATATCTACTGGTAGATTTTGAACAGAATAAATCTTTTTGTTTTCTTTTTTAACTTGCCATATAATCCCATGTTTTCCTATGCTATGAGCAAGAATCTAATCATCAGGTATATTCAAACAATGTCTTTGTAAAATTTTTTTGTTTTTTTTTGTGTTATTGAGGTAATTTTTAATTCAGATTTATTTATAGTTTTTATATTGTAACAAGTATTATTTTACAGATTTTAATTTCGTAATTCGAAGGAATGATTCATTGTTTGTAGGAATAGTTTATAATTGTTTTTAGCACATTTCTAAAAAAAAGTTTTGAAAATATTTGCCTGTTAGTTTCACCCTGTCCGTCCGTTCGTCTGTCTGTTTACAAAAGTTCTACACAGTTAAAGATAAAGAAAAACAATTTTAACCATTGATAGGTCTCATAAAAAAATGTATGTTGTAGAACAACTTTTTCATGTAGCCCCATCGGAGCTACTAACAGTCTCTCAAACTTTAAGTTTTGTCTTCACATGTTATACTTAACATTTTTTTGAAAACGCAATTCGACAGGTATTGTTTTTATCTTTCTAAATCAATATAAAAATTATACATTTTTTTAAATTTAGTATTGAAATTTACCGTTATGTTAAAACCAAATTTTGTATGATTTTTCTACCTTCATAGCTCCGACACGCTTTTAGATAGGGATTTGAAATTTTGAGGTACGAAAGATTAGAATTAGCATAAGTTTCCTAAGAATATTTTTTTGTAACAACAGGGGGTGTTACAAAAAAATATTGTTGAGAAACTTATGCTAATTAAGTGCTAATAGAGCACTTAATTAAACACTCCCTGTTGTTACAAAAAAATATTCTTGAGAAACTTATGCTAATTAAGTGCTATTAGAGCTTTTAAATTAAAAATTTGCTTTCAATTTAAACAGCTGTAACTTAGACACCCGTACACATTTTTATTCGGCAAGACATAAAAATTAAAGCTTCAATAATAATAAATTTTTAGGTGTGTTAATGCCTAATGGTTTTTCTTAGTTATATAGGGTTCCGGACTTACAGCCTCTTAAAATTTCAAAAAGAGCCCTATTTTCACATTTTTTCTTATATGAAATTTTTAAATTTTGGTGCAAGTCAGAATTCTAAACAGTTTGTTGTTATCTTTTGGAAATGTGTGCTTTTAAAAACCGTTGGTTTACAATATGCCTTGTTTTTTTTTTGCTTCTTAATTAATAAGAAGCAAAAGTTTTTTTAAGTCTGATACAATAAGTTAGCTAAAAAATTTTAAATATTTTATTTAGTTTTAGTATAAAAGAGGATAAATCTTTGTAATAATCTTCGTATTACAAAGATTGTTTAGCTGCAAGGTAGCTCAAAGATAGTTATGTATAATGGTTTCAAAATTATATCTTCATTATTACATTATTTTGGTAACGATTGAAATAGTCACCCCATTACTCAGATGTTTTTACTGTTTTTTGCCTCCCCTACCATTTCCTGAAGTTCTACTTTTCAAAAATCCTGTATAATTATGTAATTTGTTTAATAAATTTAAAACAAATATGGAACCAAAAATATTGACTAATAAAGTCGAGGAAGTATTACAGTTCAGGTCGAACTTTATAAATTTCAGTGAGCGAAACTGACAGCTACATAAAATTGAAAAAGTAAAACTTTAAGAATAGCTGTCTTATGTTCTTAGTTATCGTGCGAACGGAAGAATATATATAGTTAATTCGATACAGAATTCGATCCTGAGTAAAAATTACCTTATATTATATTCCCTCTATGTGGTCCTCTTTAAAATGTTACAAACGTAATGATACAGATACGATAAATTTATGAAAATTAACTTTTGAAACTCAAAATTATACTCGAAATTTTAAACAACATATTTATGTAAGTTTTTGTTTATAGTTACTGGCAGATGATAACAATATTATAGCAGAATTGGGCAGATACTTCTGTAGATGTTGCACTATTGCTTATATATGTATTCAATTACTTAGATGTAATTGAAAAAGTCTTTCAGAAAAATTTAAATATATAAAGTATTTTATTTCATTTTAGATATATTAAAAATAAAATAAAAAAAAAAAAAAAAATATGAATAAACAAAGAAAAAAACATCACTTTCACTTTTAACCAAAGGACATTACCGTTACCATTTTCTTAAATTTTATAATGATGTACATTTTCATTGTATGGAGAGATTTACTTTTTCATTTCTATTTATATAATATTGAAAAATTTTATGGATACGGTGAAATTAAAATGGACTTACTTTCATATTGACAAATGGGACTTACTGAAGGATTACTTAAAACAATTGAAACTGGAGAAATATTCATCAATTTTAAATCTCTTAACATAATATTTATAAAATTAAACAAATATAAAGCACAGAATTTTTCATTAATTTTTTTTTTTTCCAATGTTAAGTTTATGGAAAACAGAAATTTAAAATTTAGTTATTATAATTTTGTAATTTATATGTGTTTACACATGAAACGGTTAAGGTCAATTGAAGCAAATGTATTTTCCACGCTATTAAATTGTTTTACGTTTCTAAAATAATATATATATACCTACTATAAAATAATATATATATACCTACTGTATAATTAATATGTATCTACTTATATTAAATACCTAAGAATTAACATATAGTTTTCCTATTTCTCTACTACTTGCAATATTTTAATTATATACTATGTTAAAATATTATATACTTGTGGTTAAGGATCGCATGTCCTAGGCTCATGAAAATGATATTGTATGGTACTGATTTTTTTATATGAAAATTATAATTTAAATTAAATTAAATTAAATAAATAAATAATTATTGTGTACACAAAATATTACAAATGTCAACAATAAAATTCTATGTATAATATTGTTCATTAAAAAATTCTCGTAAAGGTCAAGAGTTAGTTGGATTTTTTTTTTTTTTTTTTTAATTTCTAAGTCAACACCATAAAAATTGAATTATAGGAAGGTACTTGTTTTGTTTTTTTTTTTTTTTTTACTTTAATTTCTATTTTTCCATTATTTCTAAAACTTTGAACAAGTAAATAAAAAAAAAAATGAAATAGAAATAAAGAAATTTTTAATATAACCGCGAAAAAATAATAATACACAGCAATTAGTAAAATTTAAATAAAGGTCATGTTAAAAAAATAAAAGACTTTTAATATTTTTACAGAAAATTAATTTTTTAATAGGAAACATTTTAAAATTAGTAAAGAACAGACAATTCAGTTTTCCTTCAAGTAAAGTTAAGTTGGATAATTTTACTTCTTTGGTAATTAGAACAACTTCTAAAATGGAAGAATTGTTGAAAAAACGTTTAAATTTTTTCTAACGATATGACTCTCATTTGATGTCTTTCAATTGCCATTTGGGTATGGCTCGTTATATTGAATGAGAAAATGTTGAAAAATAAAATATTTCGAAAAAAATGGTTGATAGAAAAAAATTTTGAAAAATCCCATGTTTGTCCCAATTTTGAAAAAATATGTTGAGAAAATTGACGAGTTAAATTTTTTTTAAAATTTACCTTTTAATTTTACCTCATTGGGTTCTTTTTACAAACCTTAAATATTGGTAAATAACAGCAAGCCAATGTACAAACCGTAAGTTATTTTCTGTTTTATGCTCTGACTAAACAAAAACTTATCTATATTAGATCTTAATTAATCAACTAGACTCTTATCTCTAAATCGTCAATATATCGGTAATGTAATAGAAGAAGAACGGAACACAATTATGACTTTTGCAGAAACTGTAAAGATAAAACGTAAAAGGAATAAATCGTAGCTGTTTGTTTAAAAACGATTTTGGACGCAGCTCTTGTTCAAATATACCAGAAGTTTAAGATTTACCTCTTATGACTTTTGCAGAAACTGTAAAGATGAATAAAACAAGGTCGAATGTAAACCAACGGTTTTTAAAAGCGCACATTCCCAAAAGACAATGCAAACTGTTTAGAATTTGTGACTTGCACAAAAATTTTTAAATTTCATGTAATAAGAAAAAATGTGAAAATAGGACATTTTTGAAATTTTGAGGGGTCGTAAGTCCGGAATCCTATATAACTAAGGAAAGCCGTTAACACAGGTAAAAATATATTATTGAACCTTTAATTTTCATGTCTTGCCGCAGAAAAATTTTTACAGGTGCCTAAGTTACAGGTGTCTAAAAATAGCAAATTTTCAATTTTTGAGGCTCTTAAAAAGGGGGCGTTACCAAAAAATTTTCTGAGGAAACTTATACTAATTCAAAAAGTTCTTTCTTGTCTCAAAATTGCAGGTTCCTATCTAAAGGCATGCCGCAGCTATGAAAAAAGAAATTTCATGCAAAATGTGGTTTTCACATAACGGTAAATTTAAATAGTAAATTTCAAAATATGACATAATTTTGATACTGTTTTATATATATAATAAAATTTCCAATCTTCTGGCGGTTTTAGATTGCAAAACTATTACGCAGAGCCTGAGATATATACATATGAAAATAGGGCTTTTTCGCAATTTTGAAGAGCTGCAACTTTGGAACCCTCTACAACTAAAATAAACCTTTAACACACGTAAAATAATATTACTGTAGCTTTAATTTTTATATCTTGCGGAAGTAAAATGTGTACAGGTGTCTAAGTTACAGGTGTTTAAAAATAGCAAATTTTCAATTTTTAAGCCCTAATAGCTCATAAACAGGGAGTGGCCCAAAAAAATTTTCTGAGCAAACTTATACTAATTCTAAAAGTTCTTTTTGCCTCAAAATTTCAAGCCTCTATCTAGAAGCGTACCGGAGATATGAAAGTAGAAAAATCATGCAAAATTTGGTTTTCACATAACGGTAAATTTATATACTAAATTTAAAATTTATATACAATTTTGATATTGACTTAGAAAGGTTAAAAAAAAATCCCTGTCGAATGGCGTTTTCAGATTGAAAAAATCTTAAGCAGAACATAAGATATATGTATTTAAAAATAGGGTTTTTTCAAAGTTTGAGGGGCCGTAGCTCCGCAATGGGTGGGACTACATGAAAAAGTTGTTTCACAAAATTATTTTTTTTATGAGACCTACCCATGGTTAAAATTTTTTTTCTCTATCTTTAACGGTGTAGAAGTTTTGTAAACAGACGGACGAACGAACGGACAGAGTGAAAATAATAAGCACATTTTTTCAAAATTTTTTTGGAAATGTGCTAAAAAGTAATAAATCTTTCATATATTTTGTGTGAATGACGAGGCTCTCGACGAAAGTTTCTTCTCTTCTCAATTATGAACATAATAATTTAGCATCGATTTACAGCGCTTATGTCAATAAACTCCCAATACTCTAGTTAGGTTAAAAACTGATCCAGGGTAAGTAAAAAAAAGTAGCTATATAATTTTTTCGACATTCTCTTAAAATTTTCGTCTAACATTTGTTTTTTTAATTTAATTTTAAGTACATTCTAAATTCATTCTAAAAGTAAAAATGCTACATTTTTCTTTTAGTTTCTATAGAAAAATTTACTGTTGTAGTACACCTTTAAGTAATTTACCTTCAGTACACTTTGTACAAGTAGTTACCATTCTACCAATACACCTTGAAGTACAGAGTGTTTAATTTTATTTAAAGACACAAGAAGATTTAATAACAGTATACGGTGGGTAATTAATAATGACAGCTATTTGGTTTAAATAAATAATTTATATCCTAGTTATAATCGGTACCTACCCCTAAATGAAATATTTAAAAAGAATTTTATATTTTTGAACAATCGAAAATAGAAAACTAAGAATGTCATAAAAAAAAAATGTTTAAATTTATGCCTTACAAAGTGTATAAAATCAGTAAAATTTTATTTTTTTGCGGCCACGTCAAATAAAATTTAACAGTGCTAATGTCAAAAAATACTTCAAACCTCCTTTCATTTTGAGCTAGAAAAAATTAAGGTGAAATGAAATTTTATGAACTTTTTAAATACATATTATTTTTTTTAAACTTAACTGTGGGTTTAAAAGTTAATTTTAAATTTATATTTTGGCATTTAAAATATTGTGTTTTTTGACTGTTCTGCATCTAAAAACTTTCTTTATTTCTTTCTAGAAATTTTCCACGATAAACTTCTGTTACATTCTTCTGTTACTTCTGTTTTTAAGTTTTTTTTTTTTTCAATAAATTAATTTGAAAAGCAAAAATTATAAAAATTATAAAAAAAAAACAATATTTCAATTAAAGAAATTTTTTTTCATAAGAATCAAAGAAAGGTTTATTTTGATTTAATAAAATTTTTTAAAAGTTTTTTTTTTTCTAAGATTTTTTTTACTTATTTTTTTTTTTTTTTTTATTTAAAATTACCATGACGTGTACCACATGTTGTTTTTATTTAACATTTTTCTCATATTTTTATTTATAATAATAATATTCATAATAAATATAATATTTGTTTTAAATTTAAATTATTATAATATGTATGTTTATAAGATTTTATTCAAATTGACTTAATTTAAAACCGAAAGTCAAATAAATTGAAAAATAAAGAAAATGTTGAAAATTTTTTTTTGTAGGCACATTTTATTCTCACAATTATTACGCTTTTTGGTATTTTGTATTGTGATAAAATTCCACCTACCACCTTTGTATTTTAATTTAATTATGAATAAAACCTTGAAATGCAAGAACCATTTTAAAGCTTTAAATTTTTTTTTTTAGAAGAAGAAAAAGAAAAATAGAGAAAAACAAATAAATAACAGAACAAATTTTATAGAATTTTTCATATTTTCATTCAATACATATATAATATGTATATGTATATGTATATGTATTTGGGAGAATCACAAATTATAAAAATCGTTTTACAAAAAGTCATTTCATCAAAACACCTTCCTAAAGATAATACATTTTACAAACAGACAAAATTGCAAATAATACACTTTGTAAAATAGACATTTTAAACAAAAGATAAATTTAATAATTTATTAGGTGGAAATTTGGGGGTGGCAGCCTCCATTTTTTTTAAATTCCTTATTGTTAATTATGTATGCAAAAAAAAAATTTGGTAATAGAAAGAATTTTAGAGTTTGGTACATAATCAGGGTTCTAATAATCTGTTTGGTGGGGGTTTAGGCACGATTGTCCCAACTATTTTAAATTTATTGTTATTGAAATATGTAAAAAGAATATTTAGAAAGATTTACCAGTTGGTTACAAAGTTTAAATGTTAGGATTTTAATGCTTTTTCCAAATCGGAATTTTGCAAAAAACATATTTATTTTGTGAAATGGAAATTTATGTTATGGTTTTTTTTGTCAAATGGAAAATATTTGAAGAAAAATTTATGGTAAAACGGCAAATTTGAGGAGAGGATTTTTTGTTAAACGCTAACTTACGAAATGGTTTTTTTATAAAACGATTTTTGATTAATGGTATTTTTGTATTGTGTCTTTTAATAAAGTGTCCAATACCCGTAATATTTTCCTAGAATATTAATATGTGTATAATGTTAGAATAATACAAAGAAATTAAAAACAAAAAAAAAAAACTAAAAAAATTTTTTTGAGGTTAAAATGAAATCAAATGATCGTAAATTTCTTTTATAATTTGAATGTAGAAGATTTTTATTTGGTTAATTGTACAAAAAACAGAAAATATACAAAAAACTTTAAAAATACATTGTGATTATCAAAAATTTCGGAAATTTTTATTAAGAACAGTTTTGGTTGCAGATTCTACTGCTGTACAAGTATTATTTTTCATAAATTAAACATTTTTATTTTTAAGTTTCAAAATGGCTTTTATAATACGACTCATCTCTTTAATTTCTTCTTAGGAGTCTTCTAAATTCGAAATCTTCAAATTTTCTTTTAAATTTTGTTTTCTTAACAGACTTGGAAATCTGCCAACACCAGAAATACCACCGTGGTAGTGTCACAATCTTATTGACTACCCTAGCCAAAATAATAGGAATAAACCCTTATATATAATAGAGCGAAGCAGTGGCAAACGCAATATACTGGATAGGGAATAGGAATAAGAGAGAATAGAACAAGGAGCCGGAAGCATTGAATAATAGTGACAACATGCATATGTATATAACAGCTTCCTGCATTAGATGATAATTAAGGCAACATTTTTGGTCAATCTTCTTTATCCTAATAAACGTATATTGACATTAAAGTTCCTATCCGGTTGTTTATTTTTTTTTAAACAAGATTGATGTCCAACTTGCGGTTGAATCTTTTTAACCTTTACGTATTATATTATATTTATCATAATATAGATTGAATACAAGTAGCTTAAAAAGTATTTAAGTTTCATAATTTTATACAATAGCTACAACGGAGTAAATAAGATCTTGGTGACAATAATGACTAAAGAAACCGAAACGTACTCAAATAAATACAAATAATAAATGACTTTATCGATACTTAAAGTTTTTGGTCCTTAGAAGAGCGAATAATAAGGAACACAAAAACGGTAGAAATTACTATACAATTTTATGTACCATAAACAGCTTCAATTGTTTTTATCATAGTTATGTTGAGCAAAACACCTAAATATATTTTGGAATAATGTAATTATCCATTCTAGGACATTTTTCTTTCACTTTTCTTTATGTATTTGTACCTACTACAAGTATTTTCTTTGTTTTGTTCAAATTCAATAAAAAATTTAACTGATCCTGGATTAATACCTTTTAATACATTAATACCTATTTAGGATGACGGGCATTTTGATTCATTTAAACTAAAAGTTTTTAATAAAGTGACAGGCAGACAAAATCTTTTACTTTATATATAAACAGAGTAGTTTTAATAAAATTAACATAAAAAATAAATAAATAAGAAATAATTAAATAAAGGAATTTATAAAAAAAAACACATTATAATGTTAAGAACATTGTTAAAAGCTCTTGTTTGCAAATATATATGTATATATACGAACCTACATATTTATAAATTCTAAGAAAATTTAGATTATTTCTTAATTATATGTATGAATTGGGGACAACAAACAAAAACAGGAATTTTATTTTAAAGAAGGAGAAGGTTTTTTTAATCCTTGTTTAACATTTTTCTTTCCTTCAACTAATCCTTACCAAAAAGAAAAATTATATTTTGGAAAGAAAATATTTAAAAATAATATTTACTTTTATATTTCCAATTTAATTTTTTTTTTTTTAAATAATAAAAAATAAATGACAAAATTATAATATTGTTAGAGTATTATTTAATTACAATGTGTTGATTGAATGTAGGAGTATACAAAAATATTTTCGTCCTGAAATTATATTAAAATATTGATGTATAAAAATAAAAGGTAGTAGTATTTAAAATAATACATAATAATTTTTATTTTTTATTTTCTTTTCATTAACACAAAATTGATAAAACGAAATAAAATGTAACACAATATGATGATAAATGAAATGGAAAGTTATTCAAACTTATAAAATACATTTATTTATTTTAAAAAAAAAAAATACAAGGCAGCATGTAAAATCGAGTAATTTTAAAAGCACATTAAAAATATTTTTAAAATTGTGAAGAATAATTCTTCAGCTCCATAATTTTTTAAGTTATCGTGCTCTATAAAACTAAATCGACTCACAATTCAATTTCCTGAGCCAATAATTTATAATATAATTTTCTGTATCTAGTTCGCCTCCATCAAGGTTTCACAAAATGTAATGGTAAATTTATTACATACCTTTGAATTATGTTCATATAAGTATAAAAAGGTGTTAACACGTGTAAAGATATAAATTTTTGCGCTTAAATTTTTGTGTCTAACTTTAAAAAAAAATTTGAACAGGTGACTAGGTTCAATTTTAATTTTGACAACTAATAAATTTCCAATTTTTGACTTTTAATAGCTCTTTAATAGAAGGAGAAGTATAAAGTGCTTTTCTAATGTAGATAATTTATACTTGTTTGTAAAATTCCTCCCAAAATTTCCCCAAACAGTTTGACTAAATGCGCTCTGAAGATATTGAGGGAACATAATTTTGAAAAAATGTCAGTACCAACAGTAAATTAAACGAAGATATGGACGAACAAAAATGTTGGTACTAACGATAAATTTAAATAGTAAATATTATAAAAATTTATATATAGTTTTTTAATTATAAATGCTTAAAAGTTTCATGATCTTTTACGTTTTTTGAGATTATAAAAATTTTAAAATAGAATTTTTTTCTACTTTAAAAAAAACGTAGCTCTCTTATGGATTGAACAACTTAGAAAAAAAATTGTCTAATATAATTAATTTTTTTCTGAGGTGGATCCAAGGTTAAAATTCTTTTACAATTATCTTCACCCTATATGATATAGAAGTTTTTTCAACAGACGGACGACAAATTGAAACAATAAGTAAATTTAAAATTTTTTTTTTTTAAAAAGGCTTAAGATTTTGGAACTTTATTTAAAAAAAAAATATTGGATCATTTTTAATTATAGGTACGGTTACCCCTATTAAATTAATAAAACAGCTGTATATTATATTTAACATGTAATTTTCAAATATCATATTATTATTATGAATTTTGTATGTCAAATGTTTATGTCAATGTCATAATATTAAATTTTAAAAATAACTTAAATAAATAAAATGAAAAAAAATTAATTAAATAAATAAAAATGTTATAATTATAAAAGAAAATATAATACTGCTAATCATTTTTCTTCTTTTGAGGTTAGTGTATTTTCCTCAATTGAAATATAAAATATAGCAAATACAAAAATATATATAAATATTCTGTAAAAGGCGAATAAATCTGATTTTGAATCTAACTCTAAAATCCTTAGATACCGTTGAGTTCCCGGGAGCAAACTTGATAGTCCTAGCGTGCGCGGCTGTAACCGAGCGCTCCATGGCAGCACTAATTGTAAATTGTTGTAACCAATTCTAAAGTTTCTCCTACTTTATTGTTTTCATGTTCATATTTAAACAACAAAATGTATCGAAAAAAAAAATAATGAGAAATCATTTAAGAGTTGCATCCAAATGCAGGATATTCTCTTTTTCCAGAATATTTATATATATGTAATGAGACATTCCGTATTAGGAGGGATTTTAGAAACGTATAACCCCGATTTTGTAACCAACTTTAAAATCCCTTCTAATTCAGAATCTCGGTAACCAAATATAAAACCACTCCTAATTGTTTTCTTTACATAACAAATCATTTAACATATTTTGAATACATGCTTTTTGGGATTAGTTCTTTATTTTGGGTGTTAGTTCATTATTTTTGGGGATTAGTTGAGTTTTTTTGGGGATTAGTTTATTTTAATTAGGGATTAGTTTATTTTTGAAATTTGCGGATTAATTCATATGAACTAAACCCCAAAATTTCGAAAAATATTTTTGGGGATTAGTTCATTTCATTTGGAGATTAGGTCATTTTTGTACTTGCGGGTTATAGTTCATAATGAACTAAGACCCAAAAATATTGGGGATTAGTTCATTTTTGATTTGTGGGTTAGTGACTGGGGGGTTTAGTTCGTAGCGTCAAGTTTAATGCCAACAAAATTCTACAAAAATTGGAATGTTCGAAATACTACAAAAATTGGAAAAGTTCGAGTAGCTGTCATTTAATTTTTTTTTTTTTTTATATAAGCATTATCTTGGTAGCTATGAAAATGATTATGAAATTTCATACCTTGGTAGCTATGAAAATGATTATTTAAAATTTTGACAAAACAAGGATAGTCTATAACGCGACAGACTGAAAAAACTGTGAAATTCATATTCTCATAACTTGGTACTTAATAAACCTAAGCATCTGAAATTTTATAAGAGATTATCAAGTTTTGTGGAATTGATCTCCTTGGCATTTGGTTGGTTTAATGTAACGGTCGAATAGCTGTCATACAACTCCGATATTTATATGATAAATATATTTCGCTACTTAATTAAATATTTACTTTTAAATTTTCTAAAAGATTATAAAACTTTATGGCACCAGTATATTAATATATGTATTTGGTTCGGGCGGTTATACTAAAGTTGACTCGGTTAATATTACACTGTTCTTTATTTTTTAATACGAATAAAATAATATAATAAATCTTTATTATTATCTTATACTTTTATATTTTTTTATATAATATTATTATATACTTTAATATTTAAAAAGTAAATTGATTATTATTTATGAATACAAAAAAGCAAAAAAAAAAGCCTTTCATTAATTTGCATATTTTAATTAAATAATAAATATACTTTCATTATTGATGGAAATAAATAAATTTAGTATGTCCTCCATTTGACTTTTCGTAAAACTTAAATTGAATATTAAGTGAAAATTCAATTTTGGAACTAATTATATAATAACATAAGAGAAACTTATCTTAAACAATATAAAAATTGAAGCTAGTGAGGTAACCATCATTAAGGTAAATTTTTTTAAAAAGTGGAATAGCTCTACATTTTGAGTGTTTCTATCCATTTTAGATAAATATATATGAAATATAGACGATATACTAAAAATCCCGGAGTCAAATAAGTTCCCTAGGAACCTATGACTCAACAAACTATCCAAAACTCTCCGGGGAATTATAACTATATATTTGATAGGAATATAATTTATAGGAATTATATATATATTTGATAGGTTTTAAAAGTTGGATACAAAATCAGGGTATTCATTTTATCCAAAACAAATAGATTAAGAGTATGGAAAAAGAGGCAACCCTGATGTTGTAACCAACTTTAAAATTCCTCTTAAGTCTTGATATAAAATACAGATGGACGAATATATAAATAAATAATTTTATGGGATCTTATTATTTAGCGCACTTTTGGCTCACTTGTCAGAGTTATAAATCCCTAGGGAATTTTTGGCTCCGGGACATTTGGCATATCCCCGAAATATATTATAAAGGTTTTAATGTTCTTTACCAAAACAGAAACACCTAAAAAAAAAAAACAAATTAAAAAGGACAACAATATTTTTATTTCATATACTTATTTTATTCATTTTTGAGTTCTTCATTTGTTTTCCTGTTTCCAATACTTTTCTTATAATATAGGTACGTGCGGTACGTAATACAACAAAGTATAAAAACAATTCATCTATTAATAATTTGCTAAAATTAAGACAAAAAATAAAAATTGATTAAAAATTCATTTTCAGGACTTTATAATTAAAATATGAATTGAAATAAATGTAAAAGAAATTAATGCCTTATAATACCCGTATGAACAATGTTTAAGGGTATAATAAATTTTCCATTAGGTTTGTAACACCTTAAAGAAGTCGATCTAAATATAGTGTCAAAGAATCGAATTCTGAGTCGATTTAACCATGTACGTCCGTCCGTCCGTTCGTCTGTCCGCACGGTAACTCAAAAATAAAGGAACTAAAGAGGCTGAAATTTTTTTTACTTTACTTTTGCAAAATTGTTAGTTTTGCTATTTAAATCCAGCATTTTGGACCGCCGGATTCGAGTAGCTGCCATACAATTTCTTTCTTTATATGG
The DNA here is from genome assembly GCA_947095535.1 of Poecilobothrus nobilitatus. Taxonomy (NCBI): domain Eukaryota; kingdom Metazoa; phylum Arthropoda; class Insecta; order Diptera; family Dolichopodidae; genus Poecilobothrus; species Poecilobothrus nobilitatus. The sequence goes on along the minus strand of OX352773.1, from coordinate 260,657,168 downwards.
AAATAACTCAGTATTTATTAAAGCTAGGTATCTAAAACCTTACAAATGATGAAGTTTTATGGCAACAAATTGTGTAAAATTTGGTTGTGCTGGTGCAACAAGTTCAGATAGCTGCCATACAACTTCTCTTTTTAAATGAAAATAACTCCGAGTCTATTGAAGCTAAGTATCTGAAATTTTGTAAAAAGAAATTTTGTAGAAAGAAATTTTGTATGTTGAATTGCATGCTAATAATTTCTGTAAAATTTGGTTGTGCTGGTGCAATACATTCGGGTAGCTGCCATACAACTCCACAATTTACATAAATATAACGTCGGTACAAAAACATTTGAAATTTTTTAAAAGATGATCAAGTGTTATAGAAACAGGATATATTACGTTCATACAGGTATCCCAGAGTTGATACACTCTACTCTATTGCACTCTTTCTCGTTTTTAAATAAAATCTGTTTTTATTTATTTTAAAATTACATTATTATATTAATTATAATTGTTGCAATTTAATTTTTTAATTAAAATTTGATTAATAATATACAAAATTGCAAGTGATCTTTTAGATACGAAAATCTTTATAAAGATCTTTTAAATCTTTGCTTTCTATTGTGAGTCATTTTTTCATTAATTTTCTCATAAACAGTCATGATATGCAAAAAAGTTTGATTTTCAAAAAGGGGGGGGGGGGTATTGGTTGGTTAAAGTTCAACAATACCCAAAGAAATTTCGTGCAGTTCCTTTGAGTGACTTTCTATGTTTTCCACCGTACTTCATAAAAAAAAATCAGTTCACTTAACTACTGAGTTCACTTAGTTAACAACTGAGTTCACTTATTCGCCTGAGAACGATAGTCACGACAGATTTTAATTAGGTATATCAATTTTCAATTGAAGTGTACTTCTATTTAAGATAAGCTTATTTGTCCCACTAATGATTTTGAATTTTATGGCAAAAGAATATGGTGCAATATGTTTTACAATGTTGTTCTTCATTTTTCATTTAGAAGAAGATATTGTTCTAATAATCACAATAGGATAGAAGGATACTCGTATCTAAATGTTTATTCAATTGGATACTTCATGTTACTCTTCACTCATACTCTTATATTGATCATATTATTATTATAAAATTAGGAAATATTTATTAGTTGCGGCAAAATCAATATAATATTTTATTTTTAATTAAATAAGTCCAAGATTTTATTAATGGCGTTTAGCTAATAGGTTTTCTTCTCACAATATTTTTATCAATTTTGAATTTTAACAATATTATGTAAATTTCACAAATTATAAATCTTAAATTTTAAAATCGTTTATCAAAATATAGATTTTTATAGAATAGGACATTTTTACAGAGTTAAAATTTAATAAAAAAAAAAATTAAATTTACCCAAACAAAAACATTATCTACTCAATTTTTGCTTGAAATTAAAACATTTTCTATATTTATCTTTCATTCAGCATAGTTTTTCCAAAAGAATCTCTTATATTATTTGAAATTCAAATCTATTAATTAAAAACTATATTGATTTAATGATCAAATCAATAATAATCATGAAATTTATTTTAATTTTTTTTATAAAATTTTCCACTATATCTACTTAAAAAACTATTGAGCGAATAATTATTCTATTTAGAAATAAAGTATGTATACATAATAGTAATTGGCTATAAAAAAAAAAAAAAAAATGTACATAAGAATAAAAAGGAGAAGAAAAAAATTTAAATTGAGGATAAAATTGGTTTTTAAGGATACTTGAAAAAGAAAGAAAAATTTATAAAAAGGAAAAAGAAAAGTGCTAGGGAAAAATAATATAAAAATTTTCTTTTACTTCTTCGTAAATAAATAGATACTAAATTAAAATAATTTTGTAGTTGTATCTATAGGTATTTTTTTTTTATATTTGTTTGTACAATTCTTTTTGTCTTTATTTGTACCTATGTTAGGCAACCAATAATTAGATATTTTGTACTTAAGATTAAATATTTTTTATGATTTTATTTGTATTCGAAGTGGATAATATATATATAAGAACAGAACAGAACAGAACAGATCGATCCGTTATACATCTTGCCTCAATCGTTGCCTTTATTGTTTTAATTCAACTTAAATTATTCGCCTATTTGTTTTTTTTTTTTTGTATTTATTGACGAAATTTTTTTTATTTTGTTTAGGCGGGGCTTACAATAACTCATAAAACGCACACGCATATTTTTTTAATTGAAACTTTTTTGTTGTGAAAAAGAATGATGATCAAATCTTAACTTTTAAAGTTTACATTATTTTGTTTTTTTTTTGTTTATTTATTTATTTTTTTTTTGCATTTTCATGCCGCATAAATGTGGACAGGAAATTACACAGCCTTTTCTGTTCAGGCGTGGCTGTAAATGCCGTAAGGGGGAATACCTCTTACGACGTGTGTTGGATTCGAAATCACACTCCCTTGGTGTTTATAGCGTATTTTATACGCTCTTACCCACTAGGCCACCTAGGTCCATTTGTTTATATTATAGTATTGTAGTGTGGGTACACATTAAATTTTGTTTGCTTGAAATTTTCATTTTAATTTTTGTTCTAAAGTTTGGTTTATTAATTTTATTTTAATAATTATTAGAGTAAATAAAAAAAAAATAATTTACTTATATTTTTATTACTCATATTTGTTTTACAATTTGTTAAAGATATTCGTGTTTTAATAATGAAATCGTCAGGAAACCGCCTTTACTTTAGTTTAATTCGATTCCGTGTCCAATTTTCTTCAAACTTTGCCCACATACGTTTAGACACGAATAAACATATTTTGTCCCGGTCCTTGTTGGCAATGACGTCATTAAGGCGGTAAAACATAGCCTGTATGATCTTGTCATTAGGAGGTCCTGTATGTATAGCCTTCTTACGAGACTATTTCTCTTTATAGGCATTTTAAGTTTTAAATGAATAAATAAATAAATAAATAAACCGTCGTTCATAGTTTAATTTTACATTTTAATTTTTTTATCATCTCTTAAACTATTCTTTAATTACAAAATAGAAAAAATCAAAAAACTAGATTTTAAAGTTATTTTTATTCATCATTAAGAATATAAGGACTCATTTTAACAAATAAACACAACACATTTTAAAACACATTAAGTCATTAAATCATTTTTATTTTTACATAAAATTTACAATAAATTATCCTTCAAAAGTTATTATTTCAAAATATAACGATTGACAACTAATGACATTTAATTTACTGGTTTAAATTGTATAGTTTACTGATTTACGTATTGTAATGATCGCCTCATCTAAAAAAAATTCAATCTTTCTATTTTTACGTGAGTTTTATAAATTGCTATAACCAAGGCCCTAACTCTAAAATGCCTCCTAATAAGAATCTGACACATACTATCTATATATATTAACATATATATATATATATATATATAAAGACATTCTGTAAAAATGGAATCTCTGATTTTGTAATAAGTCCGTACACTTATTTCATACAAAAAATTTTGGTCACATTTTCATATGAAAAATATCGCCTAAAAATTTTAAATTTCAGCTTAGATTAGAAATTAAAATATTAGAAATTTAAATACAGAATTATAAACATCATCCATATCAAAGATTATCACTCATCACGTTTATCATCATCATGACCAACACTACTCACCTTATTCTGTAACCAACAACAAAATTATCAACTACAAAAACTTTATAGCCAAATGTCCCATTTGCTAAAAAGATTTTATGCGAATGTCCAATTAGTATAACTGCAATTTTATTAAATGTCTTTTTAGTATAACTGGGTTTATGCCAAATGTCTTTTTGAGAAATTAGTTTAGACCAACTGGCGTGCTCCCATATTTGATGTATTACAGCTGCACACACCTTTATTTGTTACACAGCATATGTATGATAATTGATATATTATAATACAGAGCTGTATAATCCATATGTTACAAACCATATTCTAAAATTTTATATTATATAAATATATATATATTTTGTTTTTTGTTTAATTAATTTTCATTTAATTTCAAATTATTTTATAACAAAACTTTCTCAAATTACATAATTTAAGATTAAATTTCACCATTAGATTTCAATATACATTCAAAAATTTGTTGGAAAATAAAATTTATAATAGAAAATAACTATGACCCAATTTAGAATAAAATAGACAAACTTAACCACAAATCTTAGGTCAATGGCCTAAAATTTAAAATTATTTTAAATTTTGAATTTTGGACATGGGATCTAAATGAAAAACCTAAATCATAAAGCTTGACTAAAAATCATGAATCATGAACATTGTAATATAAATTGAGAAACGAGAGAATATTTTTTTATGTAACTTGAACCTTGATTTAAAGAGCATAGATTTTGATTTGTTCTTTGTTACACAAAAATAACGAAATTCAGATTTTAATTTTAAATTTTATTATAATTCTTTGACACTCTTAGTGTAACTCTGCCTCTTAATTTGTTTCTCACTGTAGAATAATTATTATAACTTAATCAAAGACCTGCTATCGTTATTTTATATCGACAGTTTTCATATATTCCGAAAAGTATGATACCTAAATTATTTTTATTACACATTTGGAGAAAATTTTTTTTAAAAAAAATCTTCATAATGAAATTTCTTAAAGTATTTCGCTTAATAATACAATTTATTGATTTTCTATATTAAATATTTTATTTTATTATTTTCTTTTCTTTTCCCATTCCTCTAATATTCTTTTTCTTTTGTATTTTTGATTTTGTACTTTTTTATAATAACTTATTATCCCTGAAGATTTCCGAAAGATCAAAAGAAAAATTATCCTATTACAAGATTTATTCAACACTCTTGTTGTTTTTGTACACTAAAACAAAAATAAAGTCAGATATAAGATACATTATTAACAGGCTATTTTTTAACGTTAAGAGATGCTTCAAATTTTGAAGATTTTAATAGAAAACTGACAATAAGTCATTTGTTAATAATTTAAATAACATGAGTTGCTAATTCAGCTCTTTTAACAAACTCTGATAAAATTTTAATTCATTTAATTTTGAAATTCAGTTTTGGTAAGTATTGAAAAGGATAGGACTCCATTAGAAATTTTAACCTTACACGGTTTCTTGCTGCTATTTTTGCATTCTCCCATGTGAGATTTAGTTCGAGTATTATGCTGCGTTTTCATGTGAGTTGGTTAGACACTCACATTTTCCACTTCTTTGAGCGTTCTTCTTCAAGTTCTTCATTTTTGCTACTTGACAATCCATCTTCATGTTTTCTTTCTTTGTTATCTCAGTATGGGTTCGTCTTCTGCAACGTATCTACATATAGGTAGCACGATATCTTGTAAATTCATGTAAATTATTTTTGCAATATAATTGTTTTGTATTGAAAACTAAGTTTTTTTTAGCAAAACTTGTAACAGAATAAAAAATTTATATCTTAGCATTTTTCACATAGAAGTGAAAATAATAATAAACAAAAATTAGACTTATGCTTTTGATAACAGAAAATTTGAAAGTTTTCATGAGATGCTGTTTGCATGTTACACGACTATACCTTCAAATCTAAATGTATAAAAAAATATTTAATGGAAAATCTTTAGTATATTAAATTACCGCCTCTTATGTGTCTTTTTTTTTTTGGATTTAACAACTAATATTAGGGTTAGTGATATTATTATGCACATGAAAAACTATTAGTTGAAATTTATAAGGTCATTAAAATCTAATTAAAACTATAGCTTTAATAGTTTTTCACGAATCAGTTTCATACAATTATATTAATAGCTATTCCCTTTCTTCTAGTGTAAAAACTTGTACCGATATTGCAAAAAATTTATTTCGATTCATTCAGAAATCATACAATATAATCTTTCCTTTTACTGATTACCACTGCACAAAATATTAACATCTGTAACAAACTCATATTCTGAAGTAATTTTTCCCAAAAATTTAGTTAATAAATTTTACAATTCAACTAACAAAGTAATTTTCGGTTACCAAAAACACCAAAAAATAACAAAAAAAAAAAAAACCCTCTTATATAAGTACATACATTATAACATTTTGTTACACAGGTAATGAATACATGAATATGATATAGGATTTCCTCTGAAATTTCTAAAAACTTTTTCCTTATACTTTTTTTTTTGTTTTTTTTTTTTAAATAAAAATAAATTCAAAATAATATAAAAAAAAAAACAAAAAAAAAAAAAATAATAAAAATGAATTTTCATAAAAAGAAAATGTTAAGATATATTATTTTGCACAGGTGAGTTAAATGTTGCAAAATATGAATGTTTTGTTATTATACAAAATAAAATTTATTATATGTGTATAAGGAATAATAAAAACAAACAAACAACAACAATAAGGATAAAAAAAATATATATATATAAATATTTTTTCTTAAAAACAACAGAAAAAAACAAAAAAAAAAAACTTATGAAGATTTAAAATAAAATTTCTTTTAAAGTTTTTAATCCTACAATAAAAATTTTTTGGTAAAAAATATTTTTTTCATTATTATAATAAAAACTTAAAATAAATAAAAAAAAAAAAATTAAATTGTTTTGATGACAACATTATTATAAAAATTAAAGAACATTAAAATTTCTTAAAATTCTTAAAAAGGCAAAACTTTAACTTACTTATTGTTTATTTTTATTTTTTTTTATCTTTTGGAATTTTATTTGGAAAAAACGAAAAAAAAAAAATTTTTTTTTTTAAAGAACATCTTAAGTCGTTATCTTTGTTGAATTTAAGTTTAAAGTAATTTATAATGCAATGCGAAATAAGAAATTCTTTTCAAAAAAAAATCGAGTCTAACGGAAAGATTCCAACAAACAACAACAAAAAAAAAAAAAAACAAAATATATTGTGTTAAAAGAATTGCCCTATGATACATGATATCTGACATATGAAGTTGTGGATAAGTCGCCGGGTTTTTGGATGTAAAAATCTCTAGTTCAAATCTGGTTGAGATCGTATGAATATTGAGATCGTATTAGAATATTAGTAATTTATATCGTAATAGTCAATGTCGCAATAAGATAAAAAGTAATACTTGTATAAGATAATAGATGTCGCACAAAAATAATAATTGTATTTCTTAATATCTTTTGCAATAGCTATATACAGCCAAGTAATCAATGGCTTATTAAAAATAATGATTAAAGAAACTGAAGCTTAGCCTAAATTAAATAATAAGTGACTTAGTGGATGCGTTAAGCTCCTGACAAGAGTGAAACCGACAAAAAAAAAAGGAATATGATAAAAAATAAAATTCGAGATACAAGCTTCAAATTTTAACTCAAACATAATATAAAGAATTTATTCATTATGAAAAATTCTAGTTTCCAAATTTACTTTGAGGTGTAACTTCACAAATTTAAAAAATTCCGAGATTAAAAAATTTTTTTATATTGCCAAAAACATATTTACCGTTTACAAGAACTCCATTTTAAAATTTAAACCGTCAGCAGTTTTTTTTACTTATATTTGAATTATTTTGTTAAAAATTAAAAGGAAAAGTAAGTGAATGAATGTAAATCAAACTCACTGTTTCCTTACCTTACGTATTATTATTTTTTAATTTAAACATTTACATTTTATAAATATTTTGTATCTTTAAAAGTTTCTGTTTAATTTTTTCAAATATATATTAAAATATTATTAAAATTTAGAGGAAGGATAGATATTTTTATTTATTTCTTCCCATTTGATCGTCTTATAATGATTGTCACGGGTATTCCCCTACATGTTAAATTTCTTTAAAAAAAAAACTATGATAAAAATTCTATTGTGTATTCGGGATTTCCTTTGATTATATCAAGGTATAATTAATTAGGCAATTTTATGTTCCTCGCTACAATCTAATCAAGTTTTCAATTTTATATTTTTGCCAACAGAAACTTTTTTTATAAAAAAAAGCCATTTTTACTAATTAAAAAAATGTTCTAAATAAGCTTATGTGAAACCACATTAAAATTTGTGTAGACTTTACAATAAAGAGCAACATAGCATACTATCATCTCACTTATTTGTTGATTGCAAAATTATTGAGATCAATTCTAAGAGTATATTCCCAACATATTCCCACGGTTCCAATATTTCCCAATATTATTTAGCCCCGCTATATCTTTTATTCTTATTCTAACATATATCTGCACCTTATAGTCCCAGATAGACTAATAAGCATGTACTTTAAACAGCCGAAAATAAAACGAGTAACAGTATCCCTTTGTTCGACTAAAGTGTAGTTTTCTTGAGTTTCTGTATACCAGTTTTAGAACATCAAATTATTCATCATTATCGAATAATTCACAAGTCCTCATTATCGAATTTTTTTATTTCTTATGTGTTAGTACTAATTTGTTAGGAGCTTAAAGTACACCTGAGTTATCAGTAAAACACAAGTCGTTGATAATCATTCGAAATTTATTAGAGTAAATATAAATGTACGGTTTTGAAAAAGAAAATTAAAAAAAACTTTTCAGACACCATATAATCTTGAATACTTAAAAAAAAAAAGAACATATCCTCTTGGGTGTAATACACTGTAACTTTTATTGAATTGGTACTTATATAAAATTAAATAAAATATTTTATAAAACTTTTTTACCACAAAGTTTAACACTTTAAAACTTTTTTATATTGAAAATTAATGTTTAGAAAAACAAAACATTATTTTTTTGCAGCAGAAATTTTTGTAAATTTTATTTTTGTAAAACTTAAAATAATGAATTATTTATTGATGACTTAGGGTTCATTGATTCAGTAAAATTTAATGCCTAAAATTTAAAAAATTATGAACCACTATAAATAAAGGGATAAACACAAAATGGAATAACCGAATAAAACGAAGAGGAGTCTATAGTTAATTGTGTCAAATTTAGGATACCCTCACGAACATAAGCAATGTCGTTACCTTAAAATTGAATTATCTTTTACAAAATTTCGGATGCGTAAATTAATTAAGTGCTAAAATATGATAGCTCCTACCCAATCGGCTTCGAGTAAAAGTATATTGGTGCATATTATCGTATCCTGGACCTGATCAACTAAAATATACCTACCTTTCTAAGTTTCTAGTATATATCTAAAAATATGATTAAATTCACATAATATAGATACTAACTAATTTTAAGTGAATCGTGTTTTACATGATATTTTAAAGATCAGTAGAGGTGATTAAACAGTTATTACTAAAGTTACCAGTATTTCCATATGGGTTTTGCCTCCACTTATAATACTTCTCCCAGCCCTACTACCTCTAAGAAACTAAATATCTGTGTAGAGTTCATTGCTGCCATTTGATTTCCTGTAAAGCAATATGCTCCTAGTAGATGCATATATCTTGCCCGAAGTAAACCTCCACAGTTTTTTAGTATGTGTCCTAGAGTATCTACTTCTTGACGTAATCTGCATTTACCGTTCTTTTTATCCCATTTTTCTTTAAGTATGTCGAAGAACTTCCTTTTAGAATTCTCAGTTAATGTTTAAGTGCATAGTTCTGAGGATATAAAAATTTGTCATTACGAGTTAGATATGAAAAAATATGTATATACTTTCTCTTATAAAAAAATTTAAATTTGAGTATTTAATTTTTACATGTCATTATTTAATATTTATATTAGGTTGCGTTATTTTTGTAAGGAGCAAAACCTTTCAAAAAGTACAGTTAACCGAAATTTATTTATCCTCCAAAGAACATTACATCTTAAACTAACATTCGTTTAAACCTATAACTGTTTGTGTTAAAGACCTCATTGCAAGATCTACAAGAACAAATTTTTTTACGACATTTGCATTCATTAAGATAGCAAAATTTATGTCATTTTTCGACTAAAGCCTTCCTCAGACCGGTGCGTGTTTTTTTTTGCGATAACACCAAGAAATGTTCGCCAATGAAACAGCAGGAAGCACAATAAAATGGAAAATCAAAGAATAAAATATAGTGAAGAAAATCATAAGACATGGCCACTAATAAAGTACATATTTTAAATTTAATTATAATTTCTCAAGTCTCATATAAAATCTAAAAAATTAAAATAACATATTGAATAAAAACTCTAAAAACATTATAGTCAAAAAGTGAGATTTTATATTAGGCACCCTCAGAAGAATACTGCCACAAGTCAAAAAAATTAAAAATATAAGTTATAATAGCAGAAAAATTCATGGTTTTATTATCAAGATTTTAGTCTACTCCAGCATACATAATTTAAGAAATTGGCCATCTGTACACTATTTTTTATTAACCTACTTTTTGCATGGAGAGTTTTAGTGAAAACGGAAGACGGACTCATTTGTGTTTGTATAATTTTTCTTCTGGAATAACTTCTAGATTTCAAGAAATTTATTGGATGTTTTACGATTCTGGTATAGTTTTCTTCAGTTCAAATCTGTGATTATTAAGAAACTAATGCCATCATTTTAGTTGTGGCAATATTCAACTAATTATTATACCCTACACCTAAAGTATAGGGTATATTAACTTTGGTATGGTGTTTGTAACCACCAAAAGGAAGCGAGTTAGGTATAGACATGTATATATATTCTGAATCAGGATCACCGCCGGAGTCGATTTAGCGATGTCCGTCCGTCCGTCCGTACGCAAACTCAAAAAATAATGATGCTATCTTGATGAAATTTATATAGTAGGTTACTAATTACGAAAGAAAGGCTAAGTTCGAATCTGGACAAAATCCGTCCATGGGTTCGGATTCTGGAAGCTTCCGAATGATTCCGGGCTTTTGGAGATAATCTCCGCAAACGAGATTATCTCCAAAAGCAACAAAGATAGAACCTTAAAATTTTGTACAATGATGTTTCTTCCCGTTCGATTTATGTCTCTGAAATTTAAGAGGATTTGGTCCATGGGTTTGGGTTTTGGAAGCTTCCGAACGAGCACCAGAGCAAATGAGATTATTTCCAAAACCAACAAAGATAGAACCTTTAAATTTTGTACAATGATGTTCCTTCCCGTTCGATTTATGTCTCTGAAATTTAAGAGGATTTGGTCCATGGGTTTGGATTTGGAAGCTTCCGAACGAGCCCCAGAGCAAACGAGATTATCTCCAAAACCAATAAAGATAGAACCTTTAAATTTTTTATAATGATGTTTCTTCCAGTTTGATTTATGTCTCTAAAATTTAAGAGGATGTGGTCCATGGGTTTGGATTTTGGAAGCTTCCGAACGAGCCCCAGAGCAAATGAGATTATCTCCAAAAACAACAAATATATAACCTTTAAATTTGGCCGAATGGTGTTTTTTCATGTTTGGTTTAAGTCTCTGAAATTTGAGAGGATTTGGCCATGGGTTTAAATTTGAAAGAATTTGAACCGTGGATTCGAATTTTGGAAGCTCCCGAACGAGCCGCAGAGCAAATGAGATTATATCCAATACGAACAAAGGTAGAACCTTTGAATTTGGTACAATGGTGTTCTTTCGTGTTTGATTTATGTCTCTGAAATTTAAGAGGATTTGGTCCATGGGTTTGGTTTTGGAAGCTTCCGAACGAGCCCCAGAGCAAATGAGATTATCTCCAAAACCAATAAAGATATAACCTTTACTTTTGGCATAATGGTGTTCTTTCATGTATGATTTAGGCTTCTGAAATTTGAGAGGATTTGGTCCTTGGGTTCGGATTTTGAAAGCTTCCGAACGAGTCTCAGAGCAAATGATATTATCTCCAAATGCAACAAAGATATAACCTTTAAATTAGGCAGAATGGTGTTCCTTCATGTTTGATTTATGTTTCTGAAATTTGTGAGGATTTGGTCCATGGGTTCAAATCTTGGAAGCTTCCGGACGAGCCCCAGAGCAAACGAGTATATCTCCAAAACTAACAAAAGTAGAACCTTTAAATTTAATAGAATGGTGTTCTGGCAAGTTTTCTTTATGTTCCTGAGATGGATTCGATGAATTGGAGTGGCCATTCGGGTAGCTGACACAAACATCCCAAGGACTACCAATCTTCGAAAATAATTAAGATAGAAACTTAAAATTTTATACAAGGGTGTCAAGCATATCCCAAGCGGATGCCTCTTTTACGTTCTTGAAATTCGAGTTGAATAAGACAGAAAAGGGAAGAAGTTCAAGCAGCTGCCAAAACACTAATGGATTTTTAATTTAATTCGAATTATTCAGGTGTAGGGTATTAATAAGTCGGTTGCATCGACTTACTGTTACATTTACTTGTTTTAAAAATAAATCAGACATAATATTCCGGATGAGTAGGTACTACCACAATTTACATTGTGGTAATATCATACACAAAATAGTTACCTACTTAGTTAGATGTATAAGTGCTACTAACCTAAATACTGTAGTCTTGCTTTTTCCCTACGAAATTAATTAAAACTTTGATTGTAATTTTATCGAAACTTAAAGTTTTGAAATATGGCAGTTTTGCACTAGGCGTGCGAATTTATTTCATGGTTTCTTTTAAAATTTCCTCACATATTTTGTTTTTATTGTTTTGCCAAAACAAGAAAAAAATGTTATTAGGCTATTAGTCAAGTTTTAGTTTTTTTTTTTTTTAATGAGTCATAATTTTATGGTGTTTTAATTCTTAAAAAAAAACTAACTTTTATTCTTTATAAATTTCATTTATATGGACTCGTTTATGAACAAAAGTACCTTTGAGCACGCTATGTGAGGAAAATTAATATATGTAGGAATTGCATTAATGTTTTTTTTTAAAGGATTTTTAAAGTAAAATTAAATTAAAACTAAAAACAAAAAAATCTCTTTTAAAGTAGTTTTTCTTTTATTTTTCTTATTATTTGTTCTATGTTATTAGAAGTGGAATTTTATTTTTCTTTTATTTAAACTGAAAAATTAATTTTTAGATTTAATTTTTTTAATAAAAATTTTTTTTTAACCAGAAGTGAATTTTTATTGTATTTTTCTTTGAATTTCTTGAACATTAATGAAATGTTCAAATTAAAAAAAAATTTCTGAGGTTTTATAAAATTAGTAAAGAGCTATTTTCAATGTTATATTCAAACCTTCCGCAATTCCTTTATAAGGATTCTATTTAAGAATTTTTTTTTTTTAAACAGAAAACTCAATTTACGTCTTGAAATATTTTACAATCATCCACATGGAAAAAATTTGATGACCTTCTGCTGATATTTTAAATGGTTCTGTTTAATATCTCGGTCAAGTTGAATAATATCTTATTATTATTATAATAGTGTCCATTTATATTTATCATAGTGTCCATTTTTAATTAGGCACTTTCATCTATCTTAAAGATATTTTGAAATTTTTCGGTATTAAGTAAAAAATATGTTTAAATGGTTACAATATGCTCCTGACTTTTGATTTTAAATATTGATCATTCATTATTTTTGATAATACTACTTATTTTATTAATGACAATAGGGATATAATTTTTTATACTTAGAGCAAAATTAAATACAAAATTTAGTTTTTACTTATCAGCCTTACAAAATAATCGTTAAAACCTAGAGGTAAAACATAAGTTACACTTGAAGTTTACAACCAAATCATCAAAACAAAATGATCATCAACATATTAAAAAATTGAATTCGGAATGATTAATTAAGATTGATTCGTTCAGTATGCCAATCACCTGTATTTGGTAGTTTTTTAGTTTTTTTTTTTTTCTCACCTTTCCACTAATATATAGCAACCATAAGACTTCCTCTAAGTCAATTATTATTAGTAATTATTAAAATGCTCAATATAATATTAATGTTAAAATACAGTTATGGTTTTGGGAACATGATGTACCTATTCTGAATGACAGTATTTTCAATGAAATTGAATTACTGAATTTTACCATAATACTTATACCTATAGTCAAAATTATTTTGATAATTGTTACTGGCTTGAATGCATAAAACTGAGCTCACATCTCCTTTTTTCAAACAAAAATTACGCTTGAACTCATATTTTTATTTGAAAAAGTGAGGTATGAGTTCAAGCTCAGTTTTATGCATTCGAGCCATTGTCGTATCCTATAAAACTTTAAAAATCGGTTTCTTTCTTTTTGACAAAGGTAGGTCGAAATCATCAAAAGACACTATATAGAGAATTGTGAAGTGATCACGAATCTTCTTAGAATCTGCGGAACTTTAACCCACTAAATATCCCCTCAAAATCCTTTTATTATCAAAGTTCTTTTTTATGCCCAAAAGAATAAATCTTTAGTACTAAAGTTCTGCTTGTTGAAGAAAAATAAATATAGGGAATAACAATGGGTTTTAAATTGAGAGGAATCTTGTAAACAGAGTCACCTATATAATTTTGAATTTTTAATATAATTTTTCAATAATTAGAACATTGGCTGATTTCTATTGCACTCCATCCTTTTTCAAATAAGTGTTTTATAGTCTAGTCATGGAGAAATATTACCTTAATATTTTTTTTTTTGGCATAAATGTTCATATTTTTTTTCTTTTCCTTAACACAAACAGAAAAAAAGAAAAACATAATTTTTAAAAGTTTTATTTTACCAACTAAAATTCAAACAGAAGTGAAAAAAAAAATATTTTACAACGTATTTAATGTTAAAAAGTTTTTTTTTATATAATTAATTTTAATTAGTTTTAATTATCTAATAATCCACCAAACGCAGAAGCATCCACCTATAGATAGCCCATTCAGACAGCATTTAAAAAAAATTATTTTTAAAGTTTTAAACTAATTAAAGATTTATAGCACCGAAAAATAATAAATGATGGATTAATCTTCGTTATTTTTTTTAAAATTATGACTAAATTTACTTTATATAAGTTTATAATTACATTTTTTGTTAGCTTTAAATTTTATTTCAACAAAATTATGACTAATTTGTTAAAAATTGTGTTATAAATTCAAAATTTGATTCAAAATTAATATTCAGATGTTCAGATCTATTGTATGTATTTCTCTTCGTGTATGAGCAGAAGGGACAAAAAATACTGACAATGAAAATTTTCAAATTTTTGGAATTTAAAAAAATCACAGTGAAAAATTCTAGACTAGCTTTGAAATACAAAGGTATTTTATCGTTCGAATTCAATCAATTTTCTTTTCTTTTTCGCTAGGCTTAGCTTCAGAAATATTTGAACAGATTTCATAAACAAAAGAGAGATACTGGCCAGATTTCAATTATACGACATTTACGACATTTTTGGCATGATATTAACATATTTACGGACATCATGACTGCTAAAGTTAAAATTTATATAGGATTCTGAAGTTACACAATAATAATGTGGTAGTAACTTGAATTTCGAAACGTTTTATTCAAATCTCTTAATTTATTGGCATAATTTATAGTAGGAAAACGAAATAATGTGGCAATCGTAGTCTATATAAGTTCCTTATTGTAATTATTCAACCAACTAATTATGTCATCTTATAAACAAACCCACAACCTGTAGAAAGTTCAAGTGTAGCAAAAAAAAACATATTAATAACAATGATGACAAACATTAATATCATGTTCAACCTGGACCTATATACGAACAGCTAAATTAAAGGAAGAATAAAGCCTGCAAAACTATTTTTAGCTTTTGAAAATTAAGGAAGGAAAGTGGGTTACATCAACCTAATTGGTATGTATAGAAAGAATAGGAATATTATTTTGATTCATCAGTTTTAAATAAATCCAGAACTTAATTTGGAAGATTGCAATCTGTGTGGAGCAACCAGCATAGATATCCAAAAACATCAAACTTAGTATATTTTGGTTCTGTGTGAAACAACCATACTAAATATTATAGTAAAAATTTGTCAACATCAATTTCCAGATATTTACAAATAAGTACCTAAGAATGATATGTAGAAGAGTATTCTGGCCGAGAACATTAACAAACATAAAATATAATATAGCAAATATAACAAGCATAATATAAAAAATGTGGAATATAAGAAGAGAGAAATCATTTAGGAAATAAATAAAACAACAGAAATGGAGGGAAATAGGGTATTCGCTTAAAATACAGCCGAAAAACATTATGAAGTGGCCCTAAAATGAAATCCGCAACGCATGTAAGTAGACACCGTACACCGAACAACACCTGGCGACGATTAATTGTTCTGCCAAGGGATAAGAAGCTCCTATGAGGAGAGGAGTAAAAGATGAGTACTCCCAAGAAGAATAAAAATTAAAAAAAACACAGCCTAGTCTCAAGAAGTTTTATGAAATATATCAGAAAGTTTTCATAAGAATAAGTAGTAACAGTTTAGTAATAAGTGCAAAAGAAGGAATCAATATCTACTGTAATAATTTTTAAATGAGAATACAGTAAAACACTTATATTAATATATTCAATAAAGCAACATGCATCTCGAAGCAAGCAGAAATACAAATTTTTAAAAATAAATACTGATTTTTTTAGAATAAATAAAAAGAAAATCTTATTAATTTTTTTGAAAAGGAATTAGCTTTTATTTAAAACTTTTATCATTTTTATCTTAAAATTGTTGTTTTGTTTTTTATTAGTTAAAAAAAAGATTAAAAAATGTTTCCAATCAAACAAACACAATTAACTAACATAATCACATTGAAAAAAAAATTTTTATTTAAAAGAATTTTTGCAAAATTAAACTTTTGGTTATAAGAACAAAAATAAGAATAATTTTAGGAAAAATTGCCATAATAATCTTCCATATTATTATACTTATAATAATTTACTTTTAAATTTCAAAAAGTTGTTTTTAGAATCTTATCAACTTTTAAAATAAAGTAGAATTTCTTTTTCTTGTATATTATTTTGAAGTTAAAAAAGTAAATTTTAAATGAAATTCCATATAATCCTTTATTTCAAAAAATTTTCTTCCTTTCGTTTTTTCATTTCTTTTTCTGTTATATTATAATATTTTCATTTTTCAGTCTCAAAACTCTTCAATTCAGATTTATCAGTATCAAATATAGGTATGCATATAAAAATTTTTAAAAAGTTTTGAGGTTTTCTTTAAATTCTTTTCCACTCGTAATTTAAAAAAAAAAAAAAATAGTTCATACTGGTATAATAAGAGAAATTTAATGGTATATGTACTCTTATTAAAGCTTGAACAATCTTTTGAAAATGCATTTTTAATTTAAAAAAAATAAATAAAATCCTAATGTAATAATTATATTTTAATACCGTTATAATAAATAATAATCATATAACTTAAAAAATTTAAATATCTTTTCTGTTTCATAAGGATTATAATTTTAATTTTAAATGTTTATTTTTCGTGCACCTATCATTTTCCTTACGCTTTTCGTACTATTTTCTGATAGTTTCCTTGTAGGCCAATATTTTTGTATAAAATGTTGCAAACCTAAATAAGAATTTAGAAATAAAAATTTAACTTCCACAAGTTTTTTGTAAACTAAAATATGCAAAATATTTAGAATTTAATAAATAATTATCCTAAAAGTATGCAATTTCTTGTTATACCCGTATGAACTATGTTCAAAATAAATTTGCCATTACGTTTGTGACACCTTAAAGGAGTTGAGCTAGATATAGTGTTAAAGGTATGGATCGGCTCAGAATAGAATTCTGAGTCGATTAAGCCATGTACGTCCGTCCGTCTGTCCGCACGATAACTCAAAAAATAAAGGAGCTAGGAGGCTGAAATTTTTTTTACGTCACTTTTGCAAAATTGTTAGTTTTGCTATTTAAATCCAACATTTTCGGTCAGCGGGATCAAGTAGGTGCCATACAACTTCTATCTTTATATAGAAATAACTCAGTATCGATTCAAGATAGGTTTCTGAAATTTTGCAAATGATGATCAAGTTTTATGGCAACAACTTCTGCAAAATTTGGTTGTGGTGGTGCAACGGGTTCGGGTAGCTGCCATACAACTTCTCTTTTTAAATGAAAATAACTCAGTGTTTATTAAAGCTAGGAACCTGACATTTTGCGAATGATAATCAAGTTTTATGGCAACAACTTATGCAAAATTTGGTTGTGGTGGTGTGACGGGTTCGAGTAGCTGCCATACAACTTATCCGTTTAAATGAGAATAACTCAGTGTTTATTGAAGCTAGGAACCTGACATTTTGCGAATGATGATCAAGTTTTATAGCAACAACTTCTGCAAAATTTGGTTGTGGTGGTGCAACGGGTTCGGGTAGTTGCCATACAACTTCTCTTTTTAAATGAAAATAACTCAGTGTCCGTCCGCACGATAACTCAAAAAATAAAGGAGCTAGGAGGCTGAAATTTTTTTTACGTCACTTTTTATTTAGTGAAAAAGTGTCGAGTTGCATGCCAAAAACTTTTGTAAAATTTGATTGGTCTAAAGCAGCCGGTTCAGGTTTCTTGCATTTCTTGGAACTTAATGAAGCTAGGCGCAATAGATTCGGGTAGCTGTCATACAACTCCACAATTTACATAAATATATCTCTGTAGTTCGGTACTAAAACATCTGAATGTTTTTAAAAGATGATCAAGTTTTATAGAAACAGGATATATTACGTTCATACGGGTATCCCAGAGTTAACACAGTCTACTCTACTGCACTTTTTCTCGTTTTTTATTAGAAATTTTTACAAAGTTTTTAGATTTTTTATGGGGGCTTCGGTAGCTTAGTGGGTAAGCATGTGGCGTATTAACCGAAGGAGTGTGGGTTCGATCCCTGCACAGGTCGAAAGTGTTTTTTTCTTTACATACTCCCCCTTACGACCAAATATATAATGTAAATATATAAATAGTATATAATACAAACAAAATAAATAATATAAGTATATAATTTAATAATAGTATAAAAACCTATAATAGCCATGGTAGCCGATGGTTCAATAATATTGCATTACATTTATGTATGTAATATTAATATAAATAAATAAATAAAATAGATTTTTTAAGAGGATCATTGTTGTGGTTTCTAAAAGTAATAAAATTCTATTTTTTTTGCAAAACATTTAAAAAAATGATAATAAAATCTTAATTTACGTCCTTTATTCTTTTGAATTTTACGAATGCTGCATATGATTTTCTGCAGCATTCGTAATTGTATTTATAATAATTCGATTGAGTATTTATGACGAATGCGAAGGCTGATTTGATTTTTAACAAAAATATTTAAATTTTTTGTTCATTATTTTTTGGAAATTTTCTGTGAAAGTCTTCAGTAGTCATAAATACATCTAGCATAGAAACATAAATATTATTAGGTTTATTTGAAAATGTAACCTGTTCAAGATACCCTTTTGTTAGAATCTTTAAGATCTTTAAATATTGATTTCTTACTTTACATTTAAGGAATATCTATGTTACTACTATTTAATTCAGAAATTACTTATTAATAATTACAGCAGTTACTAATTCCACCGTTATATTTAAATATACTGAAACAATATTTGTTTAGAGTATTTTTTTATTTTTAAAGAGGCAGGAAAATTTTAATAACGAGATTTCAAGTATCAATTTTTTCTTTTTTTCTGTAATCTTGTAATATTTTTGTTTCTTAGCAAAAATTATAATATGTTATTATGTAATGATAGAAGATTTTATTTTATTATTAAAATTTAAAATAATTTAAAAGAACAAAAGAAATATGATGCAAAAAAAAAAAGTAATAATTCTTTAGATAATATTGAAAATATTAATAAAACGTTTAAGTATAAAAATATCTAAAATAAGTATATATTAATAAAATAATGAATTGGAAAAACTGATTAAATCTTTCGATGTTGGAAAATTTCACATGATTTTTCCGAATAATGTTGAATGTTTAATGAACCAACCAAAACCACTTTCTTTAAAACTAAACTTTAGGATAAGACTTTTAGCATAAACGAAAAGTTTGGTTTGGATTTAGAGGAAGGATTAATTTAGAAAAGATACTAGCTGGGGAAATGAATTTTGTGAAATGTATGTTTATGAAAGATTCCTCCTCTTCCATAACCTTCCAAGTAGTTGTATCTTCTTTCTAAAGAAATGCTCGATTCTTTTTACTACTACAATTTTAAATCTAAATATCATTTTATCATTTTCATATCGCTCATTTTATTAGATTATATAAATTAAAATTACAAATTTCCTTTATAAGCAAATAAACTACAAATAACTAATTGTTATTTTTTTTTTTATTTTCAGATACTTTTGGACATTATAAGCAACCAAAAAAAAACTTTTAGTTTTTCATTCCCATCGAAATATCAATTTAATTTTTCGTACTTACTATAAGCTATCTTTTAAAGAGTTTATTATAAAAGAAGATATTATTTTACATCAAAAACAAAATAAAAATTTTAATTAAAAAATAATTTTAAAAATCTTTACAAAATTTATGAAATTTACGATACCATAGAAAAACATAGAAACTAAATCAAAAACGGTTTATCATATTAAATAACAATTTTGGACGAAAACAATTAACAAAATTTAAATCTGTCTATGATTAGCCACCCAATTTCTAATTAATCAAACATAAAATTATCATGCAATAAGCAAACTTCTTATCAATTCTTTTACACTGTACACTGTATATCTATTCATGACAATAAAACTGTAATTAAATTTTAACAATAATCTCTTTCCTCTTTTATAGTGTATTATTAAACTTGTAATTAAAATTTACCTGCGATACTTCCTCTTCGATATAGTTTTGTATAGTTGGCATGATTACAAAATTACAAAATCTAGCTTTTCGGCTGTCTGGCCATTTCAACATTTTTCAAGCTGAAGTAACCACCAAAAACGAGCCAGTTAATTTAGTGAAATAATATGTGACCTCAACTAACTAGAGTAATGGCTACAACTAGTGATGAGTTCACAGGTCGTCAGTAACTGTTTCTTATTCTTGAATAAATGTGATAAAGTATTTGAGATCCATATTGTCTGATTAGCTGATTGGCATAGTGGTTTTCAAGACAGATGTAGAACTGTCGAGTTAGCTTGAAATCGCACATACCTTAAAATTACCTAAGACAAGAAGAATTCAAAGTTTTAATGCTAACATCTAAGTACTGATGTCAACGACAACACTCACAAAACATACATATGGTACTGAATATGCATTTGCATTGAAGCAAAGTATATCTGATTTAAATCAATGTATTAAACTATTATTCATAAATAGTCAAAATATTGGTAATACGATGCAAATTTTTACGGGGCACGGGACAGATAAAATAAAAATCCCTATCCAATAAAATCTTTTAATAATACAAAGCACTATTAGTTGCACGTTAACAATATTATAGTTGACGAATAATAAATTTCTAAACTTTTTACAAACAACTTTTTTTTTTTCGGACGAATAATTCTCGGGTTTAAACCCAGGGTCTAGGTCAAAATATTATATAAAATATAAAAATATATTGTAAATAAAATAAATATTATAATTTTAATTTAATACTTTGTACCGCAACTACGCGTGAAAAGAAAATATTGATTTATTTCGTCATCACATTGTATGTGGGGTGGTCCAAAATAAAGAAATAAATAAAATATTTATTTAATATTATTATGACATGTCGCTACGAACTAACCTTCAAGTAATGAACTAATCTCCAATATTTTTGGGTCTTAATTCATTATGAACTAACGCCCAATATATTAATTATGAACTAACATCCAAAAAAAACGAATTACGAATTAACATCCAAACAAAAACATATTTTATGGGTTTAGTTCATATTATTAATCCCAATTTATGAACCCCATTATGAATCCCATATTATGAACTAATCTCTAAGTTAAATTTCAGCAAAAATATTGCAGATTAGTTCATTTTTGTACTTGGGGGGTTAGTCAACTAGGGTTTAGTTCATAGAGCTTTATAACATACATAATACATTTCATAAATATTATTATATTTTATTACAGTTAACAGTTAACAGTTAAAAGTGAATGAATTATACATGAAAAACAAACAAAAATTAAAATATGATATTAAACGAATTGGCCAGAGATTCTAACATGTAAAGTTTAAAACTATCAAAATTGAAATTAAATATGAAAATAAAACTAAACATGTAATTACATTAAAACTATTAATTAAAAATTAATTATAAGTAGTGAAATTTTTTTTTAAAATAAATTCTATAAACCCAAAAAAAAAAAAACATGTAACAAAAGTTATAAAAATAATTTTGATACCCGCCAATAATGGCGGGTAGAAAATGGTAACCTCTTTAAAAAAAATAAATTCATTTTTAAAATTCTACAAATAGAAATAACAAAAAAAAAAAACTAAAATGAATTATATAATTAAAATTTTACAATTATTATTATTATTTTTTTTTTAAATTTCAAAATTAATAAAAAAAAACAAAAAACCACAAATTAATAATACACTATAGGTATTAATTTAAAAAAATTATGGAAGAATTTTTTCAAACTACATCAAACCATCCTACAATTAATTTTACTCATAATTCTAATCTTATGTCATCTGTCATTATGACAAATGGTACAAATTATATTAATGGAAATTTAATATTAGACTTGACAGCAGCAACAACAATAACAACAACAACAACAACAAATGGTTATTATGATTGGCCAACAACATTAAAATGTATTAATTTAACAAATTTTAATAATTGCCAACAATTAAATAACAATAATCATGATTATAATATTAATATAACAAATAATATTAATTTTAGTGATGTTAATAATAATAATAATAATGATAATGATGTTAGTATTAATACAATAAAATATGATATTAATAATGTTAGTGATAATAATTATTGGAATGGTGAAAAAAGTCAAAATAATTATTGGGCTTTATTAGCATTAATATTAGTTTTTGGTACAGCAGCTGGTAATATTTTAGTTTGTTTAGCAATTGGTTGGGAAAGACGTTTACAAAATGTTACAAATTATTTTTTAATGTCATTAGCAATAACAGATTTAATGGTTGCAATTTTAGTTATGCCATTAGGAATATTAACACTTTTTGTTGGTAAGTATTTAAAAATTTTATTTTTAAAATTTCAATTTTATTTTTAAAATTTTTAATTCTCTTAAATTAAATTCAAAAAACTTAACTTACATAATAGATATTATTTTTTCAATCCTTTCAAAAGTTTTAGCACTCATCTAAATATTTTTTTAACTCTCAAATTATTCTATGGTACAAATTTATCCAATTTGAAGCATCCCTAATTATACCCGTACGATAGGATCGGGTATAATAAAATTACTCCTCCGTTTGTAACACCTCGAAATAAGCGAGCTAGATATACCTTCAAAGGTATGGATCGGATCAGAAAAAAATTCTAAGACTTTTGAGCCATGTCCGTCCGTCCGTCCGTCCGTCAGCACGCTAACTCAAAAACTAAGAAAGCTAGAATCTTGAAATTTACACAAAATATTCTTGGAGTAATTTGTAGGTTCCCTATTTTTTTTGGTTGAGTTTGGACCAAACCTTAAGGTAGCTCTCGAACACCTAACTTTTAGATCCTGACATTTTTTTTGAAATAGAGCTATGAAATTTTAACTGCTGATAGATCTCACAAAAATATTAATTTTATTTTTAATAACTTTTTTTTGTAGCTCCACCCGTTACGGAGCTACAGCTCCCCAAAGGTTCAAAAAAGCTCTATATTTAAATTGTTATAGCACAAGTTGTATAAGGTATATCTTCATTTTGAAAACGCCAAACGATTACTACTTTTATTAGCTTTAAAAGTATATATACAATAAATATATATTTGTGGCATACGGTGTCTTAATTTACCGTTATGCGAAACTAAAATTTTGCAAAATTCTTTAACCCTTCTATCTTCTAAACGGTTAAAGTTGGAAACTTGAAATTTTGACAGAAGTTAGATCTTTAAAAATAAGTATGACTCATTTCAGAAATTTTTTTTGTATCACTCTCCGTTTAGGAGCTGTAAGGGGTCAAAAACTGAAAATTTCCTATTTTAAAACACCTGTAACTTGAACACCTGTTAAAATTTTTTTGAAGTAATACACAAAAATTAAAGCTCCAATATTATGCTCTTATTTCTGTTAACAACTTTTTTTAATAATATAGGGTTACTTTATAATTGACGAAAGTGTTACTTGATTTCTTCAAATTTTCTAACAAATTTCTTTAACGAATTTTTTCCATTTTGTTTTACTCGATAATTTGAAATTGTTGAGGATATAATGCGTAGTACAAAAAAATGTAAATAAATAAACAACATAACGGTTGCTTGAAGAATTTTTATTTATATGATATTGATATATATACATACTTATGTAATATCATGTTTATTTACAATATATCGTATATGTCACTAGTAAATGAATGATAAGAGTATAGATGTATATTATATAGCGCCGTACTTACATACATATATGTATTTTATTGTACTTATAAGAAATTATTCTATCAATGGAATATTTAAATATAATATAATATAATATTTAAAATTATATTTACTATTTTGTACTAAGTAAATTTAATATACATTTACCGCTTAGTATTAAATGGTACTATGGAATATTTGAAAAAGTTTTGGATTGATAATCGTTATGTGGAAGGTTAGAATCTGCTTTTGAAGAATGTATAAACATATAGTTTGAATATATGTACAACCCATAATCCTAGAAATTATAAAATTCACCCAAATTATTTTAAAATACTAAAATATTAAAAAAATAATATTGTAAGCAAAGTGACAGGCTGTGAACATACTAACGGTTCGTACGGGTATCTAAGAGTTGACAAAGTCAACTGTATTCTTCCTCGTTATACCCGTATGAACTATGTTCAAGGGTATAATAAATTTGCCATTACGTTTGTGACACCTTAAAGGAGTCGAGCTAGATATAGTGTCAAAGGTATGGATCGGCTCAGAATCGAATTCTGAGTCGATTAAGCCATGTACGTCCGTCCGTCCGTCCGTCCGTCCGCACGATAACTCAAAAAATAAAGGAGCTAGGGGGCTGAAATTTTTTTTACGTCACTTTTGCAAAATTGTTAGTTTTGCTATTTAAATCCAACATTTTCGGTTGGCGGGCTCGAGTAGCTGCCATACAACTTCTATCTTTATATAGAAATAACTCAGTATCTATTCAAGCTAGGTTTCTGAAATTTTGCAAATGATGATCAAGTTTTATGGCAACAACTTCTGTAAAATTTGGTTGTGCTGGTGCAGCGGGTTCGGGTAGCTGCCATACAACTTCTCCGTGTAAATGAGAATAACTCAGTGTTTATTGAAGCTAGGAGTCTGAAATTTAGTAAAGAGGTGTCGAGTTACATGCCAACAACTTTTGTAAAATTTGGTTGGTCTAGAGCAGCCGGTTCAGACTTCTTGCACCTCTTGGAACCTAATGAAGCTAGGCGTCTGAAATTTTGAAAATGATGATCAAGTTTTATGGCAAAAACTTTTCTAAAATTTGGTTGTGGTGGTGCGGCGGGTTCGGGTAGCTGCCATACAACTTATCCGGTTAAATGAGAATAACTCAGTGTTTATTGAAGCTAGGAATCTGAAATTTAGTAAAGAGGTGTCGAGTTATATGCCAACAACTTTTGTAAAATTTGTTTGGCCTAGAACAGCCGGTTCAGGCTTCTTGCACCTCTTGGAAGTTAATAAAGCTAGGCGTCTGAAATCTTGCAAATGATGATCAAGTTTTATGGCAACAACTTCTACAAAATTTGGTTGTGCTGGTGCGACGGGTTCGGGTAGCTGCCATACAAAATCTCTTTTTAAATGAAAAGAACTCAGTGTCCGTCCGCACGATAACTCAAAAAATAGAGGAGCTAGAAGGCTGAAAATTTTTTTACGTCACTTTTGTAAAATTGTTAGTTTTGCTATTTAACTCCAGCATTTTCTGTCCCCGGGTTCGGGTAGCTGCCATACAACGTCTTTCTTTAAATAGAAATAACCCAGTGTCTGTTCAATCTAGGTATCTGAAATTTTGCGAATGATGATCAAGTTTTATGGCAACAACTTCTGCAAAATTTGGTTGTGGTGGTGCGACGGGTTCGGGTAGCTGCCATACAAAATCTCTTTTTAAATGAAAAGAACTCAGTGTCCGTCCGCACGATAATTCAAAAAATAGAGGAGCTAGGAGGCTGAAAATTTTTTTACGTTACTTTTGTAAAATTGTTAGTTTTGCTATTTAACTCCAGCATTTTCGGCCGCCGGGTTCGAGTAGCTGCCACACAACGTCTTTCTTTAAATTGAAATAACCCAGTGTCTGTTCAATCTAGGTATCTGCAATTTAGCGAATGATGATCAAGTTTTATGGCAACAACTTCTGCAAAATTTGGTTGTGGTGGTGCGACGGGTTCGGGTAGCTGCCATACAACTTCTCTTTTTAAATGAAAATAACTCAGTGTCCGTCCGCACGATAACTCAAAAAATAAAGGAGTTAGGAGGCTGAAATTTTTTTTACGTCACTTTTACAAAATTGTTAGTTTTACTATTTAACTCCAGCATTTTCGGCCGCCGGATTCGAGTAGCTGCCATACAACTTCTTTCTTTAAATGGAAATAACCCAGTGTCTATTCAATCTAGGTATCTGAAATTTTGCAAATGATGATCGAGTTTTATGACAACAACTTCTGTAAAATTTTGTTGTGATGATATGACAGGTTCGGATAGTTGCCATACAACTTCTCTTTTTAAATGAAAATAACTCAGTGTCTATTGAAGCTAGCTATCTGAAATTTAGTGAAAAAGTGTCGAGTTGCATGCCAAAAACTTTTGTAAAATTTGAATGATCTAAAGCAGCCGGTTCAGGCTTTTTGCATTTCTTGGAACTTAATGAAGCTAGGCGCAATAGATTCGGGTAGCTATCATACAACTCCACAATTTACATAAATATATCTCTGTAGTTCGGTACTAAAACTCTGAATGTTTTTAAAAGATGATCAAGTTTTATAGAAACAGGATATATTACGTTCATACGGGTATCCCAGAGTTGACACAGTCTACTCTACTGCACTCTTCCTCGTTTTTTTTTTGTTTTTCTTTTACTGGTATTTTTATGTAACTTTGACAGATATACCTAGAATTTTCTGTTAAATGTATTGGATACTAGTAAAACCCCTGTGTAAGTATACAATAACCATAATATATTATATTGTATATATATTACTACTAGAAAATCCCCTGTGCAATTGCACAATTTCTATAGATTCAAAAACATTTGCGGTATCATACTGACTCCCTTAATAAACTACCTAAAAATTTAATTTTTACATCAGCACCATTAAAAAAACTTTGGTATCACTTACTTACTTGATGTAATAGAAAAAAACATAAAACAAATCTGAACACATAAAATTAAAAATGTTAGGAACAGTTTATTAATTTTTTCACGCCGTTTTTTCGTGGCGGTAATTTTTGACAGTTTTTTAATCATTGAGAAAAAATGGTCCAAGCTAAAAACACATTCAGGGTAAAAGTTCGTGCCGATATCTCAAAAATTGTTTGAAACACATGTATAAAGTGCACAATAAAAACCGGCGAAAAGCCAACCAACACCAACCGCTACGACATTTTTATTTTTGTTACATTTAAAATAATCCCAATAATCGAAATAATTTTAATATTTGTTAAAATTTTACCAGACTCTCTATTTTTCTTTAGTTTAAAAAAAAAATTTTTATGTCGATAAAAACAGTTGTTTTCGCCGCGAATTACTTTAATTACCAAAACTACTTTCAAGTCTTTTGCGTTTATTTTTTTTTTTGCTTGAAAAAAATTTGCTGAATTTATTTTATTTAAATGTACTTTGGAAGAGGTCTTTAGTATATTTAATAAAAGATTCATGTCTCTGATAATGTAATTTCTTAAATTTTCGGGGCCTTTTTTTTTTGTGTGGGTCGTTTTCGACAACTTTTTAATTTAATGGTCTAATAATAAATTAGTACAAAATTATGAATCTATTTTGAGAGAAGGCATCTAAAATGATATTTCCTATGTTATTTTTTCTCTTTTTTTTAAGAAAAATATCCATTTCTAAAATATTTAGTAAGTTTCTGATTTCTGTTATGAAATATAATTAGCTAAGTCTGCCGAATTTTATATTAATAAAAAAAATTCGAATATTTTATGTTATATCAAAAATTCAGCTTAAAAAATCAAAATTCCAACCTAAATAAACAAAACTACTTTAAAGTCTGTTGCGAAACTTTTACCAGCTTTTATAATAGTGAAAACAAAATCAAGAATAAAATCGGCCTATTATTTTTTTTCTTATAAATATAAGGCTTACTATAAACTTTGCTCTTTTCACTTTCAGGTCTTTTAATTTTATTAAGAGTATTTTTATTTTTTTCAAAACAAAGAGTCATTTGAAAACTGCCAGCAGAAGATTAATAATTTATTTTTAATTTACCGCTGCGACCAGTTCATAATGGATGACGGTCAAATTTAAAAATTAAAAATTTGCTTTAAATTTTGTGTCGAAAGTACTTTTTAAAAAGTAAACATTTGTGTCTCTGATAAGACTTTTAGTCCAAGATTTGTGTCTCTGATAATAAAATTTTAAATTATTACATAAATATACAGAAATATCATCTTTGCCAGTTTAGTTTACATTCAGTGTGAGTGGTTTATTATAGAAATAAAATATTTTTTTTTACATCTTGTGTGTCTGGTATTAATATTTATATGATATTTAATATCTTGTGTGAATTGGTATTATCAGAGACTACATAGAGATGTACAAATTCATACAAAAATTTGTACTAATTTTTTTTCAAACGGGCCAGCTAAAACTGGCTAGTTTTAAAAATTTTAAAGCACAGAAATATTTGATTTGTGTCATAGCTAAAAGAATTTAGTGAAAACCAGAATCTTCTGTAAAATCTGGTGTAAAATGTAAAAATTATCATTCATATATTTTATGCATTTACAAAATTTTTTTATCTTTGTGAATTAAACCATAATCATTATATTGTGTATATTATCAGAAATTCAATCATTAATTTCAGGTATTATATTATCTGATCTGATTAACAAATCTAAAATGACATTTTCTATGTAATTTTTTTCTTTTTTTTTTTAAGAAAAATATCCGTTTCTATAATATTTAGTAAGTTTCTGACTTCTGTTATGAAATATAATTATTTAAGTCTGCCTAATTTTATATTAATAAAAAAATTTCGAATATTTTATGTTATACCAGTTCTACCGAAAATTTAGCTTAAAAATCTAAATTTCAACCTAAATAAACAAAACTATTTTAAAGTCTGTTACGAAGCACCAGCTTTTATACTAATGAAAACAAAATCAAGAATAAAATCGGCCTATTATTTTTTTCTAATAAATATGAGGTTTACTATAAACTTTGCTCACTCTCACTTTTTCACTTTCAGGCGCTTTAATTTTATTAAGAGTACCTATTTTTATTTTTTTTTTCCAAAACAAAGATTGAAAACGCCAACAGAAGATTAATAATTTATTTTTAATTTACCGCTGCGACCAGTTCATAATGGACGTAGCGGTCAAATTTAAAAATTAAAAATTTGCTGAATTTATTTTGATTGAAAATGTGTTTTTTAAGTATGTATGTACTTTTCCTTTTTTGACTGTACTCACTTTTAATGAACGGTTTGTGTCTCTGACAATAATTCTAGTGGAAAATTTAGTCTCTGGTAATAATATTTACTAAATTTATTTATATTTTTAATTAACGGTTTGCGTCTCTTGATAATACTTTGAGTTAAAGATTCGTATCTCTGGTAATAAAACTTTAAATTATTAAATAAATAGTAAAAAAGCCTTATTAAAGGGTATAAGTAGAAAAATAAAGCTTTTGTGAAAGTTTCCTCAGTTTTATGAACAATTTAATTTTAGTAAATTTATTCAAATACTTATATGTATTATCTGGTATTATATTTAGATATTGATAAATGTAAAATTTATTGCTAAAGTGTTTTAAATAATGAAAAACCTCAATGATGCTGTGAAGTAGTTTCTTTCAAAAATGTAATAAAAATGATTATTTAATAAATCTCATCTCTTGTAAATTTCTTTGTCAAGCTTTGGATTAAAAAACCAAAGGTTGGATTAAAAACCAATGGTAAATAAATTTTTGCCAATAGTATCAAAAATTTTCGCTTCGAAAAAATACAGTATCAAACTTTATAATTTTGAAACTAAACTACACTGATCTGATGCATTTGCCTAATTATAATATATAGTACACTTGTTATATTTTTCTATGGTTGCCATAGCAAATGCTTCAAAACTTTCTTTGTTATATTTTTCAAACAAATTTTTACTCTATCCGTAATAATATTCTGTCTCTTTATCTATCGCTTTCTCTACAAAATCTTCACACCGTAAGTTTTACGCACCTTTTATGTAAAACAATAAAAATTGGCTGTGCATATAATGTTGAAGTTTTAGAAAATAAAAATCATAAAAGAAGCATAAAATTAAGAAAATGTTACACATTCAAAATTTAATTGAAAATTGTGATTTTATAATTTAAATTGCGCTCCTTTAAAAGCTTTGGTTTTACGCACCGCTTTATTTTTTTATAATTTCTACTTAAAAATGCAACTCTTTAAAAACTTTGATTTATGCACTGTCTTGTTTTTTCATTCTTTTTATAGCATAACATTTTAATTCTTTTTTTCTATCTGTTATGTACCTAAATATCAGATGTACGTTTCTTTCTTTTCATAGCATAGCATTTAATATTTCTTTTTCTATCTGTTATGTACATTATCAGAGGTATGTTTTTTCATTTAAAATCATAACATTTTAATAGTTCTTTTTTTCTTTAAAAATATTTAAAAACAGTCAAAGTAACATTTTTTGTTCTCTTTTTTTTTTCTATTCGTTTTTATTTTTCTTCGCAGTATTACATTTATTTTTTTTTGTTTTCTGTTATTTACGTACGCTAAGTATTTCTTTTATTTTTTTTAAATATTAAATTTATACATACAGTCTATTTAAAAAATATAAATTATAACCTATAGAACATTTTGAATTTTTTTTTGTTCGTTTATGTTTACCGTCCATTCATTCATATTAATAACTGTTGCCTATACAAAAAATAATAAATCTATAATAAATCTAATATATGTATACTCCTATTTTTATTCATATATCTATATTATGGGCTAAACTTCTGATTCTAAAATTGTACTATATTATGGCAAAATTTTTAAAAAATTAAGAAAATGTTACTTAGCAAAATTTAAATAAAAATATTATTGCAATTTTATAATGTTCTACTTAAAAATCCGAACCTTTAAAAACTTTGATTTATACACTGCCTTGTTTTTTCTTTCTTTTCATAGCATAACATTTTGATATTTCTTTTTTTCTATCTGTTATGTACCTCAATATCAGATGGACTTTTCGTTCTTTTCATAGCATAACATTTTTTTTTTCCTTTTTCTATCTGTTATGTAGGTACGTAAATATCAGACGTATGTTTTTTTCTTTTAAAATCATAACATTTTAATAGTTCTTTTTTTCTTTAAAATTATTTAAAAACAATCAAAGTAACATTTTTGTTCTCTGTTTTTTCTATTCGTTTTTGTTTTTCTTCGCAGTATTACATTTTACTTTTTTTTTTTTGTTTTCTGTTATTTTTTTTAAATATTAAATTTATACATCAGACTATTTAAAAAATATAAATTATAACCTATAGAACATTTTGAATTTTTTTTTGTTCGTTTATGTTTACCGTCCATTCATTCATATTAATAACTGTTGCCTATATAAAAAATAATAAATCTAATATATGTATACCCATATTTTTATTCATATATCTATATTATGGGCTAAACTTCTGATTCTAAAATTGTACTATATTATGGCAAAATTTTTAAAAAATTAAGAAAATGTTACTTAGCAAAATTTAAATAAAAATATTATTGCAATTTTATAATGTTCTACTTAAAAATCCGAACCTTTAAAAACTTTGATTTATACACTGCCTTGTTTTTTCTTTCTTTTCATAGCATAACATTTTGATATTTCTTTTTTTCTATCTGTTATGTACCTCAATATCAGATGGACTTTTCGTTCTTTTCATAGCATAACATTTTTTTTTTCCTTTTTCTATCTGTTATGTAGGTACGTAAATATCAGACGTATGTTTTTTTTCTATTAAAATCATAACATTTTAATAGTTCTTTTTTTCTTTAAAAATATTTAAAAACAATCAAAGTAACATTTTTGTTCTCTTTTTTTTCTATTCGTTTTTATTTTTCTTCGCAGTATTACATTTTACTTCTTTTTTTTTGTTTTCTGTTCTTTTTTTTAAGTATTAAATTTATACATCAGTCTATTTAAAAAATATAAATTATAACCTATAGAACATTCTGAATTTTTTTTTTGTTCGTTTATGTTTACCGTCCATTCATTCATATAAATAACTGTTGCCTATACAAAAAATAATAAATCTATAATAAATCTAATATATGTATACCCATATTTTTATTCATATATCTCTATATTATGGGCTAAACTTCTGATTCTAAAATTGTACTATATTATGGCAAAATTTTTAAAAAATTAAGAAAATGTTACTTAGCAAAATTTAAATAAAAATATTATTGCAATTTTATAATGTTCTACTTAAAAATACGACCCTCTAAAAACTTTGATTTATACACTGCCTTGTTTTTTCTTTCATTTCATAGCATAACATTATAATATTTATTGTTTTCTATCTTTTATATGGGTAAATATCAGATGTACGTTTCTTTCTTTTCATAGTATAACATTTGTTAAATTAACATTTAACATAACAGGAGGGCACGCTACTCAGCAGCAGCAACGTGTCTTTTATTATATTTAGATTACATGTTTAATGGAACAAAGTTACGCAAAACGTTATAACACGGATTTTTTAAAGTTTTAATTTTTAAGTTGTTAGAGAAATGAAAAACGTTGAATGAAATTGATTGTGTGTTTAGTAAGCTTTCTGAAGATATAGACTAATTCGTTGAAATGTTTGTACTTGCGGTTTATTTATAGTAATGGCGGATAAGAAAGGCGGATACGAAACTCATGCAGAGTGAAATTTTATTAGAATGATGGATGATTAACTGCATTATTAATGAAGTTTTGGATATAAAATGTATTATTCCTGAATGAAATTCGGTAATTATTTGTTCCTTTAAATAGTTAACACTAAAATTGAATAATAATAAGAACGGAGTGCTTTTATATAAACCTTATTTTTTCGCTTGGTTTCTTAATGGTATTATTATACAAAATATTCAAAGGTAAATTGAATTTGGAAAATTGCCTGTAATTTGTTTCCATGATCTTTTTTCATAGAGTCAATCGAATAATGAGATATGCAAGTTAAGTCATCTAATCAGTCATGAGTCAGCCAATGTAATATGATAATTTTCCGTGAGAATTAAACTATAATTTTTAAAAAATCAAATATGTTAATACATATAGATATATACACTTGATGTTGCAATATCAGTAATTTAATAGTATAAATAATATTGAATTAATTAGTTACCGTTACAGTTTAATTTTGCAATTTTAATTTCATATAATTAATAAAGTAGACATTTTAGTTCAAAATTATTTTTTCAAAAGAGAGAATTTTAAGTTCAATTCTTTGAAGATGTATCTAATAATTTAATTTCGTTAACTTGTATTTTTAACGCTTTTACTCGTAATAAAAACGCTTTTGATTTTGTTTTGTTATCGTTTTTATGAATATAAAAAGTAATGAAGCAAAAACCAAAGGTTTTCAAAAAAGTACATTTCCAAAATTAGTTTTTGGTAAAGAGTACATAAATATTAAGTAGGTATATTGAATAAAATAAATTTATAAGGGGCCTCGGTGGCCCAGTGGATATAAAATACGCTGTAAACACCGAAGTAGTGTGGGTTCGAGTCCCACACACGTCGTAAGAGATATTATTATAAAATTTATAATAATATAACATCGTTAGAATAATTTGTTAGAGAAATTGGGAAAAATCAGGTCACACTTTCGTCAACTTTAAGGAAACCCTACATTATTAAGAAAAATTATTAACACAAACTAAAATATAATGTTGGAGCTTTAATTTTTATATATTATTCCTCTCAAAATTTCAAGCTTCTAAGTTAAACTGTTTAAAGATAAAAAAAGAAAGCCAAATTTTTGCAAAAATTGGATTTCACATAACGGTATATATTAAAATACCGCACGGCAAAGCCACATACTTATTTTATATATATTTATAAAACTTATAAAGCCAGCTATCTTTTGGCGTTTCCAGATTGCGTTTCCAGATTTGAAAATATGCATTACAGAACTTGTGTTATAACAATTTAAAGATAGAGCTTTTTAGAATTTTATAGGGCTGTAGCTCCGTAACGGGTGGGGCTACAGGAAAAAGATATTCTACAAAATTAGTTTTTTTTGGAAATGGCTATCTGTAGTTAAAATTTCATTACTTTATTTCGAACGGTGTAAAAGTTTTGGAAGACGGACGGACGAACAGACGGACAGAGTGAAACTAATAAGTACATTTTTTCAAAATTTTAGCCAGGATAATTTATATGAAGTGTGCGTGGTACAATTTTAGAAGTAAAATATTTGTTTTATGTTATGTTGGCAAGGTTTCAACAAATTCTTGTGTGTTATATACATAATACGAGTACGTCAGTGGAAATATATTCAATATGTAAATTTTCTACGAATAAAATTATTACACTTACAATTTCGTTTAAAGTTTCGTTATTATACATCATTTAGATTCTATGTGAAAATACACCCAAAAGAACAAAGTTTTTCTGAACTGTTTTTAAGGACATCATGAGGGTTAAAAAAAAAACTTTTAAATAATATTAAAGTATAACTTAAACTAAAAATATTATTCGAAACTCTCAGAATAATAGAAAAGCAAATATATTATTATTTATTATATAACATACCTATATATATTATAC
Source organism: Poecilobothrus nobilitatus (assembly GCA_947095535.1). Classification (NCBI taxonomy): domain Eukaryota; kingdom Metazoa; phylum Arthropoda; class Insecta; order Diptera; family Dolichopodidae; genus Poecilobothrus; species Poecilobothrus nobilitatus. Next base: position 260,622,372 of record OX352773.1, on the reverse strand, counting down.
CTATAGATACATTTAGTTTTTTGATAAAATTTCCTCAATATTTATTTTCTCTACATTTTCTATATTTCTATACCATTTCTAATAATTTCTTTCCCATTAAATTCATTTAAAACAAAAAATAGATTTAAAATTTTTTATTTTTTTTTATTTTCAATTATCCATTCTTTCCACTTGTCAACTTTTTCAAAAATTCAATTTAACAAAAATTTAAAAAAAAAAATTTTCTTACTTTTTTGTTTTTAAAATTTAATTTTAACTTAAAAAACCTCAAAAATAGTATCTTCCGGATATTTTTGATTTTTTTTTTTTTTTTTTTCTACTAAAAACAATATTATGTCTTTTTGTATTTCAAATTTCCCAATGGAAAATATTTTTTTTTTGTTTGGTAAAATATGAAAGGAAAGTGAAACAGGATATAGAAATAACATAAAGTTTTTGATAAAAAACAAAAAAAAAAATTTAACGAATAAAAAAAAGTTTATAATGGAAATAACGATCAAAATCTAGTTATAAAAATAATAATAATGATAAGAATAATGATGATAAAATTTTTGTTATATCTGAAGATAGAATATTTCAAGAATAAAATAGAAAAAAGAGAAATATTAAATAATTAAAAGAAAAAATACAATAATGGGGGACGAGCAATTGAATGTTATTTACATTTTATATACCATAACATTCATCATAAAAATAATGATTCATATTTTTATCATAATATTTTCTTTTCTATTAAATAAAAGATTATTTTTTTTTTTTTTTTTTTGTGAAAAACTGTTATATAATAATATCTATGCAATAATATTTTATCAACTACAGTAATATTTTACTGAATTATATTATTTTGTAACGATCTACACAGATATACAGTATAGTTACAATCGGTTTTGAAGCCATATTAAAAATTTTTCAAAAACATTTAACTGCATTCTGCTACTGTGGAATTTAAACGAACATAAATTTCACTTATTCAAAAAACAAAAAAAACGTTCATGAAGAACAGCATTAAAAGCATATTATTATTGTGGTTGTCTCTCTTCTCTCTTTTTAAATCTCTTCTTAATTCTTTTTGCGTTTTTTTTTTTTTTGTTTATTTTTTATAAAAAAAAAACGGAAATTGAATATTTTACAATCTAAAATACAATTATATTAAAAAAAATCTGAGTATCTACCTATACAAATACTTCAATTCCAGATAATTTTTGTTGAAATATAATATAATTATATAATATAATTTCTGATTTAAGGTTATAAAGGGCAAATTATAATGAATTTAGATGAACAAAAATAGATAATGATGTATGTACATATGAAATAATGCAGAGCAACAAGACGAATATCAGTAACCATAATATTCATTAGCTTTCAGCACATGGTATTTATTTTGTTATTCGAATATCGCGAATATGGACTCAAATATATATGAATAAAATCGCATCTTCCACCTCATCTGTTCCCTATTATAATTGAGAATGGTTACATTTTCAGTCTACAAAGGTTTAAGTAGAACTTCAACATCATCATTCTTTAATTTTCTTTAACAAAATGAAAAGTCCCCTTGAACCTATTGTTTGACCAAAAAGAGAAATAGTGTTTACTGTGTTAATGTCCCATACATTGAAGGAATTGTATAAAGGAAGGAATCCCATAATTATAGGAATTGTGTTCGTAACGCTCCTCTTTATCGTCTCTCGATAACACCCATCTACTCGGTAAAAAAGCAGTAAAAAATATAACATCATTATGATTTTGTACGTTTGCATGACATTTCATATAACAAGATATCTATAAAAGGCGTCTACTACAAAAGCCGGTTTACCGAAATCCAATTTTATCTAAATGTGGTTTTTTAAAATACGGTTTTTAAAATCCGGTTTATTGTTTATTTTTATTTATTGTTTTGTTTACATATTTTTAATGGATTGGGTACGAATGCTCGTATATCGAAATCTCGTTTTCTTTTTTTGTATTTCAATTTTTAGAAAAAGGCATATAACCCTGATTTTGTACACAAATATTTGATTCAACGTCAATTCACAGAAAAAAAATTTATAGAAAAATAATAATATTTCTTAATTTATTACTCTAATAATAACATCCTAAAATTGAAAATCCCAAAATTCTAAAATCCCGAAACCGTTTTGTTTTCAAATATTCTGCAAAAAACGTATAGCTCTAAATTTATATCCAATATATTAGGCCGTTCCTAATTATTTTTTTTACACACATACCTACTGTAAGATCAAAGAATTTAAAAGAGTGGGGGCTGCAGCCCCCATACTCCCACTAAACAAATTATTAAACCCCTGATTTTGTAACCAACTCTAAAATCCCTCCTAATGCAGAATTTTACATATAGAATATACATATAATGTTCTGGAAAAAGGAAATTCCTTGATTTTGAATTCTACTCTAAAACCCCTCCTAATTCAGAATCTCACATATACAAAATATATTCAAATATTCTGAAAAAAAAGTATATTCCTGATTTTGTATCTAAGTTTAAAATCCTTCCTAATTTAAAATCTTGCATATACATATATTTAAATATTCTGAAAAACGGGGCAACTCAGGCTTTGTAACCAAAAGTAAAATTGCTTCTAATTCAAAATCCTTCAGATAAATTTTTCTGTGAATTAGACCGGACTTCGTTACGCTCCCCTATAAAAGTCATAACAATCTTTCGTTGTTATTTAAAAAATATTTGTCAAATTATTATATACGAGAGACTATATGTTTAGAATTTGACATTTTTTAAATGATTTGTTATGACTATTATAGTTAGAGTTGTGATTTTGTATATGATATAATATTATAATCATAACGAAAATTTATCAAATATTCATATGATAGCCAATGACTATTATATACTTATAGTTAGAGATATTATAAATTGAATAAAATTTCGCTAAAATAATCGATAGTTCGTTCACTTGAGTATAATATGAATACATATTTTCATAGTAATCGTAGTTAACTTCAGTTAAATTTTCAAAATTAGAATCATAAATAGTATATTTTTATTTTATCATAATATTTAATCTGTAAATGACAGACATTTAAAACCATTTTACTCAATGATTTACCAACCAACTTTCATTTTTTTCTTTTTAAATGATAAATATTCAGTATAGCCATCTTACAAAATTAATATTTTTCCAAAATTTTCTGATTTTCATTAATAATTTTCCATTTTTATAAAAAACCCATGTAAAGTATATACATATGTATCATATTTATTTATTTATTTATATTAATATTACATACATAAATGTAATGCAATATTATTGAACCATCGGCTACTAAGGCCATTATAGGTTTTTATACTATTATTAAATTATATACTAATATTATTTATTTTGTTTATATTATATACTATATATTTACATTATATTTGGTCGTAAGGGGGTAAAGAAAAAAACACTTACGACCTGTGCAGGGATCGAACCCGCACTCCTTCGGTTAATACGCCACACGCCTACCCACTAGGCTACCGAAGCCCCTGTATCATATAATATGTATAATCTATACCTATAATATACATATTCAAAAACGACGCTCTTTTATTCCGTTGAATTTTAAATTTTGTTTTGTTGTTTTGTTGTTTTTGCTTTTTGTTTTTTTTCTAAAAACATAAAAAAAAATTTAAAATATAGTTTGCATGGTGGGAAATAGAAATTTCACAATATAATTGAATATAAAAGTCAAAACTTCAGTGGGGAGTTTGGTGCAGTGGTAGAGTGGCCGCTTCTTATACTTAAGAATTCTTTAGTTTGCAAGTTCGATTCTATTCTATTTCTTTTTTTTTTTTATATTTCTAATATTTTATACGAAATAAATTCTTACATATCATAATATTTAATCTGCAAATGACAGACATTTAAAACCATTTTACTCAATGATTTACCATCTTAGGCTTCTTATAATATATAGATATATAATAGTTATATATTGAATTTCCAATACTCAATAAATCAAGGGCAACTTCTAAAAGATAATAATAATCGTGTTTTTACAAAAAATATCATTTACAAAGAAATTTTAAATTCATAAAGGCTTTAATTATTGAAAATTGTATTTTTACATTTTAAATAAAATCATAAAGAAACTATACTGTATATATTGTATTGTAATTGCTAATTAAAACACCTCGAATTTCGAGGGGCGGGCGAATACTAGTATATTTATTAATTTAAAGGTTTTTGAAGACGAATCAATCAGTTTGGATTTTATCTGGACTCTATTTCAACAACCATTTTATCACTAATCAAATAACAAATAATAATTTTTTTTTTTATAAGTTTTTGTTGCACCAAAACCATATTTTGTAATAATTCAATAAAGTTTTGATTAGTAAAAAGCATTCACTTATTAAAAAAATTATTGATTAGTGGTAAGTTGTTGGTGCAATAGAAATCTATTCCTTAAAAGTAGTATTCTTTAATATACTTATATTTATGTGTTTTAAAAGTATTTATGTGTTTTAATATTTATGTGTTATGTGTTATTTATGTGTATGTGTTATGGTTATATTTATGTGTTTTAATTCTTTTAGATACTTATATTTTGTGTTTTAAAAAAAAAATAAACAAAAACCAAATAAATATGAGATTGAAATGTACATATTATAATAGAAAAGTTTTTTTGATAAAAAAAAAAGTTGAATAATTATTCCATTATGCGGTAATTAGATTTCCGACGAGCGACATCAAGATTCAACGGAATTGAACAGTCGATATTCAACGGCGATGATCAGAGAGATTTATAATAATAATTATCTTGTTTAAAATGAATGTATAATCTGTTTTGTATTTTATATTTTGACATGTGGCAAAAACTGCTACTCTCCCGAATTGTGTTTACGGGATTAAGAATCTGAATAGTTGCGATCGATAATATTAATCTTACGTCTGACAATTTTTTATATATCCAATAGGTTATATGTATGTATGTGATTTCGATATTTTTTCACAAGTCATATGTATATATATATATAAATATATATATTTATATATATATATATATTTATACATATATATATATGTAATATCATATAAGTGGCCCTAAATTAATATAAAAAAATCAGCTATCTCCACCACAGAACCGACCGCCACTACACGAAAAGAACAATTCCAAAATTTATAGATTTTTTACATAATAGATTATATCAATGCAAAATAACTTCTAATAATTTACAACATTTTGTTTTAAAAAAAATAAAATTTTTCTGTTACGAAATATTCGTAAAAAACTTAAACAAACCCGCGGTTGTCAAAAGCCTATCAATCCGAAATATTTACGTCAAAACCTTAAATATGAAATTGCAAAAAATTCCGCTCAGTCGTTTAAGCTGTACACGTGCCCACAGCATTATCGCACACGCATCCACACACACACACACTCACACACATACAGGCGGACATCATGTTAAAAAAAATTTTACAGCTTTCTCCACACCAGAGTAGTGCATATTTGCCAAAATCTCGGGTACAAATTTTTAGTATGAAAACAATACCTACCTTATATATTAATGTATGCAGTCGGTAAAAAGAAAAACTATGAAAAAATTTTGTTTTTAATTCAGAGATAATTTAAAAAGTTTTTGCAAAATAAAATTGTTTTAAATAAATTGAAAAGTTATAAATAAATTTAATATCAAATTTTGACAAAATATAAAAAAATACTCTTGGATATAAACAAACAAATATTTTGATTTTCTTTATTTATTTAATTATAAATATTAAATAGATTTTAATTTAAAATTAATTTAAAAATAAAAAATGGTTAAAAATTTGAAAATAAAAGTTTTTTTTTTTGAACAAAGAGTTGAATCTTCAAGGATGATTTTAAAATATTTTATTATTAGTATTTCTGATCAATTGTCACTTAATTGTCTAATTTTGTATTAAAAATATGAAAATTTATTGTAAATTATGTTTGTTTTTTGGTAGAATTAAAGATTTTTTGGTAGAGAAAATTTTAATTGTTTCTAATGTATGAAAATATGATATATTGTAATTATATTGTATGAAATATTTTTCCATCTCTATTACTTATATGGTACAGCCAACAACACAAAGCGTACTCTGTTGTATGTATCTGACTGTATTTGTGGCTAATGTACAGATTTGTCAAACATCAATATTTCCCCCCTTTCTCTAATTTCTTTTACAATTTATTTTTACACTTTTCTAATTTTTTTTTTCTTATAGGTTTTATTTAGCAAAGGACTTCCTTAGGAATTTGTTTTTTAACATTTGTATATTATACAATCCACTTCACTTATATTTACCGACCGCATACATTAATGTATAAGGTAGGTATTGTTTTCATACTAAAAATTTGTACCCGAGATTTTCGCAAAAATGCAATACTCCGGTGTGGAGAAGGGGGTAAAAAAATTATCAGCATGATGTCCGTCTGTGTGTGTGTATGTGTGGGAGCGTGTGTTGGTATGTCTGTGGGCACGTGTACAGCTTAAACGACTGAGCGGAATTTTTTGAAATTTCATATTTAAGGTTTTGACGTAAATATCTCGGATTGATAAGCTTTTGGAGCAAATCGGACAACCGAAAGTGGTAGTTTACTAGTGTACTTTTTAAGTTTTTTTTTACGAATATTTCGTAACAGAAAAATTTTGTGAGAAAAATTATTAAGAAAAAATTGTTACACAAGTAAAGAGGAACAACTTTGCCATAGAACATTTTTTGATCCGACTAACTTTAACTTTTATTTAATTTTTTCTTAAAGTCCAAATTTCATACGTAACACTCCATATGAATTTATATGAACAATTTTTTTTGTTTTTTTTTTATATCTCTAAAAATTTTTATACATACATATGTATGTACTTATATCTATGCCAATGCATATTATTCATTTGTTGATGACATAAAATTAAAACGGTAAAATTTTTGTTAGCAGATTTAATATTAATCTTATGTTTGTTTTGTATTTGTTTACAGTTTTTATTATTTTTTACTTTTAATATTATTTTTTGAATGAAAAAAAAAATCATGTATCTACATTACAATAATAATAATAATAAATGGATGTATGAATGAATGTACATATATTTTTACGATTTCATTGCATATAATTATTTTTATTGAATAAAACAAAATGTTATTAAATTATTAGAAGTTATTTTGCTTTGATATAAATTATTATGTAAAAAATCTATAAATTTTGGCATTGTACTTTTTGTGTAGTGGCGGTTGGTCCTGTGGTGGAGACAGCTGATTTTTTTTTCTTCTTTTAAATATTTCAATTTTTTATTTGTAATACTTCACACTACAATGATTCAATATTATTTGAAGACAAAAAAAAAATAGTTTAGAAAAAAATACCAAAACTTGTAAATTTTCTCAGCATGTTATATGTAAGGAAAAATTGTGGAAAATCAAAAGGAACTCTCTCCAATTTTAAGGAACTTTTTGAAGACAATTTTAAATCCATTAAGACATGTAAAATTATAATGTTGCACCTCTAATTTTTGACTTTTCCTTTGACAAAATTTATATATATGCCGTATTTATCTAAAATAGGTTGGTGATGTAATTTATGATAATTCTGAAAGATCTTTTTTCTCTCAAAATATCAAGCGCTTACTAAAAGTATTGCAAAGATACAAAGCAAGCAAAATCTTCCAAAATTTTGTTTAGGTATTTAACAATTTAACTACTAAATTTTAAAAAGAAATGTATAACTCTGATATTGATTTATAAAGATAAAAGAATGTTCTATCATTCAGCCATATCATTTTTAGGATTAGAGGTAAACCCGAAGGCCCCATCATTGTTAGATTGACAAAGTATTAAGCAGTAGTTAAGAAAAACACATTTGAAAATATAGGAATTTTTAAATTTTGAGGGACTTTAGATCCGCAATGGAAAATGCTACATAAAAATAGTTGTTATCTATACAACATGAAATATTTTATCTAGCCTACCCTATCCATGATATCATTAAACCATGTAGAAGTTTTGTAAACAGAGGGACGTCCGAATAAACTGAAACTTTGAAGCAAATTTTCAAAATTTTTTTTCCTGGTTAGTTACGCAAAATTTAATTTGATACATTTTCGAACCTTAGATATCTATATAGTCATGAGTCCCATTCATTTTTTCCTTAAACATTTTCTCAACTTAAGAAACTAAAAACTCCAACATTATCTATATTGCCTGCTTTTTCTATTTTTCTTCTTTATTGTGCTACAAAACAACTGGAAACATTTATTTTTATTAACTTTTAATTTTCTATTCAATTTTTCTGGTTTCTTAAAGCATTTAATGAATTAAAATAAAAATCAATTGTAATTGTAAATATCTTTGAATATCTTTTAGAATTGTTTTAAATTAAAATAAGAATATTTTTAAAACAAAAATGATAGAATAATTTACGTAAAAAATAAATAAAATCTTAATTAAATTTCTAATAACTAAGAATAAAGAGAATAAAATTTAATTAGATTTCACAATGGTTAAATAGAAGAAAATTTAATTAAAATAAATACAAATAAATTCACACAAAAAAATTATTAAATTTTTTTTTTTTTTTTGTTTTTTATTTAATTATTTTCCTTTGCCTATTTATTATTGTTTAGAAAAATACTTTTCATTTGTTGGATCATTTTCCATTATTAATTTAAATGCTTTTTTTCTATCTTATAAAATTATTTTCCAAGTGATTCGCAATTTTCATGAAAATCTTTAAAATAAATTCAAGTTTTTTACTATGGAAATATCAGTTAGTAGAAGTTTTAGCTCAGCTTTTTTTTTTTTTTTTTTGCTAATACAAAATGTGAATATTTATTAACAGATCAGATAATATAATATAAAAAGAAGATACATAATTAAAATAGATCCTAATAAATTTAAATATTTTATTTTTAATATTTGATTTTTTAAGATAAGACAGAAATTCAAAGAGACCTTCGATTATTCGGTTTTTTTCAAACATTTGCTAATATTAATTAATTCAGTGAAAAAAAAAAAAAATTAATTTTTTAGAAAATTATCTTATAACAATGGTTCACGTCATAATTGAAGTTGGTTTTGATTATTGCCAAAACTGATTTTGTCAATTCTTTTTATATGGATAATGCATAAGAATAGGTACTGTGATGGTATATAGCAAAAGTTTCAGCCTCAAATGTTTGTGTATTATGTAGAAACCTGAATTAAATGTTTTTAGTTTAAAACTGTCTGTCTGTATGTGAACACGTGTACAGCTCAAGTTTTTGAACTGAATTCAATAAAATTTTATATTTAAGATTTGGATATATCTCGAATTGAAAAATTTTTGGTAGAAATACGTCAGCCCCAAGTGCCACTTAACTAGGGCCATTTTTACATTTTTTACAAATTTTTTGAAACAGAAAAATATTATGAAGAAAAATATTAAGGAAAAGTTATTGCACAAATAATGAGCAACAACTTTTTGATAAAACACTTTTTGAACTTTTAGACTCATCCTCATTTTCACACAATTTATTTCTAGGTCATTTTTACTAATATGAAATTTATTTTATGTGAAAACTTTTTCTACTTGTATGAACTATGTTCAACTGAATTCAATAAAATTTTATATTTAAGATTTGGATATATCTCGAATTGAAAAATTTTTGGTAGAAATACGTCAGCCCCAAGTGCCACTTAACTAGGGCCATTTTTACATTTTTTACAAATTTTTTGAAACAGAAAAATATTATGAAGAAAAATATTAAGGAAAAGTTATTGCACAAATAATGAGCAACAACTTTTTGATAAAACACTTTTTGAACTTTTAGACTCATCCTCATTTTCACACAATTTATTTCTAGGTCATTTTTACTAATATGAAATTTATTTTATGTGAAAACTTTTTCTACTTGTATGAACTATGTTCAAGGGTATAATAAATTTGCTATTACGTTTGTGACACCTTAAAGGAGACAAGTTAGATATAGTGTCAAGCGTATGGATAAGCTCAGAATCGAATTTTGAGTAGATTTAAGCCATGTGTGTCCGTCTGTCCGCACAATAACTAAAGGAGCTAGGAGGATGAAATTTTCTTTACGCAACTTTTGCAAAATTTGTAGTTTTGCTATTTAAATCTAGCATTTTCGGTCGCCGGGTTCGAGTAGCTGCCATACAACTTCTTCCCTTTTACCTATCTTTATTCAAGAACCAGAAGAATAATAACTAGAATTGAATAATAACTGCTTATACAAAAGTTTAAGTTTAAAGTTTATTGTATAATGAATTACCTTCTCAACTTAAAGAAATCGAGTCCATAGTGATTTTCAAAAAAGAAATTAAACGTGTTATTCTAAATAATAATAATCTCTAACAAAACAAATGGTAAACAAGAATAAAAATACAAACCAAAGAATGATTGCGGTAGAAATAAGAATAAAAATTTAAAGTATAACTTAATAAAGCATAATTAAAAATTTATTACTTTCAAAAAATAAAAACAAAAAAAAAACGAGGAAGAGTGCAGAAGAGTAGACTGTGTCAACTCTGAGATACCCGTATGAACGTAATATATCCTGTTTCTATAAAACTTGATCTTCTTTTAAAAACAATCAGATATTTTACTACCGACGTTTACTACAGAGATATATTTATGTAAATTGTGGAGTTAAATGACAGCTACCCCAACCCGCCGCACCAACACAACCAAATTTTACAGAAGTTGTTGCCATAAAACTTGATCATCGTTTGCAAAATTTCAGAAACCTAGCTTGAATAGATACTGAGTTATTTCTATATAAAGAAAGAAGTTGTATGGCAGATACTCGAATCCGCCGACCGAAAATGTTGGATTTAAATATCAAAACTAATAACTTTGCAAAAGTGACGTAAAAAAATGTTCAGCCTCCTAGCTCCTTTATTTTTTTAGTTATCTTGCGGACGGACGGACGGAATTTGATTCTGAGCCGATCCATACCTTTGACACTACATCTAGCTCGACTTCTTTAAGGTGTCACAAACGTAATGGTAAATTTATTATACCCTTGAACATAGTTCATACGGGTATAAATATAAAATAAAATTGTATATAAAGTAAATAACATTGTAATTCTTGAAGTGGGGAGAATATTTGCTGTATTATTATAACAAAATAATATTGTGAACATTCTGTTCAATATAAAAGATCTGACAGCTTAGGCTAAAATCAATAAAAAATAGATATTTAGTTTTAGAAAATGAAATGTTTAATTTAAATTTTGAAATAAATAAAGAAAAAAAAAATTAATAAAATAAAAAATAACTCAGCATCTATTGTTGAAGCTAGATATCAGAAGTTTTGCAAAATGGTGTCAAGTTACAGGCCAAAAAGTGAAGTTTTAAAAAGTTTTAAAAAGTGATCAAGTTTCATGGAAATATCATATATTACGTTCATACGGGTATCCCAGAGTTGACAGAGTTTACTTTACTGCACTCTTTCTCGTTTTCTTTAAATTTATAATTTTGTGTACAAAATGTATGCATATAATATTATATTATAGATATATTATATTAAATGTACAAGTGTACATAGATAATTATAGATATATATCTTTCACATATACATATATATTTTGTTTATATAATATACCTAACATTGTTATTGTTTCTTTTGAATTTTGTTGAGTATTTTTTTTTCTTAAAACACGTTTAGACTCCTATGTTTATATATCATGTACCTACTTATTTGAAACAAAGATAATATTTTCAGGCCTATATGCGCGAACTTTTAGCTGTCTATCAATATTTGTGATATAACGCTATTAAAAAACAATATTAAGTTTTTTACAACAAAATAAATTGTATACAACCAAAAATAAATTGTATTTGAACAATCATTCAATTTTTAGCAAAATAAGAACGTATAAAATAATATATGTAGTCAATACAAACAACAATATTTCTAATAGGTTTATAGTTCGAACCATGTCTTCAGAGTTTAAAAAAACTGTATTCTTTGGTAATGCTAATTTTGCCGTAACACCAATATTAATTTTATATGTGTTTAAAAGGTTTCTTTATCGTATGATACCATTTTATAGCACATATAGTATAGATTATACAATCCAAATTCTAAATTTTAATTCATGTCTTAGAACTCACATAAGTACAATTAACAAAAATATAAAATTATTTTTATAGAACTATTTCCAGCTACTTTTTATTTAATTATCCTGTTGTAACTGTACGCTATTGAGCATAATATAACTGTTAAATGTCAACACAGTTTTCTACATTAACTTCATTACTAAATGGACAAGTTTATTTTCTATTGTCTATCAATGCAAGGGTAGAGAAAAGAGAAAAAAATAAAGTAGATTTCTATATTTGCGTCGTTTTTTATATTTTAATATATTTTAAAAATAAAATTTCTATTTTTATAAATTTTAAATATAAATTTGAGATATTATTTTTGCGTAGTTATTTTATTCAAATCCTTTAAATATTCTGCTCTAATTTACTTTAATTTTTATATCATATTACTTATGTCAACTTAAATGTATACATATACACTTGACATAAATAATTATATTTTCCGTTATATCTTTTTAATTTTCTTTAACTTACGTTTGTTAGGTATTTAGTTTTTAAAATAATTGTCAATATAAAAAATATATATTATCTATTCCGTTAATGGAATAGAATGGAACCAGTTAGGTATTTTATAAACATTTGAATATATTTTACAATATTTAGTTTTACAAGTTTTAGAATAAATAATATATTCAAGATATTTGTAGTTAAAAAATTTAAATTAGCTTTAAAAAGTTTCTTCAGTATCTATAGATTATTATTTCATTAACGTGTTTTATAAAAATTTTTCACCATTGTCCTTGATAATAAGATGTCACACAAGGTCGTGTGAAGCTTACAGACAAACCTTATTGAAATGTTGTTTTATAAAAATATATTAGTTTTCTAAACACTTCAACAGCTTCAATATTACGAAAAAGAAAACAACCTTCAAAATATAAAAACGATTATAAAGTGACAGTCTGTCTTTGATGTGAAGAATGAAAATTACAATTACCTTAGAAAAACAACAGACAACAACCATATAAAAATAACATACCGATACCAAAATAATCCTCATTTTTCTTTTCTATTTCTATATACATAAGTATATATTATATACTTAAATATACATATTTCGATTTCACAAAACAAATTATCTAAATAACGGTTAAAAGAAAAAGCAAAAGGTAACAGTACTATACAACAAAATTAATAAAATTAAATAAAAAAGAAAAAAATAAACAACAAACAACAAACAAACAAAAATAATAACGGAAAACAACCCTTAAGATACAGTAATTCAATATATTTGTTTATTTTTTATGTGTTTGTTGTGTATTTAAAAACTTATATAAATATTTCACAGTTAATTCACAAAATAACATATTACACACAACATTATAAGGAAATATTTTATTGTTATTATTAATAAAACAATAACAAAAAAAAAAACAAATATGAAACAAAATATATTAGAAGGAAATAAAAGAAGAATTTGATAATGGTGAAAATAATAGGAATACTTATAATAAAACCAATTTTATAATGTGTTTCACAATTTGAATAAAAATGAATTAAATAAGAATAACACTATTTACTATGAATTAAAATAATTTTGTAATAATGACAGTTAAAGCTTAATAATTTCTGTAATATATAACTGTCTTCAGTCAGTTCTGTGTATGTTGGATCTATTGGAGACATAAGCCATATCAATTTTGACGTTTGGAAATTTCACTTTACTGTTGTGAATTTTATTAAATTCTAAAGTAAAATCTTGAAAAAACTGCATGTTTTATGAAAATTCAAAACTTTAAATTTTATTAATAAAGCAATGTTGAAAATGTCAATTAGTAATTTTTTTTTATGCATTTCTCTGCCACATAAATGTGGACAGGAAATTAGACATGCTGTGTAATGTCGTAAAGGGGAATAACTTTTACGACGTGTGTGGGATTCGAATATACACTCTCTCAGTATTTACAGCGTATTTTATACGCTCTTACCCACTAGGCCACTGAGGCCCCATTAGTATTTTTATTAAATTAAAAAGTCTAATGTAATGAAGAACAAAAACAGGATTTATTTTATACCATCATTTACGGGGGCTTACGGAGCTAGTATTTTATTATTAAGATATTAAGATAAGATAAGATTGAAAAGTGTGAGTTACTATTTTAATTTATTTTAGAAATCACTCCCTTTTATTTGTCTATTTACAAGAATATCAATTTACCAATTAAGTTTAAAACACACTTCTAATTTTTTGTTTCCAAATTTGAGTGAAACGATGATGAGCCATCTACAAGCGTGTTAATAATTTTGACGCACTAAACACCAACTCCATTTTTTGACCAAATAATATAATTTTATGTGATCTTCAGTATTAATGTTAAGTTTAAACAAAGAAAGTTAAAACTAGGGAATGAAAATTGTTTCCTGAGAAATGATAGAGGAGGCACTGAAATCAATAGGAATAATATAAAAGAAGAAAGTTGTTACTGTTCACAATGAATCTTTGAACATTGTATACAACATATTATGTTCCTTGTTAATTTTAGGCAGCATACGAAAAGGAGGAATGGTTTCATATTTGGGATATTCGTATCGGAACCGAATTTCTGTAAGAGCAATTATTATGCCATATTGCAATTCGAACTATGTAAGGGTAGGCAGCTGAAGTTATTCTTATTTCCCTTAGGAACGTATTTGAGATCCTATACAATATTTATAAAACAGGATAAGTGTTTCTGATAGGCGGTGGAGGCTGATTGGAGAATCATTGTGGGTGACATTATGATAGTTTATTACATGAGCTGCTCTGTTTTTCCCTCTATTGTCGTTTTGTGGTTAAGCTTTAGAAAGAATATTTTAAATTACCTTTTAATTCCAGCTTACATCATTTAGCGTAAAGTTGCCATTAAGTATTAAAATCTGATTTTCTTCATAATATCGGGCAAAACTTTTAATTTAAAATTTAAAAAAAAGCTTGATTTTCTCTTTCCCATTATCTAAACACTAAGTGAAATAATTCGTAAAATTTAATATAAAATTTATTATAATTATTTGAAATGAATTGAACTAAATGTATCAAAATTCAATTAAAATCGATTTCCAGAACACCATTTATAAATTGTATTTCTGCGGAAAAAAAGAATACAAGACAAATGCAATAATATTTATTTGATTTTCCGTCTACTTATTTATTTCGTTTTTTATATTTCTTTTTCGTATTTTTGCGTCTTCGTCTTCCTTATTACTTTAAAATAAACAATTTAAACATCACAACATTTTATAACACATCCAAATGATACGCAGTGGTGGCTTCAGGAATATGGTTAATGTAAATATAATAATTTATATTATTACCATATTGAAAGATTTTTTTTTTTTAAAGGTATTTAAAATTTAGGAACGAGTCCCTTGATTAAGGGAACGAGATGTAGATTTAGCTAAGGAGTTACGGAAGTAAACAGTTAAGCGGGGTTAGGGAGTTCATTGAAAAGGAACTAAAAAAGGTATTTTCGAAAGAAATCAAACAGCATAGACTTTTCGAGGTATATTGTGTTATGTTTTATTCTTTATCCCAATGGATTATTTTAGCTTAAATATGATTAACCAAGCTATAGCCATCACATGCGTTTTAAAGGTTATTTTCTGTAGATATGATATTAGATTTCCTTATAAAGTCATAGAATGTCATAAACGTCATGACAACTGTAAAAATTTAAATTGGTTTCAGATAGAAGAATCACAAGTCGTTGATCAAAACCAAGAAAATACTGAAGCTGAAGTTGATGACAAGATTAAGCTTCATGGAACATAGAATTTGTTTGTAAAATATGAGATATGAAACTGTCTACAGGAATCCGAATGCAACAATTTGAAAGAAAATTTTCAATTTAACTACAGAAGGCATTATATTTTTGTCTCGCTTTAGAAATTTCATGTCAAATTCTTTAAAAATTCTGATGAGCTAAGAAATTTGTACTTAATAGTTAGGATTTCTGTATTTTAGACGAATATATATAATCAAAATTACTAAAACAAAATACATTTTAGTCCCAAAAAATTTTCTATAAAACGAATAAAAACTGCATGTATTATGTATAGTAAATGTCTACCTAAATACACATCAATAAATTCGGTTCGTTCTAAAAAAAAAAAAAAATCATAATTTTCTGTCCAATAAATAAAATTGTTAGATACTTTTTCTTTTTATCTTTTCTATTTAAAAAAAAAAAAGTTCCTTTTAATAAAAATCTGTTTAGCTTTCATTTTACTCCTTTAAAGTAAAGTTGATAATATATATATATGTTGCTAATGGGTGTATATTATATATTTAGTATTTTGTTATATTATACTGAGAATAACCAGATGTTTTAATAATAAGATGTCATAAAAATTAATATTCCTCATAATTTACATTTTTTTATATTTATAAATTTCTCTCTTAACATTTTACAAAGTGTTGTTTCTTTAAGATATCGTAGTTTTAATAAGTGAATATGTTATTCAGTTAAGAAATAATTAATGTTCACCATAACACAAATTACTTCCCAAGCATAAGACTCATGAATAAGACTTAAGAAAAATTATTTGTACAAAAATATTTCATTATACATCCTACTTACCCATTATACCTACCTTATCGTTATACGTACCTACTTATTATAGTACATATATTGAGCACATACAACTATTTGAGATTTTTTTAATATTTTTGAAAATCTTTGAAGTATGGGGCTGGGTAGATAACTAATAAATAAATTAACTGAAGTGATTATTTGTAGTAAACCATTTTTTTCTTTCTTTCAATATATAGTTACTATTGCTTTTGCTGTAGTAACTAAAAAAATCATTTGCCATGAAGTTTTCAGAATTTCTTACACAAATTAAAAAATTTATATTTTGAATCGAAACTAATCAGATATCACTTTCGATATCTTGAAAAAAAATTACAAAAGAATAGTAATATTGAAGCAAAAAATGCTTTGATAAAATTCTTTTTGGGACAAAATTTTGCCAAAAATAAATTTTAATTAAATTTTTTATTTTTTCAATTGAATATTTCAACTTTTTTGATTCAAGATTTTTTTTTTTTGATTTTAGCCAAAAATATTTCTCTTGCTCCTGCAAAAAAAAATGATAACCCTCCAAAAAATTAAATAACCTCTAAAAATTACTCTACGCTACGTTTTAAGTCCAAAAAGAAATATTTAGTATATAAAATCAATGTTTCAATAATTTGTTTAGCGGAAGTTTGAGGGCGTCAGACAAATTTATGTCATTGCTACATCAGCCTTGAAACCAAAATCAAAATCTAAGAAATTGTTGTGTCACACGCTGTTGTAATGACTGTTGTGTAAGTGGTATTTTGAAAAGATCTATTTATTCGGTAGGTTTTCGAAAATTAAAAAAATTTAAAAAGAAACTTTCATGATCATCTAATTTCATATTTTAATCAACTGTTAGCAATCCAAAGTTATTAATAAAATTATATACTTAGAAAATAGGTGTATTAAGTGCCTCCATACTATAAACCGGGACATTCAAAACAAAAATTTTGAAAAAGGAGCTTATTAATCTTATAAGAAATTTTTTTTATTCTGGTGCTGAAAATAACGAAAATAAAATTCGAAAAATTATTAAAATATAAAGACAGTGATTATAGTATTCACAAAGAGGTGGATGGTGTAAGTTATGGTTACTCTGAAGACATATTTATTTCTAACTTTATTGAATTTTAAGTAATAAAACTTGAAAATGAAATGACATCTATATTTTTTATAATAAATACCTTAGACTAAAATTACTAAATCTAATCGTTGCTGGATAAAACAGCTTCAGGTAAAAACTGTCATTATTAAAAAAAAAATTATGTTGAATAAGTCATACTTTTTACAGTTACATAATTTTAGAATTATTTAATAGAAAAAAGAATCACGAATCAAATAAATGAAATGGTTCAGAAGATTGTGCAGCAGAGTGAACAAATATGACAAATACTAAAAGATTGCACCAAACTTTTTTTTTTAAGCGGGTAGGTGGAAATCATCGAAGGCCGCTAAAGAGAAGTGGTACGAGCATTAATCGTCTATCAAAGTTTAAGATTTTTCCAACTGAACCTCATTTTTTGACAAAATAATAATGTTGGTTAAGGGACCTTTAGTCCTATTGTACTGTTTTCGCAAGTTAACATTCACAATAAAATTTCAAATATAAAATTAATGCAAAAAAAAAACAAGATAGAATGTAAACCAACGGTTTTTAAAAGCGCACATTTCCAAACTCAATACAAACTGTTTAGAATTGTGACTTGCACAAAAATTTGAAAATTTCATGTAATAAGAAAAAATGTGAAAATAGGACATTTTTGAAATTTTGAGGGGCCGTAATTCCGGAACCCTATATAACTAAGAAAAGCCGTTAATACGCGTAAAAATATATTATTGAACCTTTAATTTTCATGCCTCGCCGAAGAAATATTTTTACAGGTGCCTAAGTTACAGGTATCTAAAAATTGCAAATTTTCAATTTTTGAGGCGTAATAACTCTTAAAGAGGGGGTGCTACCAAAAAATTCTGAGGAAACTTATACTAATTCTAAAAGTTCTTTCTTACCTCAAAATTTCAAGCCTCTATCTAAAAGCATGCCGGAGTTATGAAAGTAGAAAAATCATGCAAAATTTGGTTTTCACATAACGGTAAATTTAAATACTAAATTTAAAAAAATTGTATAATTTTGATATTTATTTACAAAGATAAAAGAAATACTTGTCGAATGACGTTTTCAGATTGAAAAAATCTTAAGCAGAACATAAGATATATGTATTTAAAAATAGAGCTTTTTCAAAGTTTGAGGGGGTGTAGCTCTGTAATGGAAAGGGCTACATGAAAAAGTTATTCCACAAAATTATTTTTTTTATGAGACCTACCAATGGTTAAAATTTTTTTTCTCTATCTTTAACGGTGTAGAAGTTTTGTAAACAGACGGACGGACGGACGGACAGAGTGAAACTAATAAGCACATTTATTCAAAATTTTTTTGGAAATGTGCTAAAAAACCAAATCACACTATTAAAAGGTTTTTACGTTTTTATTTATGTGTTGTCCTTTAACTTATCAACATAATATAAAGACTTAATATTGAAATATATGCTGTACTTCATTTTCATTTATTTGATTTTAAACTGTACTGAGTTTGAATGAGAAAAGGATTTACAGTAATTAAGGGCGATTAAACCGTTAAACGGTAAGGTAACGGTAATTTAAAAATTTCTCGAATTCAGCTTTATTATCGCTTTAAATAGACGATTTGGTTTTTTATTCTTTGGAAATTATTTCAAGGCACCGTTATTTACTTAAGTAAAAATTGAGTTAAATTAAAAAAAATGTTTTTTTTTTTTTAAGTATTGTCATGAAGGAAATTAGGGGTATAACAAATAAATTATTAATACAATATCTTCGTTGTAATAAAGTTTCTCTCGAAATGTTATGTCTTTAACTATAAATATAGATCAGAGTATCATTCCATGTTTAATTTTCTCAAGGTAATATAAATTTATCTAAAATTTTTTTTTTTTTTTTAAATCAATTTAAATCTTATCATTTATTCTTAGAAATAAAACTAATATTATAATAATCCTTTTTTATACTAAAGATCAAAAAGTGCCAACCCTGATCATTTAACATATTATATTCTATTTTTATCCTTTATTACTATATACTTTTCTTTTATTATTTTATTGTATTTTTACAAATGTTATTTTCAAGTGAATTAAATTAGACATTTTTCTTTCTTTTATTTATTTATTTATTTATTTTTTCTTTTTGGTTTATTTTATTTTGTAAAAGAGTTAAACTCAAAATATTGAGTAATAAATTAACTTATTTCTATATATTTTTATTCACCTTTATTTTTTCCTATGTTTTTTATTTTATTTTTTTTTTTTTTTATTTAAGGATACGTATATTACACATTTTTCTTTTATTCTAAATATTTTTTTAAAAGGGTTTATCTTTTTCAATTTTTTATACATAAACTATAATTTAAAGTTTGTTTTAAGATATCTGGAAAATTTATTTGGGAAACTACTGAAAATAATTTTTTGTTTTGTTTTAAATATTATCTCTTGAATATAATAATAATATATTATATATAGGTAGATTGAAAATTCAATATTCCATAAATATATTATTATTTAAGTTTGAATTTTAAATAATTTAAAATTTTTAATAATGATACATTCTTTTCATACGGTTGAAAAAAGTTTTTTATTGTCGTCATCATTTATCATCATCATTAAACTTGTTGGTTATCCTTTCTTGAACAGAGCGTCTTCAATTCAACTTAAGTTGTCATTGATAAAAATTCTCACAATATCTTCTTTTATAATTATTAATTTTTATAATGAATGAGATCCAAGTGGAGAAAACGTCAAATTTTGATCAAGAATAAAAACAAATGTATAAATTGTCTATAATCCTCGCCTCCTCCTCTATAATGAGTGTCCACTACATAATTCAGGAGTTTATTCTTAACGAGAACTGAAGGCAAGCAATAAATCTTAGGAATCAATAAGAATAATTATCTGAAAAATTGAATTTATAATATTTTGATCATTCAGAATCTTTAACTAAACTTGTTATTTTACTCTTTTGTCGTTGGATTTAGGTTGTGCAGACAATGAAGGTGTTTTTAAAAGCACTAGTTAAAACTATACCCTCATAAGTTAAAAAAAAAATGAGTTATTTTGAAAATATGTTTTTAGCATAGTTTTAAAAAAAAAAAAATTGAAAAATATGCTTAAATAACAAACGGGCGGAGCAATAGAGTGAAACTGCTCTCTATTTACAAAACTTCTACAGCATTTAATATAGAACAACGACACAATAGATAGGTCTTTTAAAAAAATCAATGCTTTTAATATATATGCAAGATACTTTCAATATAAAAACACCAAACGACAAGATGAATATCAAAATTATATAATTTATTTTTAAATTCAGTATTTAAATTTACCACTATTTGGAAACAAAATTTTGCTGCCTTCCTATTTTAGCAACGCTTTTAGATAGAAATTTGATTGAGGCTTTAAAGGGAGAAATTAGAATTAGGAGAATTTGTTATTCTTATATACCTGTATCTTAAACATGAGTACAAATTTTATAAAAATAAAATGCAAAAATTAAAGTCTCAACATTGTAATTTTACATATTATGGTAATGATTTTTCTCAATTATATAATATAGAGTTTCCTTGAAATTGAAATCTCTGCTCTCTTCTCTTCTTTTCACATCTCTTGATTGATGACATAATTTTTCTTCTATAAAAAAAAATTCTAAGAAAATTTACAAACTTAGGTGGAATTCTGCAATGTTTTTATTGGGTTTTGGAGAATGTGCATCTTTAAAAACCATTGTTTTTCACCTTTTCTTGTTTATTACTTTAAAGTATCATAACTAACTTGTTTTACTTTAAAATTATTATGAAATTCAGGTAAATTATTGCTAATTTTTCAAATAATAAACATTTACCGTTATTCAAAATAAAATATTAACTTATTATTTCCGTATAAAGTTTTTCAAAAGTTTTTCTTTCCTTATTGGAGAATAAAAAGGAGTTGGAGTAATTTAAAAAATTAATTTGTCAAGAATTTTACTTCATATTTCATGTTATTCATTTATACCTGGTATTATTTTTCTGTTTTTTGTATTCGATTAAATTTTACTAATAAAATTCTTAAATAGTAATGGTTAAAAGTTTTTCCATATAAATTTTTATATATATATATATATATATATATGTTTGTATATATATAATATGTTTCTTTTTGTACATAAATATATTAATGCAAGTAAAATTTGTTCTGTAAAATGAATGTTGTTAGAAAATTAATATTTTATAAAGTTAAACATGTTATTTAATTTTTACCTGTATCTTTACTTTATTATAATTTTTCTCTTAATTTTTTTTATTTATTTATTTCTTTTTAAACTTAAATATAGTCTTAGAAACAGAGAATTATTATAGTAGTTTAATATTTTTATAACCATATATATGGTAAGTTGAATTTAATTAAGTAGAGATCTATGTGAGATAAGGCACAACAAAAATTTGCATATTTATAACGTTACTTTCTTTACTTTATTGCAAGCAGTAGGACTAACAGAAGTATTTTTTTTTTGTTTATTTCCTTCCCACATAAATGTGACAAAAAAATTACAGACCCTTTCCTTTTCAGGCGTGGCTGTAAATGTCGTGAGTAGGAATTATTCTTACTACGTGTGTTGGATTCGAACCCTCACTCCCTCGGTGCTTACAGCGTATTTTATACGCTCTTATCCATTAGACCACCTTAGTACCCGGCAAAAGTATTATAAGTAATTATAAGTAAAATTAAGCTTGAACTCAAATCTTACTATTTTAAGAAAAATTTTACTTTTAATTAAATTTTAGAAAGAAAAATGCAATCCAAATCGAGCTTTTGCTTAAAACCTTATTCAACAAAATCCTTAATTCAAACTTTTCAATATTTGAAGAAATATTTTCTAAAATATAAATATTTTATTTTAGAATTAGATATACCAAAGTTTCTTAAATATCTGTCTTTTTGCAATCTTTGGTTGTAATCTAGAAAACGAAAAATAAGAGAACAAAAAGACAAAAAAAAAAAGAAAATAAATAAACTATATTCTAACACTAAAATCATAGTCTAGCTATAACTTAACTTTTTTTTCCCCCTGTTACTCCACTAGGGAGCATAGGGCTTCCACTTGAAGTCTCCAATTTTCCCTGATTAACGCTGTTTCTTCAATCATGTTCCAGGACAAATTGCATCTGTTTATTTCACTTAGGACAGTGCGCTTCCACGTCATTCTGGGTCTACCTCTAGCTCTAGAACCTGCTTGTGGATTCCAACATAGCGAAACTCTGTTTATGTCGTTTTCATTTTTCCTCAATGTGTGCCCGATGCATTTCCACCTTCTCCTGG